>CM076610.1:43355159-43970967 GCA_038502775.1 Hippodamia convergens
AACCCTCTAAGTCCTGCAATTGCAAATTTCTTCATGGAGAAATTCGAACAAAGTGCAATTGAAGCGGCAACTAAGAGACCATCCACATGGCTACGTTATGTGGATGATACTTTTGTCGTCTGGAGTCATGGACTTGAAGAATTGGATGCTTTCCTATCCCATCTTAACAGTAGGCACCCAAATATTCAATTCACTATGGAAATTGAAAAGGATGGTGCTCTACCCTTTCTAGACGTCTTGGTTACTAGAAAGCCTAATGGAAAGCTAGGACACAGGGTTTATAGAAAACCAACTCACACAGACAGGTATCTACACAAGCAGTCCAATCATCATCCTCAACAGAAACGAGGAGTTATAAAAACACTCGTAGATAGAGCCCGACGATTGTGCGAGCCGGAATTTCTGGAGGATGAACTTGAACATCTACAGCATGCATTCGTCGCTAACGGATATAATGCTAAGGAAATTCAGAGGGCAATAAGACCAAGACTCTCCACACGTGATGATAACACATCACAACTCACCCCCAATGGAAGAGCCATCTTACCATACATCCCCAAGGTCACCGATAGAATTGGTAGAATACTAAAGGGCCACAATATAGAGACTGTCTATAAGCCAACTCAAAAACTTGGCCAAATGATCAGAACTACCAAAGACAAAGTCGACCCACTCTCCCAACCCGGTATTTACAGGATACCTTGTGACTGCGGCAAAGTCTACATTGGTACAACAAAGCGAAGTATCAATACGAGAATTAAGGAGCATGAACGATGCTGTCGACTCAATCAGACAGAAAAATCCGCACTAGCGGAACATGCTCTGACAGATGGACACAATATTGTTTTCTCAAAGGCAGAAGCTATTTCAAACATCAAAAGTTTCTATCCTAGGATGAACATGGAAGCCATTGAGATATATAAACATAAGAACAATATGAACAGAAGGGAAGAAACTCCATTGGTACATAGCGCATGGTTGCCGGTGTTGGAAAAGACCAAAATCAAGCCAATACGAAGTGGAAGCGATGGACCAATCAACATCGCGCGCGTAAACCCACTACCTTCTCCCGCCAATGATCAGGGTATAAGTGGGGCCAACGGATCGAATCCAGCATCACTTTCGGAAATTCAGCGGTCGAGTTACAATCTAAGACCAAGAATCCTCTGAAGATGCCTACCGCAGTTGTGGGCGAAACGTTAGGTGAAATAATTCCTAATAGACCACGGCCAATAAGCCCGGAAGACTCTCTTAATGTCAATATCTCCCTTTATCCGAATCTGCAACGAAAAATATGGGTTTGCATTCGAAATTTCAAGGTTGGGCCTCATATCATGTATAAGGCCCCTTTGGACTCAAAATCTGATGAGCCCACTCGATGCCTCTGGCAAAATTACCAAAGACCCCAGTACCAAAATTCCGATTTTCCTGTGTGCGGAACAAAATCATCGCTTCCAGACTTTTAAACCATCCGGTATATTTGAAATGAAAACGGTATCAGATAATGTCAATAATGTGAGGAAAAAATAAATTGTCTCATAACTTCTCAGTGAATAAAAACAAACGTAACCTTCTCATCGAAATAAACTAGTACCTAATCGAAGAATTTGTTTTGTTACTTTATTTGTATGAATAACATTACCATTATTCCTTCAGTAACTATTTCTTAACACACCTTTTTTTTTTAATTAATTGATTTTAGTGAACTGGAACCTAGTACTCTCGACCTCTCGCCCCCCTATAAAGGCTTCGCCCCACAGGTTTAAAAACACTGGATTAAAGCATTCACATGATAAAGTCGGTTCTGAATCCTTATGGAGGTATCAGCCATTGATGGCCTGCTTTACTTGAAAGAACAATTTGGGTGAAAAAAAAAATCATCGTAGTCGAAATTCCCGGAAGGCAGAACCTAGCTACAATGAACCATGTTCATATTAATTATATTAATGTTGTTTGAACGAAAAAATCAAAATACGAGAACTGACAACCCACCTGACTACCTCAATTCGTAACTTTCAGGACACACACCTCTTTCACTAAATTGTTTTTATTGTACCGTTCTGGAAAACCTTTCATTACATGTCGAATAAGTGTTTCGATATTGAACCCGTATCCGCGGGTCCACACCGTGAGAAGTTTCACGCTGCGCTGAGATATGCAGAAGTTTGTGAGGATCTGGGTATGGATGTTTGTTACTCTTTCAGGTAAGAACTGCCTGAAAGATTCGAAAGAAACATCACATAAACATAGTTTATATAACAGAATACCGTATAGAGGGTTTTTAAATATTTTGTGAATTGGCCTTAATACAACGAAAAACTATCTGCTCTTCGAAAGCGATCAAGACGTACGCTACCTAAACACTTTTGTCGTTTTCAGTTTTCGAAGTAGATGACCTTTCGTCGGCCTAATTTATTAACCTGCTAAGTCCATTATTTCAGAATGGATTTGGCAGTTTTAAAAATGAGGCCGACGCTTTGTCTTTCACACAAATCAATATGGACGAATATAAGTTTGATCTTAGGGCCGCTTGCCACTACGTTGAATTGGGACTGAATCAAATGCGTGAACATAATAATATTTCGCATTTATTATGCGTGTGCATTTGATTTAGGACTGAGAGCTATAATTAGTTCCGAATTAAGCGTAGTGGCAAGCGACCCTTGGAATGATTCAGCACTAATTCACAGGGACGGGCCCAGGGGGGGGGGGGATGGAGGGGGATGATCCCCCCCCAATGTTGAATGAAGTTGGCAAATTTTCAAAGCAGTCGGAAGATTTTCAAAGGAGTTGGAAAAATTTCAAAGCAGTTGGGAAATTTTCAAAGCGGTTGGAAAAATTTCGAAGCAGTTGGAAAATATTTCAAAGCAGTTGGCCAAATTTCAAACCAGTGGGAAAAAATTCCAAAGCAGTTGAAAAATGTTCAAAGCAGTTGCGGTAAAATTTCAAAGCAGTTGAAATACATAATTCCGAGAGAGATATGAAATACGAAGGAATCTGAATTAGAAAAAACAAGTTTGCAATCAGTACTTGACAATATATTCATAGCCAGCAATAAATGGTATTCAACCCAATATTTTTACTATCAACTATTGGGAGAGATGCGGCCCCAAGAAGTAGGTACCTAGTTGTAAATTTTTCAGTTACGTCGCATGGACTGTGTCATAAAAAAACCATCTGGTATCATAAATGGAATCATCTTTATGTACGCTCTCCGTACATTGTGTTAGAGTTTTGCGAATAAACAATATGTATGAATAAATTTGACTAATGAACCAAAAAAGATTCAAAGTGAAGTTTCAGTTATGTGGTGCCTTATAAAATTCCAAAAAAAAATTTTATGAACAGAAAATGCCTGAAGGACAACAAGTGTGAGAGAAAATTATGGGTAGTGACCACAGAATACCCTAAGTCACAACAAAAATCGTTCGAAACACTAAATACATCCTCAATTCCAAACACTAATTGAAATAAACGCTGCAAAGAGATCGAAATCGCTAACTCAAATTAGCAAATTTTGTTCAAAATTGTTTCTTCAATATAACTGATTTAGGTCAAAATCAATCCCCTGCTAAATTGGAAATCTGTTTTTTTTTAAGGAATTTTCTTGATTCATGAGACACACTTTGACATACATTTTCTGTTTTATTCCCTAGTAATGTTGCTTTTCTTTATTTCATGGAATGTGTAAGCAGAAGTAAGGCTCATTTTTTATCAAACGAAATATATTTTCTGAAAATTTTGTTCCTTTTATTCTGTAAAATGGACCCATGTTACGTATGAGAAGTTTCAATATTATGAATCTCATCAAAGTATTCAGTAATTATCATTGATTTTTCACCTACCCAACATTCAATCATGTAAATTTTTTTTTTTTGTATCTGCTTTTTTCGTGAGAAATATCTTGTTTTATTATGATGGTTGAAATTTTGAGATACACCAAAGAATGGAACTGAACTAAATTAAAGAATGAAACAAAAAGTGTGTCTCAAAGATTCAAACATACTTCAAGGTATTCCTCATAAAAAAAATTCCATAAAATAAAGAAACTCACATTATTGAATATTGGGTAATTGGAAAATTAACGTTAATTTCTCATAACTTTGATTCCCAATATTTACTCCTTTCTCGTAATAAAAAGGATAGATTTAAAAAAAAATTTTTCTCTGATGAAAATGAGCATTGCTCTCGCTTTTAGATTTCATGAAATAAATAATTAAAGAAGGGCTACAAAACTGAAGAAACAAATAAGTAGTGTTTCTCAAAGTTTCAAGCAACATCAAGATACTCTTCATGAAAAAACAAACTCCATAAAATCTACTTAATTAAATGTTCGGTAGATGGAAAAAAAGTTAATTACTCCCCACTCTGTTGAAATTCATCATTTTGAATTTTTATGACCGAAACAAATATTATACCATAATATGTATAACGGTGTCCTGTTAATTCAATGTCCAGTTGGAAAATTTTCGATGGATTTCCCCAACCAAAAATTTGGCTTCGGCCCGTCCCTGCTAATTCAACGGACTGTGCGTTGAGGAGATATCGTTGGCGACTGCCTTGACTGCCTTCATTTTGCGTTTCATGGGGGGCCCAAGCGTTGAGGTGGTTATCTGATTATTGTATTGTATTGTCAAGTATGGGTTAGACGTATATTCACTAAAAGTTAGGGAAATATAATTGGTGTTGCAATCAGGATTTAGGCTTCTTCAGGATTTTTCGTTTTTGAAGACATGACTAATGACCCAAGTAGTCGATGTCAATAAAATAATAATATAAAAAAATAGTGGGAAAATAATAAATAATAATAACAATAATTTTGATAGCCGATTTGCGCAGGCAAGCTATACTCTGGTCAAATTTAAGCGAGAGCAATAAATACGAACAGAATCGTCTAGTTTGCGCACAATAAAGCTCGTATTGGTCAAACGGTCATAACAACGCTCCCTTCGACCGCCCTAAAAGATTGCCACGGTCGTACTCGGAACTATGCTCGAGATTGCGGCAAGGTAATTCCAAGAAACACCAGAGTTTCAGAGATTCGGGTCGGAATCTTGCAAGATTCCGACAAAGTAATTCCGGGAAACACCAGATTTGGGTCCTTTCCATTCAGTTAAAACTGAACGATTCTATGAAATCTCCTCGATTCGACTCTGGACGGAAAGTAACTATCCGATGGCCCTCCTACCGCTGCGCGACCCTCGTTTTATTGTTCTCGCTTAGGTTTGAACAGAGTATAGTACTACATATATTCAACTTTAAGACAGAGTAATATAAAATTTAAACAAAGCAAATTTCATGGTTTGTTCTTAACCTATTTTTTATAGTCGAACCGTCATAATTATAATCGCCCTTTCTTCCCAAACACGCTGTCTGTAGGGGAATTTATGAAAATTTGTTCGCATTGGTCCATTTTATCTTTGAATAGAAATAAATTCGGCTAGAGTCATGGTGGAAGAATACCCTTCCCCTAAGGCTAGAGTTGAGCAGTTCTTGATGTGGTAATTGCATTTATGCTAACAATCAAATACCTAACAGGCATTTGACGTTGTTCTACTTATGATTTTTCTGTATACAGAAAATCTTTACACAACGAAATTAACATACTTATCGTTTAACAAAGTAAGTTATATTGGGAATTTTGGACTATTTTATTTATTGTTCTTAAAAGGGCGCCTACGTTCTGAAACTAATTCATTTCTTTTTGAAAGCTAGATTTAACAATTTTCAAAATTTAAATTATTCACATTTGACATCAGGAAATAAATAATAACAATCTAGTTTTTGAAAAATTCATTAATGAAAATCAATATTTTTCAAAGAGATCAAAGTGTGTACAGCGTTTAGAAAACATGTGGTATGAAGCCATACAGGGTCTTTCACGAGGAACCTCACCCATATTTATACGGGAAACTACTGAACGTATTTTCATGAAATTCAGCACTTATAAGTATTTCACGATGCTGATGAAACTTAAAATATTTTCAAGGCATGAGCACCTCCGGTTTTTCCGGAAATGACGTCAACTTCCGGTCTTCAAATTAGAACACCATTTTTTTATTGCAGAAATAGATTCCTTAGAAAATTTCAAGTTATTTTGATGTAACATTTTTTTTATTTTCCTCGTATTAATTGTTTGATTAATGAGTAATATAGTCTTTTCTTTCTTACTGAAAATGAAAATTTACAATTAGTTTTGTTTAAACAAGTAGGTACCACGACGCAGTTTACTAAGATTCTCAAAAACCAAATAGATTTCGAACCGCTCGCCACCTACGGCCGCTGTCGCAGATAGTTCCGATTTCTACCCTCGAAAATATTGGGTGGCGCTAGCTGCAAACAAGGTCAACGGGTTTTAGAAAGGAGTCGGTATTCTTCTCGTTTATACAGGGTCTTTCACGAGGAACCTCACCCATATTTATACGGGAAACTACTGAACGTATTTTCATTAAATTCAGCACTTATAAGTATTTCACGAAGCTGATGAAATCTAAAATATTTTCAAGGCATGAGCACCTCCGGTTTTTCCGGAAATGACGTCAACTTCCGTTTTTCAAATTAGAACACCATTTTTTTATTGCAGAAATAGATTCCTTAGAAAATTTCAAGTTATTTTGATGTAACATTTTTCAGTTCTGGTTAGAAAATTCTCTCTGAGCGGGAAAATTCGAAACAAAAAAAATCGAAAATAGAGCTCCGCTGAAACAAGAATAACTTCGAGGTTTTTGGATGGAAAATTTTCATTTTTGGGATTTTTCAAGATGTAAGATTGATGTATCCACTTTAAAAATCGAAATCGCGATTCATGATACAGGGGGTGAAAAAATCGCTTTCCAAGTTAGGGATGACAAAATCGTGAATAATCAATTTTTTCAAATTAGAACCCCATTTTTTTATGGCAGATATTGAATCTACGTTAAAAAATAATGTGAGTGTATGCATCACACCCTTGCCCTAAAATGGATATTTTCTGAGTTATTCACAAAAAACTGTTTTTCGTCTTGAATTTTCAGCTATTTCTTTTCCCTTCATGCCAAAAAGATGAAATTTTCAGGAACTAGAACTAACTATGAATAAACATGTATACAGGATGAGTCTTTGACTTTTACATATATTCAAACTAAGGTTCATGAGGTCAAAAGAAGTACTTTGTTTGACAATGAAGATATATGAATGAGGTCCTGAGATCAATAGAAATACTTTGTTTGAAAATGGAGATTTATGAATGAACACACCATGACTTCTTAAATTTAAATCGTTATTTATTTCAGGAAATTTCCACACCAACTTCGAAGTCCTGCTATATGCAATTAACACCACATCTGACGCTCCCCGAGACATTTTTAGTCCCATCTCTTCACCTCTTCTTGTAGTTTGCTCTACTCGTAACTTCTTTGCTATAGTGGTCAAATTCATCGTCATTACTGGTTTTGTCATCTTTCTCACCTGATCTTTCTCGTTCAGAAGCAACTATGTCCTTTGGAACTACATTTAAATTGAGGTAGCGGGCATGATTATCAGTAAAATAGTCCTCCTTGAAATGAGCACTACAGAGACTCGTCCTTCTTAATATAATGCTACCAAAACTGCATTATCATCCCAGTTTTCATTAGGGTATGCCAAAACTATTTATTTTCAAGACCTGGAAGAAAGCAAAGATGTATGTGAAATTTTAGGCTTTTATAGACAATGCGTAACTTGGGTTGTTTGATGTTACCGAGAACGATCTGAAGCTTGTAAATTTCCAAATGCTTGTCATTGTAGAAAAGGTCAATACATCACATCTAAATTAATTTTCGAATGGCTTAGAAAAGATGTTCCTAATAAATAATGAACTGAGTATCTTTCTGTATTTTGTTCACATGGATTTGAGAACCGACGAAATGTGGAGTTGATGCTACTGTGTGTATATTTGGCACACTTGGGCCTTGTTTTAGAAGCGAGCATGGTTATATCAAGTGAATCAACTGCGAGGAGGAAGAAAATAAAAGATTATCATCAACCGAACAATAATTAAGCTTCAATAGAAAACTCATTCATTTCTCACATGCATTCTAAATAGTTTGTTCCTGGGTACTCTCAACGAAAGGCAGTTAATGCAAAAAAGGTAATTTTACTGTTCAGGTTTCACTCAATTTTTCAAGTTTAAATGTTTCACAGATTGAAGTAAGCGTTACAGTACTGACTTCGTCTAATTCAGTTGAAAACTAAAGACAGTTTCTAATCAGTCAAGAACCAAGAAGATTAAGAATATTTAACTGCAAATACTTTTGTTTCTCTGACAATATTAATTTTGCATTCGCCAGAGATGACTTGTAGTCTGTAATACTCATCATAACATCATAAGGAATCATTCAACAAAAATAGGTGGGTTTCACAAAACTTTGATTGTGCGATCACAAAACCAATAGAATCACTCGTTTTGAAATTTCAACAAATCGCGGTGGCTCAAATTAATTTGTCGGTACAATCAAAGTTTTGTGAAACCAACCTTATGTGTCCGAAACTATAAGGATTGTCCCCAAGCTCAAATTGGTTATTCGTGGTTATTCCATATAATATAGAAGAAGGGGCAGCGACCAATTTCTAGTTGTCGTTTCAAAAGTCTTGAAAATTTACTCACTCAATATTCAATATCTGTTCGACAATAAAAACTAGTTCTGGCAGTCCGCAATGGCCAGGTTTAATGACCCTAACATTTTGAAGAGGGTAGAAAATAATTTGTCAAAGTGACAAGTCACAAATCAGACAGAAAAGGTGTAATAAAATTTATTAATGTAATACAAGATCTTCTGATATTTTTCTTGTTATCGCCTTACCCGAATTTTCGGCAGTCCACATTATACCCATAAGTTAATATTATATTATGGTATTGAATACATTGGACTTTTGTTTGAAATTCAAATGTCAGTTGCTCCAGAATATCGCCGTATTGTTCTCAATATAGCCTATAGAAGGTACCTATGTAGTAGGGGTAACTCTTTGAGTAAAAGTACCGAGCATTTGCACTGTCTTACATTCAGATAAGACTGCGATGTTCGGTCCTTTATTATTACCTGGCGCGTCAACAATGCAACCTTCAAACCTCGGCAACCCCTATTAGGTCCAATTTTTTTGCAGGCAACCCTATATCAACGTGTTCACAATAAAACAGCGCTTATGCTGATATATTTTTTTTCCTATTATCACACCGGTGAAATTATCTCATTTCGACATACCTTTGAAAAAATAATTAAAAATACTCTGTCCAGGATTTTTTTAAGCAACCTATTTTTTATATATTATCTAACATCTGAAGTTTATCATGAAATAGGTTCTATTCTATTATCAGCTCGGTGAAGGTCGAGGTAGGTTCGGATCTTAGACTATCAGTTGTGAAAACCGTTTCACGATATCTTCATTTTTTGCAAGACATAACAAAATTTCGATATATTATCGATTTTGAAGATGTGCCCAAACTTTTTCATTTTCGTAAATGTCTACAAACGATTAAAACTTTTTCTGGTCCGTAATCGATAGGTTCTGTTGATAGTATTCATTTTTCGTCATCATTTTCTCTCCCAGCAGGTTTATAGTTTTTCTATTTAGCTCCACAGATTAATTTAAGCGCGCTGTGTAGCAATATATCTTGTTTTGCTCCTTCTCTTCGAGTGTGTTTTTGAATAAAATATATGTTTGTCGAATATTAGATATATATTTTAGCAGTCTGTAATTGCCTTTTGATTCTATTATTTCTTCATTGAACTCCATTTCTTCAGCCTGTGGTTCTACTTCCTACCCATCATGGCAGTATCCCGAATATTTCCTGAAATCCGAGAGATCGTCAATTTCAGGTCCACTATGGGTTAACAAATTAGATTTCGAGATCTTCAAGCAAACCTCTTGACGTTACGAATCGGAATGAACACCCTGTGTTGAAACCGTTTTATTATTATCATCATTATTGAATCATTGAATATCTCAGAATGTTTTCCTCAACGATTTCGTGCCAACTTCGACTAGAAAAAAGTGAGGAAAAAAGGCGGACTGTAGCGAACTACGTGGTTCGACAAACAACGCACTGTGGTAACCGCTCCCTAATAAATAATTTAGATTGAACGAAACAATACAGTGAATCACTGAGAAGACATACAACACCTAAGCATCATCCATAGCAACATGATCAACGATTGATTGATCAATGGAGAACGAAGATTTGATGAAAATATTACCTACAATAATATTTTTGTATATCAGATCATTCTAGTCAACTCGAATTTAAAACTACTGACGTTGAATAGTTTATTTTTCACAAAAAATAATATTAATTCAACTGAAAAGTGCTCTGACCATCATGAGTATGATACAAAACATAAATATTTTCCCTGTGTTCCAAAACATAACTAAATTTGAGCACTCGCCCACTCTTCGTGGTGTCAAATTATTCAATTATTCCAGAAAGACTAAGAATTTTGGAATACAGAGAATTCAAGAGACAGATTATAGTGTTGTTGCTCTCAAACTGTTATTACAGTGTTGGCGAATACTTAAGTGGTAAAATAGTTTCAGATTGTTCATTTATTTTCATTTTCTCTTGTGCTGTTGATTTGATATTGCTTTCTTTTACCTTTCTGACATGTTGTATACTAATGTATTTTGTCTAAACCAATGAATAAATATTATTATTATTATCATCATTTCCTACTCATATTGTTTAAGAACTAGGACTGTTATTATTAATGTTTGATTTCAACTGTGACAGAGTTTTAAATGTGTATAATTTTAAATTTGAAAATTTTTAATTCCAGTGTTGAAAAATAAACGATTTAGTTTCGAAACAACGGCGTCTTTTTAAGAACAATAAATAAAATAGTCCAAAACTCCCAATTTATCTTACTTTATTTAATTTCATAGTGGACGATAACCGAAGAATATATTTCTGTTATTCTGTTTCATACCTAAATATATGACCTACGGAATTAAGAAGCTTCAAAAGAACTTAGCCATGAAAAAGAAAAGTTACTTCATTTTTATTAGATAAGTTTCATACCTTGAATTTGTCTACAATTCTCTATCCCCTAGTCGACAATATAGATGAAAATTGTTGGGAAATATTTATTTCGATGATTATGGATTCAATTCGAAAGTTATCCAGAAATATTATTTTTCTTCAATTGACAAGGCATCTGCTTTTCTATTTCATTGATTAATCATGGAGTATGGAGGAGAATTCTTTAATATTGATAACATTATTCCTCTACTCACTTTTATCATTCAGTCCGAATGCTTTCCTATTCATATGACATAATGACAGAAATAACGAAGTTAGATAATATCCGTTTTAGCTGAACTGATATCTATACGCATCCTGAAAACGAAACATTCGACGAATTTACTAAACAGATGAGAATAGGGAAGGAATCCAATAGAACAACTATGTGCCACTCTAGAAACTGAAAATTGTTTTTTCAGTTAGATTTTGGTCCATTGGATCTTACACATCGCTCATAAATCAGGTGTTTCAATGCTTTCGTTGTCCTTGTACTCCTTGTATTCGAATAGATTACCCATATACTCTCTACTTCGATGGTAAGGAAAAAGAACGACAGGTGCGAATAACCTGGCGGTTGAGTCGACTTGTAATAAGAGGCAGGTGGAACTCCGCTTCCATAAAAGTCGTTTACGTTTCAGTCTTGTCCAAGCATTCAGATAATACGACGCTACCATTGTATCTGTATTGGGTGTTGTTTGCGACTATCTCTTATTGCAACTTTACTTGAGATTTGTCCAATTATAGTTTCTTGAGGAAGTGGTTCTGTGTTTCATTGAATACTGATAATTAAAAGTTGATTTTTGTGTTTATGGATAGGAGGTGAATGAAGCTTCTTCAAAGATGAAATGTAAGTTCTATGCATACAAATATCAAGAATCTTCCCAGGAATAACAACTTCCGGTCTTCGACTACCACTAAACAAATCACATTAACATTGAGCACGAAATTCTGAACATATTATTTCGTTGAGACTAATGAATGTTTTTGAATATTCCTTGTTTATACTTATGACACCCAAATATATCCTAGAGTTTATTCCCCGATTCTCAACGCTATGATTAATGTTGGAAGCAATGCAATTGGTATAAGTATTCCTTTCAAAAAATTTCAACCAATCATATTTAAGCATATGATACGAATCAGTTAGCAACGAACCAATAATTATGAATAATAATGAGCTCGAAAAAATCCGGGCATTTGCAAGTGTATGCCTCATTTGAATTTTTTTGTGAAGTTTTAAACCATCGAAAACTTTCAGGATGATTGTCAAAAAGTTTTTATTTATTTGAATAAGATAGAGATATTATTTGAACAATTAGAATTATCGAATATTCGAGTATTTGCCCAATAGGGATATGACTGAAAATCCGATTTTATTCGCGAGTTGAGAACACGAGGAATTTGCTATAATTTTTTGAAATTCCAATGTTACTATAGAATTCCTTTGGTTTGTTTTATTGTTATTCTCATTTTTGTGTAGAAGATATTCATGTACCTATACGAAGTTATGGAGTTTCGAATCGAAGATAATTGTTACGTTTGATCTGAAAGTTGTTTTAAAATTTCTTAGATGAAGTAACAACTTTGTATAAAAAAATGACTTTTCATAACTGAGGAATTTGTGGTCCCTAATGCAACAAGAACAAATAGCACCCATAATTTTCATTCTCATTGGCTGAATATGCTTAAAATAAACAATCCCAAAATTTTTGTGATAATATTGATACCTACCTGAATCCGAATGGACGGTGTCATTAGAAATTGTAATTCGAATTTCAGAAAAATGGTGAGGTTATTAATCACAAATCATCGGTTCATTTTTTCCACCAAATAATATCCTCGATCACATCCCACCAAATTCACCTACTTCCTGTCCTATTCTGACCGGCTTTATCAACAGATTCGAAATAAGGTATTATGATTCAACCCAAAAATCAGAAAACATCATAGTGCGTTGCAGTTCTAAAGAATAATCCTTCAATCAACGGTTTCACTACGCCGTTGAGAGTCATCTAACAAGAATCGTGCAGGATAACTTAAAATATATTTGGCAGATTACATTTTTCAGGTTTTTCTTAAGGTCTCATTGATTAACAAAATCTGTCCATATGCGTTATTCTCAGTCACACCATTGCAAAGACATTTTCATATCAATTGATGATTCAACAATAAATTACTTCTCATCACACATAACTCACTATAAGGAACATGTTGATGCCTGTTTTTCACTTTCATCCGCATGTCGTTAGGGACGTTTGATGGCAACTTGAAGTTATGAACTGCTGTCATCAAGCTGGTTAATTACTCGTTTTTTTGTTTTCTGGTGTTTTGCGTTAGATTTTCTCTTTGCTTGATGAGTAATATCAAGTATGTATCTACATATGAATGCGTCGAACTATAAAACGAATTGAAACGAAGAGAATCCCACATCGAAGAATTCTAGAAAAAATTACATTACTTTAGTTCGCATCAGCAAATTCGTAGGCATAAAGCTTTCGTCAAACTCAAAGAAGCATTGTCATATTACGAAATCAACCTTTCATATGAAATCCCATGACTGTACGGAATATATCAAATTTCCTCAAGAAGATGTTTTTTCGATATTCCAACAATCGTTCGACAAATGACGAAAATTAGGAAATGATTTATGTGTTTGGTTCATGTTATTAACACGAAACCAAGCAAAAAGCATAATAGCTGAAGTATTTGATTGAAAAAAAACCTCAGTAGAGAAAGGCAACTTTTTGCGCTGCATTGAGAGCAAGAAAGAAGCAAAAATATTTAATAATTCTTCTTCCTCATTTACATTCACGACTAACAGACCCTTGATGATAACCTAACACTTTAATGGAAATATGGCTTCTGTATATGGATATTGGAAACAAATATGTGGCGTGTTTGAGTCTTTCTCTTATAAAAAATCACAGTATACACGGGCCCGTGTGAAATATCGTAATTTTTTAACACGTGTTTATCCGTGCTACCCATTCAGAATATCGCTGATCATTATAGTCTGAATCTTAGCAAACTTATGGAACAGATATAAGAATATTGCAACTGAGGTTTACAACGCCTGATCTTTCATTGATCCACACACAGAAACCCCAAATAATTATATCGTTTCTTTCATTCATCAAAGTATCTACTGATGAAATTTAAATCTCATATCCTACAACTATCTATCAGAAAGAGCGAATGTCTGAATCATTCAAGTTCTTCTCTGTTCAGCTACATAAACATGGTTTCTCCTGACACCAAATAGACTAGAGTCAATCTAAATACCAGTCAGTATACTTCCGCTTGTTCGTTCTACTTTCATGTGGGTGTCATCTTAAAATCCTGTCGTATCCATACCGGTATCATTGATTTCGATATTCCGCAGACGATCTCACCTTACATGGATGGTACCGACAAGTTCGTTCACTGGAGTATACCCGCTTGCCATATGGTGTCCCCTCAACTGAAAATATTTGCTCTGGGCCCCACTCCAATTATATGTCGAGGTATAGAGTAGAGAGTTTATTCCGAGATGGCCGTTGTTCTTCTTAATTTCCATCTCGAATCGATGGATTTGGTTGTATTGCAGAGTGAGACATAATTATCAACCGTTAACTCCATTTTATAACCTACATCGGAATGCAGAGCGAAACTTCGAAGTAATTTGCATTTCCTAGATTTCTTGGAATGTCCATTGAGGACTGAATGTAGGAAAGATTTTTCAGTGACCTTGAAAATCAATTGGATGATAATTGTAATGGGCGGTAGTATCCTTACAGGATGACATTGCACTTCATGCCGTATTCTATGAAAGTTCAGTTGGTTTCACCGAGGGCGATGATATAATGCAAATTCGAAGGATTGCAAGAAAAATGTTGAGTTCGTGAAGTAGTTTACTGCATATTTGAAACATCAAAATCACTTTCTCCCTGACAATGAAGATATCCGGGTGATGGCATCAGCAATTTCCTCCCCTTCAAAAAGAGACTCCTCATCTAGGAAAGAAGAAAGTGGGATGACATAGTTGAAACATCAACCTACTTTCATACTCAGCCAAGCCTCTTCTATATCTGTATTGTCTTCTTTTATTAAGCCAAGGCTCTGCACTACAGTTTTTATGAGTATTTCTAAGGAAAGAAGAAAATCTATCTAAAAAAAGCACAGACGTGATGAGATCAAGAGGGGTCACAACCCAGGTCACAACAGATAAACTTTAAGCTATCCCACTGTCATTTTTAACATACTTCCCGAACTGAACGAAAGGGGACAATGACACCATAAATCTCGCAGATATACTTACATATATTTCTCTATTTCAGTATCGTAATGAGTTCATTACAGTACTAAAAGTAGTGCTGTAATGAAACTCATTACAGCATTGTTTCAGTTATATTTTTCGTTTTGTAGTTGTCAGTACTGACCTCCGATCGAATCAAGTTTCGAATCAAATCAATTCAAATTCCGTAATCTGTCAAATTTCGTAAGTCACACCAACTGCCAAGATGAAATATAAAAATCACTAACCTGAATTTTTATTTGAATTCCGAGAGTATTTCACAAAACTTGACTGAAATAGAGAAAATATCGTCTGATACTCGTTGCAGAAGGCAATTCCAACTTCGCATTCGTGTTGGAATAGGAGCTCAGTTTCAAAATAAAAAGTGGGATTTGTTTTCATTCTACTCTAAACAGATGTTCATTCTTGAGCAATATCCGACCAGCACACTGATACTAGTTTTTCCAAATATATCGGGGGGTACATACCTATATAACTTCTGGGTATCTCTTCAATCGTTTGATACGTTCTTGACTTGCATCGCAAATGTGAATAATACACTTTTATTAGTACAAAATAAAATAAACAATCAATGTGCAATTTCATTCTGAGAGTAGGTAGCTATTCACGAAAATTATAGTTATCGCAGATGAAGATTCCTCAAATCTATTAGCACTTCTTATGGTATAAGCAGTATCATTATGCGTTAATTACAACAACAAAGAATACTCAGGAAGGTGCATTGTTTCCAATATATTGTTGAAGCGGTTTCTCTCACATCTATTCGATTTTTACACTATTATAGTAGTAATTGTTCTTTGACAATCCAGCCGTGAATCTAGGTACTGCTCAGATGAAAGTTGCTATCAAAAATTTTCCATGAGTCTTCCCAGACCATCTCATCGCCAATTATGCTGATGAGTGTATTTCCTATTTGTGTGTAGCAGCCACCAATGAATGGGGAGATTTATTCAAAACAAGTGAAACCTATGGAATATAGTGAGAAACGTTATCAGAAAATGTAATATTAAAAAAAGCAACCGAAAAGAAACAAAAAATTCCATTCGAAAATGAATTATTAAAACTGACATATTGTCCCGGACGTGCTAAAACTTTTATTTTTCACTTGTACATTATCTGTTCATTTTACCTTAGAAACGGTTGCTATAAATACCCTCCCTAGGGCTTTTTTAGCGGGCGTTACGGATCATTATGCCCTCTCGTTGTGCAAGAAGGAAAAGCTGAAATGAAATTATTTATTTCTCGGAATTTGGTACAACTACAAGTGACAACTCAACAAACTACAACAAACAACTTCAAAGTCTAATTAAGATGAAATGTGCAGTTTTCGAATTTCAGGAAAAATTAATTACTCGTGAATCTTCAGATTTATTCGAAACCTATGTAGCGAATACTTGACTTCAACTACTTGGAACTTCTCTCACAAGAGAACCACCTGAAAATTCATTAGACTCTGTAACCGAATTCGCAATCATCGTCGATACTTTGTTTATGGAGAAAAAGCTCTGCTCTATTTAACCTTCTGCCACAGTTGCACTCTTCCATCTTCCGTGCATTTTTAAGGTTTCATACGATGCACCGGCCTCAGTTAAGAGAGTTGCTGAAGTCCGTCTCAAACAATGTCCAGTATATGCCTTGGCATTATCCTATTGTATTTTTGCCAACAGGTTGGACGGTACATCGACCACTTCGGAACGTGAGGAAAAATCTGAGATTCTTCATTCCACTGGGTCTTAAGGATATATATTTTCTGACCAGCACCAAAGCTCCTATTTTTTCTTCCCCTACAATACTGAATCCCTTTGACATACCGGTTTTAGTTTCGGGTATTTTTACAAATAAACAGCTACCCTTATCTTCTATATCTTTAATAGACATTTTCACCAATTCATCTCTTCTTAGTCCTCCAAAAACACCCATTATTGAGACTACTTTATGTAATAGATAAATTTCATCAGGAGCTTAATTGATAAATGTATGAACTTGATCTGCTGTCAAAACATATCGTTTGGATTTCATTTTTAAGAACGCTACTAGCCGAGAGAATTGGGAAATATTGATATTTTCATTGGCAATCAGTGTAGATTTCAAAATAGAATATTTCGTCCACAATCACTCAGGACACAATTTTTCCGACTGAAAAGTAAAATAGCATACCAATTCTTGAAAAAAACGCCGATAACACAGTCTCATCTATGGAAATAATTTTATTCTTCAACTTCCATTGATAGAATATTTCGTAATCCTGTTCGTAAATCGTTCTAGATTTTTCCGGTAATAAATTATTTGTCGCTTTGGCTGCATTTTCAATTACATTATTTGGTAAATTACTATTCATTTCCATTATTTCTTCTCAAAGAAAACAGTAATGACATTCACTCATATGATGACAGCGAAACAAACTTCGAAATATTCACAAATGCCACGGTTACAACTAGAAGTTAAATGGGAAGAGAATCATAGGAACAATCGATTTTTATGGTAGGTAATGAAATTTGTAATATCGCAGTAAAATTTCTTCGTGAAAAATAAAATCATGTATGCACCACGAGCGTTATTAGATCATAACGCCCATCGGGCAACATTCATCCCTCGGGCCGAATGTTTCCCTCCGGGCGTTATGATCTATATAACGTACTTGGTACATAAATAACTATTTTACAAAGTAAATGCTTATTTAATACCTACTGTTGAGTGTTGAATGGAATATTGCATCTTCGACAGTAGTTGAGAAATCTCTAATTGAAACCAAAAACGTCAGCGTTTCTAAAACCAACCTAAATTCTCCTATTCAAATCAAAAGTTACTGATAACCAACATAATTTTGATTTGTCGCAGCCGCCGTAGTTGATATTCTTGAACTGACTATAAATAATTAAACGTTCTACCAAACATTTGAAATCATGGTTAAATTCTGGCTATGTACCTATTTTAATTATGTGAAATAATTTGTTTCATTTCTACTGTTTAGGTTTGGAGAAGCATTTCAATCATTTCAAGACCTTGGGTTGAGAACGAGATTAGTACTCAAAATGTAGATAATTCATATTTCAACGACTTGAATAAATATCTTGCTACCTATTCAACATCCTTCTTTAGTTGAATAAATTTGATATTGTACCAAGCAACAATGATTTTCCAAGTTTACTTTCATTTGAGAATCATCATGCAAAGAAATAAAAAATCCCAGTTTCACAATTCGGTTCGGAAAATATCGACCGAATTTAAGACTAGAGTTTCTTCATTCTCCACTGAAGCACTATGTACGATGTCATTTCTTCTTTCAGCAGTTCACTCAATGTTTATTGTTAAGGGTCCCTGTGTTCTGTTCCCTTTTCTCTTCTTGGTACATACTGCTGGCCTTATTCTATCGTTCATTATCTCGCTTAAAGTTAAAGACATATCTGTAAATTTTTCTCGCTTCATTTCTATAGCCTCTTCCATGCTCGCATTCCTTAATTCCAGTCTATCTTCAACAATATGGACCGATTGTGATTGACAGTTTCTAGTTCATGAGATGTGTTTCTACAAACTATCTTTCTTGTTAATTTTGTGAGCCCTATAGATTTCGATCTTGACTATTAATTTCAATAAATAATAATGATAATTTGTAAGCAATCTATTTGGAATCTGTTGTCCATAAGCTTCTCTTGCTCTTCTCGCTTTTTTCTATTAATAAAATATGAGGATTAACTTTAAAATTACAATACCATGAATTGCAATTGTTTCTCGAACATAGGACAGTCTCGAATAATCTGTTGTCAAACTTTAAATTAGTAAAACGATCAATATAAAAATGACAGTGTCATTTTTTCTAAAAGGTATACCTAGGTTTTGCTATGTGAAAACAGAAGGCAACAAGAGAAAATCTACAAGAATATAGCACAAGTCAGTGGCCTTATTACATCAGAAATATTCCAAATTGTTGGATTTTGTTGGGTTTCGGTTCTAATAAAACCCTGGATGAAACGAGAAAGTAACTTTTATTTTCAATGCATACAATCAACTTTTTTCCGCAAATGCAAATAAAATTCTCAATGAACTTATATTGACAACAGGACTAAATCTATACCATTTTTCTGTTGGCAACCTCTTATAACTAATCTTACTTTGTACCTATTTTCTTACCCTTAGCTGCTTTTTCGTCCACATATGTTCAGGTCCAGGTTAAGAATAGCTTCTTGATAGGTCAGTAAGATTTCTTCTGAATCCAGAACGTAATCATTGTATCTTCCTGGAATATTGATTCTTCTACCATGTCTGGTCTGTGTCAGCACTTGTTCTTCAATTTCATTACCTTCTCCCAAATTTAAGTCACTTTCATCTTCAGTTTCTTCATTGGGTAGTTCTTGAGTTTCAGCTTCTTCATCTAAAAACTCTAATTGGATTTGCTGAGGTGATCTTTCTTCTAGAGGAGAAAAGAATGTGTTTGTAAATATGCGTATATGCGTATATGAAAATTTTCTTTTCTTTCATGTTCCACAAGCGGTAGCCATTTAGTGCGTACCCTACTTTTGGCTTCTTCACTTCTACTATCTAGCTCTTTGAGTGATTCGACTAGTTTTGAAAAAACCTCTTGTCCGAAAATCTGGAAATAACTCAAGTCAGTTTTCCTTTTATACCATAACTTTGCTGGGGTAAGGGACATTCCTTTCGTTGGACTTCTGTTTGTCAAGTATGCTGCTTCGCCCTTCGCCCCACAAATTTTTATCACAGTTTGCCTCAAATATGGCTTTATTCATCAGTGTCAAATTTAGACGCTCACTTTTACCATTTAATTCAGGGGTGTGGGTATGGTGTAGTCCGATATAGTTCCTCTTTCTTGACACCATTGGATAAGTAGTTCGTTCTTGAATTCTCTTCCATTATCACATCTAATTTTAAGGGCTTTCACATTGAAACAAGTTACCCCTTCTTTTACAAATCTTTTCATACACTGTTTGGCCTTAGCACATATATTACAATCAAACATCTTACTGGAGTTTTTTCGAAGGAGACACCATTACACATCTCAGGGATCTTTATGAGCTGACCATAGCTCAGATGTCCCAGTTTTGTATGCCATTCTTCAATTTCACTGGTCTTCTTTTCTGTTAGCAATGCACCTTTACTGGATTTCTTCATTTTTACCACTTTCCGTTATATTTCCTTCTATTACTATTATGTCTTTGGGTATATTCATTTTGGTTTTTAGTATGTATACCTTTTCATCATCAAAATATAATGTACCTTTACCTTTTGTAACACAGTTCACTGACATGAGGTTTTTTGTTAACTCAGGTACATAGTATACTTCTTTCATATTGCATTCTTCAAGATTCAATGAGCCACATCCTTTGATTTGCATGGACTCTCCTTTCTTTGCAACGTCAACATTGTCTACATAATCTTTCATATTTACTAATACGTCTTCCTCTAGAGTCATCATTTTATTGCATCCAGTATCAACCACCCTTTGGTAAGCAAAAAATGAAATTTCATCATTCTTCTGATCGGTGATTAAGCTCAGGGCCGGCAAACCGGGCAACCTGCCGGGGCGGCAAACCGGGCAACCTGCCGGGGCGGCAAATCAGTTAGTTTAGAGTTAAATGTTTCTTCTGTGAAATCTAAAAGTTGCGTGGTGTTGAGAGTGAAATCAAAACGACTCCGAGACTTCGGGACGGCTTTTTGAATGTGCTCAACCTAATAATCCACATGTGCACACAAACAACCGAATTCAAATTCAATTAAACCTAGAAAAATACCGCCATTTATTATTATTATTATAATGAACAGGGGTTGCCATAAAGGCAACGATCGAAAATACTGCAATTTTCACGGGTTGGTGATTCTTTTTGTGTTTTTTTCAATAGTCTCAAGGAAGTACACATATCAATTGAAAAGCGCCGTCGATTCAAAAATTCAAAAAGGCGCCATTAAATACGTTGAAAGATGACCGACTGAAATTTTAGGCAGATTTGTGTTCTCAATTCACTTGATAATAGTCATATTAGAAGGATATATCGGGTATTTCAAAAGTCTAGAAACGGTGAATTTATTTCTCGCACAGGTGAAAAATCGGAATTCAGATACTAGGATCTTTAGTAATTTCGCCCAAGGAATCGAATGGGTTCATAAGATTTTGGGCCTCATACAGATATGAGGCCCAACTCATATTTGAAATGCAAACCAATCTTTTTAATTATTTAATTGCAAGGTCAGATTCAAGGGGAAATTTTTCATCCGATTTAGATGAAACCGAAAATGTTTTTATCCATTATGAGCTATATGCTGCGTATTTTGTTCAAAAATCAAGGAGCGTTCATTCAGGTCAGGATGCAAAAATTCATATTCATCAGAATATAAAATATCAACTGAAGACCTCAGTAATTTTTCTGTATTGAGTGCATCAGATTTTGGTTCCAAAAAGTCCTTATATGAGATACGAGGTCCAACTTTTGAATTTCGAGATTTCAGATTCGGATTCAGCGGGAGACTTCACATCCGATTTGGTTTAAACCCAAACTTCTTCTTCTGTTCTTGGGCGCTATGCAGCGTTTTTTGCTCGAAAGTCAAAATTGAATCTCATATCTCATACGGGGATCAATCGGGCCTAAAACTCTGATTTGTCTAATCGATTCTCCAAGAAAAATTACTAAGCAAAAAGCAAGACGCGCAAATTTTTTTTTTAACGAAATGAATTCATTTGTCAAAGCTCGGGCGGCGAAATTTTATTTTGCCGGGGCGGCAGAATTTCTGGCGGCGGCCCTGATTAAGCTTCTTGCAGTGTATGCAGGCTTTAATCTTCAGGAAGCATTCTCGTTCATTGTGGTTAGTTTTCTTACAAATTTTACATGTTTTTCTCACACTCTGACCTCATATGTGCTCTTTGTCTGTACATATAGCATTTCGTATTGTTCGCCCTTGCCTCAGCTTTGAATGAAATTTGTGATTCTTCTGTAGAACGAAATTTATCTGCTTCTAATTTTATTGTAGAACTCCATGCACTTCTAAAATGTTTGAATCTATCTGGAAGAATGTTTAATATTTTAGAGATTGACATTTGTTCTGTGATTTCTTCACCTAGAACTTCCAATTTGAATACCATGTTCTGAATTTCACTGATATTAGTTTGAATGTCTTTGTCCTTGTTATACCTGTAATTGTAGAATTCATGGAGAAGTAAGCATTTTTCTTGATTTGTGTCTTTCTTAAACTTACGTAGTAGTGTATCGAACATTTCTTTTGCAGTTACACAAGCCATCGGGTGTACTTTTATAATTTTATCGACTGTTCTCATTATCTTATGTTGAGCTGCTGCGTCTTTTGCTTTCCATTTAGCATTTTATGTTCATTCTGCTCGGTTGGAGAAAGTTGTGATGAACCATCTAGAATATTCATTATTTGTTTTGCTCGGAACAGGATTTTAATTTCGAAATGCCACTTTTGTCTATAACAATTTGCAAACTGTCGATTTCACGTCATGTCTTTTTTTTTTCCTTTTTATTTTTTGTGGGAGCACTTCACTTGATGTTTTACTTTATTTATTTTTTTGTGGATTTCTCGTTCCAGCGGCACATAATCTGTCAGAATAACAATTCTCGTAATATGTCTTAGTTTTTGGTCCTTAAAAATATTCTGTTTTCTTGTGTTACAACATGTTTGGTTTATCTATGGGAGATGATTGCCTTTCATTGGGGTCCCGTAGCGGTCTTCAAACATCTGAAGTGCCGAAAAATCATCACCTGGAAGGTCGTATCCGGTTTGAAAAAACCCTCACGACCAGAGAGCAACAATTTGTGGATTTTGAATTTGAATATCGAAGGAATTTCGAAAGACAAGTGTGATTACGTCTCCAAATTAGCTGATGAACATGGTATCAAAGAGATTCTTCTGCAAGAAACCCACACGGCAACAGAAAAAATTCCTCGTGAAAGAATACAGTTGAAAGGTTATGTATTAATTGATTTTTTACAAGTTTAGCCTGTTATGTTGAAAAATTATCAGTTTCGTAACTTTCAACAGATTCGGAAAGGGGAAATTGATGAATTTTTTTTTCATTCCTTTCAAATTTTGTGGCATTTCTGTCATAAATATTTATAAACCTCCGAACATTATTTGGCCAAGAAATCTTAATGTTGATGTTTTTTTAAAGTAGCAAATGCATTTCCAAAATGCGTTCGATTTATTCTGAAAAATCGGTTTCTTTTCTGCTTTTGTCTTTTTTCATTTCAGATTAAGAATTACGAGTCGTTTTGGGAAGAATCTGTGTATCCGAGCCCATCGACGGATAACATGAAGATGATCACACTGATGTCTTTCAAGATTTTCCTGATATTTGATATTTTATGTTATTTTGTTTACGGGGAGGCAGGTTTTTTCGGCTGAGGTTTTTTTCCCTGGCTGTATAGTATCGTGTAATACTAGTGTTGATAGTATCGTATGATTCTATAGTATCCTACAAAGAATGTTATGATACCCCGTTCTTTTTTTTACCTCAGCTTAGGTACTTTTTGTTTCAACATTTATTGTATTATTTTAGCTCCCTTTTTCATGAGAATATATATATATATATATATATATATATATATATATATATATATATATATATATACCTATATCTGTTGGATTTTGTTAGGTTTTTGTTCTGATAAAACCCTGGATCGAACGAGGAAGTAACTTTCATTCTTAATACATACATTAAACTTTTTACCGCAGTCAACCCTTTCTTCTTCTAGAATGTTCTGCTGCCAAAAATTAGCTTCGCTGTCATTATGTCAAATATGAAAAATGACCTACCAACCATAGAAAACAACATTTTCAACCTAAAATTTTCCCTCAACACAAATGAAAATCGCTATGACCTCCATTTTCCAGCTAGCTTGCACATCAACAAAAATTCCTCAAACAAATTTTCGCTCATCCTACCAATTATAACAAAGTATAAGAGTTGTTTAGTCTCAATTATATTAGGAGAAGGCTTGGTGTATTGTTTCGTCGAAAGCATTCATTGGAATTATTACCTACGTTACAAATATTATTCTGAAGAAAGGCTTGCATTGGTGACACTGCAGCTTGGCTCTACATTTAACAATGTTGGATTTAAGGCCTCGTTTAGGCAATATTTTACATGAAAATGTTTTTGGTTGGATAAGACTTTCTCCAAATACAATTTTCCAATCTGGCCATGCAGCTGCAAATCTGACGTGGTCTCTCAAGATCAGTTGTGGATTCTGCATGTTAACCATCGGTGGTTACAAGCTAGTCCGATATAATCGAAAATGAAATAGACATCAAGAACAGATTCTCCTATTTTCATAACCAGAGGGATTTCGGATAATTCATTCATTGCATTATAATTAGTAGGAGTAGGTACATGGTAAAAACCAAATGGAATTGAAAAATGGGTTCATATTCTTGAAACACTATGTTATTTCCATAGTTTTAAAGTTGTATCTAGTGATTGGAAAAATTTCAGTGGGCAAATTTTCTGTGCCTGCATAGCTCAGATTCAATCTTTTTATTCAGGCCGAATCAGACAAAATAGTAAACGAAAAACGTGTTTTGACCTCAAGAACCTAAGACGGGATCACCTTTTTTTGAAACACTCTGTATAAAATTATCTAAATTTTGATGTGATTTATAAACTTCAACTGGTGATCAATGCTAGCCAGTTATTTTTTAATTGCCAAAGACTGGACAAATACTCAACTCAAGAATTAATTCGTCAATTAAATCAAAAACATTTTTATATAAAGAGAACTAAATTAATAATTTAAAACAATTTTCAGTTCGCCAACTTCAAAGTGGAAAACGTATTATTTTTTTCTCAACATCAACCTAAATCCAACTACTCAAATGTTAATGATGGATATTACAAATATAATTTCGATCTGTCATGGCCGCCTGAGATGTAAATTATTCCTTAACGGAAAAAAATTTAAAACATCGTCTGGATCCTTAAAACCGGTTCTACAATCGATGGCTTCAAGTAATGGTAATGTTTCTAACACTCGTTTCGCAGCAGGAGATTTGACTTTTCTCGATATAACGAGAGTTCAAAATAAAAACCAAAAGAAATTAAAATCATTAAAAAGTAACACAACTGGATTAGGAACAACAAACCCGATAAATTCTTTTCTAACATGTTAAATTCGGCAAAATATGTTTCTCCGGAAGGAGTATTTTTGTTTTGAATTTGATTAATTTGGGTTATGTCATCAAAGATAATAAACTGACGGCCAGTTTCTGAAACGCCGATCAACGTAAAAATTAACTAATCAGCTGTTAAATCTCTGGTCAAGTGCCATTTGAGTTGCAGAAAGTATGGTTAACTACTTGAACTTGATCAGCCTGTCAGTTGACAGAGTGGTCAAATATTGCAGGTAAATTGTACGTCAAACGCACTTTTGGGTTTCTGAAACGCATGTTAAGGCTAAATCAGTGGTCAAACTAATGTCAAAGAGGTGGTCAACTAATCGGTGATGTTCGGCGAATTAACTCGGTAGAGACGTGGTTAATCATCGTAGTTTCCACGGAAATCTTAATTGTATGGGTTAATGGGTCTGCATAACAATAATTAGGCATAGTGGCAATAATTATATTTCCTCCAAAAAGAAATTTATTTATTTTTTGAAACAATTTGTGATTTTATTATCTGGCTGTAGATTATCATCTCCCCAGAACACAGGAATAACGCAATAGGAATTAATCTGACTTATATCCATTCATTATCAAATGTTATTGGAGCTCTAAACTGTACACATATTAAAATAATCTCGGTCGTCCACAAGATGAGCTTTCAAAATAGGAAGGGAAAATTTTTTTCCAAATGTTCAGGCCATTTGTGATGCGAACTTGAAAATTGTACAAGATGATGAAAACATATTGGTGAGAAAATCCACTGTGTTAACTCACCCGTATGTATAATCATTAATAACTGAGGTAGTAGTGGACTCCAACGGAAGCCAAGAAAATCCAACACGATACAATAAACGAAGTAGAAATGCAGTGTGATTTAACATCTTGATGTGTGATGAAAGTTGATATAAATTAATGCTCAATACTGATTTCATTGATACACAGAAAAATATCAAAAAAACCTATTTAAATAATTTCATACTTGTAAAAAATTTATGATTGAGTAGAGATTGAAATATTGTGGTAACTTGAAGGATTTGACAAGGGTATTCATTATCATATTCTAAATATACCAAACATTGATAAATTGTTTCATTTATTCATTGAAAAGATTATAATATTCTTTTTGTTTAATTTCAATTTCTAAATATGTATATTGAAATGTGTTTTTTTCAAAACAAGCTACTTTTCTTGTAACTTAGTTTTTCTTCCTCAGTGTAGGCATTCCTCAGTTCCCTTCAATAATAAAGCTTTTTTATTTCTTCCTTCAGGACTTTGATCTCTTAATTGTAGCCATTTGTCGAGAAAAGGTGGTTGATGTCGTATAACTTCATTATCACGACACTGCACTCGTGTTTGTAAGTCTTCATCAATGCCATCTTAAATAGATTTAAAGCAATTGAAACTAGGAAATTATAAAATGAGGATCATAATATGAGTATAATCAGTTTGAATATATGCAAATACCAATATTATGGTAACTCAAAGAGCTGTCGTACTTGTTGACCAACGGCTACATATGCTCCCCTGATACAGCCAACATTTTTGCACCTACTGTTTGTACTCAGCCAGAGTTGGTACAAACCGCTACCTGTTGCTAGGACATCTTCCTAAAAATAAAGATCAGTAATAGTAGTATCTGTGGTTTATTGTACTATTTTAATCCAGAGAATTAACTAATGCATAAAAACCTTATCAATGTTTTTGTCCTTTTTCAATTCCTTCACCATATTTATTAATTCAAGCAGGTCAAAGGTTCTGAAACAAGAAAATCTATAAAAATAATATCAATTCTTTGTTGACTGAGTCAAAAGGCGGTTGACCGAAGTCTTTCAACCACAATAAAAATAATATCCACTGAACTTACATGTAAATATTTTTTTTTGTGATGTTCCTGGATCGTCATTTGAGCCATTTTCCCTGCAGATATTTCTTAACCTGGAATTAAATATAAAATGAGGTGAAGAAGCCTTTTACTGTGTTGTATTAGATCGGTGGGTCATGTTCAATGCATTGCTTTATGAAAATTTTTAAATTGAGTATTGCAGAGTTCATTCAGATTCTAATGGAAATTCTGATGGATGAAATTTCTACTATAGGTACTCTAAAATTGTTTAGAAATTCATAATATGAATAAAGGTATGTTTTTTAGTTATCCGAACAAAACTAGTTTACGTACTCCTTTTCATTTGCAACATTTGCCCTTTTTGAATTTAGCTGGGCAGTGTGAAGTTTCTTTTGAGGTCTTGGCACTTCAGCGGCATTGTTGATTTCTCTTGTAATAAGGATTACCCATTTTTCATTTTGTTCTGCAATTGATATACTGCGTTCGTCGACTTGTTTTCTAACTGAAAAAAAATATGTACTCTATTAAATGTATACGAACATGCTCGCGAACATGTAATATTATACTAATGTTTATCGAAATGTTTGCCTTGAACTATGTATGGAGAAATTATTAACAATTTTACAAATACTTACGTCTGAACTAGATCAGAGTGACTGCACCTTTCTCCTTCAATGAAATTTCGGCCACTTGAACTCATTTTGAATAAAACAAACCCGAAATAATCCCAAACTGAATACTAAATTCAAAATATGAAAATGAGAATTTCGAAATTCTAACCTGTTCGATCAGATAATATTGTTTATTTTAGCAGATTCTGTGGTTCGATAGCCTCGAAACAGGGTAACCTCATGTCAAATCATAATGATCAGAGATTAGTTAATTTTGCCCTAAACATCCTTTCAGCAACCCAAATTGATTTGACATCGATGTCAAGTTGAACGTTGTGTCAGTTGACATACGGTTTGAACGGCCTTTCAGAAACTGGCCGTGAGACACTTGAATTTGGTTTCAATCTCCATTTGTGCCACTATATTGTGACTGTACCTATTTACTTGTTCTTGTAGTCTTTGTAAGCAGCATTCAACTGATTTTTCATGTACTATTGTTGTATTGTTAGAGAATTGCAGTGTATATTGTTTTCCTAATGTATTGGTTTACATGATGGGCAAAATTGGTGATACATGAACTACAACTTTTTAACCCAACGAGATAGAGTAAAATAAATAGGAATTGATCTTGGAGGAAAATGTTTATATACGCTACAATTTGGAGACGACCAAGTTGTCACAGACCTCGAGTATATGACGAGGAAACTATATGAGGAATATAAGAAATGGAGTCTGGAAATGAATACCCAGGAAACAAAATACTTACCGATAGGAGTTGAACCGGGAAACATACAACTTGAAATTGAAGAAATAGGGACATGTAGCGGTAGCGAATATACATACTTAGGAGTTGAATTTGATATAACAGGAAAAGACGACAAAGAGATCAAAAAACGAATTATACAGGCCAGATGAACAAAAAGGTGTCTGAATGGGATATGGTGGAGCTCTGATATTGGCAAACAAAGGAAATATAACATATATGAAACCTTTGTGAAAAGTCATCTAACTTATGGTGCGGAGACATGGAGAATTACGGAAGGCATTAAGACGAAACTAGATGTTCCTTGAGAATATCTAGAAGGGATAGAGTCAGAAATGATGATATCAAGCAGCGTATGGGAATGGATGGCTCACTAACAACAGATATTGAAATAAAACAACTCATATGGTACGGATATGTATAGCGGATGGATGAAGGCAGACTACCCAGGTTGGTCATGCAGTGGGTACCACCAAACTGTAGAAAGCGGAAAAGACCTAAGAAATCATGGAAAAAGGGGATAGTAGGGCTATGAGTAGAAGAAATTTGCAAGAAGGCCAATGGAACGACAGGAACAAGTGAAAGTTGGGCAACTGACAACGTCTCCAGATGTTTTAAAACCGTTCACATATATATACATTACGGTCGTCTTTTTCAGATAAATTAATAATACCACGAGACGGAGGTGTAGCATGGTCAAACCTTTGTACAAGTCTGGAGACAGAGCGGACATAGGCAATTATAGGCCCATTAGTATTATTAAAGCCATACCAAAAATCTTTGAGGCTCTAGTGTTGGATCAGTTGCGGAGAAACATATCTTCTGAATTATCTGAGCAGCAGCATGGTCTTGTTGGAGGTAAGAGCGTTAAATCGAATCTCCTTGTTTTCACCCATTATGTCATGGATTCTTCGGAGAAGGAGGGACAAGTTGATGTCATATATACTGATTTTTCTAAAGCTTTTGATAAGATGAATCATTATATCTTGGGGAAGAAATTGTTATCATTTGGAATAACAGGCAGGTTGTTTAATTGGTTCATGTCATATTTAGATCGTCGGTCCCAGAGAGCTTCCTTGTTCTCATCGTATGAAGTGCAGTCGGGCGTTCCACAGGGCAGTCATCTCGTTCCTTTCTTGTTTCTCATGTACATTAATGGCATCACGACGTGCTTTAGTTTTGCTCGGTTTCTTCTAGTTGCTGATGATCTGAAGATATTTATGAGGGTTAATGGCTTGCCAGATATGCTCAATCTCCAATCTGATCTGGATAGGCTGGAGCAGTGGTGTGGATCTAACAGTGTGGTTATCAATGTTGACAAGTGCAAGCACATGACAATATCCAGGAAGGTGTGTGGATTCCGTTCCAGTTATGTTTTGGGAGGAGAGGCATTGGGAATTGTTAGTGCAGTAAAGGATTTAGGCGTTATGTACGACTCGAAGATGAGCTTCACTGTGCACATTGAAAGTATTGTCGCTGGAGGGTTTAGGGTACTTGGATTCATTTTGGGGCATTCTCGTGAAGTCAGGGTTATCAACACGATAAAACATCTATATATGGGCTTAGTGAAACCTCATCTGGAGTTCGCATCTTCTGTGTAGTGTCCCTATACCTTGCTGGACAGTGATAGGATCGAGAGAGTTCAGAATAAATTCCTCCTTCTTATTTCTTTTAGAATGGGCAACTCTCGAGTCAATTTCTCGGCATCTCAGATGAGAGCATTACTTAGGTTGCCGACTTTGCAAACACGTAGAGTTAGGAGTGATGTTCTGCTGTTTACTAGGCTTTTTAGGAGAATGTAGTCGACGACAGAGCTTCTCTCTCTCTTCGGTTTTCACGTCCCACCCAGAAACACAAGGGAGTCTGTTTTGCTCAGAGTTCCTAATTACCGGTTGAAGCTCAATGTTCTCAGAATTTCTAAAAGGGTAATTATTGCTGCTCGGCTAGGCATCGATTTTATGAACTCATCTTTTTCTGCGGTGGAAAGAAGTGTAAAGTAATGTCTTATTTATTCGAAATTAATTTAGGAAATATTGTATTTTGAGTAGATACTAATCTACAAAAATACTAATTTTTGTTTTATTTTGTAATTGGGTTTGTCCCGTCAATAAATAAATAAATAAACAGCATTTCTCTATCTTCTTTTGTTTTCGAGTTGTAGGCCAGAATTGAAATTTGGGCGATTTCCACTTTCGACATCATCTCCGATTCTGTTTGTGCTAGAATGTTGAAATTAAAATCTTATACATACATTTTTCTTATAGCAATCCAGTAGCGTACTATATGTTTTCACAAGAGGTTGCTTTGCAGAGCTATAACATAAAGTTGTGTTTTTTCTTATGAGAGCAATAGTTTATTATTACTCAGAAAGAATCATCATTATTTTACGTTTCAAAAATATATAACACATTATACAGGGGGGCCACGTGAAACAGTTCAGCTCCCATTTTTCTAAGTATGCTCCAGAAAATGCTTCGACAGGAGGTTAGGTTAATCTTTTGACAGCAAATAGAAATTGTCCAATATTTTTATGAATAGATTTGCAAAACCTTTGCAATGATGTGTCAGTTGAACCCAATAGAGTTTTGAATCTTGAAAGAGGCTGCCACCCCGATAGGAGTATGATCATAGACCACTGACCACGAAGTCAAAAGGCGTCGAAAAATTAACTCTCCTAAGCATTTTCTACAACTTACGAACGGAAATATTGATCAGTAGGTATTTTTTTACGTGTGCCACCTGTATAATGTATATATTTTTGAAACGAAAAAAATCATTATTCTTTCTGAGTCATAATAAACTATGACGGAGATAATGGCCAATTTTCGTCTATAACTCGAAAACAAGAGGAGACAGAGGAATGCCGTTGATGGCATTATCAGTTTCCCTAAAAGAGACGTAATGTGCCATTCATTCTCTTCTGCCTCGTTGGGTTAAAAAGTTGTAGTTCATGTATCACCAATTTTGCCGACCCTGTACACAGTGTCCCAAATTGGGTGAGACTGCACTATATCTCAGCTATTATTGAAGATAGAGGCATTTGGTTTTCACGACCCTGTATCAATTTTATGTGAAACTTTTAAATCCACAAATAGACATATTCCAACATCTTTTATTCCGGCAAATACAGGGCGGAAACGAAAAATGTTGAAATTTTTTCTCGGGCTGTATGAGATGAGAAAAAAAATTAACTCTGCTTTCAATAGATATTTTCACATCGAGGTTAGGGGCGTAGTTAAAAATTTTTTTCAGAGCACTGTTTTTGAGATTGAGCACAAAAGTGGAATTCATCAGATGGATTACACTGTATATTTTAACGTCAAACTTTTGCATTTATTTTTCTGAATACATCGATGTATCACAACCTTACTTCTAATAAATTTAAAAAATCAGAAAAATCCATATTTATGTTCGTTTCTTTTTAATAGTAGGACATGAATTCTTTCACACATGCATAAAAGTTTAACATGCTTAAAAAATTTCAATATTAATATTGAAATTTCTTTTGTTTTCATAATTTTTAAGTTCATGTTGACGAGTGATATTCGAGTTTATATTTATTATTATAAGTTTATTGATGTGAGATATCATTTTTTTTTTTGAGTTACAATTATTTACAATTCACATCAAACATTGAATGCAATCTAACAAAATTAACAACTAAAACAGCCAATAAACTAAATATATTATATCTCGAAGGTGCGCAGGCACCTTGTCTGAGGCATTTAATTTTGTGACTTTTTTGTTTTGATTTTTTTTTCCTTTTTTTTCATTTTATAGTTTTTTGTTCCACCTATGCATTATTAATAACTGCACCAGCGACCAGAAATCAAACAATACTGCGACCAAGGTTCCGATCCCCTCATATTAGACATGCACATACGAGTTTTTTATATCCAATAGGTTTGTAACCTCTTGGAGACTTAAAGTTTTTATCCAGGTTTTTAACTTTATCTTGAAAATATTCATTAAAATCATTTTTAATATTTTTTTATACCAGTGCCTTTTTGTGTATTTATATCTCAAAAAAGGAAATATTTTCGTTTTCGACCTGTATTTCAGAAACAAGGGAAGTTGGAATATTTCTGTTTGTGGATTTAAGAGTTTTACAAAAAAGTGACACAGGGTCGCGAAAACCGCATGTCTCTATCTTCAATAATAGCTGAAATACAGTGCAGTCTCATCCCACTTGGGACACAGTATACATATTATAACAGTAAATTTCATACAGTGATGTTGAGTGTGGAGATATTTGAGCTGTGCCCGTTTCTGAACTGAAGTGGGTAGGAACAGTATTATTTATTCTTTCGTTTTTCTAGGAATTGGGATAGTACAGGCATTTCGTTTCATTCAACTCATATAAAAGGCCACCGTGCCACACACTGTCAAATGCCTTCTGGAGTCAAAGCATAACGCAACAGACTTAGATTTTTCGAATGTAGTGTGCTGAACATCAGATATAAGAAGGAGGGGTTGATAGGTTTCAGGTCGGTTAAATAACCGACGTTTCGGTTTATCTGAAATCTGAAAAAAAAATGTGGGTAAAACAATTGGCCTTACTTATTTAGCATTCAACAATCAGTCAGGGAAATAAATAATAAAAATACAAAAAAAGAACAACAAAATAATATATGCACTTAAAACGGATTGAAACGAAGCTACATGTCCAAAGGGGCACTACAGTTTGAAAAAAAAAACAACAATTAATCTTAAGAAGGGAAAAAACAAAGGTACAATCGAAAAACAAAAATTTTTGAAAATCAAGAAACACTATAGTGCAGTCTCAAAGAATTAAGGACACAGTGCTGGGACATATCTCAGCTTTTATTGAAAATAGAGACATGCGGTTTTCACGACCCTGTGTCACTTTCTTGTAAAACTTTTAAATCTACAAACAGAAATATTCTAACTACTTTTGTTCCTGGAATACAGAGCGAAAATAAAAATGTCCACTTTTTGAAGATGTTAATATTTCTCGGGCCCTGTATAAGAAAAAAACAAAAGTAGTTGGAATATTTCTGTTCGTGGATTCAAAAGTTTTACAAAAAAGTGACGCAGGGTCTCGAAAACCGCAAGTCTCTATTTTCAATAAAAGCTGAGATTTAGTGCAGTCTCAAAGAATTCAGGACACAGTGTACTACGCTCGAAACGACTGTACCGTATGATGAAGAAATTAATGATAACATATCAGATGATGATGAAGATTAATAATAAAACTTATTTTTTCATTCCCTCAGACGAAAACATATATAAATTTCAGCCTACAGAAAAGAGTTCAATTTTGTTCATATTTCTCACCCTTATCGAGTCGCCTGGCAGATACTTGTGCTCGTCAAAATCGACCGTCATTTTTTTTTAAACTTTACAATGAATTAACGAAATCGTATGAAAGTTTCAAGCTTACAGGAACAAGTGCATTTTCAAAATTTTTTTACAATTTCAAAGATATAGAGGTTGACGACGTCTGTAGTGCAACTACACACTATAAGAAGAGGGGTTCACTAGCTCTTGGACTATAGAACGAACTTGTAAAAATATGCAAATTCATATGTAGTAAGTTGGATAATTGTTCTGTTTCAATAGGGAAGGTGGGGTGAGTGATACCTCATTTGAAAGGTTTTTCACAAAAAAACACTACAAGTGCCATGAAAACACCACTCCATTTTCAAATGCTTAGCGAAGAATATTTCGAGAACTAATGCATAAAATGAAACAACAATTACTGTGCTGAAATCAGTATAAAAATACCTTTCAAATGAGGAATCACTCACCCCATTTTCCCTATTCAAAAATTGGGGGTGAGGGTTGTAGTAGCAAGGATTGAAGCGCTATGCGTCCGTAACCTACATCTTAAGTTGTCCCCCTCGAAACAGAAATCAACCTGTCCGAGCATTTCTATCAAAAAAATTTATTTCGTCTGTAATCTCGTCTGTTTCGTTTTCAAATGGCCACCCTGTATTTCGAGTATATGTGATCACTTAGCTCATTGTTTCGAGTTCATAATTGATAAATGTTACAATCTATGGTTCCGAGGCGTTATTTTGCATTGGCTCAGCAGTTATCTCGAGGGTAGATCCATGTCAGTCAGGGTTCAGAACTCAACATCTTCTGAGTATGATGTCAATTTGGGAGTGCCTCAAGGATCTTGGGCCACACTTATTTTTACTCTTCATCTATGATCTTCCCGCCAATTTACGTCAGTTTTTTATGGGTGAGTTGAGTCGGCAGGTTTTGTCCTCACGGACAAGACTGATGAGGATTATTTTGTTTGCTGATGATTCTTCGATGGTGCTTACAGCCCATACTTTTGAAGAACTCCAGACGTTGTGTGAATTGCTCTTACAGAGCTTTGTTAACTGGTGCAAAAAGAATAATTTGATGGTCAACATTGATAAGACCGAGATAATTCATTTCGAGTTAAGACATACGGATCAAAGGATAATGACTTCTCAATTAGATACTACCATCCAATCTAAGGAAAGTACAAAATTTCTTGGTTTATATCTAGACAGTAATCTAAGATGGAGTACACATATAGAACACTTGTGTAAGAGACTCAATAGTTCTTTTTATGTAATAAATAGGGTAAAAAGCTTACTTCCAATAGAAACACTTATAAACATTTATTATATCCTCTGAGGTTGGAAGGGCTTTTGTAATACAGAAAAGAATTTTGCGCATGATGTTCAGTCGTCATGCAGACCTTTGTTTATAGAGAAAGGTATCTTAACGTTATTCTCTATTTTTATTCTGAAGGCTCTTCTATACGCTAAGGAGAATGAAAAAGCGATGGTAAAGTTATCTAGCTTCCATGCTTACGATACAAGAAATCAGAGAATACTGTATATCCCGAAACATAGCACAATAAAGTTCGAGTTTTCCCCTATGTATCAATGCATAAAATTGTATAATCGCCTGCCGCATAGTATTCGGTCTCTTGATCTTGGGCCATTTAAAAAACTGTGAAGGCCTTTTTGTTGAAAAAGTGTTACTATTCGGTTGGCGATTATCTTTCCGATAATATTGTTAGTAGTTAGTAGTGTTTATTCTATAAAATTGTTTTCTTGACCTATCCTATACATTCATGTAAATGTCAAAAAGGATCAATAAATGAATATGAATATTCATCTTCAGACATTATAACCTTAATCTGTGATGATTTCAGGATGTTACTTGATGAATTTTAGCTTAGAATTAATGAAGTGTTTCAATAATACACATTCCTTTTTTTGGACGGTACACAAACATAATTTAGTTTAATCGAAAATAACTCTATTTGGAATGTCTAGTTATATGGGTATAGCGCAACTCTGAAATGGTAAGTTGCACTTACTGACTTACTCAGGCCGCTTCCTGACTTGTGGATGCATCAACGGTATGATGTATAGGTATACTCGGTATCGAAGGCTTACCAGGTGCCTATATTTCAATGAACGTTCTTCTTATAACATGATATTCTCCGGAGGGCAAGGAACCCAGATGTCATCTGAAGAAACCAAATTGGTAAACCATTACTTGTATAACATAAGAATATACTAGATTTTTGCAACATCCTGTATAACATACTGAAAAGAAATTGTATGAAAATATCTTTAGTAATTCTCCGTAGAATTTTTGAGAGGTTAAGAGGTTGCCCTCATAATACTTATGATCGAGTTGGAAATATGTTCATCTTGTTTTGAATAATCAGATTTAGGAGCATCTACTGACATACTTAACTCAGTAGAATATTCAATTCAATCTGCTTCATATTTGAAAAACCAACATATCAGAACAAACTGCATTTTGCTTTATTGATTTAAAGTCTTTCGAACAATCTCTTATGTAAAGAATTATCTTTTTTACACCATTATCGAATTAGGTCTCGTTTGGACCAACATCTCATGAAGGTATTATCATTCAGACAATGAATTTTCGGCATCACTCGAGATATTTTCCACCAATTTTCGATCGTGTGGCTGCTGATCTGAAGAAAGCATGAATACCGAAGATCGGTAATGTGCTGTTTACAGTTTCTGTCCGAAACTATTGCTGTTAACTGCATTAAATTATAGAATTATTGATTGTTGTTAATCCGAGTCTCTCCTAGGAATTTATTCGACATACCATAAAAGCAGAGATCATGAACGTCTGAATATCCTCGTGTGAAATAATAATAATAATAATAATAATAATAGTACTTTATTCCCAAAATCCTTACAAGAAAGAAAAGAGACATAATCAATATAAGAACAACAAAAATAAAAAAGTTTCTAAAACAGAAATGTTTTTTTTTTCAAATACAAATTTTGATCAAACGTCAATAGTTCTCAGATCTGCTTCAAAAAACTCCCGAATACTATAAGGTTCCAGAAGAATCAGTAATCGGTTTACTTTTCTTTTGAACAGTTTCGGACTATCAATCATTTGATATTCATGAGGCAATTTGTTGAATAATTTTATTGATACGTATTTTGCATTTTTCTGTACCAAACTCAAAGAGTGTAGTGGAAAATGAAAATATAGTTTGCGACGGGTACTATTCGAGTTTATAAAAGATTCAAAGTAATGGGAATTCTTTCTTAGAAAAATCAGACATCTACTGATATAAAGCCCAGTAAAGGTTAGTATACCCAACTTTCTGAAACATCCTCTACATGAGTCACGGTTTCGCATGTTCAGCATCAGTCGGACCGCAAGCTTTTGAATTCGGAATACTTTCAAATATTCCGAAGCATTGCCCCAACGATGATTCCATGACTCATAAGGCTTACGAAGTTGGCAAAATAAACCGTCCTCAGCAGCTCCAAATCAGATTGACTCTTCAATACTGTCAGCGTATAAACGACAGAATTCAATTTCCCAGCAATATAATGCACATGCTCACTCCAGTTTAGTTTTTGATCAACTGTCACTCCCAAGAACCTAGTGAACATTCCAATTTTTGTGTCTGTTTGCTCCAACATGATATGGGAAGGAGCAACCACATTACTTGCCGCAAAAACAACACATTCAGTTTTTTCGGAGTTCAGAAACAAACTATTGTCACAGCACCACTTAGAGATATTGCAGTATTCAAATGCTGCAAATTCAATGGCAGAGTGAACACTTGGCCGACTAACCAGTGCATTGGTGTCATCTGCATACATAAAGATATGCCCTTCCTGGATACGCCCTTCCAGATAACTGCGGAAGAGGTTTAATTGATTATCGCGTATTCCATACTGTTGTAGTTTGTCTAATAGTTTTGAATGGGGAACTGAATCAAAAGCCTTGGATAAATCAATGAAAAGCGCCACAGGCACGTCACCGCGTTCAACAGCTGTTAAAATATTTTGGGTAAGTTCATAAATTGCAGTATCTGTATTTTTACCTTTCGTATAGCCATGCTGATTTTTAGAAATTATTTCAAACTTGTATAAGAAGCTCAATAACCTGTTTGCCAACAGCTTCTCAAAAATGTTGGAGAATGAACTAAGCAACGATATCGGTCTGTAGTTTGACAAATTTTCCGGATCGCCCTTTTTAAATATTGGTTTCACAACCGTTATCTTTAACGAAGAAGGAAATAAGCCTTTTGTAAGTGCATTATAAATTATACGTGCTAAAGGTTTGGCAATGTCAGAAACGGATCTTTTTATTATAAACATAGGTATATCGTCATATCCAACGGATCTTGAGTTTTTTAGGTGATTAATTATATCCGTAATTTCTTTCTCGTTTACATCAAAGACAAAGAAAGATTTCAAATTAGGTCTGGTGAATTTAAGCTGAGTATCATGACTTTGCGAGTGAATTTGAATAAAGTGTTCACTAAATCTTTCTGCTAATTCCTGGCCATCATCAACGCATTCAAACATTCTGGCAGATTTGTTCGTTTTGCCTGTCATCTGGTTGACAAATCTCCATACAGTTTTGGATCTATTACTGGATTTATTTATACACTATCGAATATACTCTTTCTTCCGATTTTCAACAGCAGTATCGTAAGTTTTTTTAGTCACTTTATAGGCTTCAGTCAAGTCAGGTCTACGTTTCTTAGCAATGTATAGTATGTCTAAACGTCTTCGTAAATTAACTATTTCAGGACAGGTGGTAAACATGGCAGTGTTATTACTACATTCACGTTTTACAATTATCGGGAAACTGGTATCGAAAACTCTCTTATATTTAGAGAAAAACATATTGAACTGTGTTTCAACATCATCCGATGATTCAACATGGAAATCAACAATATCATCCCAACTTTCCAAAGAAAGCAATTGTAAGAAAGCATATATATTTTCTTCACTATACAAGCGAAATTTTTTTTTATGGTTAACTTTTTTGTCAGAAAGAGAGAATTCAAATTTTTGAGCTGAATGATCAGATAAGTTCGATGGAATTACCTCCGACGATCCATCATCTATATTGGTAATGATGTTGTCTAGGCAGGATGCACTTCGTGCAGCAATACGTGTTGGCTCGTTAACAGTAATTTTGGCGTTATAACTTTGTGTAATTGATAAAAGTTGATCACTTTCTCGAGAATGTAAAAGCGTATTGATATTAAAGTCACCCAATATAATATATTTCGACTTTTCTAGAGTAAGTTTCCGAAGTAGAATGTCCAACTTTTCCAAGAACGAATCCGCATTTGTGTAAGGGGCAGTATTCGCTCTGTAAATACAAACAATTACATATCTAACATTTTCAAGTATAAATTGAATAGCGGAACACTCAAACACATAAGGTGAACCATGAATAAGAATGTCTGATCTTTCCCTGCATTTGTCAATATTATTTGCGAGATAAATTGCGGATCCACCATGCTTGCCAGATTGTCGACAGAACTTAGAAATCAACCTATATCCGGCAATATGGTAGGCATTCAGTTCAGTAGAACTTTTCCAATGCTCGGTTATGGCAACAATGCTAGCATTCTGATTGTTTACAAATAGTTCTAGTTCATTAAGGCTATTTCCAATTGATTGTATATTCTGATGGATAACTATATAAGAATTCAACTGATTACCTTTCGTTTTGGAAGTCTGAATAAAAAATTATTGATTTTTGTGCCCTCTGGCCATAGTTCGGGTTTTTTGACAGATTCAAAATCAGATCCACTAACTGTTATTTCAAAAGACGAATAAACTTCTGGCCGATTTGACTGCAGCTTTTCGCATTTTACATTGAGGAATCCATGATCCACTAAGTGCTTCGAAACGTCCTCTCCCTTCAGGGTAGGATCTAGGTTAGTTACGTGTAAGTAACCATATTTTGGTGCACTCTTTATTGATATGTTATCTCCTTTCCCATTTCCAATCACACTTTTGTCAGCACGTCGCAATTTTCTTTTATTCTGAACCAGTACGAAACCATCATCTTTTGTTTTCATCTCCGGAATTTCATGCGATTTAAAAACTTCTTTGTTATTGTCAGATTCTACCGGTGTTTCTGTAGAAATTTTTTTATTTGTAGATTTGCTTTTGCTTTTAAATTTCGTATTCAAAGAAGAAATCGGATTTTCACTCTGGCGTGAATCCGTAAATTTAACATTGCCACCATGTTGACGAGATTCATGTTGGTTAGCAGAATTAGGTTCGGAAATGACGTGAACCGATTTGGATTTATTTTGAATAAGTTGTTCCGAATCTTCAAATTTATCCTTATTCTTTACCATAAGACCAGTTGTAGTCATGTTTGAAATGGTGTTGAATAACCTTTGATTATCGTTTTTGAGAGAAATTATTTCAGTCTTCAGGTTAGTTATTTCGTCTTTCAAAGTTTCGATGATTGGGATCATCTCAACCTTGATAGATTGTGATATTACTTCAACAATAACAGCCTGCAATTCATCCTTCCTCATTTGTAAGAATATATTAGATGGAGATTGGGAAAATTGTTCATCCTCTAAGGTTATGTTACAATCACTGCAACCAGAACAAATCCAGCCTTGAAAATTTCCTGACCTTCTTAATTTTTCTAGGTCCCAACAGTAAGATCTTCGCACTGTATATGGAAAATATGAGAACTATCATTTTTACAAGAGATAGAATCATCATATCGACTAATAGTTTTAGAACATTTGCTACACGTCACCGCCATCTTGAAAAATGAGTATTAGTTCGACATTTCAATAACGTGTTCGAAAACTTGATAATTGAACTCAGGTAGAACCCACAATTCATTTGCATTCAATTGAAGTTAAAAAAATCAAAACTATCAATCATAAAATTATCTTTTCTACTGAGTAGATAAATAAAAATTAAACCTTATTAAAGGAATAATGTAGCTATTCATCATTCAAGTGCAGAAAGCAGTTATATTTTTCAACGAGTTTTAGAATGAAAAACTCCAAGAATAAGCCTTCTATACGAGTATCATACGTTATTTTCTCTAATTTATTGAATTTTCTTTGAAATAGATGAAAAATTCCCATAATAGTCATTTAGTGATTTTTGTATTGAAAGAATAAATATGGAATGGCAGAACTTTTTTCTCTCTCTTAAATTTCACAGATATCGAATAAATCCATGACAAAAGACAAGAGGCCAACATATAATGAATAAATATCACCATGAAAACTGTGCGAAATTGAGATCGCACGATTTTGTTCTACATGATGTGGCAGAATGAACTGATTTGACATACAATCAGGGAATAGTTATTCATGATAAAAGTGCAGAAGGCGTTAATATTATTACACGAGTTCAAAAGTCAAATGCGAGCCACGAAGTGGTGAGTTTTGGAATGAACGAGTGTTAGAATGAGCCTTATGTACGAGTATCATACATTATTTTCTCTAATTCGCTGAATTTTTATAGAAATTAATGAAATATTGTCGTGAATATCGTTTAGTAACTTTTGCTTTGGAAAATATTGATTGGCAAAACCGTTTTCTATCTCATGAAATTTGACAGATGTTGAATAAATCCGTGACAGGAGGCCAACATGTCATCAATAAATATTACTGAAAACAGTGTTGGAATGAAATTAGAATGAAATATTCTAACATTGTTTTGTTCTACGGGATGTGGCGGAATGAACGGATTTGACACATGAGTAAAAAACATATTTCCAGTTTTGTTTGATCGTTCTGAACTGAAAGTTGGTAAATAAAATAATACATATGAGCAAGTATCCTATTAGAGATAGAGAAAGTTTAACATGTCAAGTATCAATCCATAGAGGTTTTGATCAGCGGATAGAACGTTTATGGTTGTCCCAAATAGGTACCACAAACCTCAATCATTGATCAATAAAGCGTTACATCTGTTATAGAAGGTGTAGTAGGTACATATCGGCAACACTCCCATCTTGTTCCAATTACTACTCAGGATTATCATACCTACGGGATTATATCAGAATGATGGCAGCATGACATTCCATGGGCTATACAGGGTGTTCTACAAGCTCCATGACAAACTTTGACAGATGGTAGCTGTACTTATTCTGAAAATTTTTTTCCCATGAACATATATTCGATTCGTTTTTGTTTAGAAGATACAAGCACCTGAAAATCCATATTTTTTGTTCAAACCATAATGATAATGGAAATTTTGAGGCTATAAAAATTGTTCAAAATGTCCACCTTCGGCTTTCGTATTTGGTTCGTTGCATCTTGAATTCTATCAAGTAGTTGTTGATGAGATTGGATAACAAACAAGTTGCTCCAAATGTCCCCATGAAAAAAAATTTAAGGGATTTAGATCAGGCGAACGAGGTGGCCATTGTATTGGTCCTCCTTGACTAATTCACTTATTGGGGAAATGTGCATTCAGCAATCTGACAACTTGTGATTTGCCCCCCTATCTGGTGGTGCACCATCAAATGCTTGTAACGCGGAAACTAAAACGAATCGGATCTATGCTCATAGGAACAAAAATGTTCCTTCTGTCAAAGTTTGTCATAGAGCTATATATTATAATCATATAAAATCGTGAAAACTCCTGAATTGTAAAATTTTCAATTTGACATTTGTCTACATAGAGACATTGATTTTTTTAATAAATTCATACGAATAAAAGCTAATCCTGCTGAATGATTGACCATCCAACAAAACTCGTAATCAGGAACTGGCCACTAACAATTCGTAAATGCACTGAAAGTATGCCACGTCGTATGGTAGAAGTGATGAGAAAGCGAGATGAAAATACACGTTATTAATTTTCAGATGTTTGTTCATGTTTACTAGTCGATAAAGTATTGTAATGTTTTAAATTGTTATAAGAATTGAAAAAATGCATCACTTTCTTTGAAAATGTGTATCTTTTTTTTTAAAGACAGATACTGACGTAAATCAAAAAACATTTTGTTAAGAAAGGGTCACACTTCAAATTGAAACTTAATGATATCAAATTTTCCGCCTCAAATTCACCACAGGGTGTTTAGGAATGAAGGGTATAAAACAAGGTTTTGTTTCCCACTGTATAACGGATAAACTACAGGTATTTTTGCAAAGTAAATTTCAGGTTAATATAACAAGACCCAAAACTATACCTGGTGAAAATTTCAACAAAATCGGAATACCACGAAAAAAGATACAGGGTGTTGAATTGGACAAAAATTTGGCCTGTCCGTAATTTATTGACGGGGAGTATATTTTTGACTATTCGTAATTTATGCGAGGGCTCGCATCTCTATGATATTTACGAATGACCGTCCGCATGACTCACAACCGTTGGTATTTCACTGCGAATGGTTTTGAGTATACACTCGCAAAGGTATGACAGTTCGAATTATTTCACCAATAATTTTCGAATCACTCAAGATTTTGTTAAATTAACATTGAATTTTGAAAAAAGGTGCCCGATTTGAACGACATTTACCTACATTCTCTACATAGCTCAATATTTGAGCTGACAGTAGCCTATTAATCTAAGCCATAAACCTTCCGAAGTAGAAATTATAACATGAGAAAATTGGTTGTTTTTCAAATAGTTCACACCATCACGTATATTTGATCGGGCTTGTTAACACATGAGATGAAGAAACGCAATTATTGAATAAAAAAATTTTGTCGCTTTTCATTTCTACAAAAAACTGTAGATAATGATTTTCTAGATTCAGATTCTATGAAAAATTCAATTTTTCGAGAGTGGTTGAATATGTATATTGCACTCATGTATACAGCCAACAATCTACCAACGAAAGAAGATAAGGAATTTCCATAACATAAAAAAAGTTGTATAATCAAAAGAACAATAACATGATAAAATGACAAGCTTATATTTTTATTTTATTTTATCTAAAGCAAAAGCAATCCGCTCTTAAGCAGCAACCGATTTTTCTTCATCTACTGCTATTCTCTCAAGGATCGCTATTTTGTCATTGCAATACTCTTTCTTGATTTTTTTTCATCAAGAGACTGCTTGTAAAGTTTAACAGATTTTTCGCTTCCGGAAGTTATCAAATGGCCCCAACGAAAAATTTCTTCATGTCTGTCTCACAATCCTCAGTTTCAAGAAGAAGTGTATGCCGTGCCGGCTTGAATAAACCTGAAATTTTTAATTATTGGGTAAATTTACCAAGCACATTCGAGGACCTGAGTAGTATGAGACTTGGATATATATCCTTTTATCCCTCAAAAATTTCTCCGAGAATAGTAGATATTTTTTTTAGATTCTATGAAAAATTCAATTTTCCGGGAGTAGTTGGTTGTGTGGATTGCTCTCACGTAGCCATTTATCCCTCAAAGAAGGAAGATGAGGAATTTACAAAATTCATTTATGTCAATCGAAAAGGTTGTCATTCGATTAATGTTCAGCTGGTTAGTAGTAAATTGAGAAAAAAATTCACTTTTTTATTTGACCAGTTACAGATATGCGATATTAATCTCAGAATAACAAATGTAAACTCAAGATGGATATCTTGGATAAGAAGAACATATGATGCATTTATTTCGAGAGATTCAAATATTTTGAACGTCCTCACGATTTTGCATAGCCGAGAAATTATTTTTTATTGGGTAAAAAGATAAATATTAAAGGGAAAAGTTAGCACCCTAATCATGGGCCTTGATGGATAAAATGGGGATTGGACTAGTGGAGACCCCGTTTGCAGATTCATCCAAGATGAGAAAATGCCGTCATCGAAGCTTATAATAAATATTAAAGTTATTGAACAAATTATCATTAACTTCAATCAGGTGATCCACTCTGAGTGGTCTGATCATAGCTCAGGACACCATGGAAACTGAACCCCCTAGGAATATTCCAGACGATGAAACAGATTACTCAGGATTGTCATTTTATTTCTATATGGGTCGGTTTCACAAAACTTTGTTTGTACCGTTAAATTAATCGGAGCCACGGCGATTCGTTGAAATTTCAAAACGAGTGATTCGATTGGTACGAATTTACGTAAGGTTTTTTAATGGCACAATTAAAGTTTTGTGAAACCGACCCTATGAAGTTCGAATTTCATTTAGCTAAACTCAGATGACCTTCTAGCAATTTAGTCCAGCTTGGGAGAGCCCTCCACCAATCTTTGAAATCATTTGGCACATTTTGTTTTCGTCCTTGAGCTAATATAATGACAGATCTGTAAACAAGAGTTAGATATAATTGATAGCAAGAATAAGGAATAATTTGTAAATAGTTATCGCATTGCTTGATGTTCAAATTTTAATTACCTTTCTCCAAAATTTCCAATCTTTATTGGCACTCCACCAACTGTTTAGAATCTTTAAAATTTCTTCCTAAGTTTTTAAGCTCTCTTCATTGAAAAACAGTGAGTCCAACAGTAGCTTCTTCTGCTCGACGAAGGCGTAAGCGTTACTATTTTTGATGATGTTTTCCATCTTCGATTTCTTGATTGAAGAATTACTGGAAAACTCGAATAAAACACAACTCGCAACTCGGAGAAAGAACATAACCACAAACAACAATACGATATACGCCAACAAGCGACACAAATGTCACAAATTTTTACATCTGAACGACGAGCCTTGACGGATATCGATGTTGCCGTATGTATCCGATGCGTTTCTAAATTGCGTTGGCATGTTGGCAACGCTTTGCGAGCGGTTGTTCAGAACATGGTTCAGAATACCGTTTTTGAAACGTATTCGCAAATCGCCATTCGCAAATATGCGAACGCTCGCACAAATTACAAATGATGTCTGTTCCGATTTGCGAAATCACATGACAGAACATAGATAGATAATATAGACTGTGAAAACGTTTTCGGTGTTGGCCTCCGTAAAGGCAAAGAATTTTTTTTTGTTTACCGTTTTATTCTTTTTCTTAAAAAAACACTTGGCTTCACGGTCGCGAAAAGAATTGGACGTTTTCATCACTCGGAGAAACCTGCATGAGGGCCCTGATTTAGGGCCACTGCTAAAATCTCATTGAGTGAAAGAGGATGTACAGAGTTCTTTTTTCGCATGTCATTAGAGATATGAAACTTCAGTTTGACGCAATTGGATGTCACTGCTGTGTAATTACTGCTCAGTACATCGCATCCGATTGCTTTAAATATTGAAGTTTTTTATGAAGATTTTGTCTCTAAGATGTATGCGATGCTGATGAGGCCAAACAAGGCCGAAACCGATATATCGCTCATCTCAGTGACAAAATCTAATATCATTTCTCCAACCTCATGATAAAAGATCTCTGAGCCTGGGAATTGAAAATGGTATTCATTTCGATGATAACTATTTTGAATTCATCTATGTTTCAAAACTGACTTTTTTTGTTCACTGATAATTGTTGTTTTTTTTTCTTCAAGAGACTGGGGGACTGGGACATGAATTATCATTCATATAGGAATGAAGAATGCAAGCATCTCGTGTCACATGTGCCGATTTCACTTCTAATAAGATGAAGCGGTTATAAATGCATCATTGCAATTAAAAAATTGACCGTCGCAAAACGGATTATAGGGGGAAAAAGAAATTGCCCCAATTCTTCAAAGAGGTCTGTAAATGTTGGCATCAATTAAGTGCAGCCGAATATGGCGAGGCCACACAGCAAATCCAAGATCCAACAACTTCATCGAAACAACATGATTCTTAGAGAGCTACCGATTAATCCGACCACTCGTCGTGTGGTCGGCTTTGTAGATTTAAAGGAAAGATAAGAGAAGTAGGCAGTCTTTATTAGTATACAATCTACATGCAGAGCAACCATCCATGGTAAAATATTCTTTCTGGCACGGCGAAGGTTCACTAACCGCTTTGCAAGGTCGCTGATTATAACGATCAAGAAAAAAATCTTCCCAGAACTCCATTGATCTCGATGAATTCCATAAACAATGATTTTGAAAATAAAAGGCGAAAAAATCAGAAGTTCTAACAAGAGGATGCGGTATATTGATTGAAAAAAAACGATCCTATGGCTTTCTTCCTAGTAATTTACATAACATTAATGAAATAATTATTATCGGTTATTGTTTTTTTTTACTGCTAATCTTCAGTTTTTGTAATCATAATGTCACTATAAGAATTTTGGTGTCAAAACGACGTTGCCAGTTTGCAGAAACGTCGAAAACATTACTTCCAAGGCAAAAATTAATAAATTTGAACAGAGATCTCTTGTACTTTTCATGCAAATAACTCGGCAAGGAATCCCTTCAATCGTAAATACGTAAATGCTAAGAACTTCATGTTGAACGGACAACTTGACGTTGATTTGAAATACAAATATGTTTTGGCATTTTTTTCTATTTCATTCAGGTTTTGTAAAATATTCTCGAAATTCAAATAAAAATTCAGATTAGTGACGAAATTTGGCAGATTACGGAATTTGTGTGGGGTGTGGAGGCCATTGTTGATTAGACAGAGATTCTGCATTTTTGGAAGGTATCCAGCTACGGGCAAATTATGTTTACTAGTTATGGTGAAAGATTATCCCCCATTAACTTATCCAAGTTTGATGACGGAAGACTCGTGGTGATGTCATCATAACGGAGTTAACCTCAGGGGTCCCTTCAAGTTGAACATGTCCGCCCTATAAAATAACTAGTTTGAACCTGCTGCTCTGCTCACGTAAAAAAGTGAGAACGGAAAATTTAAACACTTCACTACGAAAAATGAAATCAAAAAGTTAAAGCAATACAATAAATATTCAATATTTCACTATCAAAAATGAATAAGCATGTATCAAAAATTCTCACGATATATATATATATATATATATATATATATATATATATATATATATATATATATATATGATGAAAAGTAAAAACAAGCTCAAGTTATTGAAAGATTCGCAAAACCTTCCTGAAGAAAAAAAACTTGGCAATTTCGTATTCCCTCGATTCAGGTACTCTCACGATCATTTTCCAAATCTAAATGATCGTTGATCGAGAGCCCTCCCCGCCCATAGCACGTGACAAAGCGTTCTCGCGATTAAATCATATTTATCTTGCTCAAATTCGTTTTCTTCAACTTATTATAGGAAATATACTAGGAAATATTCATTAGAAAACTATGGTGTAATAGCATTTTTCATTAGGAATAAATGTCGAAAATAACAGTCACATTCATTTTTATATAATTTCATTCATAGCCAGTCAAGTGCCGTCTTCAAATTAAACATTATTTTGGATTGAATTGAAAATATTGAAATTGGTTATCGTGGGTTATCCTCGGAAGATAGACATGTGCCGTCGCGGGCTTTCATATAGAAAATTGTCCTTCATCATGTTTCTCTATCTCTATCATAATATAAAATCAACATGGGTTCTTCAAGGTCGAAACCTTGATACAAATTTATTGAATTTTCTAGAACATCTTCATGATGGCTTTGAAAACCATTCTAAGGTTGATGCAGTTTATACAGATTTTAAAAAGGCTTTTGACAAAATAAATCATGGTGTCTTACTACAAGGACTTGCGGAGGTAGGTATATCAAGGTGGATATGGTCCTATATCCTAAATAAATCAGAATTTGTCTTCCTGAATAGACAAAATTCGAGAATTTTTCAGAATGTACCAGGTGTTCTTCAGGGATCTCACCTAGGGCCCTTGTTCTTCATCATTTATTTGAACAATAGGTATTTCCTGCTGCTTTCGTCTTGGTGTACGCTGATGATCTCAAAATATTTTTGAGGATAAGAAGTTTCGAAGACTTTATTAAACTTCACGATGATTTGTACAGGTTTTATGAATATTGCTGTATGAATTTCCTTTTTCTGAATTTTGATAAATGCCTATAAATATCGTTCAATAGGATTTTTAACATAATTTCATTCGATTACACTATAAATCGACTTATTTTGAAGTTGTAAGAGATCTAGGGGTACTACTGGACTCGAAGTTAACATTTGGCGTGCATAATAACGGTGTTATTATGCTCAGGTTTACTGTGAGACATGGAAAACTGTTCAAGAAAACGAACCTTTACTGCATTTGTATTCAGTAGGCTTCATTTTACTACGTCAATATGGAATCCACGCTATAGATGTTATGTTAATAGATTGAAAAGTGTACAATATAAGTTCTTGAGGTTTTTGTCTTTCAGAAATTACATCCAAATCATGATAACTAAATTCAACATATTAATATTGGAAAATCTTAGAAGACTGAATGATATGTTTGCTTTCTAAGTTGGTAAATAATATAATTTCCCAGAAATTCTCGAATTTATCGATTTTAGAGGACTGGAGAGAAGACTAAGATCCCGTGAGTTAATCGCGGTTCCATTCCGTAAAATTAATTCAACACAAAACTCGCCACTCTTTAGAATGCTGTCAACATTTAATTAATATTCTTGTAGTGGGATTTTGGAGAGAATTCTAAAATTGCCTCATGTTTTGCCAATTTTGCTCAATTTTGTTTTCATTATTTCAAAATTTTTCATGACATTCAAATTTTCAAACTGTGAATACTGTATTGGGTTTAACGTGTTTGTATTCCATTTGTATTCAATAAATAAATAAAATAAACATGAATGAAAAATATTAAATCAAGAAAATGATGAAAAATTAATCAGAATTCGAATGGAGAAGGAGAATAACAATATCTATCATTTTCAATTCATTAACACGGTTTACGGTTAGGGGTTAGATCAGGGTTAGGTCAGGCTTGAGTTAGGGTTAGGTTGGGTAAGGCTCGCTTTTTGTTAGTTTCAGCGCTTTAATATTAATCGCTTGAAGAATACCGCATGTCACCTGATCGAAAAGTAACACAACTTTTGATTCTCTGTTCTGAAGCGGTAAAACGATTAGAATATAGTAGAAATCTACAACTAATATTTGGACGTAACAATGCGTGACAGTCGACTCATGGACGAAAGCAAATATTTCCATTGCGGGAAAATATTCGATTGCTGTGCTAATTACACTGTCATATATATTGAATTCCTGAGAAGAAATGAATCATCAGTAACGTATATACTGAGTTCAAACCTGATTTATTGGAAGAATTTCTTGAGCATTCCAACTAACCTTTAACTATATTGAAAATGGTATATTTCTGTTCTAGGGTCCCTACGATGAAATATCAGGAGCAGTCGGCTCAACTCCATCAACGATGAGCTCCTCAGCCGATTACTCGGATCTTACGAGGCCAGGGGCCTAACGATGCGCGAAGAAGAATTAGAAGTAGCTCTTAAGGTTTGTTCAAAATATAATAACTTTTTTTCGGAATTATCAAACGAAAGTGACTTGAATATGTTATGTGTTCATAGGTTTACGTGTTTGATATTTCTAAGAATTGTTCAAATAACAGCTTCCGTAAATTATCTTACCTCTTTTCAATTCATATCCACGATGTAAACCTAAACTTCAAGAGTGTTATTCAATCTTCAGGTGGTGATTGTGGGCAATGGTGGTGTTGGCAAATCAAGCATGATCCAGCGATACTGCAAAGGCGTTTTCACGAAGGACTATAAGAAAACAATAGGTGTCGATTTCTTAGAGAGACAAATAGAGTAAGTATTCTACTTTTGTATCACATTCTTATTTTGTATCATTCTCAATATAAAGGAATTTGTCGTTAGAAGACCCGCTATTGCCTAATAAACAATTCTTTTTTCTATACCTGAAATAATTGTTGACATCTCCATAAAATTTGGTCCAAGTTTTCTATCGATCAAAGTGCATTTTGTTATCAACGAAAATTTCCAGTATCTGTACACCTGACAAAAACAATACTGCTCACTTTTGAGATCATCATTCATTTTGAGCAAGTTTGATCTCAAGGGTTTTCTTCGTGTGATGTAATGTTTTCGCTAAAAAAATATTAATCGCTTTATATAAAGATTCTGCATCCGCACAACTCATTCCACGAGTAGCACAATTTGTTGAACATGTTCCCTCTAGAAAAAAAGTATGGGGCTGCCTTTTTTCATTTTCATTGTTTTGGATTAGAATGATTCAAAGCCCAACTTAATTAGTATTGGATTGAAAATGTATGTATGGTGTCCAAAGTGAAAACAGGTAAATCCGACAAAAACATCGTAGATTAATATATACTACATAGGTGGTTTGTAGTTTATATTATATCCCTTCATCCATTTATAAATACTTAGTATCATATTACAACGATTGTTTTTGAAAATCCAACTTTTATTTTTTTTTGAGTAATATTCTATTCGTTTATTCATTGTCATTCGTTCTCTGTTAGATAAACGACTGCAAAAACCGTTCATTCCGTTCAGATGGGCGATTTATAAAACCTTGATCGAAGTTAGCTGTTCTCCATTAATAGGTGAATCGCTACTTCAATTGGAAAATTACACATAATTATCAACATCATACAATTTCATAGATACATTGCACTCTACGATAAACTCAACTTTATACTATTATCTCCGATTCATGTCACTGAGAATGTGCGATCATTATTGAGAACATGATTGTTATGATGTTATTATGATTGTAATTTGGTTTGACACGATCTACACATGTATGGTATTTTTGATCAAATAAAATATATCTATCTATCTATCTATCTAAGACACGAAAATAAAACGAGTTCTCAACAGCAAATTAGTTGGGTTATTGAACAACAAAATAGATTGTACCCACATGCCCCAATACGTGAGGCTAGTTGTTCCCTCCTACAACACTCGGCATACAGAGACATTTTTCACTGATTTCGCTAGTACTTACTACTTTCTAAATTCTCCTATACACAGATTTGAAAACTTATAATGATCTATCGATGGTCACTAACATCGATATATTTTTTGACTCTGCTTCGAAGATTCGGTCCGTTTTAATGAATTATTTCCGCCGCACTAGTTTGAATGGCATTGATTGATTGAGGTCGCTCAGACAATTATCTAATGTAAACCATATTGAACTATGTTGTTTTTTTCATTCTAAATTAGATTTTGGTATTTTATTCAGGGTTGACATTCATGTGTTATTTTTGTCACTTTGTACATATTGAACTGTGGACACTGTTTTGGGTTCGTCCCGTTTGTGTCCCGAATTAATAAATAAATAAATAAATAAAATTCCATGTATCGAACGGAATAGACTTTTCATCTCTTATGTTAGCTATGTGAAAGCTGAAAATTTGTGATAGGCTCTGATAATTCTACATAGTTCATCAGGTCCTTAGAATTTTTTAGGCATCTTTCAAGACATTTGGTTCCTCAGTTATTGGAACCATTATTCATTTCACTGCAGTTCAAAAAGCGCAAAGTTATTTTCTTTTGTAAACTAATAAAAACGTATAGAAGGATACTATACGAACTGTATGAATGCTGTATGGCTCAATAACACAGGATGATTGATAAAAAGATGCTGCCTGAAAACATGAATCGTCGCGATTTATAATAATCTCATGTCTAAAACTCATTCCCTTTTGAGCTACAACTGTTTTAATTTCAGGATAAAAAGTTTATTTTATCATAACACTCGCTGTTACTATCTAACGAAGCCACGTAAGGAAAATATAGGTATAGAACACTTTTAAATTGTTAATACTGTGACATCCATTCAGATGTGCTGGATATATTTCTTCCTAATCTTTTCGATTAGGAAGTTGCCCCAACAAGTAGAGACAACGCGAAGAAATATTTTTCATGCAAATATGTAATTTGATTGGTTTTAATACATATAAGGAGATTTGAATATCTCACTTTAGAAAAGAACTTGAGAGTTATGATTTTCAAATACAGTGAGATAAATTTCCTTGATCTACACGCTCCTCCAAGTTCCATTCAGAGATGAAGTTATCAGTTTCATTGAAATTTTGTTATAAATATCTCACATAAGGTGCCAAAAATAACTTCATGTACTAAATGTGGAAGAGTGACTCATGAATAACTTTGACGAGAATGTATTTTCTATTTTTGAACAAGTAAAATATTGTTTATCGTCCAAGTTTGAAATGTAGACATCTTGTCATTATATGCTCGTTTAAATTTGGCAGCAATGACACAAATGACTCTATGCTTTCTTGATGTACTGAAAATATACATTGTTGAATCTTACATACAATATCATGGGATGCCATTTATTCCTCTTTTTCTGCTAAGCGTGGTATGACACTTGCATTAAACTCGGAATGAGTTTTTGCATACTTTATTGATAGAGTGAAGAATGAAGGTTGAGATTGATGATTGTTGAATTAGGCCACAGGAAGTGGTTCAGTAAATGTTCTGCGTGATGACATGCCTCTGTTGTAATACTAGAAGTGTCTTCTCGCATCGTATTCAGATCTGTCCTTCCTAGTATTTGCCATTGCATCAAAATCTGATCATTAGTGATGAGTTCTAAATGCCATTTTCTATCAAAACGAACATTGCTCGCGAACACCGTTTACGTTTACAAATAATAGCACGGGCGGTTGAAACACTCATCGGCGTCGAACATAGGTGATAGGTTGGTATCCCAACAATTTATCAAAAAATGTACGTAAGTTGTACCGACTGTGTGAATATTCATCAACGTCGAAGAGAGTTGGCGAACCCTGTTTCCTTAACGTCTAAATGCGAATTCATATCAAACGAGAATTAATACGAGCAAATGCTCGTATTAATTCAATGAAGTGCCACAAGTGCTGCGACATGGCACAATCAATATCATTATCGATCACTCGATATCATAAAAACAAAATACCAAGAACCAATATATGACACTTACTCCAGATGTGCTAGGAAATCTAAATTCCTTTGTTGATTCTTGTACATTGAGTATGTCGAATAGTACCTCCAAGCATTTTTTCTTTGTGGAAATCGTTTGAAGAACATCAGAAATGCAGAGGCGGGCCCAAGGGGGGGTTGGGGGGGGGACGATGATTCCCCCCCCAATGTTGAAGGAAGTGGGCAAATTTTCAAACCAGTTGGAAGATTTTCAAGGTAGTTGGAAAATTTTCAAGGGAGTTGGAAAAATTTCAAAGCAGTTGGAAAAAAATTCAAAAGTGTTGGAAAAATTCCAAAGTAGTTGGCAAAGTTTCAGAGCATTGGGAAAAAATTCCAAAACAGTTGGAAAAAGTCCAAAGCAGTTGGTAAAATTTCAAAGCAGTTGAAATACATAATTCCAATAGTCAAGTAAACGAAGGTCTGAAATCACTTTTTTGCGGAAAGAGCTGCATTTTGGATATAATGATTGTTACTAGAGTAGGAACTCATGGTCAAAAATGCAGGTTCCCAAATTTTCAGGAACCTTGGAAAATTCGTGAAAATATGGAAAAAATTACGTTTTCTCGAAAACTAGAAGGTTTATCGAAAAAAGTTTCAAACAAAAGTTGTAGAACGGAAAATTTTAGTTGACATGATGGCTTTTCGCATTCTCGTGGTGTTTATATTGACTATTTAGAGACGGATTTCTGTATTGGCATTCTCAGTTGCTAACTTCATTACGTACGAATTGCCGAAGAAGCGGAAAGGAAGCAGGTAGTTTTACCATTCTCATTTTATTACGTTCATGTTTGTAAACGAAAATAACAAGGCTCTTCTTATCCCGGACATCTCTCAAATTATTTCGAGTGCAAGAGAATATGTTGGAAGAAATAATCATTTTTGTAGATGCATTTTGCGTTTTGTGTTGGGTGCATTGAATTTGGCTATATCTGATTCATCTGTATTTTTTAACGAAAGGTTGAAGTTTGCGAAATGCAAACCAGACCTCTCTCTTCGATCAGCGTTGATTCAAAATTTTGTAGAGCTTCCCAGAACTACTGTTGAAAGTTAAATTAATTTAATTGGAAATGTGAAATGAGTGAGAGACATGCTTGATTTTTCCTCTAAATTGAAGAACGACTCCCCATTTGAACTGTAGTATGAAACTTAGCATAGCGATTATAGATTCGCTTTTGCAATCATTGTAATATTTCGTACAACTCGTCGAAAGAAACTCAGAACTTTCATAAGGATGGTCCAGAGATCGATTGTTTCCACCTCGAATAATTATTGGTTTGACCATTGAATAACAACAGCTAACATTCGACGAACGACTAGTTTTTCTCAGGCCCCTCTTTCCCCTAGGGCACTTTGGGCAAGTGCCCAGGGCCCCGCGATCGATAGGGGCCCCGCTCAGATCAGATTGTTCTGAACCGAACAGATTTGTTCGAAAAGACCTAAATGCTTCCTTCTTTCAAAATTCCCCTTCGCGTACTAATAATCTCTTCAGGTGAAAAAGCGGAAGTTTCCATTCACAATAATTCCGAATGGATTGGAATTCCCAGTTTCTTATCAACAAGTTCTCGAAGGTTACGATTTTTATTACCCTTGCCCATACTGGCATACACTAGATAAGAGCAATTATTATGTTTTGTTATTTCTTAGGGTGGTTAACCATAAAACATCTGTTCGAATCGTGTTGTTGATCACAACAAGGAAATCTCCATTCAACTACATAATTTCAGACAGCGCTACTAGACAAGAAATAAGAAATCAGTGGCGTATCAGAGGGCCCCGAAAAACTCGCGGTGCAGGGGGCCCAGCACCAAAAGGGCCCCCAAGTCAAACTCAAAGCTTCAAATGGGGCCCCAATAAGTTCATTCTATTGAACTTGCCGATTCGCGAGATTTTTCTCTTGATATGAGGAACAAATTTCATACAAAGAAGGTACAATTATTATTCCAGAAAAATATTCATCCTAAATTATAAAAAAAAACATGAAAATTCCAGTAATTCCATTAGAAATTTGAATTATCACTCAATTACTCCAAGTGCTACCCTGTTTTCAAGGTTTTTTTAATATATCGTCAAGCTTTTCCGAACTCTCCTTAAATGTGTCACAAACACGTCTATCAGACTTTTAAGCTTACTCAGCTTTGGTCGAGAGGTGTCCAAAAGCTTGGACATCGACAAGTTGATATGTTTGCACGAAAAATTAAAACAGATTAATGAATTTTTGTTGAATAATGTTTCAATTTTTATAGGACATTGATATGTTTCTATTTTTTTATATAAGAATTCACATTATTTTGTTCAGCAATTTTTGTTATTCAATATATAAATTATTTTTACAACATTTTTTTATTATTTTCCTTTGAAGAACTTCAGAGGAAACTTATCACGAATAACATAGATCTATAGAGGGGGCCCCCCGACTTCAGGCAAAAAAAACCCGAAGAGTTGACACAGAGTTGCAAAGAATTTTTTGAATTTTATTATAAAGATGTGAATGAGGTAGAGTTAGTAATAGAATGTGTACATTTGAAGGCAAACTTGAAAATGGTTAACAGTAAAAATAAGAAGAGTATTTTGAAAAAATATCAGCTTTTGAAAGAGAACAAAATTGAAGACACATTTCCAAATTTAGAAATCTGATTGAGAGTCTTTTTGAGCAAAATGGTAACCAACTGCAGTGGGGTACGCTCCTCCTCCAATTCAAAAAGGATTTTAAATTAATTGAGAAGTACAATTCTCCGAGGGAGATTAAGGTGTCTGTCGCTCATTTCGATAGAATTTGATGTGCTAAAAATTATAGATTTTGAGGAAGTCATAAACGATTTTGTCCACCTGAAATCTAGAACGGTTCCTCTCTGAGGGCCGCTTGCCACTACGCAAAATTCGGAGCTCATTCAAAATCTTAGTCCTAAATTAGATGCGCACGCATAATTAATGCGAGATATTATTATGCGCACTCATTTGATTTAGGACTAAGAGCTTGAATTAAATCCGAATTAAGGATAGTGGCAAGCGGCCCTTGATGACATAATAGCACTAACCTGTAAATGCTAGAATATCATCTATTCGTTTCATGTGACTGTTGATAAAAATAAATATTTCACCCTGTTAATCTACTTTCTTTGTCTTTTCTAACAAAATAGTGTTATGTTCACTGGCGGATACAAGAAAAAAACTCAAGAGGGAGGCGCCAAAGGGATATTGAACTATTTTTACTTTTATCGTGAAAAAAATATAATCAATTCTTGAATGTGGGATTCACAAGGGCGTCCCCTTTCCTCCCATATGTACCCGCCAATGGCTGTGTCAAGGTATAGGGGCCCCATTATCCTAATGTGCCCAGGGCCTCCAAGAGGTTAAAGACGGCCCTGGTTTTTCTATCGAAATCGATCAAAAAACTTTGATGAACTAACTGAACAATAATCAGAACTTTTCTGGCTTTCAAAAAGTTCTTCGAAGAGTAAATGAACGAGAATGATTGTTTTTTGTCATACTTGAAAATATTTTGTCAAAACACATTAAGCGGTTTTCAGAAATGTTTCTTAAATTGGTATAATTAATACATATTTCGAACTTTGCAAATCATAATAGCTAATCGAAGATTATTTTTTTCGGTTTATTCCCCATTCGTCTTTTGGTTGTGTAGGTCCGCAGAATGGAACTCAGTTCGATCTCTTATTTAGTCAAAAAATATTGTGCTGACTCAAGGGCGGATATAGCTTTTTTTTCGTGGGAGGGGTAATAATCATTGAGAACGAATAACTAGAGACTTACGGTTTTTTGAGCTTGAAAGGTATTTGCTTACCACAAATTTAGGAAGTTTCTATTGATAGTACCCTTCGCGAAACAATTAAGATAACAGGAAGAATTTTCAAATTTTTTTTTTCAACAGACTGTATCTCAGTGAAAAATGGTCGTGAAGAAAATAAAAAACCAACTTCTGAAGCTGGAAGAATCTAGTTTCAGAAATTATTGATTAACAATAATTCTTTTCAGAGTACCGGTGGTCATGCAATCATAGGATAAAGAAGAAAAAATTCTGAAAAGTTTTCGAATTTTTATTTTTTGCTCTACGCTCACGGAGATTTTTTCTTGCTAGGCCGATGAAAATGTCGTATAACCTGATCATTCAGATCTAATTTGCTTTTTACAACTTTCGAAATATTCAGTTTTGAGTGTGAAAGGGTCCTTTTTCACCCAATTGCCGATATCTCCGGATTAACTGGTCGCCTAGCGAGTCGAAAGGCTATCTCTTGTTCTACAGAACATTTTCTACGAAAATCTGTTTGGTTCAATGAAAAAAAATTTTTTTCACCTATCACATAATCTTGGAAAAATAGCGCACAAATATCATTTTGTCATTTTTTGGTTAATGGACTGTATCATCTTCAATATTGGGGCAAAGCTCAGGTTATAAAAAAATTTCGCAGCCGGTTCAGCGGTTTTCTTGGACCTTTTGATGGAACATTTGAAAAAATTAAGAGAACGAGGTTTTTTTCCTTAAACTTGACAAAAATCTTGATCTCTTAATGTTTTCAAAATTTCAATCAATCGGTTCAAGAAAACCGCTGAACCGATTTATCTGCCGATTTAGGGGGGACTTCGGGGAACATCAGGCTATAAAATTTTTTCATGAACTAAGCTTTTCCGCCAATATTGAAGAAAGGATAAGGTATATATCACAATAGGTATATCACATTCAATTTAGGTAACGTTGAGTAGCATATTTTCTGTAGTAATGAAGAATGTTAATCTTCATTTACTGCTATATCAATAATGACATTTTCGATAAATTTAGGAGGAGATTGAATTACTTCAAATATAAAAATACATTAGTTTATCAAGGAGTTAAACAACTCAAACTTCTACAAAATTAGCGATCTTCTCACATCGGAATCATTATCTGACCTTTTTTTAATCAATCCGTTGAATGCAGAACTTTCAAACAAAAACTGCTCTGTTTAGAGCAGAATATTCCTTTTGAATTTTTCCAAAAATTACTATTTTTCTTATTACAGTGTTAAGCTTAGTGAAAATAAAATAAAAAATTTCATCTCATATAATGAGCTTCTTGGACTCACTTTTATCTATATTTCAAAAAAAAATTAGATTGAACTTCCGTGATTGTATGAGTTTTGTACATTGTGCATCATATTTCTGAAAAATTCTTGAGGGTGTGCCATCAACAATTTTTCTTTCATTTTCTTTATTATCTAAAATTCCAAATGACAGATGTTACGATGAAATTTTATATTCTTGCATGGAATGCTAACATCTGATTACCCGGTAACATCCGATTAAAAAAAATCAGGTGTAAAATCACAAGAGAAACAAATATAAGTGTAGTTTTCGGGCAGATTCGAAAGAAAATGCTGCTTAACGAAAGCTGTCTTCATTCTTGAACTCGCATAGCATTGGGTAAGGGTGCTGGCATTTCGCCCTGTAGTTCATAAACATATACATCATAAAAGGGAATAATAAAACCCTCGGCAAAACCACAAGCTCTCTTGGAGCGTCTTCGGCTCGGTCTTCGGCTATCCGAACGTAATGAAGTTAGCAACTGAGAACGCCATTACATAAATGCACCTCTAATTAGTCAATATTAACACCACGAGAATGCGCAAAGCCATAATGTAAACTAGAATATTCCGCTCTACAACTTTTGTTTGAAACTTTTTTCGATAAACCTTCTAGTTTCCGAGAAAACGTAACTTTTTCGACATTTTCACGAATTTTCCAAGGTTCCTGAAAATTTGGGAACCTGCATTTTTGACCATGAGTTCCTACTCTAGTGACAATCATTATATCAAAAATGCAGCTCTTTCCGCAAAAAAGTGATTTCAGACCTTCGTTTACTGGACTAAAGAGGAATCTGAATAAGAAAAAAACAAGTTTGCAATCAGTACTTGAGAATATATGTATAGCCGGCAATAAATTATATTCAACCCAATGTTTTTTCCATCAAGTGTTGGAAGAAATGCGGCCTCAAGAAGTAGGTACCCAGTTGTAAATTTTTCAGTTACGTCGCATGAACTATGTCATAAAAAAACCATCTGGTATCATAAATTTAAGCTGTTACTTTCAGATAAGCAGAATCATACTCTCTTCGTACATTGTGTTATTGTTTTGCGAATAAACAATATGTGTACAGGGTATCCCAAATTACTTGATTTTGGCTGGTTCAGGTACTTCTAGATTAGATAGGTAAAAATGTTGAAAGGAGGCCTGGGCTCGATTTCCGTGAAAATACTAGTAGTGAAAACCGTTTTACGATATCTTCATTAGTATCAAAGATATAACAAAATTTTGAAATTTTTTCTATTTAGAAGATGTGTCATAACTTCCTCATTTTCGAGAATATCTGAAAAAGATAAAAACTTTCAACAAGAACTTTTTCATCCGGAATAAGACATTATTTCAAATTTTCTTTATCTTTGAATTTTTTTTTGATAAAAGATGAAAAAAATGCGTTCGTATTTGAAATAAAAAAATGGTTTTTTCCACGAGAAGAAAAATATTGAATATAGTTTCTTATTTCCGGTGGAAAAGCGCTTCTAGCAATTTCGAATGGTTTTCAGATATTTTCGTAAATAGAAAAGTTATGGCACATTTTCGAAATCTACAACTTTTTGCAAAATGAAAAAAAAATAAGATATCGTGAAACGGTTTTCACTAACGGTGTTTTCACGAAAATCGAGCCAAGGACACCTTTCGAAGTATTTACCTATCTGGTCCAGAAGTACCTAAAACAGTGAAAATCAAGAAATTTGGGATACCTGTACATAAATTTAAATAATGAACCAAAAAAGATTCAAAGTGAAGTTTGGTGCCTTATAAAAAATTTTTAAAAAAATGTATGAACAGAAAATGCACGAAGGAAAACAAGTGTGAGAGAAATTTTTGGGTAGTGACCACAGAATATCGGAAGTCACAACAACAATCTTTCAAAACACCAAATATATCCTCAATTCCAAACACTAATTGCAATAAACGCTGCAAAAGAATTAGAAATCGCCAACTCAAATTAGGAAATTTTGTTCAAAATTGTTTCTTCAATATGAGTGATTTAGGTCAAAACCATTTCCCTACCAAATCAGGAATCTGTTTTTTTCTCAAGAAGTATCTTGGTTTATGACACACACTTTGACACACTTTTTCAGTATAAACTAGAGCTGCTTTTTTTATTTCATAAAATCTGTAAGCAAAAGTAATGCTTATTATTTATCAAACGAAATATATTTTCTGAAAATTTTGTACCCATTATTCTGTGAAATAGACCCATGTTAGGGATGAGCAGTTTCAATATTTTGAACCTCATCAAAGTGGTAAGTAATTAACTTTAATTTTTCATCTACCCAACATTCAATCAGGTATATTTCTTTATTTTATGGAATCTGCTTTCTTGTGACAAATATTTTGTTTTATGATGCTTGAAATTTTGAGATACACCAAATAATGAAACTGAACTAAATTAAAGAATGAAACAAAAAGTGTGTCTCAAAGTTTCGAACATACTTCAAAGTAGTCCTCCCAAAAAAAAACGATTCCATAAAATAAAGAATCAACGCTAATTTCTCATCACTTCGATTCTCAATATTTACTCCTTCCACGGCATGAAAAGAATAGATTTTTCAGAAAAAATATTTTCTCTGATGAAAATGAGCCGTGCCTTCACTCCCAGATTCCACGAAATGAAGAAAAGCTACGAAACTGAAGGAACAAACAAGTAGTGTTTCTCAAAGTTTCAAGCAACATCAAGATACTCTTTATGAAAAAAACAAAATCCATAAAATCTACTTAATTGAATGTTCGGTAGATGGAAAAAAGTTAATTACTCCTCACTCTGTCGAAATTCATAATTTTGAATTTTTTTTTACCGAAACAAATATTATACCGAAATATACAGGGTGTACCAAGTTCGACGGCCTATTAGGCGTTTCTGGAGAACTAGACTTATTTGAAATCTGAAAATTGGGATTATGATATTGTTTGACATTATCTACCGAGCTAAAATATTCTTGGAGCCTGACCACTTTCGGTTATACAGGGAGCGAAAAAAAAATTTTCAGAATTTTTTTTTTCTGTTTTTTTCTTTTTGAATTTGACAGAGTATGCAATTCTGAATACATTCGTACTCAAATCGTCGCATTCGTCGAAATACTCTCAAAAATATCGAGAAAAACCTGAAGAAAAAGAGAGAAAAGAGTATTCGGTATTATGTTTGTTATTCCTAATCTAGATACCTTAAGCACAAACCGTTTTCACATTTTTGAAGTCGAAGAATGTGGAAATATTGTACATTTCTAGAATTCTGAAAAACTCATCACAGGGTGTTCCAAATGTTGGGTCAAAAATTGGGATCAAGATTGGCCCATAACTTTCGTTTTTCAAATTAGAACCCTATTTTTTTATGATTGCGTTGGATTGTACAAAGAAATATGATGATAATGTTTCAATATGTTGATGCTCCTAAACTTGATCATTCTTGAGTTATTTAGGATTTTCTGATTTTATGTCGTACGTAGCGTCAAATTCATTAAATCTGTTTCATATCAACTATGACCTTGGTCATAGAAGATAAATTATTCCAATAACTCACTAGTGACACATCTTTTTCTTCAATTCATTGATCATTGTTGTTATGAAACAGATTTTATGAATTTGTCGCAACGTACGACATGGAATCAGAAAATACTAAATAACTCAAGAATTATTAATTTTAGAAGTATCAACATGATAGAACATTATCATCATTTTTCTTCGCAGAATCCAACGCAATCATAAAAAAATAGGGTTCTAATTTGAAAAACGAAAGTTATGGGCCAATCTTGATCTCAATTTTTGACCGAACATTTGGAACTCCCTGTGACGAGTTTTTCAAAATCCTAAATATGTAAAATATTTCCACTGTCTTCGACTACAAAAACGTGAAAACGGTTTGTGCTTAAGATATCTAGATTAGAAATAGCAAACATTATACCGAATACTCTTATCTACCTTTTTTGTTCAGTTTTTTTTTATATTTCGGAAAGTATTTTGACGAATGCAACGATTTGAGTACGGATGTATTCAAGTGTGTGTCACTAGTGGAATAATTCATCTTCTATGAGGAAGGTGCGAAGGTCATAGTTGATATGAAACAGATTAAATGAATTTGACGCTACGTACCACATAAAATCAGAAAATCCTAAATAACTCAAGAATTATCAATTTTAGGAGCATTAACATGTTAGAACACTATCATCATTTTTCTTCATACAATCCAACGCAATCATAAAAAAATAGGGTTCTAATTTGAAAAACGAAAGTTGTGGGCCAATCTTGATCCCAATTTTTGACCCAACATTTGGAACACCCTGTGATGAGTTTTTCAAAATTTTAAAAATGTACAATATTTCCACAGTCTTTGACTTCAAAAATGTGAAAACGGTTTGTGCTTAAGGTATCTAAATCAAGAATAACAAACATAATACCGAATACTCTTTTCTCTCTTTTTCTTCAGGTTTTTCTCGATATTTTTGAAAGTATTTCGACGAATGCAACGATTTGAGTACGAATGTATTCAGAATTGTATACTCTGTCAAACTCAAAAAGAAAAAAACAGAAAAAAAAAATTTTGAAAATTTTTTTTTCGCTCCCTGTATAACTGAAAGTGGTCAGGCTCCAAGAATATTCTAGCTCGGTAGATAATGTCAAACAATATCATAATCCCAATTTTCAGATTTCAAATAAGTCTAGTTCTCCAGAAACGCCTAATAGGCCGTCGAACTTGGTACACCCTGTATATAACGAATTCCTATCAATTCAATGTCAAGTTGGAAAAATTTAGATGGATTTCCCCCCCCAAAAATTTGGTTTCGGCCCGTCCCTGCAGAAATGTTATGTGATTGTAAAGGATATAGTGCCTATATTCTTTTGATTGAGAAAGCTAAAATAATACGACAGTTTTCAACAACAACAATGATCAAGAAACAATTTGAATTCAAGGTTGAAACGAGTGGGAACGAGAATTGGTTCGGATTTGAGAGTGAAATTGGATATCATATTCCTTACGCTACTCAACAGAGTACAACTTCTACTTATTGAAGAAAAGTGATGCAGATCTTGCAATAAAATACGTGTTCCGAATTGTGAGAGAAGTGAGTAGGGGGAATCCGGGAGAGCTTACCCGCTTTCCACTAAAATGCCTATATTTCTTTTTAGGGTAACATATAGCTATTTTTTGTTGATTTTATTTTGAACTGCACTATTGAGCTACAATTTGTCTCTGTAACGACGCTTGTACCTTGAATAATTTGTGAGTTATATACGAATTTTCACAAATAAAACTTTGGCTTCATAGGGAGACATTACCTAAATTCAGAAACAGGTAAAATGATGATTCAATATGGTGAATTTATTGAAAAAGATGGTATTTATGTCAAGGCACTTAATATCATTGAAAAAAATGAAAAAATAGGAACTTTCTTATCATTACTGATTGATGAAAATAGTCCTGAGTTTTCATTATGATCATTTTACAGACTTGACGTTAGTTTTCATCAAAATAATAATTTGAAAATATAAAATATCAAAATATGAAAAACACTTGAAAAGCGGAATGCACATTGAGAATTCTGATAAATTCAAGTTCCCCTCTGCTTTATTGGAGCAATGGGGGCTAATAAACTCTACCTTGAGAAATTTCGTCAGCCTGACAAATTTTAATTGACACATTTTCCTCACACAGCTCCAGCTCAAAATGGCATGGCTGTCTTCTCGTCCCTCTCACATATCTACGTCATATGGACCATCAGAGCTTTCATCATATTTGGGTTCTTCGTCAAGAGAACTAGCACTGCCGCTTGACTGGAGAATTTTTTTCTCAACTGTTGTTTTCTTTGGTTTAATCTCTGTTGAATCTTTCTTTGTATACTTGGGGGATATTCTCCGTTTTCATTTATTTGAAAATAATAATAATTCTATACCCTGGGTAAAGTCGCCCCTCCATAAGTGGCTAAAGTCTCCCACCCCACACTAATTCGTTTTTTATTTGAATTGAAAGAAAATGTAGGTCACATTCATAAAAGCTTCACTCTGTTAGAGTTATTTGAATGATTGCACTAGCCATTTGAATAAGTTTCTTTGTTGTATCTATGAAAACAAAAAAACAGTAATGAAATTTCAAAAATCAAAATAAATCACTTACCAGACACCAAATCACATTATCACTTCGCACTCTTAAATCTAATTGGCGATTGCAATTGTATCGCGAGAGAACAAAGGGGTGAGCGTATGGCTTCCAAAAAGTCGGGTCTCGTCTTATTACATAGTCACACAAACATTTTATGAGCTGTGGCTAAAGTTTTCCCCCTGGTTATCTCTCCCGGATTCCCCCTATTCTTACTAAATTCTCAGATCACGAAACAACGCCTGTGCTGAGCGAAGTGAGAAATGTTAGCAGCACATTGGGTGGCAGAATTATCTGTTGTGAAAATATGAATTTAAGATTTTACTATGAACACAAGTCTGTTCCATTTTCAAAGTAAGATTTAAGTGAGCTTGACACCTCTCACTTCTAACTATGATCACAAATCGGAACATGCATATAGTATCTTATTCATTAAAATGCACATGAGCTTTCAATGGAAATTGACAGTTTTAAAGTTTTATGTGACTTAAGGCCAGTTTCTGAAAGGTCGATCAAACCGTATGTCAACTGACACAACGTTCAACTTGACATCGATGTCAAATCAATTTGGGTTGCTGAAAGGATGTTTAGGGCAAAATTAACTAATCTCTGTTCATTATGATTTGACATGAGGTTACCCTGTTTCGAGGCTATCGAACCACAGAATCTGCTAAAATAAACAATATTATCTGATCGAACAGGTTATAATTTTGAATTTCTCATTTTCATATTTTGAATTTAGTATTCAGTTTGGGATTATTTCGAGTTTGTTTTATTCAAAAAGAATTCAAGTGGCCGAAATTTTATTGAAGGAGAAAGGTGCAGTCACTCGGATCTAGTTCAGAAGTAATTATTTGTAAAATTGTTAATACTTTCTCCATACATAGTTCAAGGAAAACATTTCGATAAACAATAGTATAATAACATGTTCGCAAGCATGTTCATATACATTTAATAGAGTACATATTTTTTTTCAGTTAGAAAACAAGTCGACGAACGCAATATATCAATTGCAGAACAAAATGAAAAATGGGTAATCCTAATTACAATAGAAATCAACAATGCCGCTGAAGTGCCAAGAATTCAAAAGAAACTTCACACTGCCCAGCTAAATTCAAAAAGGGCAAATGTTGCAAATGAAAAGGATTACGTAAACTAGTTTTGTTCAGATAACTAAAAAACATACCTTTATTCATATTATGAATTTATAAACAACAGGGGAGCATATTTAGCCACTGGTCAACAAGTACGACAGCTCTTTGAGCTACTATAATATTGGTATTTGCATATATTCAAACTGATTATGCTATATTATGATCGTCATTTTATAATTTCCTAGTTTCAATTGCTTTAAATCTATTTAAGATGGCATTGATGAAGACTTACAAACACGAGTGCAGTGTCGTGATAATGAAGTTATACGACATCGATCACCTTCTCTCGACAAATGGCTACAATTGAGAGAACAAAGTCCGGAAGGAAGAAATAAAAAAGATTTATTATTGAAGGGAACTGAAGAATGCCTATACTGAGGAAGAAAACCTAACTTACAAGAAAAGGAGCTTGTTTTGAAAAAAACACATTTCAATATACATATTTAGAAATTAAAATCAAACAAAAAGAATATTATAATCTTTTCAGTAAATAAATGATACAATTTATCAATGTTTGGTATATTTAGAATATGATAATGAATACCCTTGTTGAATCCTTCAAGTTAACACAATATTTCAATCTCTACTCAATCATAAATTGTTTACAAGTATGAAATTATTTAAATAGGTTTTTTTTATATTTTTCTGTGTATCAATGAAATCAGTATTAAGCATTAATTTATTTCAACTTTCATCACACTGCATTTCTACTTCGTTTATTGTATCGTGTTGGATTTTCTTGGCTTCCGTTGGAGTCCACCACTACCTCAGTTATTATTGATTTTACATACGTGTGAGTTAACACAGTGGATTTTCTCACCAATATGTTTTCATCATCTTTTACAATTTTCAAGTTCGCATCACAAATGGCCTGAACATTTGGAAAAAAATTTTCCCTTCCTATTTTGAAAGCTCATCTTGTGGACGACCGAGATTATTTTAATATGTGTACAGTCTAGAGCTCCAATAACATTTGATAATGAATGGATATAATTCAGATTAATTCCTATTGAGTTATTCCTGTGTTCTGGGGAGATGATAATCTACAGCCAGATAATAAAATCACAAATTGTTTCAAAAAATAAATAGATTTCTTTTTGGAAGAAATATAATTATTGCCACTATGCCTAATTATTGTTATGCATACCCATTAACCCATACAATTAAGATTTCCGCGGAAACTACGATGTTTAACCACGTCTCTACCGAGTTAATTCGCCGAACATCACCGATTAGTTGACCACCTCTTTGACATTAGTTTGACCACTGATTTATCCTTAACATGCGTTTCAGAAACCCAAAAGTGCGTTTGACGTACAATTTACCTGCAATATTTGACCACTTTGTCAACTGACAGGCTGATCAAGTTCAAGTAGTTAACCATACTTTCTGCAACCCAAATGGCACTTGACCAGGGATTTGACAGCTGATTAGTTAATTTTTACGTTGATCGGCCTTTCAGAAACTGGCCGTTAAGCTGTATTTTAGCGTTCGAATTTTTCAAAAATAGATTATAGAGTTAGAAAAATAGGAAACGCCTATATCTGTAGTACTGAAATCCGACTACGATTTTTGGCTAGTTTCTTACTTTTGACACGCAGGGGGCGCTGAAAACATTATTCAGTACAGAAAACTATTATAATAGGCGCGAAATTCGGATTATACTTCTCATAAATTTTCATTGAAATGAGTATTCTTTGTCGAGCTTTTAAAGAAACATCCTGCAAACAAACATCGTCAAAACAAAAACAGGCCTCTGCTTTTTGATCAGGATGATATTTTCCATCTACACATTGTTTTCAATCAAATGAAATACGCTTCTGGATTCTTTATATTTTTATTTTAAATGATTGTGTAGAATCAACTACAATACAAAAATTATGAAATTGATAACATTTCAGAAATTTGATCACATATTAGAGAATTATTATAACAATTTCAAGAACTTCATCATACAGTTAACTTCTGATAAATCGAACATCGATGAGTCGAACAGTTGTTCTGGTCCAGATTCATACATATCTTTCCCAGTGTATTTTCACCCCAATGAGTCGAACAATGTTCTTGAGCCTAGAGGGTCTAGTAGATGAGTCGAACTGCTGGAAGGGTTGTCAAGAACTTCCACCGCTATAAGTCGTACTCCTAGCCACCATCGCCTCTATGAGTTTCTCTCTCAATGAAGTGAAGTCTCACTTCAATAACTCGAATGTTTGGTGAGCCGAACAATAGATAAGTCGAACAGTTCTTTTGGTCCCTAGGAGTTCGACTTAACGAGATTCTACGGTATATTAATTACAGAATGTTTGAACAACAATTAAAAAAAAAGTCAGAGGTGCACAAGAAGACCTGTATGTCAGCCCACCAAGAGTTCTTTATGCGTTATCCAGAACAATATATTTTCGCCCCGAAAACGCTAAGCATTTCACAGCACTGAAAATAAAAAGCAATGAATAAAAACATGATACGAGTTTCAAAACTTACATTTCCATTCTCTTTGGTAATGAAAAGAATGCACATTCAGGATTATTCTGTCTTTTATGTCTGCAATTAATCACTATGCATTTCAAATGTCGGCCAGTTTTTAACACAAAATTTATAATAGAAAAACACACAAGTACACAACACGAACGATACACGACAAAACTTAACCATTAACTGCCCAACTTACGAAACTGAGATGTGAGCGTGCAATCTTTGATCATTTTTTCAAAAGTTTTCATTCTGTGCTAAATTGACCCTAATTAAATATTGCAACCATGAGCCCGTTTCCTTTTGAAACTACAGGTATCGCTCACATCACTGTAGTCGCTTCGTTTCCCATCTATAATCTTTGATTCTGACGTTGCAACGGTGACGTCAAACATGTTCGGAAATATTTCGGCATCATTTAAAGACGATTTTGGCAATTCTGGCTTTTCTGCGCTAATTTTGGTTTTTATTACTTTGACGACGTCAAGATTTCAAAAATATGCATATGAGATTTTGAACATAATATCAACTTACATGATTATGTTCATCTATTAGTGTTTTCTTGTCACCTACAAAAAATTTATTGCATGGATGGCTTTTTTTGAGATAAATAAAATCTATCAGGTATTTAATGGATAATTTCAATCAATAGTCATTGCCTTTGATCTTCGAATATTTTCTGATAGAGATTCAAGATAATCGTTAATGAAAGATCCAGGGTTGTCACAATATTCTTTACACAAGAATAACTTTTATATATTTGCTTATCATATCCCACCTTATGAATAACTGCAGCTGATCTATTAAATATTGTGCTTTCAATTAGGGAAGATCTGCAGTGAATTTTTTCGCAATGCAGTAAACATAGCTGATCAAACGGTATTGTTGATATTGACTATGTACTCAATCCGGTTGATGTTGTGGAGACCTGTAATGCTTGGTGTATATATTTCTCTTGTGCTCCTTGTTTGTTATCCTATGTAGGATGCCTTCTGTCCATAGCTTTCCCTAATGTTATCCACTGTCATCTGATCATGTTTCATGAAGATATGTATTTTTCAGAGTATCATTACAAGTCATGAAAATAAGTAGATATCCATAATTTTGTGATTGATTCAAAAACTTATTACGAAAATATAGGATTCGTATGTACACAAGGACGAAAGTGTTCCTGAACTTGAACAGTAATTATTATGGACATGATCATGTTGAGTGATATTTGTTCAGGGGATAAGGTTTCCTCTTTTATCCTCGGAATTCCTCCCATTCTAATCGTTCGATGTTTTGTGTAATTACTCCCTTTCAGGTCCGTTCACTTTTTTACCCCAGTGAAAAAATTGATGATTTTGTTTTTGGTGATGATGCCAAATGAGGCTGAAACCGGTATGTCTTATATCAGTGAGAAAATCTATCTTAATTTCTCCAGCCTCATGGAAAAAGATTTTTGAGCCTGATATAAATGGAAAATGGTATTCATTTCAATAATTTTTATTTTGAATCCATTTATGTTTCTAAAATGTTTTCGGTGTGGCCTCCTTACAGGCATTTGTTAACTTTCTTTAAAAAAAAGTTAATTGAAATCCATATACTATTTGTTATACCTCATTTGATTCTTCCTCATTCATTAGGGTAGATGGCGAAGATGTCAGATTGATGTTATGGGATACAGCCGGTCAAGAAGAATTCGATGCCATTACCAAAGCTTATTACCGTGGTGCACAAGCATGTGTCTTAGCCTTTTCTACTACTGACAGAGATTCCTTCGAAGCAGCTCATTCGTGGAAATTGAAAGTAAGTAACTTACAGTTTTTTTTTCTTTTCATGACACACCGAAATGCTCAGTTCAAAAGATTTATGATTATGTATTTATTGTTGCATGCTGCAGGATATAAGTTTCAAGGGATTTACCGGTTATGGGATATTGTTTTCACGACAACATGCCTCTTTTTGGTTCAACTAAAGAGACAACGAAAAAATTTGCTTGGGCGTTTTAGCTCTTATGCTGCAGTGTTATTTTGAAAATGAGAAGACATAATTCAAAATATACTGAAATATTTGAAGCAAGTTTTCATGATATTCTTGGTTAGAAATATAGCTTTCAAGATATTTGAATACATTGTATTTGGTAATGAAATACTCTTCGTCTGTCTTTCTTCAATTTCTGAGAATATAGCATACATTATCGATAACCATTTTCTCAATAACGACAATAACTATTTCAACATCAATCTATCCACAGTCACATCAACAATATTTGAATTAATAGGTTACATAAAAAAAGTCAATCATTTTCTTCAGCATGGCTTTGTTTCATGTAGTTCACGTTGCGGAATACTAATAGGGGAAAAAGAGCCGGACAAGTAAAAACCACACCTACCTTAATGCTCACGATATAAAAAGTTCATTATCAGAACTTCATAACCAAGAATCTCAGATTATTTTCACTCATTGATAGCAAACCAAAATATTGTTGGTCTCAACCTTTCATCGTTTCTCACAGTAACCACACAAGATAACGGAATCGACAATTATACTTGTGAATGATACCTTTCAGACATCAACTGTTATGAAACAAATTCTAATCAACTATTTTTTCGACATTGACTGCTGAGGTCATCAACCATTATAATCAAAAGTTAACGAAAAAATTATAATCACCTGGTATCAAACGAACTCTGATCAAGTGTAACGTTCACTAGACACACAAGTTCTCGGGATTGTCACACGAGGAAAACTTGCGATCTCCTAGTTTCTTCGACGTTAATTTTCCGGCAAACTATCAGATGCAGGACTAACGGCCGTTTTCAATAAACAACCGAACATAGCCGATAGAGCTCTATCTTCGGTTTTACCGCCTTCTATCGGTGCTGATATCTATCTATGGTTTGCGTTTCACAATCATGGTTTAACCATATCTTGGTTAAAGCATGGATAGATAGGGACTTCTTCAGATCTCACCCCAATCCGTAGAACTTGATTTATTCATTTTATTTTTCGAATCATTAATCGCATATTTTTGTATTATCACTGTGATTGGATGTCGAATTGGAATGTAATTATTCATATAAATTCTGTTGTTTTTTCATTTTTCCTTTTTTTTTATGAAAGAATAGGCATAAAGACAACTCATGATTTATGTTTAGAACTTGGAAGTTTTGTTCAATTCATTTAATTTAATTCATTTAATTAACTTTCACACAAATATTTCATCTATTAGTTTAATCTGTTAGTTTAAAATTGGAAGTGGAGAATACCAGGATGAAAAATATAATACTATTATCCACTCAATTGGAGTCGGGGGGGAAACTAAAATAAAGAATTTCATTAAACTGACTTCCCAATCTGATTTGGTTGAAGTAATTGTACTTCAACCCTTCCTTTGGGTTTCACTTGTGAATAAGTGATTATTTAAAACAAGTATTGGGGATGAAGGGATCTAGGAAAATAATTTAAAAAAATCGTAAACGTGATGAGAAATTAAATGAGGTTGCATGAATACTGATATGAACTATATCAATTTCAATATTACTACTACTCGTTAACAGTTAAATAATGAAAAATCTTTAATTCAGTGCAGAAAATCATTTATTTATATGTAAGTGACTGTCTTTCTGCTGTCTAATATTTGGATGTGAAGAAACGGACTACAAAAAAAAAAAACAGAGAGAAATATCATTCAGGCTGAAATCACAATGCTGAAATTGAGAAATTCTAATTAAAAGCACAATTGCAATCATATTCGTTCGTTATCATAAGGTTACCCATTATGATCTTGTTCAACTGCATTTCCACGAGGAACTAAAATAATGGGTGAATTAGCAGATAATTATCCTATCTAACTAGTAAGGACAATAAAAAAATTATAACAAAAAATAAAATGAACCGCTTTATTTTCATACAGGTGAAATAAATAATAAACCAAGCTGAAGTTATGACTGAATACAGGAAACCAAAGGCGATTTCATCCTGGTCACCAAGTCGAAACATTCAGAAGCATAAGTTAACACAACCTGAACATATGAAGATGATATGCTTTTTATATTTCTTGAATCTCCCAATGTGAAATGTCATATTTTCACTATTTCTGGAAATAAAAGTTCGTTAAAGCCTAAATACATGTCATTGTATTTTCAGAGTGAATACTTACTCGTTGACCGTATCAATATACGAGTTACACCATTATGTAGCCTGTAAGCCTATAAATATCAGCAATTTTGTGAAATTCTTGTTGGTAGAACCTTTCTATTGAAACGTACTGCACACACAATTCCGCTACAGCTTTTTTTCCTTGATTCCTGAAAACTAAGAACGTGGATATTTCTAAACTGAATAGGTTCAAATAGTCTCACCTTGGAGATTTTACTTTCGAATATAAATGAAAACTTCATTCAACACACTCTTGTTCAATAAGAATTTACATGTGAACTCCTAATCATTCAAGTATTTTATGGACTTTTCGCGTAATCGTTTCTTTCCATTCCTCATCTTCATCCCATCATTTTATTGCAATAATTCCATATCGCGGTTAAAGTACTTAATTAATACAATTCAATTTCGCTCAGGTATCCCAGAAAACAGCAATAAAATGTACTTTAATAAAAATTCCCAACACTTATCCATAGTTCTTACTGCCCGAATTCCACCAGTAAACAAATAACGCTACTGAAGATTCTTTCAACTATCTTTGGTTAAGTTTAAAGTTCTTTGGAACGCCGGTAGGCTCATTTACTTCGGGGGTTGGTATCTCTGTAGGTCTATCTGACCTCTTTAGGAAACCAACGATACACCTCACCGATCGATAGAAATCGCCGTAGGCAGATAGAATATTGGAACAGAAGTAGGTACAAATGGATCGATTTCTCTAACGCTGGTAGACAAATATCGGCTATCGGCTATCTTCGGTTGTTTATTGAAAACGGCCGTAAATGATCTTGAGGGAACAGAACGAGAACAGTCAGGACATATTAGAACGGTATACCCACTCTTTCCACAACGGCAACATAACAACTCTTTGGGCATCGGTCACTGTATTCGGCTATGACCAGAAAGTTTACAATTTCAACAGACGGTGTATCAGACGAAAACTCAGAGGAAGCAGAAGGAAGAGAGCCCTGCCGTTTCCTGAAGGATCAACTTAATTATCCACATGAAACTTTTTTCTTCTAGATGCTTACAAGCGCTTTCTAACTCTTCGATACCAACAGTCAGAAAAAAGGGAGCCAAATTACTTGAGAGCACCCCTAACTGCCGTTTTCAATATCCGATCTATCCTCCGAAACGGTTGATACATAGCTAGTGCGCATGATATTAACGGAATGTTTCAATGCTCAGTATCTATTTACCGACCGTTTCGATGGATAGATCGGATATTGAAAACGGCCGTAAGTTATTCGATTCATCTACTAATCGATATCGACGAAACATGTAATTCATACTATTTGAGTAGTCACTAGTATTCGACCAATGATGTCTTGGATTAGGCAAGGGCAGTATTCAGGGGGTTCATTATGTTCTGCAAGCAAAGCTGATAAACACTTCCACTCATGTAACTTATCCGATAAGTACGATATCACATTAGGGTTTTTCCCCAAAAAAGGTAAGCGGCAGAGGTTCGGCTCTGATTTTCAGTGTAACCACGGCATATATGCAACTAATTTCTTTGCTCGAAAAATCTATTCACACTTATACAATTGGATTCACCTGGAAACGTCAGATTACACAGATTTTACAGAAGTAAATTTACATTCACATCCATTGAAGTTTGAGTACACGTTCTGAACAACCTATGTGGCACCGAAGAGTCCTCACTATCTGAATCTGAGACAGGTCGAGGAAGAACTGAAGCCAGATCTGCAGATGCAGATCAAGATTCTAGTTGGACCAAGGTACGATGGCATTCTGTCGGAGTTTGCTGCTACGTTCGTTAAGATGTCTTATCCAAATATGTAATAACAATTTACTCAATCATAGAAAAAACATTACTAAGTCTGGTATGTATGGTCGCTAGAGATGGGTTGTTATGATTAACCGATGTAATTCCTGATTATTTATTAATACAAGTAGAGAAGTCCTTAACGTTTGAGATACTTATAGCGTTTTTTGCACGATAGACACAATTCTTACTCAATGTACAAAATAATTATCTGACGAATTCATTTATTCGTGGCTTCATCAATTCTTTGTAGGAATATAATATTAGGCGTTGTCTTGGTGATGAAAACTTAGTAGATTGTCAAAGTGACTAAAATTAATTGAATTCACTAGCGTTGAAAAATGAGCGATATAGAATCTTCGGAAGATAATGACATTTTTCTTCAGTTATTCCTGAGAAATCTTAAATCCGCTACGAGAAAAAAAGACCTTTTTGCACGATAGAACGAATTTTGTTAGTTCCCGCGTTTGTTGCTAGATTGTAGGATCATTTTTACTGGTTGCTAAGGTTAACAGAAGGGTGAGTGAATCACTTACCGTTCAGCGAACGTTAAGTGAAAATTCTTTGAAATAATAAAATAACACGAACAATTTGAATTCATGAATTGGTTGAGGCTTTCGCGGCCATCGTTCAATGTGACATGTTCTTTCGAGCATTTAGGCCGTCGTCGTAGGTTAGTTCTCGACGTTTCGCCAGTTCGAGTGTCTGGCATCTTCAGGAGTTATATTTCAGGAGATGTTCTCACTGGACTGAACTGCCTGAGTTCAGAGAACTACCTATGATCTTCTGCCGAACGTTGAGCTATCTCTATAACATGTTGGGTAGAGGTCGCCATTTTTAGTAGCGTACCTGACTTGCGTTCTTTTTCGGTAACGTGTTGTGTGGCTGACTATTGTGACAGTTTGTTACCGCTCTTTCTGATGAATGCGCCCATTGTCAGCGAAAAGGTAAAGGAGACGGTCAAGGCTTTTGCACCAGTATCAGACAGAGTAATTCTATTGCATCTGAGTGCGCATCCATTTAACGTTAATATTATTCAGGCCTACGCACCAACGTGTGACTACCCTGACTAGGAAGTATTTTATGAGCAAATCAACTCGGCAATGAAAATGGTTAACAAATCTAACGTTACTATAGTTATGGGCGACTTCAACGCAAAAGTTGGAAATACTCCGAGAGAAGACATAGTTGGTATGTTCGGACTTGGAGTGCCGAATGGAAGCGGTGATAGATTGGTGCAATTTTGTCAGGAAGAGGACAAGGTTTTACTTGACACACAAGCCAAACTGAAGGAATGGTGTGAATATATTGATAAGTTTTATGGGGACGTGAGGGACACCTATCAGCTTATCTGGGGAGAGATTTGATCTAACCAGACAAGAAGCGGAGCATGCAAAATGCCTAGCGAAAAGAAGCGCCAACTTCCCTAAAGACTGGTAAATTTCTACTTTTGTGACGCTACCAAAAAAACAAAATACCAAACATAGTAGTGATTATCGCATGTTTTGAAGATCTTCCTCAAAATCATTACACCTGTTTCCCGTATTTACAACAAATGTAAAGGGCACATGGGTAATAGGCAATTCCGCTTCAAAAATGAGATGGGTACAAGGGAGGCTTCATTCAGCATGCGAGTGCTGGTGCAGAAGTCCAACATGGGTTTCTCGTTAAAATATTAAGAAAACAAAATTGAGATGAACAAGATATAAGAATAGTACTGAATTTATATTTGTATGAAAAAGCAAAACGTAACAGTCGACGGTGCGATATCAGATGAAATACAAATAATGCATGAATTCCGGCAGGGCTGCTGTTCTCTTGTGAGCGTTTATTTCTTCTTCTAACGTCGAAATCTACAACCGACGCAGGCATGACACGATGTTCTATCTACAGGAAATTCCACAGAAGTTGGGTTGAAAATCTTGCAAATAAACATTCAGTGTATTACCAACAAAGTTAATCTTGAAGTGTTTTTGACTGAGGAAGCCGCTGATATCATCAGTGTCGCTGAACACTAGTGCAGCCGTGAAAACATCGCACTGATAGTGCTTCCCAGATACCAGTAAGCTGATTTCTTCCGTCGTCTCAACATGGAGCATGGCGGTACAGTGTTGTATGAGAAGTGAAAAATTCGCAGGTTTCCAAATATTCAGAAGAACTGCATTTCGAAGTCTGTGGACACTGGAAATAAGACATTATTTTAAATTTTTTCATCTTTAAATTTTGTTCATGATTTAAGATGAAAAAAAATTAATTCATATTTAAAATGAAAAGTGGTTTTTTCGACGAGAGAATAGAATGGAATATATTTTTTTATTTTCGGTGAAAAAGCGCTTCTAGAAAGTTTCAATCGTTTTCAGATATTTCCGTAAATAAAAAAGTTATGGTACATTTTCAAAATCGAATATATATCAAAATGAAAAAAATTAAGATATCGTGAAACGGTTTTCACTAATGGTGTTTTCTCAAAAATCGAGCCCAGGACACCTCTCAACGTTTCTACGTATCTAGTCCAGAAAGGTACATAAAACAGTTAAGATCAAGCAATTCGGGATACCCTGTACAGGTGGGCAAAATTGGTGATACTTGAACTACAAGAGATAGAGAAAAATGAATGTTACGGTGGTATTTTTTGGAGAATCTGATAATGCCATCAACTGCATTCCTCTTTTGTTTTCGAGTTATGGAGCAAAATTGAAATTTGGGCGATTTCAACTTTGACCATTATCTCCGTTTCTGTTTGTGCTAGGAATTTGAAATGAAAACATTGTACAGGCACTTTTTTTATAGCAATCCTGTAGCGTACTTTGTTTTTTCCCGAGAGGTTTCCTTGCAGAGCTATAAGGTGAAGTTGTGTTCTTTCATATGGAAACAATAGTTTAAAATGGATTAGAAAGAATCGCCATTTTTTCCCCTTTCAGAAATATATCATACATCGCTCGCAGATTCATTCAGATATCATGAAAAATATAGTTTGTAATTGAAATTTAAATTATTGAGTATTAAGTAACCTGAATCATAGCATAATATGTCTATACGCAGGGTATCATTATTATTTTGTCATTGATTCAATTCTCCGTGGTTTGATCTCTGTTCAGAACAACACATTGTTAGAATCCGAAGTCAGTATTGCCGGCAATATGAAAATGTTCGAAAACTACGAGAAATATGATATGTTAAAAGGTTTGACTTTAGCGGCAATAACGACTTCGAATCTAATAATTGACAGTTGTACTGAACAGAAATCAAATCACGAAGAATTGAGTCAAGTATTCAATGGCATAATAATTATTCTTCGATTCAGCCTACTTAATACTCAATAATTCAAATTTCATATACAAACTATATTTTTCATGATAACTGAATGAATCTGAGGACGACGTATGATGTATGATATATTTCTGAAACGAAAAAAATGGCGATTCTTTCTAAGCCATTTCATACTATTATTTCCATAAGAAAAACACAACTTTATGTTTTAGCTCAGCAAGGAAACCTCTAGGGAAAAAACAACGTACGCTACTGGATTGATATGAAAAACGTGCCTGTATAATATTTTCATTTCAACATCCTTGCACGAACAGAAAAGGAGATAATGCTCAAAATTGAAACCGCCCAAAATTCAATTTTGGCCCATAACTCGAAAACAATAGAAGATAGAGAGGAATGCAGTTGATGGCATTATCAGTTTCTCTAATAAAGACAGTTAAACGGTTGTAGTTCAGTTATCACCGATTTTCCCACCCTGTACGTACTTATTTCAATGCAATTAATTTTTTTTGTACTTTGTTTTTTTTTCGTATTTCACCTCATATATTTCCTTTAAAAAAACTAATGGTTAGTACAACTTCATTAATCTCTAAGGCGAAACAAATTACGCCGGGTGAGCTAGTGTATACTAAATAAATTTATTTGAGATCTGAGTTGCGCCTGTGAATCTAGAATTTTAAAATACCTGTAAACGAAGGTATGAGAATCTTTGTCTTCACAAAAAGAAGCATACTGTCGTGAGAATCGCAGTTGTCTTTCTATGAAATAGGAAATACCCTGCAAAGTTGTAAAGGGATACCCATTGGAGATCAATATCCATTTTTTAGATGAACAATTAACACTTCATGAAAGAGAAGGGAGTTTATCATAATAACTTCCTTCATATTTTTCCATACGGAATTCCGTTCCATTCCATATTATTGCTGAATTCTTTTAATGAAAGAAATTCAGCTGAATGACTATAGGTTCTTCAATATTATTTATTTTTAATTTAAGTTAATCTCTCAACAGGTGGAAAATGAGTGTGGCGAAATTCCTACAGTGATAGTTCAAAACAAAATAGACCTGCTGGATCGGTCAGTTGTGAATCCGTAAGTATTATATAATAGTAGTAGTGAAGGTAACATAAGGGAATATTCAATTGATAAAATTTCTACAAATTAATTCGTGGCCAAAATCTGTTCATCATGTTTATCCGTGAGACAATAAGTCTGATAACGACAGTTCAGTAATTGACAAATATCCGGATTTCGAAGGCAGAAACTCAAATTTTTTTCATTTCAATTACTCGACAAATACAAAAATCAAATGCCTTATTTTTTCACGATCATAGGTATATAAAAATACTCTTTTGTCATTCAATCCAACTATAGGCAATATTGAATTTCGATTGGATCATATAAAATTTCACCAAATTATATGCGTACCTGTGCATAGGAGTTTGAACAAGCCAACTTAAACTCCTAAATTCATGTCACTGATTTACTCTTTGCTTTTTTGATGTTCTAGTTATCTACAAGACCAGACATTCAAATAGTGTGGTCAAATAAACAAACATTGGAAACCTATCATATTAGAACTAGCCCATCCTAACGTGAGATATAATAGTCATTTATGATACAAGTGCAGAAGGCATTGATATAATAATAATATTTTTTTTGTGTGTACAAAAGTATTCACTATAATATATATAACGGATGATTTTTTAACTATTATCTTTTTGGCAACATTGATTTCGACAGTTCACACAAGGTTCATGTTTTGTGTCACTTGAAACATCATCACTTTGGTATGTAATTAAACTATGAATTGTCTTACCAACGCTCACAAATAATTCAATTTTATTATCACATCTCTGAAGTATGAAGAAGAAGAAGAAGTGCTATGTTAAGAAAAATCATCGTTTTTCCATTTTATTGTCAGTTTAATCGACCCTCTGAAGAGGCTATTCTATGACAGAAAAGATGGACGTTGAAGCAAACATAATATTAAGAGATGGAGGAGAAATAAAAAGTCTCAATACAGCAGAAAGATACAAATCATCCTAAACATTCAAGATCAGGTAGTCCTCACAGATCATAAAAAAGCCGAGAGTCGAAAACACCAAATGTCGACTCTGCAATAGAGCAGAAACAACAGTTCAACATCTTTCGGCGGAGGGCGGGGTGTTCCTCAACAGCAGAAACCCTTAGAATATAATAGAATTTTATATTCTAAGCAGGAACCCAATATTTCGCCCGAGATAGAGAAGATGGACATTATAACTGATTTTGCAATTGTCGAAAATTTACGGGGAAAAAATCAGCAAATATATACCACTGGCGGGACAGATGAGGGATCTTTGGAAGCTGAAAAAGGTTGACATAGTACCTTTGATCGTGAGTGTGAAGAGTACTGAAGAAGACCGTCGCCATAGTCGCCAACCTGGAGGAACTGCAGCTACCACCGAGCACTATCACGAGCCTTCTGCATCCAGAAGGCAGTCATAGTGGACACTGCTAATATAATAAGAAGAATCGTCTCATGCCATTGGTACATTTTGATACTTTTCGAATCAGTTTGTTTGCGTGAACATAGTTCACGCTTCAACTCATGAACTAAAAAAATAAAAAATCTGATGCAGGGATTTTGAACAAAACTTTTCAAATTCGCATTTTGGGGAAAGTGTTTTTTTGTACCTAATTCGATCTGCAGTGATGTAAAAAAAAACACTGGACCTTTTCTGCAAATTAAGTTGAAAAGTTTCCTATTCTGTGAGGATGTCGAAAAAGTCAAATGCAGATGAAAACCCTCTTCAGAAAAAAAGAAATTCGAATGTTTATCGGAAATGGATCATTTTTGTGAAAAACTGATTTTGTCATCTTTTCCACAAAATCTTTCTTTTTGTTCACCCTGCTGAAAGTAATCAATCAATTCATTAATAAAATGTTATTTACTTGTCAATTCACCTACTGAATTGATATTAGTTTCCACTTGTGAATCTTGTGATGAGCTGTGCGTACGAGCACAAATACCTAGAAAACGCAATGCAACCGTTTTAATAAAAAAGAACCCTTTTTCTATGTGTATTGTTTTTCACCATAATAATAGTTATCTTAATAGATGGCATATCGAGAACCCGCACATCAGAGAGCAAGATAGATCACAATATCGATTTAGGTACGGAGAATTTATGGACTGGAATAGTTAATGGAAAAATACTCGGACCGACAAATTGTCGCAACTACGAAGCGGCACTAACAATTTAGATTCTTTGAGGATCAATGTACCCTTACTCGAGGAATTCATACCACTGGAAAAGCGGCGTATTCTATGGTTTCAACACCACTGGTGCGCAGCACACTACAGTCCTACCTAAATCCTTTGGATTTTTGTCATTGAGGTTCTCTGAAAAATGAAATTCATTTCAATACTATATATATGAAATCGGATATCTTTTTTTCTGCAGAGGGTTATCATCTGTATTTTGAATTTCCAAAATCCTCACAGAATGGGCAACTTTTCAACGTATTTTGCAGAATCGGTCCAATGCTTTTTTTTACACTACCGCAGATCGAATTCGGTACAAAAAACTCTTTCTACAAAACCTATATTTTAAACTTTTTTTTCAGAAGCCCTGCATGAGATTTTTTACTTAATTTGAAATATTCACGCAAAAAAACCTATTCGAAAAGTTATAAAATGTAACTATCGCATGAAGGAAAGTATTTGAAGTAAAAAAATTCAAGATTCTCATAAAAGATCAAATATCTCGAAAACTGTGAGACTTTCATATGAATGATTTTTTTTACATCAGGTAGTCCACATTCTGATCTACATTTCGTTTTCATTCGACGTGGTCTTTTCGGGACAAAACTGGTGAATCGAACGATACACCACGATAGAGTAAACACACTGCTATCGAATCACACCAAAATTAGTTAATCGAAAATGTAACATTTCCAAAATATTTAGTATACCCAAAATTGCTAATTTTCGAACTATTTTCTTCAATCACAGGCCAATATGTGATTAAGAATAGTGATTTTAGCTCATATTAATCCTAGATTATTGTATTATCACTCCTAATTAAAATTATTCTAAAGAGTTAATCGAAAAGCTAAATAAATGTGAATTGAAAGAATTCGTTTTCAATACCCTGAATAAACCATCTATTTATAGGTACATATTAGTTTTATGCAAATAGTTTTGAAACCTTCCTAATTTCATAAAAGTTCAAAATTGGTTAATAACATTACCAATATTTCTCAAACCTATTAATTATCTGTCTAGGATTAATTCGGGCTAAAATCGCTAACCTGTTAGAAAATAATTAAATTTCGCGATAACTTCTAGGGCTAATTAGGGCTGTTATAAATAATAATAAGGACTTTATTAATATAATAAACATATAAACAAATGAGCAAAGTTAAGCCATATCTACTCTCACTCTTTTTTTTAACATAGATGAATTCAAAATAGTAATCAGATCTTTTATCATGAAGCTGGAGAAATGATATTAGATTTTGTCACTGAGTTGAGACATATTCTTGTTTCAGCTTTAGTTGGCATCATCAGTGTCCTATACGCCTCAGGGACAAAATCTTCATAAAAAACTTCGATATTAGAAGCAATTAGGTGTGATGTACTGAGTAGAAATTACAAAGCAGTGACATCCAATTGTCAGAATCAAGTTCCAGATCTCTGTACATCCTGTTTCACTCAATGAGATTTTGGCATGACCCTAAAGCAGGGCCCTCATGCAAGTTTCACCGAGTGATGAAAACGACCAATTCTTTTCGCGACCGTGGAGCCAAGTTTTTTTTTAAGAAAAAGAATAAAACGGAAAAAAATTCTTTGCCTTTACTGAGGCCACACCACCGAAAACCTTTTTGAAACATAGAAATATTCTAGATCGATTGTGCAGATGGTATTACCCAAAATTGTCAGAACGAAATTATGTCCAAATCTCAGTAAAATCCAACTCACTTACGACTTATATGAAAATTATTACACAAGATTGTGGATTATTTTTAGTTTTTCTGATATTGCTGGAATCCTCTCTATTGTTTTGTTGGGGAGAATATTTTTTATTTTAATTTTTCGAAAAGTTTAGACTATTCGAATCCTTATTGAACTTGAAGATGTTTTCATCTTTCATCACATTAACAGTGAACATATGACAATTTGCTTTTTTCATGAGGTAATATTCCCCTTTGATAAAAAGATTCCAGCATTTCTATTAATCAATTATATAAATGCATGTGTACACTCAAACCGTATTTTTGTTTCAGAGAAGAAGTTGAACTCCTAGCACGTGCTCTTGGTTGCAAACTTATACGGACTTCAGTAAAAGAAGATCTCAATGTAGCAACGGTCTTCAGACATCTCGCTTCGAAGTGTTTGACGGAATTACATGACAACCATGATTTCGACTACATCACAGCGCCCACCCATCACCACCTGCCCAATTCATTGACAATCAGTAAGAATGAAAAAATAGAAAAATTATCAGACATAATATCATCTTTCACATTTTGGTGAAGTCATGGAAATTCCGAAAATGTTCGCACTAATTTTGAAGGAATTCCACAGTAAATTACATTTGAATTGAATGCAGTATTGAGGAAAATTTCATTCGTCAACAACATAGCACATCTTGAGGCAGGGCAACTTGCTGATTTTAATAAGGCGCCAATGAGAGGGACATGGTTAGAAAGTGGTGGAGAGGTTCTTACTCGAAAGAGGGGGTCTTGAAATTTTGTAATGCACAAGTCAGTTGTCGTCATGCGATGGACTAACAAGCAGCGTACATTCAGCGGCGTGGCCTATTTTTCTGACGGTCATTCGGTAGTCGCTATCCAACGTGCCTTCTAAACTCGGTTCAATATTATACAGGATGGGCCATCCATAGCTTTCCACCATGAATTTTGAGCTTTAGGATGGAATAACGAAAAAACGGTCGGACAGGTCAGATTTTTTTGAGAGGGGGACAAATAAGGGTGTTCAAATGAGTTTGATATCACAACCCCTCTAGGTGCAACCCCTAACAGCTCTCATTTTTAATAGGGAAAAGGGGTCAAGCAGCACCTTGTTGGAAAGGCAATTCAGTTTCCTGCATGGGTGTTTTTTTAATCGCTTTATTATTATACAGAGTAACTCAGTATTACATCCATAACTTTCCACCCCGAATTTTGAGCTTTGGGATGGAATAACGAAAAAAAGCTCGGACAGGTCGAATTTTGTTGAAAGGTTGACAAATAAGGGTATTCGAGTGAGTTTGATATCACTACCCCTCTAGCCGCAACCCCTAACAGCACTCATTTTTGAATAGGGAAAAGGAGCCCAGCAGCACCTTGTTGGAAAAGTAATTCAATTTCCTGCATGAGTATGAGTGCACTTTTTTTCATCGCTTTATTATTATACAGAGTGACTCAGTAGTCCATCAATAACTTTCACACGCCGAATTTGGATCTTTGAGATGGAAAGAGGTTTAGTGATTTCGAATTCATTTTTTGACCGGTCCGTGCGTTTTTTCCATCTCAAAGATTCAAATTCGGCGTGTGAAAGTTATTGATGGAATACTGAGTCACTCTGTATAATGATAAAGCGATGAAAAAGAAATACACCCATGCAGGAAATTCAATTGCCTTTTCAACAAGGTGCTGCTCGACCCCTTTTCCCTATTCAAAAATGGGAGCTGTTAGGGATTGCGGCTAGAGGGATAGTCATATCAAACTCATTTGAACACTCTTATTTGTTCCCCTCTCAACAAAATTTGAACTGTCCGAGCGTTTTTTCGTTATTCCATCCTAAAGCTCAAAATTCGAGGTGGAAAGTTATGGATGGCTCACCCTGTATATAATATAGGTGAACACATTCTGGGAAACTGGCCATGTGGCAAGTAGAGGAACAAGAGATCAACTGACTTGAGAATGCCAGAAAACGGCGAGAAGGCGAAGGAGTCGTTTTTGCGATCTCCCAGGCGTTCGACGCGCCAACACGCAGCTCCTGGGATTTCTGATCGCACAGTGTGACGAATTCTTCACAATAAACTCCACTTCCATCACTACAAACTTGCTGTATTCCAACAGCTAGCTGAACACGATTTTGTTTCTTGCCGCTCTCGTGTTTTTCAGTTATGTGGCCCATTTTCACCTTTCCGCGAAATATATTCCGTGAAATATATTGTATGGTGGGCATTAGGAAGATGAAGGCATTGTTTCTGTGAATGCGGTTTGCTACAAAGAAATAATCGATACATTGTTTCCTTCCGAGACTTGTAGAACTTATTGAAGTATGGTTTCAGCAGGACGGAGCAACAGCACACACAACGAGAAGTTAAACAGAAATTTTGAGGGAACACTTCCACAAGCACCTTATCTCTTTGAGGGATGACGTGGCCCCAGTGGGTTGCTCCGATTTGGTTACCTGCGAATTTTTCTATGGGGCTATCTCAAATCCATCGTCAACATTCTCTTCGATTTGCTCGAAAAAGTACAGTTAAACTCAATCAAAAAGAGGGTGATCAGTGTATCGCTAATTTGTCCGATGGGTTTTTTAACACTTTTAAAACCTCTTCTATACGATAAGAAATCAATATGTGCAGTGCTTTTTTTATTGACCTCAAAACAGCAAAATTCCCTGTGGCATCCTGATCTTTGTGGCTTCGAAACCACAGATTCATTTTAGGAAATTATCATCTAATAGAAATGAAAGATTTTAGAAAAATGGTCGTCCAAATCCACTATTCTCTAAAGGTCAATAAAACTCGCCTTCATGCGTGTAGGGAACATAAAAGGATGACATTGAATGTTTTGATCTTCAATTTTAATCATCTTCCACGTTACTCCCAATGACCTCGAATCATTGGCGGATACGTATGGGTGGCACAGGGGGTGTGCGCCCTTCCTTGAAGAGCTCGCATGAAGAAAATGATTCCATTTTTATAAGGATAAAATTTTAAATAGTTCGAGATCTCCTTGGGAAGCCCCTCTTGAGTTTTTTCTTTAACCCCCAGTGCCTCGAATTAAAAAATGGTACTTCTAGGAGTCCAAAGGAAGTTTGAAAATTTCAGAAATTATTAAAGATTATTATTAGGTACGAATGACATCAATTTGAGGACATATATATATATATTAATTGAAATAATACGGAGTAAAAAAATAAAGTTTGGAAAATTATTGAAGAGTTGAGTCCAAGAGGTCAAGAATAGCACAAAAATATTTGCGATAATAATTTTTCATTGCATCTAGATGTTTTTTCTATTATTTCATTTGAGGTTTTGTGAATGATGTATAAAGAGTATTATTTTCCCAGCTTCTGTGAAAAAGAAAGGTTCCGATTTCTCCTAGAATTTCTCCTTCTACTCGTACCGAATCAGATCCGTTAGATTGTTAGATGACTCATCTGGCAAAAAATAATAAAAATAGATTTCCTTCTTCACAAAATTGTTCAACTTCAACAAATTGGTGAAAATTTCGAAATGTGTTCATTTGAATAGCAGTAGAAATTGGACACGACTTTCTCAGAATAATAGACATCATTGAATATAATATCATTGTCAAGAAAAGAATCATTCGAAATTGATTGTATTCTCTAAAACAATTTTTCTTTTTCATTTCTCTGTTTACTTTCTCCACTTGACTGTTTCACTTTCAAACACTATGTTGTTCTTTTTCTTCTTTCACTCATTTTAGGGCTTGTCCTGAAATTAAAAAAAATAGATAATAGAAAAAAAATAAAAGATATTTTTACCGAAGAGGAGATATACAGGTACATGACTGAAGACAAGTTTTAAGAGCCATCGTCCCTATCAACTCGAACTCGGCGTTTATTTTCTAAGTACCTAATAATCAAATTTTTATTTACAAACCTATCTGATGTAAATTTATTTCTCCATGTATCATAATTCGACTGAATTTTTTAGATTCGATAAGTTGAATAGATTCTGATTCAGAACTCGTCCCACCCTTAATATAATATTGTAAATCTGTTCACATTATGATCTCTCAATAGTTATACCCCAATTCTTAAATAAATGTATATTTTATTTCAGGTGCCTTCAGTCCTAGTCATTCTTCCAAAAACCAAAATAATGGAACTATAGTGTTGCGACCCAATAAGAATCACAAAAAGAAGAAGAATGTTCTAAAAATGCTTGCAGAATATTGTGATTCTTCAGTTTTCTCATTCCCTAATGGTCAATAGTTTACGGAACAATAATTATTTGTTTTTCCTTCTCCCCATAGTGCAAAAGTATTTGAAACCAATATAGGTTATATTCGACAGGCCGAATGGTGAAGTGCTAATATAACATTAAATATATTTAGGTATGTCAAACCCAGGATTGTTTGTAACGAAAGAATTTCGTTATGAAATTCGGATAAATCTATTCAAATAACTTAAAATCTATTTTGAAAATTCTTGAGCTATTCAGAAATGTATTCCAATAATTTATGGATAAGTTGATTTCGTTTTGTGAATATTTTTCGATTGATGTTTGACTTTAATTTGCTGACGATTGTTTGACTTATCAGTTTTTGTGAGGATTTTTCTGAATGAATTTATTTAAGGTTTGTCTTGTCATATTTGTACAATGATATAGTCATTTGTTGTTCAGTGTGTTCTTATTGAAGATAAAGTTATTAACATAAATATACATTTTTTTCTTCTAGTTCTTGCAAATTTCTCAGAATGAAGAAGTATTTCCAGAATAACAGATAATTCCTTCATTATCATCACCTTCCAGTTTTTTCTGGCCCAGAAATCATGCTCTTTTGTAAAAGCTGGAATAGAATACTAATAATGTTAATTTTCTATAAACCAATAAACCACAATCTGATTTTTTCACAAAAAGATGTTCATTTACATATATTTTTCTTCTACAAGTAACAGAAAATAAACAGTTAAACTCACTAAGGCGGTGTCAGAGCTTGACTATATCTTCAACTCATACAATTTCGGCAGAATTATTTTATATCAACTCAATGTATGAACAAAAATCAAGTAGCTGATTTGGAAACAAAGACAATCTAGTTATCTGGATCTATTAAGTTGTGAATTGTAATTGTGAACGAGTTATTCTTGATAATGGAATATTTGTGGGACATTATTGCAGCTATTTTCATTATCTATATTATTGGTATTTACCGACGTTTCGGCAAGCAGTCGCCTGTCGTCATCAGGGTGTTGTTGGTCCTGAGAAGGACCGGTCTTTGTCAAACTTGATCCGTCTGGACTTGTGCGCTCCATATTATAAAGGTGGTCCAGATCGTAACCAAGAAATTCAAACCACGTATTCTACACCGAATATAAGGCCTAGTTTGTCATATAAACATGTCGAGAAATTTTTCCTGTCCGTTGAAATTATAGGAAAAAATTGTTTTTTATTAATAACTTTAACACTGCTTGAAATATGTCATGAAATTTGGAACATAGGTTTTGAGCGTCAAGGAGCATTTTTTGCAAGATATCATTTCTTTCCTATTCTACCAGTGGCGTCCGTACTGCAGCGAGACTGAATATTTTCAGATAGAAAAATGATACGCCACTGGTTTTTCCGACAATAAAAATTACTGTTTAAATCCTTATTTAATTTGGAGCAAATTCGGTCTCTTGACTTTTTGCTGTAGGATGCACCGGTTCCGGTTAAAAAAAAACACATTCTCATGCACGAAGAAATCGCCAAAATTTGATATGGACAAAGTCACGAATGTGCTTTTCGCCTATGTGCACTATATCGGGATTATAGTCATGTTATCAATGCCAAAATCGCCAAAGAGTTTAGAGTTTGCTTATCCCCCTCTCCTACTTCTAGCCTAGTACCACAAAAAGAAATCTATTACAGCTTTAGAGTTTAACCCGAGTTGAATGGTTCGAGTTGCCAATAGAGATAGTAGAGAGTTATCGAAACACAAATACAGGCCTGACTTTATTAAAGGATCCTGTAATTAAAGATCCCTTAACGTTGGTCGAATATTTGAGCTATCGCAACGATTTGTATCTTGACAACTTTATTATGACATTTCCTTTATTTTGACAGTTGTGAGAAGCTGTTTAACCTAGAAGATTACGAGAACTGTCAAAATAAGGGATTTATATATCCGAAAAAAAATATCAATTTTCACAAAGTAAATTGCTTTCATTCTTCTTCGTGATTGATCAATCAATGATAGACATATTCTATATGTGAAAATAGAAGTTTGAAAACCTCATGAGAACTTAAATTCAAGAAGGCTCTGTTTTTGAAAAGAGACTTTGAGTTACATTAATTGTTTTTGCTTCCTCAAACTATTAGTTTTTGCGAGTGAAATTCCCACATTCGTTCACGAGGAATAATTCAAGTGAAGCCAGTGACCGGTAATACTGAAATAGACAAATTGATTTTTTGCTTTCAGATTTCAATTTTTAGAATACGAAATCTTATACTCGTTTAGTTCACTGTTTCTGACAAACTCTCTGTATGAATGTATTTTAAAAGTTTCAATTCTACACAACACGTAATTACCATGATGAAAATATTTATGATAATTCTGCAAACCACAAACCCTTAACCTTTCGCGGCTGGCGAGCGGACTCTGACACCGCATCTATCTTGAACACTCAGTAATTTTGAAACCACCCACTTGATTGTTTGGCCACGTTGTATATCTTCTCACAGTAATAATATCTGAGTTAGGATAAAATATCAGTAGAATTGTGACAATGGTCAGAAATTTATGAGCAAAAATCCGAGTTCCAGCTGGAAACATTGAATTTTTTGAATTTCACATTCGTGTTGGAATAGGCGCTCATTCAGCAACCCTTTTTGAAATATACTATTATTTGAACGTAAAAGATAATTTCTTTGTTTTCCTCTTGAATGAAATTGATGTGGATGAAGTGTTCATTATATTTTCGTGGTTGAAGCTTGAAGCGCCAGCCCCGGCGCTAATAGGTTGTAATTCTGCAGGCCCTCATATCTTGTACTGTCTTCACCGCTTTTTCGTCGGTTGATTGGATTTTGGATTATTTGAATATAATATTGAGAAGACACATGACGAAAGGAAAAGTTCTCAACTGAATATAATGAACACTAGTGAAATTCTCAAAAACATATCAGTTCAAAATTGTAATAGGTGGGAAGGCAGCTATTTCCAGACTATTCCCTCTCGAGATTCTCGTAGGTTTACACCTGATGAAGAAGAAAACTTGCAGAAGAGTGAATAATTTTATTGCTCTATGACCCAATAAAGTCAACTTTGCGATAAGGAGAATATTGGAACACAAATTCTACCTGTTTTTCAAGTGCGTTACTCGGTTTTTTTCAATCGCACAGTCAAAGTTTTTTGATTGAAACCGACTCTACATGTATTTTTTGACTATTAAAATTCCGTTTTTTATAATATTGAGGAATGTTGCGATCCGCCTACTTTTATAAATCGAAATAGAATATTTCAGGATCCACGGTAATTTGTTCAACATCTTGTTGAGTGCTTCCTTAAAATCCGACAAATATTACCTCTTTTGACTCGACGAAACTTGAAGGCAGGCAGGCAATGAAATACAAGGAAAGGGGACCAGCAATTTTATGACAAACGTTTTGCCGAGGTATTTAGTATTCGGGTTCCGAATTTTAGTCCAGTAAACGAAGGTCTGAAATCACTTTTTTGGGGAAAGAGCTGCATTTTTGATATAATGATTGTCACTAGAATAGGACCTCATGGTCAAAAATGCAGGTTCCCAAATTTTCAGGAACCTTGGAAAATTCGTGAAAATTTCGAAAAAGTTACGTTTTCTCGGAAACTAGAAGGTTTATCGAAAAAATTTCAGACAGAAGTTGTATAGCGGAAAATTCTAGTAGACATTATGGCTTCTCGCATTCTCGTGGTATTGATATTGACTAATTAGAGGTGCATTTATGTAATGGCGTCAGTTGCTAACTTCATTACGTTCGGATAGCCTAAGACGCTCCAAGAGAGCTTGTGGTTTTACCGAGGGTTTTATTATTCCTTTTTATGATGTACATGTTTATGAACTGCAGGGCGAAATGCCAGCACCCTTACCCAATGCTATACTATGCGAGTTCAAGAATGAAGACAGCTTTCGTTAAGCAGCATTTTCTTTCAAATATGCCCGAAAACTGCACTTATATTTTATATTTGTTTCTCTTGTGATTTTACACCTGATTTTTTTGATCGGATGTTACCGGGTAATCAGATGTAAGCATTCCATGCAAGAATATAACATTTCATCGAAATATCTGTCATTTGGAATTTTGAAAATAAAGGAAATGAAAGAAAAATTGTTGATGGCACACCCTCAAGAATTTTTCAGAAATATGTTGCACAATGTATAAAACTCATACAATCACGGAAGTTCAATCTAATTTTTTTTTAAATATAGATAAAAGTGAGTCCAAGAAGCTCATTGTACAAGATGAAATTTTTTTTTTAATTTTCACCAAGCTTAACACTGTAATAAAAAAAATAGTAATTTTTGGAAAAATTCAAAAGAAATATTCTGCTCTAAACAGAGCAGTTTTAGCTTGAAAGTTCTGCCTGCATTCAACGGATTGATTAAAAAAAGGTCAGATAATGATTCCGATGTGAGAAGATCGCTAATATTGTAGAAGTTTGAGTTGTTTAACTCCTTGATGAAGTAATGTATTTTTATATTCGAAGGAATTCAAACTCCTCCTAAATTTACCGAAAATGTCATTATTTATATAGCACCGGATAAAGATTAACATTCTACATCACTACAGAAAATATGCTACTCAACGTTACCTGAATTGAATGTGATATACCTATTGTGATATATACCTTATTCTTTTCTTCGACAGGATTTTCATTTTTGTTTGAGTCCTAGTCCTTCATATTATATTTGAATATTTCGATATTCCGATTAATTTGATCAACCAAATATCGAGTGAGGTCACATAACAAATTTCTTGTGTTCCACGCTTCAGATTCAGTTTCACATATCCTAATTTATTATGACAACAGAGTATAAATATATAATATATTAATACTCAATGGTTATATCGAGAATTTGAATTGAAATAGATTAGGTAAAATCTTCTCACGACTATTCATAAACGACGACCTTTATTGCGATAGTGTACTGAATATCCTATGACGGTCCTGATTATCAACAGCTTGGAGTTCAGCTTGGGTATGAAATCGAACCTAATAGTTCATCTACCCACCACCAGATGTTAGGGGCTGAAATTTGCTTTCCTTGAAACACACAAGCGCCTCTATGAAGCAAAGAAGGAACTTCATCTGAAAGTAGCTTCAATTCTTTGAACTGGATTGCTGCTCTAGTTATATTAATACTCAATGGTATTACTCTAAAACTTCATTCCATTCAAGAATCTTGAAAAAAATTACAAAGTTTTGAAATTAAGCGAAGAATTGTTTTTTGTTTGCAGTGTGTAGCTCAGAGCTCAGTGCACACTTTTGTCTGGCTAGTGTTTTTGGAAGTGGTTACTCAAGGTCATTGAAAATTGACCCATACTTGAGCTGTCGCTTCTGCACAGAATATCTATCCTTACCCAGAAGCGACAGCTCACGTATTTTTAGGGGTCAATTTTTAATGACCTTGAGTAACCACTTCCAAAAACACTAGCCAAACAAAAGTGTGCACTGAGCTCTGAGCTACACACTGCAAACAAAAAATAATATTACCATTTATGGTTATTATTATTATTATTATTTATTGAGATCAAGAGCCAAGATCAAAATCTATAGGGCTCAAAAAATAGAAATAAGGATACATACAGTGCGACATATCTCATAAAATATAAAGTGGCAATGACAATCGGTCTATATTGTTCTTAAAGGAGTTGACACTATCACTATTCACCACAACAGATGGAAGCCGATTCCAAGAGTGGAAAACACGATTTGGAAGGAAATTTTCTCTCGCCGCATGATGAAAATTTTCACGGTACAATTTGTACTCGTGACCACGAAGACGTTGGTTGGTGTTGAGATTATAGATATGAGAAAGATCCACTCCAAACATTCCTCTCAGCGCTCTGTACGTTATAATGAGATCCCCACGTAAGCGTCTATCTTCGAAGCGAGGTAGTTGCATCATGCGGAGCCGATCTTCATAACGAGGTCGCTGATAACCAAAGGCCATCCTGGTAGCTCGCCTTTGTATATTTTCCAAAGAAGTCCTGTCGCCAACCAATCTTGCATCCCAAACTGGACCGGCATACTCTATTATTGGCCGAATGTATGTTATATAGAGAGAGCGACAGGTACTGATGTTACACTTTCCAAATACTCTTTCTAGGAGATACAGCATTCTGGAAGCCTTAGTACAGGTATTATGAATGTGGTCAGACCAACTCAGATTCTCATTCACGACGACCCCCAAATCCACATGACTTGAGCAGTCAGAAATAATTGTTCCGCCGATGACGTATTTCTCTCGACGATTCCTCAGGCCCATATGTATAACTACACATTTGTCTGGATTTATTGGTAGGAGCCATAGTTCGCACCACTGCTGGATGATGGATAGGTCTTGTTGTAAGGTGCCTTTATCAGATCCATAAATCTTAGTATCATCAGCGTACATAGAAACTGAGGACGTGAGCATACGAGATAGATCAGAAATGTAGAGGAGAAACAAAATTGGTCCTAACACTGACCCCTGGGGAACACCGCTTGTAACAGGCCTAGAGGTGGAAAAAGTACTACCGACCCGGACGTAAAATTGACGTCCAGAGAGAAAGGCCTCAATCCATGAAAGGAGTCTTCCCCGAATTCCGAGATTCTCCAGTTTGGCTAGCAGACGTCTGTGTGGGACTTTATCGAAGGCTCGTGCAAAATCAAGGTAAATAACATCGATTGGTATGTCAGAATCGATTGCTCTCGTCCAATCGTCCAAACACTTGAGGAGGTTCGTGATGACAGATCTCCCTGGTAAAAAACCATGTTGATTTTCTGGAATAATATGATTTTCAATGGAGAACTTCAGAATCTCTGACACTATAATTCTTTCGCATACCTTGGCTTGGCAATGACGGACTCCAGGCTTATCGGTCTATAATTAGATGCAGATGTTTTAGAACCCTTCTTGAAAATTGGAGTGACTGATGCGATGAGCCATTCTTCAGGTAAAGATGAAGTTTCAAAAGAACTGTTGAAAATAATTGAAAGTGGAAGAGCAACAGCAGAAGAACAATTCTTGAGGAGGTAAGGTGTTATCCCGTCAGGTCCAGGAGCCGATGACGCATCCAAATCCCTGAGGTATCTCTCAACATCATCAACAGAAAAATGTACCTCCTTGAGCTCTTCGTTAGATCTGGGTGTTAACACAGATGGAAGCAGACCAGATGGTTCCCTGGAGAAAGATGAAGCAGAAGCATCCGCTAGAATTTCGGCTGATTGTTTCTCGTTTGTACTCAAATTTCCCAAGGGATCGCAGACTATGGGGATGGAAACTATGGTATTGAGAGTGCTACGCACATACTTGAAAAATTTCTTTCTACAATTTTGAGTATTCAGCAGTTTAGACTCGTAATCCTGCTTAGCCTGCTTGAGCTTCTCACTAAGATCATTGGAGAATCTTCTGTACTTCATATAGTCTGTATCACGCCCACTACGTGTAAAACGTTGCCATAGTGTTTTCTTACAGCGAATCAATTTCTGTAGACCAGGTGTAATCCAGGGCTTTGATGGAAAAACAATGCTGTTGACAACACGAGTGTGCTCGGCCACAAGTGAATCCAGAGTCGACGAGAAGAACATCCACATATCGTTTACTGACCTATCTCGAAATGCTGCTCTCCAATCAACCTCAAGGAGATCACGATTGAGTTCGGAAAAATTGATAATGTTTTTTGATTTTAATTGTTTGGAGGTAGGACTATACGGGGTAAACTGTATAGTGGAAGTTAAAGTAACATGATCAGATAGACCGAAAGGAGGATTGTACAATAGCTCAGAAATTAGGACTCCATCATTGGCAAGAATTAGATCTAAGAGTGAAGGTCTCTGGCCACTACGATAACGAGTAGGACTATCCACCAGTTGCGTCAAATTTGAGCGCATGAGCATCGAACAAAAGCTATGAGAAGGCGAAGAGGGGTAAGGTAAACTGGAAGGAGACAATAGCCAAATAACATCCGGCAAGTTGAAGTCGCCAACGAAAATCGAAGGGACACTAGACTTCGACAAAGTCTCCATGTAATCGAAGACAGAGCTGTCGTGAGGTGAAGGGCGGGGTCGATATATGCATCCAAGATTAATCGAGAAAGATTTGTCAGAGATAGAAATAAATATATTGTCAATTCCTGGCGTTGCAAGGGAGTTAACCGCTATAGTGAAATTGGAACATATTGAGGAATGTATATAGATACAGACACCACCATGACCTACAGTGGTAACACTGTCACATCTGAAGATCGAATACTCAGGGATAGCATATAGAGAGTCAGGTATGGTTGGCCGCAACCAAGTCTCGGTAAGAAATACTATGAGGGGTTTTTTTGATTTTATGAAGGTCAACAACTCACAATATTTCGAATGAAGTGACTGTATATTTGTATAGATGAAATTCCATTGACTGAGTGCAGGAGATTTATCATTTACTATTTTTTTTGATTATTTGGTGATTTAACAATAGTAGGTTCGCCTCGAATATATTTTATTGTTATATTTTTCTCTCCCCTTTCCTTCCGCGTCTTCAACTCGTCCCTTAGATCCTGCAAATGTTTCCTCTGCATTGGAGTAGTATCATCGGAGATCTTCACTTTCCGGAAGTCGTGATGACCCAACAAAGCATTCTTGTTTCTCAAAATACGTGAGACAATCTGAGGACATGAGAAACAGATCTTCCAGGAATTCGTGCTTACCTTGTTGGTGTCCACAATGAACATAGAAGAGCCAGAAACTACTTCATCGACGCAACGTCTCAGGAAAGCGGAATTCTCGCCCATATTTCCCGAAGAAACACACCCGTGAATGAGGATATTATGTGAAAGTTTCATCCTCTCTAATATTTCAGCAGCAGGTGCAGTTTCGACAGTAGGGACACCAGACAATTTCAATCCGTTAACGACTTCAGATATAGCAGTGACCTTCGAATCAATGTTATTGTAAAGAGAGCTCAGATTTTCTATTCTAGCACTATTCCCATCTATCAAATCCTTATGATCTGCGAGTGTGTTGGAATGCAATTCAATTGCCTTTCCGATTGAATCGAATTTATTTTGAAGCGAAGTTTGTGATGCTTTTATCTCGCTAATATCAGTGATAATGTTCGAATGGGTTATTTTCAAACTATTCAGATCAGATGAAATGGAAGAAATAGCCTGCATAAGATCTTGAAAATGCTTCATTGTCAAGGGTTGATCAATATTCTGACTAGAACCGGAGGTATGAGAAGAGCCGGAATAGGCACGAAGACGACTCTTTGGTATACAGGATTGACACTTCCACTGTTCTTGGCTTGTTTTCAAATAATCAAGATCATTTGTCTTAAGATTAACGCATTTTGCATGAAATATTTTTTTACAAATTGCACATGATAAAGAATCTGAATCAGAAGTAGATCCAACGCATACACAGCAGACCGACATCCTAAGGTTCTCAAAAAGTCGACAAAGTTATTCCTCGCTTCACTCTCACGGGCCTATATGAGAGACTTATAAAAGACAATTACAGGCAGGCCGCGGATAAAAGGAAAGAAAATGAGCAGGGAAAAAACAGAGGATAATAATTTTGTATCGCTCGTAATGTATTCGTCGCCCTCGTTGTAGACAAACTGCAGTAAGTGATCCCTCCTAAGGTAATGTCGGTACTGAACATAGAAATACTAACGAGTACTGAATGAGTATCAATAAAGAACAATTACGTGCAGCCAGCGTTCATAGGAGTGTGCGTCAGAACTCGTCTGAAGGTGGGAGATCTGTATGCGCAATATACCGAATTGATGATAAATATTGAAAAAACAAACAATAATAAAGATTTGTTAGTTTGTGAAATTTTACCACCCTTCTCCAGGAAACTGATTCACAAAGGGAGAGGAACTCTCAAAACTACCACTTTCCGAAAAATTACGATTTTAAATGATGAAAAACAAGTAGAAAAATCACTATTGCGATGCGGATATGTTCACACTGTCGTGACACTCATTGAAATTTTCAAATTTATATTTCAGTTGGATAGGATGTTGATGTGTTAGATGAACATTGAAAATTTCAAGTAAAAGTTTTATGACTATATGATTTCTTAACAAGGATAGTTGTGCACACCAGAGAATGATAAATTAGTGAATCGATAAGTACTTCAGTGTGAAATTTTTATTATTTTAAAAAACCAAGCGCTTTCGGTCTACATGAAGACCATCATCAGGGTTTTTCCGTCCAGGAAACCATCACAAATGTACAATAAGGGCATCGCAGCACATAACAATTAGGTGTAAATAAAAACTAACATAAACAAGTCCATCAAAGTTTCTTTCACAAATCTGTGATGTTATGTGCTGCGATGCCCTTATTCTTGTACATTTGTGATGGTTTCCTGGACGGAAAAACCCTGATGATGGTATTCATGTAGACCGAAAGCGCTTGGTTTTTTAAAATAATAAAAATTTCACACTGAAGTACTTATCGATTCATTAATTTATATGATTTCTTGTTTGACGATTGTTCATCATATTTTTGCAAAGTATTCGACAGTATGCTTTCAACGATACAATTTTCCCTATACTGTTAAGTACAAAACGTGTCTATGCATCTAATTAATTATAAGAAATATCTAATCGCATCTGATGATATCGGTGAAAGGTTCAATATTATGACCTGATATTTATGAGATTGGAGAATAGATATTTCTCTGCTTTGGGTATTTCGGAAGATCTATCTTCAAATATATATTCAAGAAGTTCATAGATTTGAAAAAGGCTTTTGATACAGTGGACACAGAGATAATGATGAATAAGTAAAAAAAAATGGGATTTAGGGGAGTATGGTACAACTTGGTAAAATCACACTTGAGTGATCGAAGACATTGTAAATTGATATGGAGAATGTCAATACTGGTGTATCTCAGGGATCGGTCCTTGGACCATTACTGTACCTATAATATGTTCAAATTTCTGAATCTGAAATGTCAGTACTTTATGTATTCAGATGACACAGCGCTTGTATTCTCTGGCCCAGGATCAAGAGTTTGTGAACAGAATATAAATGATGATTTGGCAAAGTATTTCAAGTGGCTGTACACTAACATATTAAGCATAAATATCGATAAGACTGTATATATGACAATTAAACATAATACCCAAAATGTGAGTGATATTAGAATAAGCCTGAATGGTCTTAGAAAGAGATTACTGAGTATAAGTATTTGGGACTTCTCATTTAGTATAATCTTACCTGGAATAATCATATTGAAAATATAATGAATAAAATTACCCCCAATGGCAGGTGCAACAATAAGAAGATGTTCTCGAGAACTCAATGATAACACTAGAAAACTACTCTATCACAGCTTTATAAAACCACATCTATTATACCTAATTTCCTGCTGGACTGCAGCTACAGGATATCTCATACAAAAACTTCAAAGGATGCAGAATAAAATTGTCAGGACTATATTTATATCAGTACTCCTATCTCACACCAACAGAACAATTATAAGAGGAACTAAAGTTATGAATATTAAGAACATTATATTTTTTGAACAAGTGAAACTTATATACAATATAGAAAGTAAAAAACTAAAATCGAATACAAAACTAACAAAAAATAGAAATTTCCATTAATATGAAGCAAGAAAAAATCAGTACCTAAGAAGAAACTCGCCAAGAAAAACAAAATGTTCACATTCACCTATCCGGCAGCATTCATTCCATTCGTACAATCAAGTCCCTGTTGAAGTTGTAAAAGTTGATACTACCAAAAAATGTGCCGTAACCTCTGTCATTTTCTCAGTGAGACTTAGCTTTTTGTTTGTAATATATAGTTTATTAATATTACAAAATTCATTTTTAGTTGAACAGGCTAAATTATTGTATTTTGTAGGCCCTGGTGCCAGTTTTTTATAAACTGTTTTTGGGTCAACAATAAATGTTCGAAATTGAATTAAAAATTGGTAGATATAACGAAAAATCGGTAGGTTCGGTAACATTGCAATATAAGAAGGAATGAAGCTGAGTTTGACAGATATACCACCAGATCTGGGACATGCGCACGTAATTTTGTCCCCAATAAATTAGTTCGAGCTGTCGCTTCTGGGCATGGAGGTAGAAGAAGGGGAGGTAGCATATCCTATGTTTCCCTTGCTATGAAAGTGTCACCAAAAACCCGCCATGTTGCTGAGCCAAATTTGTGGCGGGAATTTTGTATATTTGAATGTTTACAATTCGAAGTTTGTTCGATTCTCTTTTAATGACCTAAAGATGAATAAATAATGATCGAAACAAATGAAGGAGTCAAAATATCATAAACAATTGCTTCTAATGAATTGGTGAGTTGAATTACGTACGGAATGTTCCTGTAACTAATTATTCATCCTATTTTTTCAATTAAGGTACATACAAATACAGAAATATGCAATGAAACAAATTGGTAAATTATCTCGTGTACTCCTATCAATTAAAGTTGTATGCAACAATAATTAAACCATGTATTTACAAACGTCAAAAAATTCAGCTTTTCACCATTAATTTTCGAGTAAGATCAGCATATGCTGTACAAGAAACCATTTCTTATATGTTTTTTCACTACATACCAAACCAACGAACGAATAATAAATAAGGCCAAAATTGCAGAACCTACAGTTTAAAATACCTCGAAGTCGGTCATCTTGGTTTGCCAAATCCGGATTTGTTTTGGTGACACTTTTCAAACGTTATGCCCCCTCCACTTTCTTTACCTCCATGGCTTCTGGGTAAGGATTAAGGATAGATATTCTGTGGCTTCTGGGTAAGCATCAGTGAACTAATAACACATGTGTTATTAGTTCACTGGTAAGCATAGATATTCTGTGGTATTTTGATGTTCTGTGGTCAGTGGTCAGTTCCCTTAAGCAAAATCGTTTGTATTTCTATGGCAAAATCTACAACGTTACTATGAAAAATGAAACGCTATCTTATACAAAATCCAGATATTGAAATCCAAAATCCAACCCATTCCTAATTCATCTTCTCAACTGATGAAATAGAAATACCATTGACGTATACGTATAACAGGTCTTTGAGAAATACAAACGAACTGCTGACCCAAGATAGTGTATATAGTTGTAAACTGAACTAATTAATTTGGAAAATTTCTTATTGTTTCATATGGGATAATTAGATTAGATTCGAGAATACTAATATACGTTTTTATGATTATGAGTAAATTAGTTGCTACACTTTCGAGGCCTGGTTCAACCAGATATTCAAGGTCATTGAATGATAACTTTCACCAATATAAATCAATAACCTTCGCAATTCAAAGAGGTGACCGAAAGTTCAGTTGTCGAATCTCACCAGAGTTGCAGACAGAGAGAAAGAAAATGGTAAAATACGGTAATCTAGTTGAAGTTTGTATATAATCCATTTTTCAGGCTGATAAATTAACTGAACAACAGAGAGACACACTTTTGAAAGCCCTTTTGGATCAAGGATGGACGATGGTAAAAGACAGAGATGCTATTTACAAAGAATTCCTATTCAGCAATTTCAACCAGGTGAAATTGTCCTATGAGAAATGAAACTTCACTAATATCGTTGTTTGATCTCGTAGGCATTTGGATTCATGACGATGACTGCTATGATGTCTGAGAAAATGAATCATCATCCAGAATGGTTTAATGTTTATAATAAAGTCCAAGTTACCCTGTCTACTCACGATGTTCTAGGTTTGAGTATCAGAGATATAAAACTGGCGAATTTTATGAATTCTACGGAGGCTAAGATTGGTGACCAATGAAAAACTTCTACTTGATTAATATATTGTGAGTGTAATTGCTATATTTTGGATATATCGTTATAAAATGTTTATTGGAACATAGTTTGTTTGAAATCATTTGTTTCAAATCAACAATATGAGAAAAAGGAAACATTTTGTAAGTACGTAAAGAGAAGAATACGTAATGTATATGGCAATACCAAGATTTAATGGTAAATATGTAATAATAATAATAATAATAATAGTTTTTTATTCTCATAATCAATATATAGAGCATAACATGAAAAGAGAACAAGTCACAATTACAACACCTCATCGAGGAGTAAAGAATTCATTCAAATTATATGGCTCTAGATTTAACAAAAACTCTAAAGCGATTTTCTTGAAATTTTTCAAATTGTTAATTGACTGGATAGATATTGGAAGAGAATTGAAAATTTTCATGCACATAAACTCGACATTATTCTTGGTGAGAGTAAGTTTGAACAGTGGATACAAATAAGGCTGGGTGTGTCTGGTGCAGCTTCTTGTGAGGTATTGGTTGAAGTAGTCGCTGTTCTTTTTTATAAAAAGAAGACATCTATATATGTACAGAGCAGGCACTGTCAGCAGTCCAATTTCCTTAAATTTTCCCTGACAAGTCTCCCTGTATTTCATTTTTAAAATCCTTCAAAGAGTTAGTTTCTGGATTATGAAAATTTTCTCTAAGCTGGAGCTGGACCCCCAAAAGACAATCCCATATGACAAAATGGACTGAAAGCTGGCATAGTAAACCACTCTCAAAATTTCCAGGCTCACATGCATTCGCAAAGCAAACAAGGAGAAAGAGGCCGATGCCAGCCTTCTGCTGAGCTGCTCAATATGTTCATGCCACTTCAGATTCTTGTCCAGATAGATTCCCAAGAATTTGGTTGTTGACGATATGTGTGCATCAGTGGTGCCCAAGGATATAATTTCGGGGATAGTCTGTCTAGTTCGATCTGTGCTAAAACAGACATACTCAGTTTTGTTGATATTAAGCATCAGACCATTCTCTCTGCACCAGGAAGTTATTTTGGATATTGAGTTAGATGATGTAGTCTGTAGTTACAAAATATTCGGTTCGTCTATGAGTAGATTTGTGTCATCAGCATACATTATTGGTGTTTCACTTTCAGAGTCAAAAATTTCAGGAAGGTCATTCACAAAGATCACAAACAAGAGCGGTTCCAAGATGCTTCCCAGTGGAACTCCCCGGGTGACTGGTTCCTCTTCAGAGGCATATGTAGTGCCATCCACTGTTATCTCAACCCTCTGCTTCCGATTCAACAAGTAGCTTTCAATAAGGTTCAGTTGTCTATCTCTTATGCCATATCGCTCAAGTTTCCAGAGCAGCAATTTGTGGTCCACACAATCAAAGGCCCTCGACATGTCCAAAAAGATACCAAAAGGCATCGTTCCCTCCTCAAAGCCCTGCAAGATCATCCTGACCAGTTCATAGATCGCAGTATCCATGCTTTTGTTTCGCATAAAGCCATGTTGTGCACTATTGATTATATTGAACTTTCTTAGGAAGTTCAAAACCGATCTGCCAATATTTTTTCAAAGATCTTCGAAAACGATGGAAGCAAACTGATGGGTCTATAGTTCGCAAAATCATCAACATCGCCTTTTTTGTGTATTGGAGCTACTTTAAGTGCATCAGGGAATATGCCTTGGGAATAAAGTTTATTAATGATTACAGTAAGAGGTTCAGCAATCAGGTGTATGGAACATTTTATGATGTTGATTGGGATACCATCGTACCCAGCCGAGGCTTTACTCTTCAGCTTCTTCACAGCCGTCCTTACTTCATCAACCGTCACCTCAAACATAAAAAAAGATCTAGGGTTTATGTTGGGTAGGGATTTGTTGTTATTTGCTTGTCCGTAGTCATCGGAATCCACATTTTGTGCCATCTCAGCGAAATATTTGTTAAATTTTTCTACTACCTTTTCTAGGCTACCTTGAGGAAACTTGTTGCCTCTCACTTTTGGATTTTTTCTTATGTTATTTATTATATTCCATGTAGTTCTGGTTTTATTTGTAGAATTCTTTATTTTGTCCTCGATAAGGGATTGTTTCAATTTTCCGAGAGCCTCATCGTATTCCTTTTTAGTTCGTTTGTAATGGGCAAGATAATGAGAGCTGCCATTATTCAAGACAAAGAGTAAATCCAATTTTTCTTTGAGAGATATTATTTTTGGATCGTTAGAGAATTTGGCCTTATTTTTCGTTTTCTTGACTGTCACAATAGGAAAAGCTTTATCAAATAATTGATGATATTGGTGGTGAAAATTGTTCCATATAACCTCAGGCTTTTTGTTATCCTTCAGAGTACTCTCCCAGTCAACTTCAGCCAGAGAATCCAAGAAGTTATTGATCGAGTCTTCAGTGTACTTACGAGTTCTCTTTATAGATGGGGTCGACATAGCAATGTTGCAACCAGGAATATGAATTTTCTGAGCTGTATGGTCTGACAAATGACTGTTAACTACACTAGATGTGGCGTCTTGAATATTCGTGATGATATTATCTATACAAGTTGCAGAATGGGCTGTTATACGAGTTGGTTCATCAATCTAGCCCCAAAGCTTTCTGTTATGAATTTGAATAACGTGGCTGTTTTGTCGTCTTTAGAGATCATATTTATATTAAAATCCCCTGTTATGACGAAATCCAAAGATAGATCACTCAGTGTTTCCAGTAAGTTGATATACCTCTCTATGAATGTATCAATAACACTTTCAATATTGGAAGGTGGCCTGTAGATACAGTTTACTACTAGTTTACCACTTTTGGATTGTAATTCGCATGCTGAGCATTCAAAGATGTTAGTTATGCTTAGTTTCTGTATATCTAGCTTCTCTTTACATTCAAGTGATTTACGACAGAAAATTGCACTGCCTCCATGTTTAGACGTAGTTCGACAGAAATATGAGATAAGTTTGTAGTCATTCAGGTGTATATTAGTTATTTCATCCTCACTTTACCAATGCTCTGTCAGTGCAGCAAAATCAGCATTTTCATCACTAAGAAACCTTTCTAGAGTGTTCATTGACGAGGTGATTGACTGTATGTTCTGGTGAATGATGTTAATGCCAATTGTTTCAGAACTTTTCCTGCCTGTCACTACGATGGGTTCTGGTTGACAAGAGGTTTGCTGTATAAAAAATTTCCTTTTTCATTGTCATTTTGTCTGTTGAAATTATAACGTTTTATTCCTACCCCATTTGGCCAGAAGTCATTCTTATACATGGTATCTTTGAATTTAAATGGTGCACTAACCATGAAGCGTTTAAGGCCATCTGGATTTCCTGGTATTTCCTTAACATCAATATTAGAGTTTGCGAATTCCGGTTTTTTTGATATGAAATCGTGAATTATGGTAGATGTAACGTGCTTCTGAACTCTATAAATGTACAGCCAGATCTTTTTTTCTACTCCAGTAAATGCGTTATCTGGATCATCATTATTTATAATTGCAGTTCCGAGTCTTATAGTTTTACGTTTATTATTATTGGTTCGAAATGGTGTAGATGAATTTGTCTTCGATTGATTTCTTATTTGAGAGCTAGTTAGGTTATAATCCAGAACAGCAGTTCTACGAGTTCGGTTTTGTTTACTTTCATCAGAGTTACTCTCATTCTCTTGTTTGGTTAGGTTTTGTTTTTGCCGGCTGGGATTTTCGACAGCTGAAACGTCGACTGTCGCTGTCGGAGATTTTTCTATGGTCACATTTGGTTCACAGAATATCTATCCTTACCCAGAAGCGACAGCTCACGTATTTTTAGGGGTCAATTTTCAATGACCTTGAGTAACCACTTCCACAAACACTAGCCAAACAAAAGTCTGCAAGTGTGCACTGAGCTCTGAGCTATACACTGCAAACAAAAAACCATTCTTGAATGGAATGAAGTATTAGAGTAATACCAAAATATATTTTGTTATAATATTACCATTTATGGTTCATTTGAACTTTTAAAATTTATATTTCAGTTGGATAGAATGTTGATGTGTTAGATGAACATTGAAAATTTCAAGTGAAAGTTTTATGACTATATGATTTCTTGTTTGACGATTGTTCATCATATTTTTGCAAAGTATTCGACAGTGTGCTTTCAACGATACAATTTTCCCTATACTGTTAATTTCAAAACGTGTCTATGCATCTAATTAATTATAAGAAATATCTAATTATTGTATCTGATGATATCGGTGAAAGGTTCAATATTATGACCTGATATTTATGAGATTGGAGAATAGATATTTTTCAGCTTTGGGTATTTCGGATGATCTATCTTCAAATATATATTCAAGAAGTTCATAGATTTGAAAAAGGCTTTTGATACAGTGGACACCGAGATAATGATGAATAAGTTAGAAAAAATGGGATTTAGGGGAGTATGGTACAACTTGGTAAAATCACACTTGAGTGATCGAAGACATTGCAAAGTGATATGGAGAATGTCAATACTGGTGTATCTCAGGGATCGGTCCTTGGACCATTATATGTTCAAATTTCTGAATCTGAAATGTCATTACTTTATGTATTCAGACGACACAGCGCCTGTATTCTCTGGCCCAGGCTCAAGAGTTTGTGAACAGAATATAAATGATGATTTGGCAAAGTATTTCAAGTGGCTGTACACTAACATATTAAGCATAAATATCGATAAGACTGAATATATGACAATTAAACAAAATACCCAAAATGTGAGTGATATTAGAATAAGCCTGAATGGTATCTGAAAGAGGTTACTGAGTATAAGTATTTGGGACTTGTATCATCTAGTATAATCTTACCTGGAATAATCATATTGAAATTATAATGAATAAAATTACCCCCAATGGCAGGTGCAATAAGAAGATGTGCCCGAGAACTCAATGATAACACTAGAAAACTACTCTATCACAGCTTTATAAAACCACATCTATTATACCTAATTTCCTGCTGGGCTGCAGCCACAGGATATCTCATACAAAAACTTCTAAGGATGCAGAATAAAATTGTCAGGACTATACAGGGTCTTTCACGAGGAACCTCACCCATATTTATACGGGAAACTACTGAACGTATTTTCATGAAATTCAGCACTTATAAGTATTTCACGATGCTGATGAAATCTAAAATATTTTCAAGGCATGAGCACCTCCGGTTTTTCCGGAAATGACGTCAACTTCCGTTTTTCAAATTAGAACACCATTTTTTTATTGCAGAAATAGATTCCTTAGAAAATTTTAAGTTATTTTGATGTAACATTTTTCAGTTTTGGTTGGAAAATTCTCTCTGAGCGGGAAAATTCGAAAAAAAAATCGAAAATAGAGCTCCGCTGAAACAAGAATAACTTCGAGGTTTTTTGATGGAAAATTTTCATTTTTGGGATTTTTCAAGATGTAAGATTGATGTATCCACTTTAAAAATCGAAATCGCGATTCATGATACAGGGGGTGAAAAAATCGCTTTCAAAGTTAGGGATGACAAAATCGTGAAAAATCAATTTTTTCAAATTAGAACCCCATTTTTTTATGGCAGATATTGAATTTACGTTAAAAAATAATGTGAGTGTATGCATCACACCCTTGCCCTAAAATGGATATTTTCTGAGTTATTCACAAAAAACTGTTTTTCGTCTTGAATTTTCAGCTATTTCTTTTCCCTTCACGCCAAAAAGATGAAATTTTCAGGAGATAGATATTCTGACATATTGACTCAAAAAATTGAGCCGCTAGTACAGAACCATAATGACTTATGGTATCAACAAGATGGCGCGCCTCCACACAATTCACTCAATGTGTCAAATATCCTCTACAGGCTATTTGAAGATCGATGGTTGGCGATCAATGGTCCACATCTTTGGCCACCACGTTCTCCCGATTTAACTCCTTTAGACTATTATGTTTGGGGTAGGATAAAAAATATTGTCTACTCAACTCCCCTGACTGATAAAGAGGACTGCATAGAACGAGTCAGAAATGCGTTCAGGTTTGTTTAGATTTCTAGATTCATAGTTTTGAAACTCAATTTGGTTTTTAAACACTTTTGCAGATCTCCCGATGAAATAAGAAGAGCAACGCACGAAGCATTCCTGAGACGTATAAATAAATGTCTAGAAATTAACGGTCAAAACTTTGAGCATCTTCTCTAGTTATATCTGCGAGAGTTTGCCATGGTTCTCCTAATAGTAACTTGACTTCGGTTTCAAGAAGGGGTGAAAAATCTACAGCATGGTTCAAATAACAATTGCTGAAAATTTCATCTTTTTGGCGTGAAGGGAAAAGAAATAGCTGAAAATTCAAGACGAAAAACAGTTTTTTGTGAATAACTCAGAAAATATCCATTTTAGGGCAAGGGTGTGATGCATACACTCACATTATTTTTTAACGTAGATTCAATATCTGCCATAAAAAAATGGGGTTCTAATTTGAAAAAATTGATTTTTCACGATTTTGTCATCCCTAACTTTGAGAGCGATTTTTTTCACCCCTGTATCATGAATCGCGATTTCGATTTTCAAAGTGGATACATCAATCTTACATCTTGAAAAATCCCAAAAATGAAAATTTTCCATCAAAAAACCTCGAAGTTATTCTTGTTCCAGCGGAGCTCTATTTTCGATTTTTTTTTCGAATTTTCCCGCTCAGAGAGAATTTTCCAACCAAAACTGAAAAATGTTAGATCAAAATAACTTAAAATTTTCTAAGGAATCTATTTCTGCAATGAAAAAATGGTGTTCTAATTTGAAAAACGGAAGTTGACGTCATTTCCGGAAAAACCGGAGGTGCTCATGCCTTGAAAATATTTTAGATTTCATCAGCATCGTGAAATACTTATAAGTGCTGAATTTCATGAAAATACGTTCAGTAGTTTCCCGTATAAATATGGGTGAGGTTCCTCGTGAAAGACCCTGTATTTATATCAGTACCCCTATCTCACACCAACAGAACAATTATTAAAAGGAACTAAAGTTATGAATATTAAGAATATTATATTTTTTGAACAAGTCAAACTTATATACAATATACAAAGTGAAAAACTAAAATCGAATACGAAACTAACAAAAAATAGAAATTTCCATTGATATGAAGCAGGAAAAAAAAGTACCTAAGAAGAAACTCGGCAAAAAAAACAAAATGTTTACATTCACCTATCCGGCAGCATTCATTCGTATAATCAAGTCCCTGTTGAAGTTGTAAAAGTTGATACTACCAAAAAATGTGCCGTAACCTCTGTCATTTCCCCAGTGAGATTTAGCTTTTTGTTTGTAATATATAGTTTATTAATATTACAAAATTTATTTTTAGTTGAACAGGCTAAATTAAAGTATTTTGCAGTTTTGCCAGTTTTTTTATATTATATTTTTAGATAGACAATAAATGTTCGAAATTGAATTGAAAAATCGGTAGATATAACGAAAAATCGGTGGATAAAACGAAAAATCGGTAGATATAATGAAAAATCAGTAGGTTCGGCAACACTGCAATATAAGAAGGAATGAAGCTGAGTTTGACAGATATATCACCAGATCTGGGACATGCGCACGTAATTTTGACCCCAATAAATTTGTTCGAGCTGTCGCTTCTGGGTAAGGATAGATATTCTGTGACTCTACTGCACCCACAGAATATCTATCCTTACCATAGACCATTAATATATATATAATATAATATATTAGTAGTCTGTGATCCTTACCCAGAAGCGACAGCTCACGTATTTTTAGGGGTCAATTTTCAATGACCTTGAGTAACCACCACCACAAACACTAGCCAAACAAAAGTGTGCAAGGGTGCACTGAGCTCTGAGTTATACACTGCAAACAAAAAACAATTCTTCGCTTAATTTCAAAACGTTGTTATTTTCTTAAAGATTCTTGAATGGAATGAAGGTTTAGAGTAATACCAAAATATATTTTGATATAATATTACCATTTATGGTTCATTTGAACTTTTCTAATTTATATTTCGGTTGGATAGAATATTGATGTGTTAGATGAACATTGAAAATTTCAAGTAGTTTTATGACTATATGATTTCTTGTTTGACGATTGTTCATCATATTTTTGCAATGTATTCGACAGTGTGCTTTTAACGATTCAATTTTCCCTATACTTTTAATTTCAAAACGTGTCTATGCATCTAATTAATTAAAAGAAATATCTAATTGAAAGGTTCAATATCATGACCTGATATTTATGAGATTGGAGAATAGATATTTCTCACCTTTCGGTATTTCGGAAGATCTATCTTCAAATATATATTCAATAAGTTCATTGATTTGAAAAAGGCTTTTGATACAGTGGACACAGAGATAATGATGAATAAATGGGATTTCCCTAAATCCCATCATACCATACTCCCCTGAGTATGGTACAACTTGGTAAAATCACACTTGAGTGATCGAAGACATTGCAAAGTGATATGGAGAATGTCAATACTGATGTATCTCAGGGATCGGTCCTTGGACCATTACTGTACCTATTATATGTTCAAATTTCTGAATCTGAAATGTCATTACTTTATGTATTCAGATGACACAGCGCTTGTATTCACTGGCCAAGAGTTTGTGAACAGAATATAAATGATGATTTGGCAAAGTATTTCAAGTGGCTGTACACTAACATGAATATCGATAAGACTTTATATATGACAATCAAACAAAATACCCAAAATGTGAGTGATATTAGAATATGCCTGAATGGTATCTGAAAGAGGTTACTGAGTATAAGTATTTGGGACTTGTCATCTAGTATAATCTTACCTGGAATAATCATATTGAAAATATAATGAATAAAATTACCCCCAATGGCAGGTGCAATAAGAAGATGTTCCCGAGAACTCAATGATAACACTAGAAAACTACTCTATCACAGCTTTATAAAACCACATCTATTATACCTAGTTTCCTGCTGGGCTGCAGCTACAGGATATCTCATACAAAAACTTCAAAGGATGCAGAATAAAATTGTCAGGACAATATTTATATCAGTACCCCTATCTCACACCAACAGAACAATTATAAAAAGGAACTAAAGTTATGAATATTAAGAACATTATATTTTTTGAACAAGTCAAACTTATATACAATATAGAAAGTAAAAAACTAAAATCGAATACGAAACTAACAAAAAATAGAAATTTCCATTGATATGAAGCAGGAAAAAAAGTACCTAAGAAGAAACTCGGCAAGAAAAACATTCACCTATCCGGCAGCATTCATTCGTATAATCAAGTCCCTGTTGAAGTTGTAAAAGTTGATACTACCAAAAAATGTGCCCTAACCTCTGTCATTTCCTCAGTGAGATTTAGCTTTTTGTTTGTAATATATGGTTTATTAATATTACAAAATTTATTTTTAGTTGAACAGGCTAAATTATAGTATTTTGTAGGCCCTGGTGCCAGTTTTTTATAATATGTTTTTAGGTCAACAATAAATGTCCGAAATTAAATGGAAAAATCGGTAGATTCAACGAAAAATCGGTAGATAAAACGAAAAATCGCTAGATTCGGCAACATTGCAATATAAGAAGGAATGAAGCTGAGTTTGACATATATACCACCAGATCGGGGACATGCGCACGTAATTTTGTCCCCAATAAATTTGTTCGAGCTGTCGCTTCTGGGTAAGGATAAATATTCTGTGTTTGGTTGTTTATGATTCGAGATCGAGTTACCATTCAGGTTAGGTTTGTTTGTCACTTGTTTGTTAGTGTTTTTTACGATTTCTGCGTAATTCTTTTTTTCGTCTTTTTTTCTAGATCTTGGATTCTAAGAATTAATAATTTGTTATTCTCCATGAGAATTTGATTTTTTCTTGAACTTCCCTTAGTAATTCCTTTAGGTATTTATTCTCCAGACTAACCTGATAATGTTCGCGGGCTTTTTCCTTTAAGTTTGAGATCGACGTAATGAAGACATCGTCCATTTCTCCTATGGAAATATCACAGCAAATTTTTCTGGATCCATTGATGATCTGATTGGGAAATTTCTTTCGTAGCATGAATAGTGGAAAGCAGCTCCACACTTTACACAAACTATAGAGCAAAACACAACTCTATGCGACACCGCCGGCGTTAGCTGGAACTAAGCCCGAAACGAGTATAGTTTTGACAGTTAGTACGTGAAAGCTGGGTTTATTTGTTTATTTTTACGTTTTTATTGCGATAAAAAGATATGCCTAAGGAAAAAACCGTGAAAAACCCTAATTGTTGTGTTTATGGATGTAATTCTAAAAAATCTAGGAATCCTGGAGCCCATTTTCGTGGTGAAAATCAAAATGTTTACTTTACCAATAAACTAGAAATCGTAGAGGAAATTAATAGACGTAAATCCTGGGAGCATGTTTTGATAATGGAAAAACCTGTATCTAACATATTAGAGTATGTAGTATGCTTACAGCATTTCCGACCAGAAGTTTGTGAAATGAAAACAAGCAAGATTGGAAACTGATGTCAATTGAAAACAATGCTTCATATGTTTTGAATTATTTCAGAAACTCTCACTATGAAAATATTTCTGTTATTCCAGAAGAAAGCTGTACCTTCACTAAACCTATCAAAAAAAGCAGTTCAAGTAAAGTCATTTTAAATTTTTGTTCATATCGTTCTTGTACAATAATTTTCATTCTTATCAAAATGAATTACTTTGAGTCTACTTGATATTTTTGAATATATAGAAGTTTCAACAATTCAAGAAGCCAAGTTGAAAGTGCTGAATTCAATCCATATGATAATGTGCAATAAAACTAGGGATCTTGTGAGTTTAAGTGATTCTCTCGATGGTTGCAAAATTGAACTTATGTTCAGCAGTGATCAAATCTACATGTGGAATTTCAATTAAATTCCGAGAATTGGCTATTTTAAACAATATATCATACATATATGTATCAATTTAATATTAAAATTAAAAATAGCTTGATAATATTGACATTCATTTAGCAACGGAAAGGTGCAATCAATCGATAGATGAGTTGAATTATTTTATTTTATTATAACAGCAGCCTAAGACACAAGTGAGATGCAATAAATGAATAATACATTCAAATCTAGCGTAATGAATTCTTCAACATGATTAATCGAGGATCACGTCATGTTCTGCATACATACGGTTCTCTGAAGAATGTCCATTTTTATTCGAAATTTATCACCCATTTTCTATTCATAGATTTTTTCCCTTCCTAAAAAAAAATTAGTAGCTTCTATTAAATGAATATATTGTTCATGCTGGTGTTCATTTACATTACAATTTTACCTTCACAATCAGTAGAATTGTCAAAATATTTTGTAGTACGTACAACCTTGTAGACTAGCAGGGCTAAAATATGCTTGCAAATTCCAGACAATCTTGCTTAGTATCTGTATATAATCTTGTCAACCTTCACACCATCATTTTTATAAGACATCATTTCCTCAATATGATGGGGTTGTCCTTGTAGAATTCCAATGTTTTGAAATAATTTTTTCCCACATAGAATCAAATGATTGCATTGCAACACTTGCTCACCTTCTACCCAGCATCTGTGAGCATGGAAATATTGGAAAATTTCCTATAATTAGAGGAACCTTTGGTAAACATCTTGCCAGATGAACTGAAAAGCATTCAAAATTGAATAGTAATCACCTCAATATTTTACATGAAATATAACAAAAAGCACAATATTACCTATACTTGCACTTACAATATAATCCACAGGATCCAAAATCAAGGAAACAACTTCGATTATTGATAGCCAATAAACGTTTAAACTAAAAAATCCCATAAATACAAATAGAAATCTAATGTAAACACGAAACAATACTCGTTTCGGTAAACAGCTGATCGGCGAATGCAGCGACACCATCGGTAATTATTTTGTCCAATAGTGCTTGAAGTTTTACTTTTACAGCATTTAAATTGATTTTTAGCAGAGCCAACTGATGATGCGTCATCATCAGTCACCATCTTGATTAACCTTGGTTCTAATAATCCAGAAGAGTTATCTGAATCAAATAAATTTTATTCTGACTAAAGAATTCACTCTGAAGTTTTAAGTAGTAGTAATATTATTACTTTACAATATATATACTCAACATTAAACTCAGCATATGACTCAACATAGGTATATACCTGCATGTAACTTTTCATCTGACAACATCTATTAGAATTTCTGTTCCATGGTCTTTATGACATATGAAATTTTTACTGAAAGGTACAACTTCTAGACTTCTCAAGAAAACTAAATACCTATAAATTTGGAGACAGAATGCATTTCTTTGTATGTTATTAAACTAATTAAACCAATAATTATTGCAAGCTATTTAGTTTTTCTAACATAATAATATGACTGATGTTTTGTTGAGATAATGGCGAAGCAAGAACATATCAACGTGTCATGTCTAAGTGAGTTCAATTCTGCAATTTTTTTTGTAGTCGAAGAAGGAAATAGTCTGACGAGAACATATAATCAGCGATGCATCTCACATGAATGTTAAATAAATTGGAAATTCTTATGTGATATTGAAATAGACTGTGTTAAAATATCAGGCTAGCATTGTCTGAATGAGTACTGGAAATCAAAGTATGAGTAAATGAACTAACTACATTCCAGGTCAATATATCCTGGGTGCTCCGTATGAATGTAAGAGAGGACATCATGGAAAATATGCAATATGTATTTTTAAAGGATGGTACAAATAATTTTGGGAAAACTGATTTTGAATTTTTAAGAATAAGCACCTGATTCAATCGAGTGTTGGGCCTCTTAATTTGTAATTAACCAGGAGATGTTTTTGATAATATAGATTTACAGTCCAAATATGTATTATTCTTTGAACAATTTTCTTTGATTTTGGAATGATGTATTTTGGCAAAAATTTATATGATAATTGGAGGGGTTGTCGTCCTTGATCACATATAAATTTTTTCAATCAATTTTCGAAACTTTTGTCTTAGAAGTGTCAGTTAAAACGTTAAATTCATTGACCGTTTTATAGCTAATATAATTTCAAATTTGAATGGCTCAACATCTATGATCAAGGATCACCTTCAGAATCATTCTATTCCAAATTAAATTCTTCAGCAAAGTCTGCTAATTTTTGCTTAAAGAAGAATGTTAGATTAGAATGTACAATAATATTTCATATGAAAATTTTCAGAATTTGACTGACAATATTTTCATTTGTTGTCTTCATCATTTTCAGGTAGGCAAAATTATTGAAATTTTTATTTTTGTCATTTATTGTTTAATATACAATCTGCTCTACAGAAGGTATTAAGTAATAGTTGTTTTCAGTGGAAAAACTACATGAGAGTAAAATATCCATCGACATTTCTACTCAACTCGCACTGTTTTAATATTGTGGAAGATCTTCATCCTGTCTCTTCTTCAGTCTTCTGGTGTGGGGTCCTTTCATATATAGGTTCTGTATAATGTCGTTTGAGTGACCTTGTATTCGATTCTGACATCCGGCTGAAGTGAATTTTATAACATCGTTGATATAAAGGATCTGAAAGTCTTCATGCAGTCTGCTGGTGCGTCTGCTATTAAGCCCAGTTTTTGACTGGAACCTTTGAATAATTTTTTTTTTTGACCGTTTCACACAACCCCACAGTTGTATGCCAGATTGATTCGCTTTGTAGACTGTTAGATTATTTTGCATGCTCATCTTGGATTTTCTTCCCAGAAGGCAATATATCTGTCAGAGCTTCATGTCTAACTGTTGTTGTGGTGCAAGTTCTTTTTGATCTGGTATATCAGGCTCACATGTCAAACTTTGTCAAACGCCTGGAACACATCTAGGAACACCCCATTGCAATATTGCTTTTTCTCAAGAGAATTTGCTATGACGTTAACTATCTTGTGGGTTTGGTGTGACGTTTATACATACTTTGTCGGAAACCAAATTGATAGTCAGGAAGATCAGTTGTCTCGTGGTCCTGATGTATACTTTTTAGGAGTATTCTCTTCAATAATTTTCCAGGTGTTGGGAGAAGACTTATGGGTCTGTATGATGCTGGAGAGTGTGAATGTTTGCCATTTTTGTGAATCATCATCACATGGGCATATTTCCATGTGATTGGGGGGGGGTTATTAGGCAATTTTCTTTAGTTTTCGCATTTCGCCTTTGACTTCCTTAGGACTTATTGCTTTTATGGGAAGTGACAACTGGCAACGTGCATCTAGGAAATCTTCCAAATTAATTTCGAATCCTGTTATTGGCTTTGGTTCTACAAATACGCTTGATACATGCTCTGCAAATGCATTGCAGTTTTCCTGGTTGGATCGTGCCCATCCGTTCTCTGTTCGTATTGGTGCATTGGATAGTGTGGGTCTATTGAACTTTTTCGTGGATCTCCATAGACTATGATCTGTGGTAGTCAATTCTTTTATGTGATGTTCAAAGGAGGAGTTTTGAGCATCTCTTAGGGCTTTCTTTAGGTTATGTGAAAATCTTTTGTATTGATGGAAATCAGTAATTTGCATGACCGCTGCCATGCACCTCTTGCTCTCCTTTTTTTCTGAAATTAATTGCTATATGTGTACGGGAGTATTGTTATCATTGCACATTTCTCTTCCAATCCAAAGGGTAGCTTGCTACGCTGCTTGTTATACCGTTTCTGTGTTGAACGGCTGCATCAATCTCTATTGGTTCTTTCATGGAAAGGTTATTATTAAGTTTTTCTGGGATATAATGTGCGAAGTGTTCCCATCTAGTAAACTTCGTAGCCAATCTGGGTGGCGAATTTGTTTTGTTGGGCATTATGGGCAGACTGTTCAAGCTTAGAACAACAGTTGAATGGTCAGAATCCAATTCATAGCTACTTTCCAGAGTGCAGTTTCGTCTAGCAATACCATTTACTACAAAGAAGTCTAGTATGTATGTAGGCTCCCCATTAGAAAAGTGTTTGTAGCATTTGTCAGTTACGGCCCGAAGTAAGTTACGACCTTTGGTAGTGGTTAGTCGGGATTCCCAGTCAGTATGTTTGGCATTCCAGTCGCCACCTACAATTTAGTAAAGAATTCTTTATATGCATCTGTCGATATGATGTGTCGTGGTGGGCAATATACAGATGTAATGTTGGCCTCTCCAGAATTGGTTCTTATTGATACAGTTGGATGGTGGACTGTTTGATATTTTTTTGTTCGTAATGTAATATGGAATTTTTGACTATTACCGCAGACCGTCCGTGAGCTGTTCCATCTGGATGTGTGATGTGGTAGACCTATGGCCGGTTCCCGAGGTCTTGAGTTAACCTTCCAATAGTAAACGATTCGATAACTTTAACCAACCGATAACCTCTCGTTAAACCTAACTGCGTTTCTGAATTATATTTCTGTTCCTCTTAACTATCGAATAGATAACTGGTGATTATCGATTGGATCACAAGTTTGTTTCTAGCTCAACAGACGTCGCCACATGCAAATTCATATTTTAACGATAAATTTTAAAAATACATTATTTCAAACTCCACTCTTGGAATTCTTGATTCTAGTCCATGCACTTGCACTGATAGAAACACTTTTGTAGCGCCATTGTCAAAGATGTTCCTGTGGGGGGTATATTTTCAGTTGAGATTTGCTTCTGCGTAAACAACCACTATCTTAATTCTGCTGAATACTTTTCTTGAGCTGTGAATATAATGAACAAATAAACAGTTCAATTTGCTCAGTATTAAAGTCACATAATATTTCGCATCTGCCAAAACTTGGGCCTGAAGAATGGATGGAATTGCTTCAAAAAACTAATTTTAGATTTTCCTTTGAAACTTCCCGTGATCTCGGAGACCAGGGGCCCCACAAAACCTACAAGTGTAACAAGTCCATAAGTTACAAGTGATTTGCCTATATTGCAATCTAAAGTGACCCAGTAATCAAGGAAAATTCTCTACATATGTGAACCGTTTCTGCAGCAGAAAAGTTTACACTTGTATAAATTGTGCCACTGAATTTTCAACAAGTGTAGTTAATGTTTCACTTATCTTCAAACCTAGGTAAATGCTTCGACTCGGGATAATTTTCGAAATATTTATGAACTCGAAAAAATTTCCTGCAAGCATTTTACCTCTAATGGTGTTACTAGTGGAAATTCAGTAACTTGGAAAAGATATTGTATCATACTCGTATATTACGAACATTGCGTAACACTCGTTCATTCAGAAACTTACCACTTGAATTATAAATAACTATTACATTACATATGTAGCTACGTATATAGCAAATAATTTTTTCAATTGTAGTTATTCGCATTGTCATACCGAATTAAATTGGACTTGTAGCTAGTGGCAGATCGCTTGTAACTTGTAGAATTCTTACACTTGTAGGGTTTGTGTTAAGGACCCCAGAAAATATAACTGCATTCAAATGACCAAGAGATTCTTATATTGGGTGTACTGATATTTCTCGACAGCTAGAATCATTGGGTATGGCTAAGTACGAAGACATGGATATCTGATGGTGAATATACTCTTAATATTTTTGCTCCCTTTTCAAGTTAATCCAAAGAATGTGAATGTGAATATGATTTTGGTATATCTGCCTCTTCGTGAGAGCTCTCGAGATGAGCCAAATCGGGCCATATATCGGTGGATACTTTCGTATTTTTAAATGAGCAAACGACTTTTTTGTTTGTTGCTAGATGCTATAAGATTGTGTGAAACAAACTGCTCTAGTCCATGCGGACAAGTGGGGCGAACATCGTGACAAATACTTTCATACAGTAGACCTTCATAGACCTTTGCTAAATTTAATCAATCAATCAAATATGTTTATTAGTACCACCACAATCAAATACAATAATTTACAATTCCATTTTAGATAAATAAACATAAACCTAAAATTCCACAAAGGAATAATTTCCGCGTGTGGACTTGAATTAATCTATATTATAAACTATCCACCATAAACAACATAATATATCACACAATATCATAATTTGTTCCAACTATGTTACCTTCTATCCTTATTTATTTTTTATATCTATTAAGTTCTTTATAATTTTACGATCCGTTTCCCTCAAAAATTTTTTTAATAGAATTTTGAACTTTCTTTTATTTTCTGCATTCTTAATCAGTATAGGTAACCTTTTCATCGCACGAGGACCTAAGAAAATAAAGCAACGTTGACCTATGGTTTTGTTCATCTTTGGTACCATTATATTGTTATTCTTATATCTTGTGCTGTGAATGTGTTCGATCTTAAGCCAATTCTCAATTCTTTTTACATTTAAATTGATATAAACTGAGGGACTGAAAGTACAATTGCCTCAAATCAAAAAGTCCGCTTTGATGAATTGGATAACGATAACCTCTTCTGAAAATTACTTTAATTATCCATTTCTGGGCGATTTCAACCTTTAAATAACAAGAATACATTCCACCCCACGCTATATTTCCATAAAGCAAATGACTCTGTACAAGAGCATTGTAAACTAATTTCATTTGGAGGATATCGCAAAAAGTTCTACAAAATTTTATTTTCGAAACCAATGCTCTTAGTTTTTGTGATATCTTCGTTGCTTGTATATTCCAGTGGAGATGGCTATCTATATAAATTCCTAAATATTTCATATAATTTGTAACGTATATTTCTGTTTCTTCATCCTGTTTACAAATGTTCAATTTGTCGTACTTCGGTAGCGTATGGGTTGAACTACTAAACATTACGAATTTCGTCTTTTCCATATTTAGTGTTAGATGTTTACTGTGAAAGAAAGATATTATATTCCCGAAGTTGTTTTCTACTTTATTTTTCAGATTTGCCCATGTTTTATCTCTATAGAATACAGCAGTATCGTCGGCAAAACTCAGTACTTCCCCTGATGTTAAATTGTACAAGTCATTTACATATATTAAGAACAATAATGGACCTAGTACTGTTCCCTGAGGAACTCCACAATTGATATTCTCAAATTCACTTTGATACTCACCTATTTGTACGGATTGAGCTCGATTTGATAAATACCTGCCCAACAGATCCAAAACCTTCCCTCTAAATCCCATGTTTTCCAAACTCGTTAATAGTTCATCGTGACATACTGAGTCGAATGTCTTAGCAATATCTATAAACACGCACATTGCTGGTGTAGTTTCATCGATAGCTTCATAAATTTTTCCAGTCAAGCATGCAATGGCGTCTTGAGTTGACATACCCTCCCTGAAACCATACTGCTTGTCAGAAATTAAATTATATTTATTTAAGAACTCAACAATTCTTTTTTTATACTTTTTTTGAAAATTTTTGAAACTGCGGTTAAAACAGATATTGGCCTATAGTTTTGGCATGATGTTCGTTCGCCTGATTTATACAGGGTGGCCATTTGAAAACGAAACAGACGAGATTATAGACGAAATAAATTTTTTCGATAGAAATACTCGGACAGGTCGATTTCTGTTTCGAGGGGGACAACTTAAGACGTAGGTTACGGACGCATAGCGCTTCAACCCTTCCTACTACAACCCTCACCCTCAATTTTTGAATAGGGAAGATGGGGTGAGTGATACCTCATTTGAAAGGTATTTTTATACTGATTTCAGCACAGTCATTATTTTTTCATTTTATGCATAAGTTCTCGAAATACAGGGTGGCCATTTGAAAACGAAACAGACGAGATTACAGACGAAATAAATTTTTTCGATAGAAATGCTCGGACAGGTCGATTTCTGTTTCGAGGGGGCAACTTAAGATGTAGGTTACGGACGCATAGCGCTTCAACCCTTGCTACTACAACCCTCACCCCCAATTTTTGAATAGGGAAGATGGGGTGAGTGATACCTCATTTGAAATGCATAAAATGAAAAAAACAATTACTATGCTGAAATCAGTATAAAAATACCTTTCAAATGAGGTATCACTCACCCCATCTTCCCTATTCAAAAATTGGGGGTGAGGGTTGTAGTAGCAAGGGTTGAAGCGCTATGCGTCCGTAACCTACGTCTTAAGTTGTCCCCCTCGAAACAGAAATCGACCTGTCCGAGCATTTCTATCGAAAAAATTTATTTCGTCTGTAATCTCGTCTGTTTCGTTTTCAAATGGCCACCCTGTATTTCGAGAACTAATGCATAAAATGAAAAAACAATTACTATGCTGAAATCAGTATAAAAATACCTTTCAAATGAGGTATCACTCACCCCATCTTCCCTATTCAAAAATTGGGGGTGAGGGTTGTAGTAGCAAGGGTTGAAGCGCTATGCGTCCGTAACCTACGTCTTAAGTTGTCCCCCTCGAAACAGAAATCGACCTGTCCGAGCATTTCTATCGAAAAAATTTATTTCGTCTGTAATCTCGTCTGTTTCGTTTTCAAATGGCCACCCTGTATATCGGAATAACTATAGATTTTTTTTAAGCAATTTGGAAACGTACCAGTGTCAATACAGATATTAAAGATGGTTCAAAGGTTTGGTGATGTATTGTGAAATGAGTTTGAGAGTTTCCGATCTAATACCATCTACACCTACAGACTTTTCATCTTTTAGATCCATAATGATATTGTAGACTTCATTTTCCGTTGTTGGTGAGAGTATGATTGAATTCGCACAGAGTTTACGTTTATATTTGTATTGTTTTTGTTTTATCTTGTTCGCTAAAGTTTTACCTACATTCACAAAATAATAACTAAGAGTTTCAGCTATATCCTTTGGTTGTGTAATGATCTCATTGTTTGAAATTAGTTTTCGTATATCAACAATCTTATCTTTATTTTCTTCTTTATTTATTCTTTTAATGTTTCCCACAGCTCATAAGGTTTATTCAAAGTTTGATTAATGTTATTCTTATAGAAGTCCTCCTTGGTTTTTTGGATCAAATATTTTAGTTTATTCGAATAATTTCTGAACTCTTGCTTTAGACTGACACTATAAGAGTTACTTTTATATTTTTTGTATAAATCATTTTTTTATATTTATGGATTTGATCAAACCTCTTGTTACCCAATCTTTTCTTTTCCGCTCATTTCTTTGAAATTTAATATTTCGTGTACATATTTAAAAATAATTTCTCAATATTTGCAAGAACGAATTTGTAGCAGAGTGAATGTTCGTGTCAAAAAATACTTCATTCCATGTTTTTTTTATTAAATTTGAGTTTAGTTTATTATAGTTGATAACTTTTTTCGTATTGTGCTTTTTATATGGTATTGTTTATTTTTGTGGTAATATTAATTTTAAAACTACAGGTTTGTGATCCGTAACCAAAAAATCGACTATTGCAGGAAAAACTAATTCTGGAGGGGTGGCCCCACTCAGAAATATGTGATCGATGCATGAATTCATCCTTGTTGGTGAATTAATTAGTGGTTGGAAACCTGCTGCTGCCATGACACTGAGATACTCTTCTTTAATACTAGTTTCGACAATAGGAACTATGTTTATATCTCCAATTATTATTGCAGTGTGATTTGTAAAAACGCTTTTAAGAAAACAGTTTTCTAAATTTTGAATGAAATCATGCACATCTTGAGAGGGCGATCTGTATAGTGCGATAATATCTATATTTAATAAACATAACCTCAATTTTATGGCTGTAACATATCGTCGGCGACACCGCAGAACCAAGTAACTGCAAAAACTGCACTTAGATAATTAATTATCCAAGTGATTGGATAATTATAACGTATTCAATCGAATTCATCAATCCACAACTATTAAGTTTTCAGTGCCTCCTGAAAATTTCAGTTTTTGCAGTTACTTGGTTTTGCGGTGTCGCCGACGATATCTTATTTTAACTAGTTCATATTCAAAGTCTATATCAGCACCCCAGAGGTAAAGTGTGTTAAGTCACAATATCAAAATTGGACAAAAGAGAGATTTTTCAGTTTGATCATTGTTTCAAAGAATGTGTACTGCCATTATTTGGCGACTTGGTATACCTAGGGAGTCAAAAATGTGTTCCACTAGCTAGAATATACTTATGTGAATGCAATATTGTAGATAGTTCGTGTCTGAAAAAAATGTGACTTAACACACTTTACCTCTGAGGTGCTGATATAATATCTTACATACACTAATACTCCGTCATTTCTATTTAAATTCCTTTAATTGTAAACCAATTTATAACCATGTAAATTGTACATTCCCAAATCGGAGATCTTGAAAGTTTCTGTCATCAATACTATACAATCCAGCTTATATAAACAGTCAGATACAAAAACTTTAAATTAATCAAAATTCTTACCTATACTTCTTATATTATTATGTATTATCGAAAATGAAGACTGACTTTCGCTATCTACAAAATTGTAGAGTATAGAGATGGATCTAGGTACAGTTTTAAATTAACGACTTATTCTTCTTGAGGACTGGGAAAGCACTCGGTCCTTTCCACAGATTTGGATACGTTGAGATTTGTAAACTTTCAGCTATAATGAAATGAATGGGCAAGAGCGGCGCTGCTTTCTTTTATTAAAAAAGACAGGGAGTTGGTCATCACCGGTTGCGATCTTATCAGGAAACTTTTTCTTGATATATTGATTCTCCTCTACAGTGACGAAAGGGACATAAAACATATAAAGTACTACTGTTTCAACATAGCGGAGTCTATAAATTACCATTCAGAGACCCCAACTATAACTATAGTTTATAGACCTTTTCAATTAAAGAATGAATGAACATCTCCGAAGCCAAAGAAGCAGACCCGCCGCTAGATGTATTGAGCTCCCGTGTGCAATTGCTGTAATGCCGCCCTATATCAACATTTATTTAGTTGCCCCATTATTTTGTTTTACCAAAGTGTGAAACTGTAATAATTTATAATATCTATTTATTCCTAAAATCATTATCATAATACATACAATAATGAAATGCAACCAAGTCACGCAGGAACCATGAATTCAGAACCAACTGAAATATTAAACAATTCTACTTTTGTCTTCTACAGAAATCTATGAATTCGTTGAAAGAATATTGCTCACACTTTAATACAAATGAGAATACCGATTCATGAAATGCATTATATAAACTTATCTTTCTTATATGAGTTCAGAGAAGATTATACAGTTTATATAAGAAAATTTCTTAATCGGAAAAAAGATCATGGTCTCTCCTAGTTGAGTTATTATTTTTATAACCTGCAAAATAATTTGGAGGTTTACGTATAAACAAAAAAAATTCTATAAATACAAAGGCCTGCCATAGTTAAGATGTTATTAGATTTGAACTCACCTCTACAGGATGACCTTATAACTTCATATTTAACATTGTTCTTATAGCCTGCTTCTGAATTACAAAAATGTGATTAGCTAGTGAACTGGGGCACCGAAAAATAATATCGTATGAAAGAAGAGATCGAAAATTAGCAAAATAGATGATCTTTAAAGCCTGGTTCTCAGAGCTTCGTACTGTCACAGGAGACAATCCCCACCTTTCCTTGTTTCAAGATTGTCGCAGAAATCCAATGTAGTTGAATTATTTGAACTACAAAAGGGGCGTGTCGCGACAGATTTTCACAACCAGAAATGAAAGGTAAGGGTCAGGGGAAGTTTTGTGTACATACTCTGATTGGCTGAAATGCTGTTGCCTGCGACAGTACGAAGCTCTGAGAACAAGGCTTCATGTGCTAAAATCAGCTTGATTCTTTATAGCTTTCAGCGTGTAGATCACGGCATTCAGTTTAGATGTTTAACTATCACAATGTTGATCCCAACTCAGGTGATTATCTACGAATATACCTAGGAGCATTATGCTGGAACTGGTTAGTATATCACATACTTTTGCTTTGATGCTCTTTGGATAAGTCCGTTTCCATCTTAAATTGGAGAAATAGACTATCTTGTATTTATCGGCATTCAGATTCAAAGTATTAGCTCTACACCATTCCTCAATTTGGTAGATAACAGGCTCGATTTCCATGAAAATACCACCAGTAAAAACCGTTTCACGATATCTTCATTTGTTTTGAAGATATAACAACATTTTGAAATTTTTTGCCTTAACTTTTTCATTTCCGAAAATATCTGAAAGAGATAAAAACTTTCAACAAGCACTTTTCCATTGGAAATAAGACAATATTTTAAATTTTTTCATCTTCAAATTTTGTTTATGATATAAGTTTAGAAAAAATTAGTTCATATTTAAAATAAAAAGTAGTTTTTTCCACGAGAAAAAATAATGGAATATAGTTTCTTATTTTCGGTGAAAAAGCGCTTCTAGAAAATTGCAATCGTTTTCAGATATTTCCGTAAATAAATAAGTTATGGCACATTTTCAAAATCGATAATAATCAAAATTAAAAAAAAATTAAGATATCGTGAAACGGTTTTCACTAATGGCGTTTTCTCGTAAATCGAGCCCAGGACACCTCTCAACGTTTCTACCTATCTAGTCCAGAAGTACATAAAACAGTCAAAATCAAGCAATTTGGGATACTCTGTACAGAGTGGGCAAAATTGGTGATACTTGAACTACAAGAGATAGAGGAAAATGAATGACACGTTACGGTGGTCTTTTTTGGAGAAACTGATAATGCCATCAACTGCATTCCTCTTTTGTTTTCGAGTTATAGGGAAAAATTGAAATTTGGGCGATTTCAACTTTGGCCATTATCTCCGTTTCTGTTTGTGCTAGGATGTTGAAATGAAAACATTATACAGGCACTTTTTTCATAGCAATCCTGTAGGGTGCTTCGTTTTTTCCCGAGAGGTTTCCTTGCTGAGCTATAAGAAAAAGTTGTGTTTTTTCTCATGGAAACAACAGTTTAAAATGGATAAGAAAGAATCGCCATTTTTCCCCGTTTTAGAAATATATCACACATCGCCCTCAGTAAGAAAATTTGTCAAAAAAAAGTGCTTCATACAAAAAATAATGAGAAATTTTTTTTTTAGTAAATTTTTTTAGTAAATTCCAATCATTAAATGAATATAAAAGTAAGGAAGAATAAAGTCTTTCACATTCAAGATCCATAAAGCCGTATCAGAGGAGTTCAGCTGACCGATAATGATGTTAAGGCCCGGTTGTACAGTCCGAGCTCAAGACTGAACCCTACTTAAATTCGATAAATCCGTTGTACAGTGCGACCTCAACTCTGAACTGCCCTCAAACTAACCCTCAAGTTGAGCCTTCGAATTCGGCCGCTCAAGCCCAGTTATCTACGGCTCAAGCTGTTTCAGATGAAACGTCACATCAAATTGAGGTTATGTTTCATGTTTTGAATTATTGTTTGGTGTCTCGTGAATTTTGAATTATGATATGAGTCAACTGAAGTAAAACAATAGTATTATTATATAATTGTTATTAAAATATAATGTTAATTAAATGAATTCGCAACTGCGTCATATTCTCGGAAGTCAATGAAGACGAAGATTTTGTGCAAGTAGTGGAATTTGTATTGCATTTTGTAGAAGAAATACACAATGCAAATCACCACTCATTCTCAGTTCTGGTATAGAGAGCTTATATAAATGTTCGTATCAAATAAAATAAGTAATTCAAAAGTCAAAATGTTAACAAGAAATTTCAGCGCTGTCATAGAACAATATTACTTTGTCTTATTTTTCCCATATTTCTATAAAATATATCTATAAAAATTATATATATTTATTCAAATTTCATATGCATAATATAAATAGATATATACTTTCTATAAATATTTTAAAAATATTATAATTTTGACAAAATGCAATTAAGACGCATGTCTAATAGAACGCAACGTTGCCATTTTCTAGAGAATCATCTTCAGGTAAAGCTTAGTTGAGCTCGCCTGGAATATTGACTGTACAACCGAAAGAGATTTCTGAACCGGACTCATCAGTGAACCATGCTCAATAAAACTAGGAATTGAGTTGTGACTGTACAACCGGGCCTAAGAAATGTTCCCTCAGAATAATTTTTATAGTACCTACACTCTGGAAAAATATATCAATCAAGCCATTGAGCTGATTATACTGTCTCAACATTCTAGTAATTGGGCTGTTCATAGCGCTGTTGGTACGCTTGAGGGTCAAGTAGAAAGTATCTAGCTGTCTAAGGCCCGGTTGAACAGTCACAGCTCAATTCCGAGTTCTGTTGAGCACGGCTCACTGATGAATCCGGTTCAGAAATCTCTCTCGGTTGTACAGTCAATATTTCGAGCTCAACTAAGCTCTCCCTGAAGATGATTCTTTAGAAAATGGCAACGTTGCGTTCTATTAGACATGCGTCCTCGACGCATTTTGTCAAAATTATGTTATTTATAGAATATTTATAGAAAATAAATATCTATTTATATTATGCATATGAAATTTAAATAAATATATAGAGTTTTTATAGATATATATTTTATGGAAATATGGGAAAAATAAGACAAAGCAATATTATTCTATGAGAGCGTTGATATATCCTGTTAACATTTGGATTTTCGACATTTTTATTTTATTTGATACGAAAATTTATGAGTTCTCTATACCAAAACTGAGAGTGAGTGGTGATTTGCATTGTGCATTCCTTCTATAAAATGCAATACAAATTCTACTACTTCCAAAAAATCTTCGTCTTCATTCACTTCCGAGAATATTACGAAGTTGCGAATTCATTTTAATTAACATTATATTTTGATAATAATTATTATTATATAATAATATTTTTGTTTTACATCAGCAAACTCATAGCACAATTGAGAATTTACGATACTCCAAACAATAATTCAAAACTTGAAACATAACCTCAATTTGATGTGACGTTTCATCTGAAACAGCTTGAGCCGTAAATAATTCGGCTTGAGCGGCCGAATTCGAAGGCTCAACTTGAGGGCTCGTTTAAGGGCAGTTCTGAGTTGAGCACGCACTGTACAACGGGTTTATCGAATTTAAGTAGGGTTCAGTCTTGAGCTCCTGAACTCGGACTGTACAACCGGGTCTAAATCTCCTGGTTGGAGCATAGAAGTTCATTTGTGATATTATATAGGTACTCGGATTCAATACGGTTACTGAGCACTTATGTAGAAATAGAAAGTCACCAATAACTCGGCGGTTTTGAAGACTCTCCATTTGAAAATATTTCAACCTCCTATCGTTATTGTCCGGATAACCCCGATTCAACAAAAGTCCACAATTAAAACCCAAAACACGCAAAAAAAATTTCTGAATCTTCTCGAGATGTTCAGTGTAAACTTAATATTTGGGATTCCATACAACAGAGGCAAATATTAGTGTGTTGAAAACAGAAGCATAATATAATGTGAGCATAGTTTTAGAATTTGAGAAGAGACGACCCTGCCTCAGTATGAATCCCAACATTACACTACACGATGTAACAACACGATCAATATGTATATCAAATTTCAGCTTATGATCGAAAAGTCACTCCTAAGTCTCTCACATGACTTGACCGAGCCAAGATAGCATCATGCAATTTTTAAGGCCACTTAACTATATATTTATTCCTGGTGACATGGCATTTCGACAGATTCACGTAAAGACCAGATGTTTCAGAAAAGTTTATTAAATTGTCTAAATCTTACTGAAGAGAAAGGCAGTCATTATCGTCCCTTATTCCCGTAAAAATTTTGAGATCATCAGCAAACAGCAAGATCTTACAAGTATTAAAATATTGTATTATATTATTGACATAAATCAAAAATAACAAGGGACCCAAATAAGAACCCTGAGGTACTCCGGAACTGGTTACGAAACATCTAGATCTGAAACCCTCAACTGAGACATACTGCGATTTATTGTTCAAATATGATTCGAACCACCTCAAAAGAGAACCACGTACTCCAGCCGCAAATAGCCTGTTCACTAATCTGGGAATACTAGTTCGATCGAAGGCCTTACTGAAATCCGTATATACCATGTCCACTTGAATACCCTGATCAAAATTTTCCTGTAGATATTTTATGAAACTTATTAGATTTGTCTCAATGGAACGACCCTTGAAAAATCCATGCTGTTCTGGAATTATTTGCGATTTCACCAGATGTAGCAGATAAGGATGTATCAACGATTCAAAAATTCTCTCCAAAATGCGGAGCTTGCTTATTGGCCGATAATTTTCAATTAATTGTTTATTACCTGCCTTGAAAATGGGAGTAATAGATGCTACTTTCCAGCGGTCTGGAAATTTACCCTCTTCAAGCGATTTATTGAATAAAATTTTCAAGGGAAAAAAAAGGGACGAACTACATGATTCAATAAAGCAGCCTGGAATTGTATCCGGTCATGTTCCCTCATTTACATAAATTATGTTGAGAGCCTTTTCTACATTCTCCGTTTCCAACTGAATTTTTCCCAGAATAGAACTAGTGAATCTATCTGGTGCTCCGCTTACACAAATACTATCCGGCTGAACATATACACTTTCAAAATAATCAGCAAAAAGATTGCATATTTGCTGCCCCCCGTTTACTGTCCTGTTGTCGTATGACATAGAGTTGGGACAGCTGCTAGAATCAGATCCGGGCAGGAGCCTTTGCTACTCGATCTCATCTTGGTGACTGACTCTAACCTCATTTCCAATATTGATTACCAGCCACCATTCGAAAAATTTGACCTTGTCAATATTACCTTGTCAACGGAACTACAATTTCGACTCCTGTGTCCGAATTCTAAATCCACTAAGGAAATCCGCACTATCGATTATAATAAAGCATCCGAACTAGTCGAATCTATAGACTGGTCCATGGTTTTCGAGGATGACAAAGATGTTGTCGGAATGTGGCGTTCATTCTTGAGGGTGATTGATGAGATTATAGCATCTTGCACGACCATCCGTTCAGTTAGAGTTCACACTGCAAAACCGTGGATCAATGATGATATCTTGAGGATGGCTAGGAGGAAGAAGGCCCTGTCGCAGCGATACCTTCGAACTAGATTCACTTGTGACTTTCAGAATCATCGTACATACCCTAACTGCTTTTCCGCCACATTAAATCAGGCTAAGATTCAGTACGAGAAGGGACTAGCTTCTTCTAAGAACAGGAAGAGATTTTTTAATTACCTCAAGTCATCGATGAGCGAGGGAGTTAGTTTTCCTACCGTGAGGACTCTCTCGAGGCAGTGGGGGTATTTGCCGATGTCTTCTCCTCTACATTTGTTCATGAGCCTGATGGACCCCTTTCTGAAGTTAGGTTTCCTCAAGTCACAGGAGAAATTTCCGAAATCGAGATCAGTGAGGAGATTGTTAGAGGTTACCTACTTCAGCTTAGAGATACTGCTCCTAGTCCGGATGGCCTTTCTTCCAAACTTCTCCGTAGCTGAGCCCCCCTACAGAATATTCTCATGTTCCCTCAAATATTCTATTCTCCTTAATGACTGGCTTACTGCATCTTTAACACCTATTTTCAAGAAAGGGGACAAACTATTACCGCACAACTACAGACCTATAAGTATACTATCCTCGGCTTCGAAGGTCCTGGAAAGAATCGTGTGCGATCATATCACCCGGTTTGCTTCAGCTAATGGCATTTTTCCAGAGGAACAACATGGATTCCTGTCTGGTCGTTCTACAACAACCAACCTCATTCTTTGCATTGATGAGTGGACTAAAGCGTGGGACCAGGGAGTTCCTGTAGACGTTCTTTATCTTGATTTCTCCAGGGCCTTTGATGAGGTCCCCTACCGTCGACTGTTTTCCAAGCTCTCACATCTTGGAATCAGGGATGGCGTTCTTGCATGGATTAGAGCTTACTTGTCCAACCGTGCGTTTCGACTTCGTGTCAATCGATCTTTCTCCGTTCAAGAAGTGCCTTCAACATATGGTGTTCCCCAGGGTTCCGTTCTCGGCCCTATCTTATTTTTATTATATACTTCCGACCTCCCCCGATTACTCTGCTTAGCTTGTTCTATGTTTGCAGATGATATTAAAATTCACAATTTTCCTCTATCTAACTATGATACCCTGCAAAGTGACCTGCATGAAATCGGTGTTTGGTGTGACAATTGGTTACTTCCCTCGAATGTGGATAAGTGCTGTGTACTTATCCACATTCCTAATCCTTCTTATTTTCATAAGAAGGCGAATTGTCGAGCGACTGTGGTTTGCCCGGTATGCTCAGATGAACACGGGGAAGAACAGTGTAAAAGAGAGAAAACATGCTGTAAAAATTGTTCGGTTTCAAATCAGAAATTTAAGACAAGTTACGCCACTGACCATTCTGCTGATAACACAGATTGTCCGGTACGGAAATATCATCTTGAAACCCTGAAGAAAAACACAAATTATTATGGCGAAGAACATGAGGAAATCCACAACAAGGATTCAACATGGAGCAATTTATAGATGATATTGATTATGACCCTGTAAATAATGTACATTTGGAAAACGTGTCGGATTACAACAGGGTAACAGGTATTTCTGATTTCAGATTATTTCATCAGAATATTCGAAGTCTTCATGAAAATTTTGATTCTCTTGAGATATATTTGTCGCAGGTGAATAATGGTTTTGACTGTATCGTTTTAACGGAAACTTGGCGAGTTCATAATGTTGATGTTGTTCAAATGGAGGGATATGATTTGTTGTATAGTTCGGGTGATTTTAATAGATCTGATGGTGTTATTGTATACATTAAGACAGGTTTGAATTATAGTTATAATATTGTGAACATTGGTCAATGTAGGGCCTTTTTTTTTTTTTTGGTTTATTACTTGGCTTTAGACCGGTGGTCATGCAGCCAGTCACAAGTTCATATACAGAATTGTACAGTCAATATTAACTAGCTTACAAATGATTACGAGGAAATAGAATATTTACACATGTATATATATATAGAGAAAAAAAAATGAAGAAATTATAAGGTAATGTAAATTTAGAAAATTAAATGAATAGAAAAGTTGTATAAATATGTAATGTAGGGCCTTGGAATTGAAAATTACCGATCATACGGATATATTATACATTACAGCTGTTTATAGGTTACACGATATAATAGAAAAAGATTTTATTGAAAATTTAACTCGATATCTTAAGAGAGTTTCATTGCATGTTTCAACATATCATATTATTGTGGGAGATATGAATATAAATATTTTGGTTGAGGATGATATCTCGAGTGACTATTGGGATAGTTTATATGAATATAATTTTATATCAATGGTGAATAACATAACTAGACCGGAAAGTGGAACATGCCTAGACCATATTTTTTTGAGAACAAAGGAGGATATTTCTCTCTGTCGGTCATATACCTTAGGAATTCGTATTACGGATCATTACCCTACAATTATCGATATACCAATTAGATTAAAAGCTCAGAACAGTAAAAAACTAAACCTTAAATATTACATCAATTATAGGCATTTAAATGAACACTTATCGGATGCAGACTGGGAATTGTTTTATTCTCGGATGGACGTAGATGAAAGTACAGAACATTTGATTGGGATTTAAACGAGGGTATAATTAAAAATACTAAATGTGTTAGATTGACACATTGTAAAAGGAAAAATTGGATAACGAAGGGGTTGGTAACTTCCATCGAGGTACGCGATAGATTATATAAAAAATATAAAAACAATACACATGATGTCGAATTAAAACAAGAATATCTACGATATAGAAATAAATTACATTCATTAATTAGGGAAAGAAAGGCGGAATATTATAAGGATATAATCGATAAACAAAGGAATGATAGCGCACATATCTGGAAGACCATAAAATCAATAGGTAAAAACACTTGTTCAACTAATTTCAAGGAATTTATAGGTGAAAATGGTAGTATCGTCAGAGGCGAAGAAAACATTGCGAATCTTTTTAGCAGATATTTCTCTTCTGTTGGGGTTAATTTGGCAAGGTCAATTACCAGACCTGTGGTTTCTCCGACGAAATTCCATTCTGTTGCTAAGTCTATATTTCTCTCTCCAGTAACGGACAAAGAAATTGAAGAAATTATCGATTCACTAAAATCTGGCAAATCTCCCGGAAAAGATGGTATCAAATCTGAGGTTTTAAAGCAGATAAAACACCAAATATCTGCCAATCTGCCCCGTTATCGTTTTTAATAAATAAAATTTTTTCAACTGGAAGAGTACCGCGAGTGTTCAAGTTAGGAGTAATAAGACCACTGTATAAAAAGGGTGATAGAAAATTAACATCAAACTATCGCCCAATAACCCTAATTAGTAATTTAGCTAAAATTTTCGAGAAATGCTTAAAAAAGAGAATAATGAGCTATTTAGAGGAAAATAACTTACTTTCACCAAGACAATTCGGTTTTCGGGAGGGATTGTCAACACAGGACGCCATTAAGTTTCTGATTGAAAGGGTTCAGCGGAGTTTGGAGGGCGAAAGAAAATGTTTGGCGGTGTTTCTCGATCTCGCGAAAGCGTTTGATACTGTTGATCATTCACAATTGCTGAGCTCTTTGCGAGATGTTGGCATACGCGGAGTGGCGGGCGAATTAATGGCAGATTATCTGGACGGGCGTGAACAGTGTGTACCAATCAACTCTACGTACAGTGTCATGAGCAAGATTAAATGTGGTGTACCACAGGGCACGGTACTTGGTCCGGTACTATTTCTTGTCTACATGAACAGCATTTTGTCCATTCGAACGTGTGGTTCAATTTCCAGTTTTGCGGATGATACAGTGATTTTTATGAGGATAAATCTTGGGAGGGACTGAGAAAAAGGGTGGAATCTGACTTAGTACAGGTATTCGAAATGTTCAATTTCAAGATTTTAACAGTCAATTTTGAAAAGACCTGTTGTATACCCTTCAGCTTCAACGCTAGAAACACTCCTAATTTTGACAGATTAGTGATTGTTGGAAGTGACGGTAATACAAGAGAGATACAAATGCGAGAAAGTGTATCATATCTGGGATTGACGATAGATGCTCACCTGAGATGGAGTTTACACATAAATAGGGTTGTTTCTTGTTTGAGGGGGTTACTTTAGTTCAAATTTTTAAGACAAATTTTAAATTGGCGTATGTTAAAATCTGTGTACTATGCTTTAGTGGAATCTCGGTTATCATATGCGTTATTGGCCTGGGGTGCGGCGGCACAATGTTATCTGAAGAAGGTAGATGTTGCGCAGAAGAAAATACTGAAGATCATGTTATTTAGATCATTAACTTACTCCTCAGATCAATTGTTTACAGATGCTAGGGTACTTGACATCAAACAATTATTTTTTGCTACCTCTGTAATTCAGGTCAAATATAGAAAACACCAACTCTCATTTATATCGCATGGATATCAGACGAGATCAGTTGAAAATAGTAAGGTTAGAACCAATTTTACACGCAAAACAGCAACGCAACGTTCCCATATTTACTGGACTGATAGATTCTTCAACTACCTGCCTGCTGAAATAGCGCAATGTTTCAGTGTGTACAGTTTCAGGAGAAAACTAAAGAAATTTCTGCTGAATCATCCTAGATCGGTGATACATGCTTTGACCAACCTGCAGTAGATTTTATTCTATCTTGTTTTTTTTTTGTTTTGTTTTTTGTTCTGTTGCAATATTGTTTAATTAATTAACTATTAACGAATATAGATTTTATTTGAATGTACTCACCACACATTCTGGCATTGCCTTGGTGGGATACATATATGTATTTTTTCCTACTTGTTTATTTGCATTTAACTTTCTTTTTTTGAGTGAATTGCGCTTAGATTATCTCAATGTATGTTATTTTTCATGTAGCATTTTTGTGAATAAACTTTACTTTACTTCATATCGGAAGGAACAACCCAAGAAAAGAATACAGCATCTGTGGTACGAGGCGAGTGTTTTAAGTCATTGTGACCTGGGTGTGACTATTACCGAAGATCTACGTTGGACTAACCATATATCTATTGTCACTGTCAGAGCTAGACAGTTGACTTACGCCATCCAGAAGTCATTTACCAGATGCGACACTGATACCTTAAAGCTTCGTTAGACCTTCCTCTTGAGTATGCTGGCCCGGTTTGGTGGCCATCCACACGTGCCGACGAACACCGTCTTGAGTCGGTGAAGCGTTGGATAACTCATATACCTTTCGGAACGATTCGTCCTTCCTACGAGGAAAGGCTCAACATCTTCCGATTGTCATTCTTTCTCTCACGACGCGAGAGAGGTGATCTGATATTTTCTTTGCGATCGCTTCGTGGTGACTTCGGTGATCGTATTCGCGGCCTATATACAATAAACAGCAACAACTTGAGAGGTGATCAGTTCAAATTGTCTAAGGAGAAGTTTGCGACCCCTCAACGCCAAGGTTTCTTAACGAACAGAATATTCGATAGATGGAACCGTTTACCGAGTACCATAGTGGACGCTGGGACCGTCAACGGATTTAAGAATGCCCTGGATCTCTTCGTACCAAGATCCATATATATGTGGACTCTATTTTTGTATGATTCTATTTGAGATTATAGGAATTTACCTCTACTCTAATAATTGGTTAATAATAATAATCATATTTATAATAATAATAATAAAAGCCTTGGGACCTGGTCCCCGGTAAAGTACTGTTGTCACGATCCTGCACGCGCAGTGAAAAAAAAATAAAATAATAATAATAACAATATATTTTTCTGCAATTTGAGTCAATATCCCTTACTCATGTGAAGCAGTTTATATAATGTTGAGATCACTTGAACCATCTCTCTATAGGAGTATCGGATAATTAGAATACATACATAAAAAAAAATTCGATAAATTCTGTTTACAATATGGTCTATGGAGGGTAGTAGAGGTACCTCTTCTCTCCATAGTAGGTATACGTTCGGAGCATTCGCACTGTCTTACATTCAGATACGACTTTGATGTCCTTTATTATTAACTGGCGCGTCGAAAATGCAATCTTCAAACCTCGGCAACCCCTATTGGGCCCAATTTTTTTGCAGGCAACACTATATCAACGTGTTCACAATAGAACAGCTCTTATGCTGATATAATTTTTTTTCTATTATCACACAAGTGAAATTATCTCATTTCGACATACCTGTTCAAACCAGGCAACCAGTAGTTCGTCCAGGTAAATAACAGGAAACCCTACGTCTGCATATTCTGCATGTTTCATACTACAAGTCCAGTATGAAATTTTTTTATTATCATGATGTTGCGAAATGTCATGAAAAATCATTTTTAAAAAAATAATTAAAAATAATCTGTACAGAAGGCAACCTATTTTTTATATATTAATAATGTGAAGTTTATTATTAAATAGGTTTTATTTTATTATCAGCTCGGTGAAGGTCCATGTAGGTTCGGTACTTCTACTACTTCTGTAGTTTATATTATGTATTTGAAATAAAAAAAAAATTGTAAACTTCTGCAATTTCCAAAATTTTTTTCACTGAGATGGGGTTCTAATCAACGTGAAGCCGCTGCTTCTGCGATCTACTAATTTGTGAAACCGGAATAATTTCCCGAACTGGAAGGGGTGCCGTTTCATTTGAGTCGACCTTCAATTCAATTAGATTTTTGACTTGACGTTGTGAAGAGGTGACGGAGAGTGAGTGTGTTTTATTCTGGTGAATTGATTATCTATCTATCATTTATTATTTTGATTTCTGCTGTTCAGAAACTGTTTGGGTTTTATTTGTTCCTTTTTCATTCATTTTTTCAATTGCCAGAAGGTACACGCTCCCTTTTTTGCCCCCATTTCTTTCTCTTGAACACTTGAATATTTCTTTCGGATCATTTATTGAATTTTCAATTGTACATTCGATCATATTTTGTTATTCAAAAAATCTGTCAAAATTATTAGTTTTCTTCCTTTCCGGAAAGAAGTTTACCTTGAATTTAATACACCTAAGATCGAATTTAGTTATAAGTACCTATTTTTTCTTACATTATTACGTCACATACTTATATTTGTATTCATGCTGATTTAGAGTAAAGTAATATCAGACGAGTTAGATTTGAACAGAATATTAATGATAATAATAATAATAACCGTCTTTATTGAAGATGAAAGAATATTATCATTTCAAAGAGGCGATATTAAGCTAAAGCTATTCTTACCTATAACCTATAAGTAAAAAGAAAATTACTCCGACAGTCCCATACCGCATAAAAAAATTAAACAATAACAAATGAAATAATAATAATAACCTGCGGCATTCGATTTGATTGATGAAAAACAATCGAGTATCTCATCTGTTGTTGCCAATCTGAAGTAAAATCTATGGGCAGTCAAGAATAGGAGGCTATTATATATGTCAGCAGTCCTCCGGCAGCCAGAATTCACCGCTGAAACAAATCCTGAAAAATATTCATTAATTTCATCCGGCGTTGCCAAATCAGGGGAAACCTCTATTTTCCTATTAACACTGACACCCAGAGAATTTAAAGCCTGCCATCCCTTCCTTTTATCAGAATCAAACATTCGTCGCGTATAATTCCTCTTTTGGTGCCGGATGGACGACAAAACGAAATTTCTCAATTGTTTATATCTGACACCATCTTCAACGGATTTTGTGCGTTTGAGAGCATTATCTCTCTCTTTCATCATACGCTGAATCACAGTTGTAAGCCACGGAGCTTTTGGTTTAGTTACACGCACAGTACGGAACGGTGCATGCAGTCGAATAAATTTAGTAATGATAGATTGAGGAATTGAACCTTTTCATTTATATCCCGCATAGCATAAAACTCATGCCATGGCACATTATCCAAATCTTCAGTAAACTGAGTACTATCAAAGATTCTAAAATCGCGAAGTCGAATAAGTTTGGGTCTAAACTTTGGAACAGCAATATTCAAAGTACACTCAACCAACTTATGGTCAGTGAAATCAGTACTCACAGTCTCCACACGATCGCACATTTCAGGACCACTCACAAATATAGGATCTAACAATGTTTGAGAAGAAGATGTAATTCTTGTAGAATCGTCCACAAGTTGAGTCAAACCTAACGAAGTCAGACATCTATCCAATGGGTTTGATGAATTGAAATGATTCACATTTGTGTCACTCAAAAGTATGAACTCGTCGACCGTAAAAATTATGTGGGAGAGTATTTCATCCAAAGTATCAACCGTGGTATTGAGGTTACATCGAGGCGGCCTATATACTGTAGGAATTTAGAGATTTCGTACCTTATTTGGCACCTTTCGCGAATAGGCGCTATGCCATTGGTCAGACGAGCACTAATTAAAAAACCAATCACATTTCGAGTGCAAAATGTATATTACCGACAATAAGCGGGAGTTCACCTTTATTTATCATTTTATTCAGCAATTACCTACGTATATCGGCTAATTGAAATTGGGATTTTTTTCCAATTGATGGATGAATCCTTACTTATTGCTTTATACAGACATTTCAAATTGTGAATATTTTGAGCCTAGTATGATGTTTTTCAGTAGACTTAGTTGCCAGACAGATTTTGTCCACTTACCTATATTATAGATTACTAGCTGGCCCGCGCAACTTCGTCTGCCCAAATCGGCTATTGAAATGAGTGTTATTATTATAAATTATTATTCCAATATCATCCCAAAATACGAAAAATCTTGAAGGAGCCTAAATCCTGATTGCCACACTGCCTACCAGATTCAATTGTTTTTCCCTAACTTTTCGTTTATATACGTATAAACTATACCTAAATAACTGAAACAAAAATCAGTACAATCAAATACGTTACTCAAGATATTATTCGTACACATTAGTTCTACAACAGCTGATAACAGTATTGCTTGGTTGACGTACCCCGATATTTCACAGTTTCACCTAGTTGCCTAGAATCGATCGAGGCTAAGGGTAATTTTTGCATATAACCGTAAGAATAACAAGATTCGCGACTACGCGACGTATGTACTTTGGCCCATATAGCTCTGGAAAGCAGGCATTTTTTCGACTCGCTTGATATTTTCTCATAGTTTCATGTTGAAATACCACAAAATTTTCATAAATCATGTCATTCGGATAGATGAACTATATTGATGTGAAGCTTCATCTGAATCCGTTCAGTAGTTCTCACGTGAAAGAGTAACAAACATCTTCACATCCTCACAAACTTTCGAATTTATAATATTAGTAGGATTTATATTCTGCATCATCCAAATGAAATATTTTTGAGATCGAAAGATATGGTTCCTAGTTCTAAAAAAGAATTATTTAATTTTGAAACAATGAACTGAAAATGTCCAGTTTCATGACTGAACAGCAATTTCGTACGTTTTCTGAACATGAAAATTCGATTAATCCACTTTCCAGAAAAATTCAGGATACAATCTCATTAGGTGGGTTGAGACTGTTGGGTTTCAGATCAGACTGAAAACATCTCTACCTAATCGAAAGATGGAATGAATCGAACTACAGTTCATATTTCATTCTTCAAAAAATTATTTATGAATTTACTATAACCAAATTTAATGGGACGATTGTCGTATCTCACCTCAATATTATGACTCGGTTCAGAAATTATTCGTGAGATTTCTTAATTTTTCATGTTCGGTCGCCAATGAAAATTACGCATTTAAATGTGAAATCAAGCATTAATATGGGTCATTAATGAAAGATTTCGTGTGAGTTAAACTTGACTAATGAAATGTATCGAAAATGTGGGGAAAGTTTCAGTTGTGTTCATATAAAATCGCACCAAGTCTGGTGAAGAGAATCTTTTGAATTTCACATACAATTGAAAAGGAACATAAAAAACACTGAAGAAAACAAAATCTTCCACAGATCCTTTACCTTTTCCGATATAATTTTATTGAAACTTTTCAATTTTTTTCCAATGATTTCTCTGATTTTGCTTTTGACATTATTTTTATTCTAGCAGAACATGAATTCGAATTTCAACGAGAAATTTTTTTTTTCTATTCTTTTTTGGTTGTACCTATATTTAGGTTCAAATGTGTGTCATCAAAAAGGTGAATTCTCAAATGATGAGTTCAGTTGATATAGGCAAAAACTACGAGTTGGATGGATAAAAACACGTACAAGGTTTAGGGCGGTGCTAATACAAATACGTTTGTTTCACTGGCGCTAGAACGAAGAAGGTTTCGAGTCTACCAATGGCGTAGCTATTCGCGCGAGGTGCCAAATGCGGAATGTTTAAATGCATACGGTAGCAAAAACACATGTCTCACCCTCGATTTTCATTTCAATAAAAAGATGCTCCAAACCAAAACGCAACATCTTTATTTAAATTTATTTGCTACATTAACAGCAATTCCTCCATCCCTTCTCACTCCATCACGGTAATTTCTATATACAGAATAGCCATCTATATTATATGGATAGTGCTTGTTTCTATTTGTGAGCTCAATCACGACTCGGTTACACATATTATGTCATAAGTCCTCTGACATGAGCACCTGCTCCCTGAAACTCACAAAATGTGGTAGTAGTGGACAAACATTTACATGTGAAAATTTTATGCCTATTAGAATTTCAATATATTAATCACCAGTGAATTCATACGTGCAAAACATAGTAACAACTAATAAATATGAGCAGACTGAATGTTGCCTACAGGTGAACAAACACAAATCTTCCAGATACTTGAATAAAAACGGCTATCGCAAGGGTCACAAAAGAAAACTAAGAAATAAACAATTTCAAGCTGAACAAAAAATATGAGTCGTTATAGATTCCAGCGAATTTAAAAATTCTGATTGATTCAGTAAACATTGAACTCATTTCCAATCAGGCCCCATAAAACGAAAGAAATCGCGCAAGGCACAATTTGACCTGAACCACATTCTAATAACAACAGAACAATATAAGAAATAATATAGTATCAGTTACCTTTCGATCTTTCACTATTCAATATTACCCGAAAAAAGATAAATGAAAACTAACCATGAAATACAATATAAAATATTTACGTTTGGAAGTGTCACACGAGAGCAAAATAATAGTTATTTTCCTAACAAGTGCGGAAAGTGATATTTTCCCGCACGAAACTGCCGTTACCCGAACGACGCGAAGCGGAGTTCGGGTAAGCAGTTGAGTGCGGGAAAAACACTTTCCGCGCGAGTTAGGAACAATATTTTTTCTACAAGCGCTTATACGAGATCGATTTCAACACACAGATCAAATGTGAATTTGGACGAAATCCTATATTCTGTCGTTTAAGGCAGTTAATTTATGGAATTTTCCAATATCCAAATCCTGTTTCAGTTTACAAACACTCTTTATCATTGAATATCGGGACCATAATGTGTTTGGTCTCCAAATTTTGGACATTTCCAAAAAATACGCCGAAAACACTTCCTCCTTCCCCGGTTGAACCTTTTTGGAATTACACCAATCAATGAATTCTGAATATTGCTTCTCATATTTTATCTTCGACTTGGCCGGTAGAGTCATTCGGGGCAACTGTGCGCACTTTTGCCTTTCGAATCCCACACATTTTTAAAAACTAAAGGTAGGTTAACCGAAACAAGTTTATCTAATATTTCTTCGGGCAGGCCATCATCAGATCCCGAAGTATCCATTTTACCGGAGCGTACTGATTGAATTCGAGTTGATATTATTTATATTTAAACACAATTTCATAATATAATGACAATGTATTAATTCTTATTCACATGCCGTTTCCATAGTAACGTCGTCGGTGGCATAGAGATATATCATTATTCAGTTTATTCTTTAGAAAAAGCGTGCGAGAAAAACCCTTGCTAATCCATTACCACACGCATTTGCGTGCGGTAATGGAATAGCAGGGGTTTTTACCACACTGTTTGGCAATGTGACTCTTTACGAATTGAAATACGTGCGGGAAAGAGAATGAAAGTGCACGCTTGTAGAAAATAGTTATTTTCCTAACAAGTGCGGAAAGTGATATTTTCCCGCACGAAACTGCCTTACCCGAACGACGCGAAGCGGAGTTCGGGTAAGCAGTTGAGTGCGGGAAAAACACTTTCCGCGCGAGTTAGGAACAATATTTTTTCTACAAGCGCTTATACGAGATCGATTTCAACACACAGATGAAATGTGAATTGATCATTCTAAATACACATGAATGACAAAAGTCTCTGACAAGTCGTTACCATTGTACTCTCATCGTTGACGTTCGGTCCATAGAGACTACAAGCCTATGAAATAAATTTAAACTGTAATAATATTCATAAATTCTTTATTAATTGAAAAGAAAACTAGACTAACAGCACATAAAAATGAATTTTGATAAGGAATCTATGTACATTCTGTTTCTTCCCATTATTATCAATATATTCATTAGAAATATTCAGTTATTATTTATATTTATTGTAAACGTGCAGTTGGTCGCGTTATGCAAATTTATAGCAGAAGCCATCATATTGGTCGAAGTCAGCTGCTCTTTGGAAGGTAATAATTCTGTATTACAGTTTGAAGAGGAAGACCCATTCAAATTAAGAATTTTAGTGGACATTTTTTTTTCTGGTTAATAGATTCTTCCAAGTATCCCTCATCAACAGCAGTTGACTTCCATCCTCCTAAACGTTTAATATTTGTGATACCTTCTCCACAATTGGCTAGGAAAGTAGCCGAGGAGCGCCTAAAACTGTGTCCTGTGTATAATTCCGGATTTTGTAGGCGTAAGTAAGCTGCAATTTCGGACAATATTTTTCCTATTGCATTGATTCCGACAGGTTGAATCTTACATTTTCCCCGATTATACTTTATGAAAATTCGGCGATGAGGTATTTCCTTTGGACGTAAATTCATATATTTTCTGTATATGTTCAGAAAATATCCATTATTGGTGTCTTGGGATATAACAAACGATCTTGGTGAATGATTTTTGGAGTCCTTAATATTGACGATGATCAAGTCTCCTTTATCATCTATATCGTCGATGGTGAGTTTTGAAAGTTCCTCTCGTCTGCAGGCACCAGCTAATCCAAAAATTGTTACCAACTTCATCATCAAGTAAATTTCATCAGATGCCTCACTCATGAATTTTGTTATTTCCTCTTCATTAAAAGTTTTGGCCTTTTTTGGACGAAATCCTATATTCTGTCGTTTAATGAAGGCAGTTAATTTATGGAATTTTCCAATATCCAAATCCTGTTTCAGTTTACAAACACTCTTTATCATTGAATATCGGGACCATAATGTGTTTGGTCTCCAAATTTTGGACATTTCCAAAAAATACGCCGAAAACACTTCCTCCTTCCTCGGTTGAACCTTTTTGGAATTACACCAATCAATGAATTCTGAATATTGCTTCTCATATTTTATCTTCGACTTGGCCGGTAACAAATTTAAACTCGCTTCATAAGAAGCTGCTAATATTTCTTCGGGCAGGCCATCATCAGATCCCGAAGTATCCATTTTACCGGAGCGTACTGATTGAATTCGAGTTGATATTATTTATATTCAAACACAATTTCATAATAGCAAATGACAATGTATTAATTCTTATTCACATGCCGTATCCATAGTAACGTCGTCGGTGGCATAGAGATATATCATTATTCAGTTTATTCTTTAGAAAAAGCGTGCGAGAAAAACCCTTGCTAATCCATTACCACACGCATTTGCGTGCGGTAATGGAATAGCAGGGGTTTTTCCCACACTGTTTGGCAATGTGACTCTTTACGAATTGAAATACGTGCGGGAAAAAGAATGAAAGTGCACGCTTGTAGAAAAAACATTTATTACAGTATAATTCGTTTATTATGACGCCGGCTATACTGACCGATTGCTTATCATGACGCAAATGTAGTGTTTGGTTTCATTCAAAACTTCTTACAATAGGGTAATAATGAGGGACACGGCCTACTAAATCTAAATCCGGGTCCAGACGGCTGTAATGCAACGTGTAAAGCCGGGTCCAGACGGCTGTAATGCAACGTGTGGACGGCACCACGAACGTTACTGTAACGTTCGTCAGACCGTTCTTGGCTATCCATCGGGGTGTCGGTTTTTGTCGCGATCTCAAAGGCGCTCGCAGTTCTTGTTTGGACGGCTATTCGCGCGTTTGTTGTGGAGTGAGGAACAATCTCTCGAATTAATTGAATTTTACGGGCAGGACTACGGAATTTGGGACCAAAGGAATCCGAATACCACAAGATGAAATTCAAAATGATGCGTGGACAGAGATTTCTGTTTCATTTTCATTTCAAAATATATATTCATAATCCGTGGGCGACATTCAGGAACCCGGTGATGTTTTCATATTCACTCGTTTCTTCGGATTTCAATTCCAATAATAAATAATAATGAAGATCTTCTTTCATACAAATTTGTTTTTTTTCCGGTCATCACTAATTTTAAAGTAAGTGAAAATAACCGCAGCACCTGCTATCGCAACTTCCCAGGGTTCCAGGTTTTTTTTGGATTTCTTCGTGTTTTGATGGAATTTTAGGGGATATTCAGTTATTCTTCAGATTTTATACAGTTTCAGTAATTATGCACAACTGGAAGGACTGTGTCAGAGCTGTGTAAAAAATTTCACATTTTGCACAAATTCTGGTTCCAAAATGACGAAAATGAAAACAAGTCGTCAATCCCTCTAGTGGAAAAAAAAGGTGAAGTTTGCTTCTAGAAGGTAGTTCGAGGTTCAGCTGGTTTTCCTCTGGTTTCTAGACAGTTGTTAGAAATGTTTCATCTTGTTTATTTCAAACTTTATTGTACAAAAATGCCCGTTTTTTCGTCGGAACCGAAAAATACCACAATCAGAATAGGGAAAGAGTGTCGGAAAGAGATGATACTCATTTAGATAGTATTTATTGAACATTTTTGAATGAACATTCACAAATAAATATATTATGTATGTGATGTTGGTTAAACCGAAAATTCGCTATTTTTGAGAAAATCCAATAATAGTGGGTTTTATCAATTCAAAAAAATTCACATGGTTTTATAAAGTGCAGAAATTCTATGCCAACCCTGCAACTTTTCTTATCGGCATTACACGTTGCATTACAGCCGTCTGGACCCGGCCTTAGAAGACGTTGAAGATAAAGACGAACAACTTCTTAGAATCCAACAGTATCATGAAACTAAAACTTTACATCGTGGCTTACGAGAAAATTTAATTAGTTTCAAAAAGAAATATTATTGGCCTAACATGAACGAAGATGTTCAAAGTTATATTAATGCATATGAAATTTGTCAGAAAAGTAAATATGAAAGAACACCTATTGAATTACAATTCGAGCCTAATCCTATTGGTCCGAAAACATTTACTCACATCTATTGTGATACAATTCGTTTTAATCAAAATTATTGTCTTAGTATTGTAGACTCATTTCCGTGACTAGGACAATGTTACCCACTCTTACAGAAAACAGGTACAGAGATTATTGACAAATTATTAATTTATTTCAGTCATTACGGTGTCCCAATCAAAATAACATGCGACAATGGATTAGAATTTAAAAACAGTGTCGAACAAGATTTCTGTAGAACTCATAAAATAGAAATTCACTATATAACTAATTATAATCCGAATTCAAATGCATTAGTAGAACGTTTTCATTCGACATTAATCGAGCAATTAAGAACCATTGGAACAACTAACACATTTCAAAACAGAATTTCCCAGGCCCTATTGAGCTATAATAACTCAAATCACTCGAGTCTAGATATGACTCCAATGCAAATAATCAAAGCAGATTTAAACTATTCTCTTCCAATTGAGATAAGTCATAATGAAAGAGTAGAAAATTATGTTCAAAATTATCGAGAAAACTTGAATGAAATATCAAAACACTTAGAGTCAAGGAATCTGAAAAATGTAAACCGTTTAGAAAAAATTAATGAATAACGTAAAGCTGAGAGAGATCATCCCTTAAATAAAAATCCTACTTATATTAAAACCGCCATTACTAGATATAGATTCTCACAGAATAAAGGATTGCAAGAATAAACACATTTGTCATAAGAAAATCGTGAAACAGAGGAAGAAATAATATCATTTTGTTTCAGATCGAAAATGGATCTTTTTAAGAAATTATTAATTTTGTGCATCATAATGAATTGCAACTATTCTATGGAAATTATACCGATAGAAATTAATGTATGTATTACCAATATCTCTTGGAAAGGCATATGTTAATGATAGAAATTTACAATTTATTTATCATATCGATTTGAACATAATAGCAGATCTAATGATGAAATATCAAAAAGAAATAAGTAAATTTTCAAATTTTCAATTGGGATTAGCACAAACGGCAAACTATAAGTACTTGAAACATTCAAACGAAATTAATTTCAATACCTTAGAAGAATTACTAAATGAAAAACTTAGAATCAGAAGAGGATTGATTAATATAGGAGGAAAAATTTCTAAGATTCTATTTGGAACACTAGATGCTGATGATGAAGAATTATACAAGAACAACTTTGATAGTATTACCAAAAATGAGGATATTCTGATGAAAAACCAGAAGAAAATTGCAACTATTGTTAATGAAATCAAAAATAAATACATTGATAAATTCAATAAAATGTGGGAAAACTTTCAATCACTCCAAGTTGTACCATTACTCCAAGAAGTACAACAAATGCATTTATTCACCTTTCAACTCAGAGAGATCAAAAATACCCTTGATGAAATCCAAACAGCAGTAAGCTTCGCAAGGTTACATCTATTTTACCTCATTCCAAATTTTCGGAATTAATTAAAAACAATACTATTATACCCCAACATCATCTAAAAGATTATTATCAATTATGTTACACGAAAGTTGTATTCAAAAATAGAATATTACTATTTCTCATATCGATTCCTTTAGTAAATATGAAAAGTTATGATCTGTATAAGTTCTACTATTTACCACAAAACAATTTAACCCTTCCTTATTCCGATCCTTACTGGCTCAGTCAAGAAGAAGTTCTTAAATGGTCGACGCAACAATGCCACCCAGTGGAAGATGACTTTCTATGCAACCAAGACTCTCTGACAGAAGCACCAAATTGTATGAAAAATATTTTGAGAAACCAAACAGAAAACTGCCCCAAATCAAAAAGCACTATCCTCCAGATATGAAAATGTTAGAAGATGGAAATGCACTATCCATTCATAACCCAAAAGTGAAAGAAATATGTCCAAATCAAGTGAAACATCATTTCGCTCCTCCAATCCCAATCCTGATATCTAAATGTACTTTGAGCAATTATAAAAAAGAAATAACTGCTACTATTTCAACCGATGAAGAAAAATTCATCATTCTTCCGAAAATGGAGCCGTCATCCCAAAATCAAGAAAAAGAAGAATCCGTCAAGAAGGAAGACATCCCAGATATAGAGTTGGAAGAAATCCACCTCTGGAGTATACAACCTTCAAGATTCATAATTTATTTTATTGTTATAATAATAATTTTAATTATCTGCTTATGTCAAATTGATTATCATTTTAAGAAAGTATTTTTCAAAGCTACACCTACAAAAGGTGATACGTTTGATTTAGGTGGGGAGGAATTACGTAATACACCCTTCTTATTCTAAGATAGCTGCAACATTGTATTCCAATTGAAATATTAATATGACCATGTTACTTTTCACAAACGCAGCACACGTGTCCCTTATCTTAATGCTGACTGCAGCATAATACCCCAGCAAACACGGCGATGCAAATGTAACTCTTATGCGATGTACTGTTTACCTCCCCAAGCGCTCGCATTTGCATCCAAATGTCCGCCACATCAAGTACGCATTTCGGAAAAATGAGTAGTTGAATATGGGATCGTAAAACTGGTCACAAATGATACTCCATTTCTTGTCGCATTTGTGACGCTCATGCGAGTTAATTTTGGGACCACTCTTCTTTATTTCCTTCCGACGTCGCATAGGTATTTTGATGTGATACTAAAAGATATCTTCAAATAGGAAGCCATTTCTCATCGCATTTGAGACATATTTTGTTATACTCTTTGCGTACATGAATATTATACCATTTTTGATGGGTGATTAATTCAATGATTGCAGGATGATACTAAAAAAATTTATTCGAACAACAAATATAATAATTAGTAAAGTCAAGATAGAATACATTGGAAAACAAAAAAAATAGTAGAAAAAAAGAGACAAAAAAATGTACAATATAAGTGTGAGAATTAATTATGTAGTTGGGTTTTCAATCTACCTCTCCTTCCTCTGTCTAGCATGTCGAAACTATTCCTTCACATAGATTTCGAAGTCCTTCTCGGAAATTCCACTGTTCTTCCTCACCACATCTGAAAGAAATAAAAGTATAAGTTAAAATGATTCTTTTTGATTAGCAAGATCGTAATAAGTTCGATTTTTTGAGAAATAATATTAGATTAAAGGAGTATTGTACATTGCTCTCCTACATCTTTCGATGAGTGATTAAGGGACAGTAATTTCTAACTTGAGCAAGTTTATCAATTTTGTTCAACTATTCAATTTATTAGTTCAACTTATTTCAATTGATGAGAAGATAAAGATATAACGGCGATTACTGCGAACGATTACTATGTTCTTATAGGTGTCAAAATCATTGAAAAATTTCTGGACAACAAATTTACAAGAAGTATTCGAATAACTGCAAAGGTTGTGTTTGACAGTATCGCGGCTACACCTCGAATCAAATACTCACTGAATTAAATCTTCATAACGGGACTTTCAGCTGTTTAGAAATTAGACCCTTGGCATGTCAGTGAACAAAGTTCAGCCGTTTCATCGGTGAGGGTTCTTTTGAGACATCTCACCAACTCACCACGAAATCCTTGCTGCTGTTACCCCGAACGGCTTCATATGGTTTTTACTGAAAAAGTATATTTCGTATAAGGTTAGAAATTCAGTTTTTGAAATTATAAGACATAAAAATTCCGAATCAGATCAGTTTTGATGGCAGTTTCACTAAAGAAATATGTAATTAGTTCAAATCCAAGCTTTCCAAATATGGTGATATGAATTACTAAGTAATCTGTTCCTATATTTTATAATTTCTCAAAAATTAGACCGACCAAAGGAACACTAGAAGGAGTAATTTCTTTCAATTATACTCACTCTCTGAATAACAGAACTTAAATTTCATTCGAAAGCTCCAACTGTGTTATTATGAATTTCGCAGAAAACATCACCAATTTTGCTAACCCTGTACAGCACAAACTATTTCAGACACGTTAATTAAAACCCAATAGTTGGAAAAGTGCTGGGATTGCCTATTCTACGGATTTTTGAAATATTTTCAAAACCAAATGAAATAAAAAAATATTCAACTGCAAAAATCAAGACAAATCTCAGAACAACACTTTTTTTTTTAGATCAAAAAGTTCTGCGCCAACACACATATTAAGACTTCATTATACGATCATTATATGTAGCTAAAATGAAATATCAAAATATTTGATTTACAACAATAACTAAAAGAATTTACTTACCAATGAACACACTCAAATTGCAGAAAACCAAAAAATTGAATATCCGATCAAACGAACAGCGAACTTCTCGAAGCGAACACTAGTGACAAAATGATGATGGATCCAACAGAAAAAACTCAAGTGTAAAAATTGTTTTCGTTGAATTTGTCAGACGCAAAACGAAAATCTCTGCGAATTCCATAGTCCAAACCGGGTTTCGAGAGGAAAATATCCCGGCCGAATGTAATTAGGGGCAATAAAACCCAGATGCGGTAGTTTCTCTACAGTTAAAGATCGAAGAAATCCTCATATTATGACTCTTTGGCTATGAATCACAATACGAACGAACATTTGAGATATCTTTATTCATCGTCGAAATGTTGAGAATTTTTCTTCCACATCTCGTTAACAAAGCGATATCACAATGAAGATTTTATTTCATGTTGAAAATGTAACTCCACAAAAGTGTCAGGCGATGTAAGGTGTTTGCTGGGACCGATGGTATAAAAAGGTACGATGTTTAATTAGGTATAAGAATAGTAGTAACAATAGTGAGACTAGTGTCTATTGTCTGTATCCCTTATCAAACGTTCTTAATAAAGCTGTTTTTAAAAACGGTGTTTTTCCCTCAAACAACATAATTATATATATATATATATATATATATATATATATACTGTGATGTAGTTATGGTCGTTATTTATATAGAAGGAGGTTTAAGGGAATCGACCAAGGTTTACACCAAAAAGTAGTTCTCTGTTTTCTTTGCCGAGCTTTCGGATTTTTATTCAATCCTTTTTCAGGGCTTCTACAAGATATAATTTACATCTATAAAAGTTTCAATAAAAACAACACAGAGCTTTCTCACAATTGAAATGTAACAATTAAAACAAAAAACATTTTAAAATTGCTCACAACAAAAACATCTCTGAAATTACTTACTGAATTCGAGATTAAGGTGTCATCCAATATATGTTGATCATTATATTCGTGAGAATCATCGACCCAACAGGAAACTCAGCAATAAGTATCTGGTATTCTCTCTCGATAAATATTTACATTCAAACGTCAATTAAATTGAAATAAAATGAATCAAGATGTTAGATTCAACACATGCGCTTCACATCAAGGTACAAACAATTGCAGACCACAATTAGACAAGGTAGGCATCAACGATCAAACATTAATGTGCTAGAATAGGATGGACTCTCGTCACAGATTAATCTTACTGGTCAAAGTTATTGATCGAGCGGTCCATCATAGAAAATCCTCTCGCGGTTCGGATATGTAAGCAAATACGTATAGATGTTACTGAGATTTTGTGTGTCAGTTTTACCGTTGATAGCCTCCTCCTCTGCATTAATATGAATCATCTCCAACATGATTCTCTTGTTATAATTTCTCTCTCTATCAATTATCTCCACGTTCTCGAACAGAAAACTGTGTTCATGTTCCAGCGAGTGTTTTGCCAAGGCACACCTTTCATTCCTCTTATTTACATCGCTCCTATGAAGTGCTATTCGATTCTTCAGTAGCTGAGATGTTTGACCTACATAACCACGGGAACAATCTGCACACTCTATTCTGTAGACAACGTTTGAACACAACATATGATCTTTTAACCTACTGTACAGTTTTTTAACAGTTTTGTAATTGTAAACTGCAATTTTTAATTCTTCACTAGTCAAACATCTTTTTATTTTATGAGTTAGACCTTTAATGTTAATAATACTTCCAAACATTATTTCAACTCTACTTTCTGTCTCACTAGTTCTAAGCAATTGTGGTACTTGGTTGTTGTCGTCCATATGGTTAATGTTGACTGACGAATAGAGAAGTTTGGAAATCATTCTTTTTGGGTACCCATTCTCGACCAGAATATTGAAAAGTTTGTCCATGGAGCGCTTCAAAAACTTTGGATGGCATATCCTGTTTACCCTATTTTTCATCTCTCTAATGCAATTGATTTTCATTTGTACGGGGAGGTCTGATTTAAAATGTATCAATTTATCAGAAGCTGTTTGCTTTCTGTGCCAGTCGAGATATACTGTATTGTCAATTCTGTAAAGTCTCATATCTAAAAAACTAACCGAATTGTTCTCGTCCTCTAACTCGATGGTAAATTGTATATGTGGATTGTAACTATTGAAGCGCTCCAATATATCTTCAACGTCCTCTCTATGTAAGGCCAAAATGAGGTCATCTACAAATTTTTTGATGAACGCGATTTTGTGTCTCAACTTGGGAATACACATATCTAATACGTGATCCATGACATACTGAGCTAGTATTGGGCTGATTTTTGAGCCCATGGCACATCCGAATATTTGATTATAAAACTGGTTGTCAAATGAGAAATAGTTGTTACGAAGTATGAACTTGATTATGTCAAAAAATAGATCTTTTGGAAAATCATGGTTACTGGAAATTACGTCCCATTTTTGATCTAGGACCTGTATGATAATTTCCTCACTTAAGTTGCCGAATAGGTTTACCACATCTAGTGAAATTATCACGTAATTCTCACTACAGTTTGAAATTATTGACAAACGTTGCGAACTCGAATGTATCCTTTATAAAATATTCATTATTTCTATCATAAGTTTGGGCCAAAATATCCGTCATGAACATAGATATATTGCTAATTGGGCTGTCTATACTTGACACTATAGGACGCAAAGGGTAATCTTGTTTGTGCAATTTAGGATTGCCATAGATTCTCGGACATACTGAATTGTATGATTTTAGGGCCTTTGCTCTTTCTGCATTAAGAATATTAAGGTCCTGTAACTTTTTTATGTAATTATTGCTTTTATTCTGTAATGTTGAAGTAGGGTCTCTTTGTAGCGGTCGAAAATTTTCTGAATTTACTATTTCGTACATTTTTTGTCTGTAGTTATCCCGTTCCATAATCACTGTCACAGAACCTTTATCGCTGTTGAGAACTAACAGATTTTCATTTTCTTTCAAAAAGGTTTTGGTTTCGTTATAGAGTTTGTCTGTGTACGTTCCTTCACCTCGGTTACTATTCCGAGTTTTTTGAAGAATGTCTTCAACATCGGCAATTAATGTATTCACCGGAATGTCTCTAGTTGAGATTGGTAAGCTGAATTTCGAACCTAATGAAAGAAGTGTCTTAACATTATCTGGTATAACCACTCTAGAGAGATTTTTAAACGACTTTTCTTGTGTTACTAATTTATTTGCATTCGTGTCGCGCAATCTTTCTATCTTTGACAAATTTGACTGCCTAATATTATGGAATCTCCTGTTAAATCCAATCTTCTGTCTACGCTTGAACTCATCTAACACTGTTCTAGGGAGATCATTTCTTAAGTTATTCATTAGTTGCCTGTTCGATTTTTCTAAAATATGTATCTTATAATTAATATAATCTATTTCTAATCTTATAATTTTGAGTCTGATATTCTTGTTCAATTCATCCAATCTTCTGCTGAACTTACGACTAGTACTTATCTCGAATAACCCCATGATACTATTAATGTTTGAGCTTATATGTTTAGGTACGATATCCTGTCTCTTACACTCTAATAAAAATATACGTCTATTATAAGCCGACGCCAACTTGCCTCTCTGCGTATTCCATTTCTTCAGGTGTTTTGTTACTTCTTCCGAATATCTTGCAGTTATGTCCTGATAAAATCCCATCTTGATTTCAACTGTGATGTGTTATGGTCGTTATTTATATAGAAGGAGGTTTAAGGGAATCGACCAAGGTTTACACCAAAAAGTAGTTCTCTGTTTTCTTTGCCGAACTTTCGGATTTTTATTCAATCCTTCTTCAGGGCTTCTACAAGATATAATTTACATCTATGAAAGTTTCAATAAAAACAACACAGAGCTTTCTCACAATTGAAATGTAACAATTAAAACAAAAAACATTTTAAAATTGCTCACAACAAAAACATCTCTGAAATTACTTACTGAATTCGAGATTAAGGTGTCATCCAATATATTTTGATCATTATATTCGTGAGAATCATCGACCCAACAGGAAACTCAGCAATAAGTATCTGGTATTCTCTCTCGATCGATATTTATCGATCCTGTTGGGTCGATGATTCTCACGAATATAATGATCAAAATATATTGGATGACACCTTAATCTCGAATTCAGTAAGTAATTTCAGAGATGTTTTTGTTGTGAGCAATTTTAAAATGTTTTTTGTTTTAATTGTTACATTTCAATTGTGAGAAAGCTCTGTGTTGTTTTTATTGAAACTTTTATAGATGTAAATTATATCTTGTAGAAGCCCTGAAGAAGGATTGAATAAAAATCCGAAAGCTCGGCAAAGAAAACAGAGAACTACTTTTTGGTGTAAACCTTGGTCGATTCCCTTAAACCTCCTTCTATATAAATAACGACCATAACTACATCACAGTTGAAATCAAGATGGGATTTTATCAGGACATAACTGCAAGATATTCGGAAGAAGTAACAAAACACCTGAAGAAATGGAATACGCAGAGAGGCAAGTTGGCGTCGGCTTATAATAGACGTATATTTTTATTAGAGTGTAAGAGACAGGATATCGTACCTAAACATATAAGCTCAAACATTAATAGTATCATGGGGTTATTCGAGATAAGTACTAGTCGTAAGTTCAGCAGAAGATTGGATGAATTGAACAAGAATATCAGACTCAAAATTATAAGATTAGAAATAGATTATATTAATTATAAGATACATATTTTAGAAAAATCGAACAGGCAACTAATGAATAACTTAAGAAATGATTTCCCTAGAACAGTGTTAGATGAGTTCAAGCGTAGACAGAAGATTGGATTTAACAGGAGATTCCATAATATTAGGCAGTCAAATTTGTCAAAGATAGAAAGATTGCGCGACACGAATGCAAATAAATTAGTAACACAAGAAAATTGGTTTAAAAATCTCTCTAGAGTGGTTATACCAGATAATGTTAAGACACTTCTTTCATTAGGTTCGAAATTCAGCTTACCAATCTCAACTAGAGACATTCCGGTGAATACATTAATTGCCGATGTTGAAGACATTCTTCAAAAAACTCGGAATAGTAACCGAGATCTTTTAAGATCGAAAATGACAAGTATTATAACTAATCACATTCATAATAATAAGGGTGCAGGAACGTACACAGACAAACTCTATAACGAAACCAAAACCTTTTTGAAAGAAAATGAAAATCTGTTAGTTCTCAACAGCGATAAAGGTTCTGTGACAGTGATTATGGAACGGGATAACTACAGACAAAAAATGTACGAAATAGTAAATTCAGAAAATTTTCGACCGCTACAAAGAGACCCTACTTCAACATTACAGAATAAAAGCAATAATTACATAAAAAAGTTACAGGACCTTAATATTCTTAATGCAGAAAGAGCAAAGGCCCTAAAATCATACAATTCAGTATGTCCGAGAATCTATGGCAATCCTAAATTGCACAAACAAGATTACCCTTTGCGTCCTATAGTGTCAAGTATAGACAGCCCAATTAGCAATATATCTATGTTCATGACGGATATTTTGGCCCAAACTTATGATAGAAATAATGAATATTTTATAAAGGATACATTCAAGTTCGCAACGTTTGTCAATAATTTCAAACTGTAGTGAGAATTACGTGATAATTTCACTAGATGTGGTAAACCTATTCGGCAACTTAAGTGAGGAAATTATCATACAGGTCCTAGATCAAAAATGGGACGTAATTTCCAGTAACCATGATTTTCCAAAAGATCTATTTTTTGACATAATCAAGTTCATACTTCGTAACAACTATTTCTCATTTGACAACCAGTTTTATAATCAAATATTCGGATGTGCCATGGGCTCAAAAATCAGCCCAATACTAGCTCAGTATGTCATGGATCACGTATTAGATATGTGTATTCCCAAGTTGAGACACAAAATCGCGTTCATCAAAAAATTTGTAGATGACCTCATTTTGGCCTTACATAGAGAGGACGTTGAAGATATATTGGAGCGCTTCAATAGTTACAATCCACATATACAATTTACCATCGAGTTAGAGGACGAGAACAATTCGGTTAGTTTTTTAGATATGAGACTTTACAGAATTGACAATACAGTATATCTCGACTGGCACAGAAAGCAAACAGCTTCTGATAAATTGATACATTTTAAATCAGACCTCCCCGTACAAATGAAAATCAATTGCATTAGAGAGATGAAAAATAGGGTAAACAGGATATGCCATCCAAAGTTTTTGAAGCGCTCCATGGACAAACTTTTCAATATTCTGGTCGAGAATGGGTACCCAAAAAGAATGATTTCCAAACTTCTCTATTCGTCAGTCAACATTAACCATATGGACGACAACAACCAAGTACCACAATTGCTTAGAACTAGTGAGACAGAAAGTAGAGTTGAAATAAAGTTTGGAAGTATTATTAACATTAAAGGTCTAACTCATAAAATAAAAAGATGTTTGACTAGTGAAGAATTAAAAATTGCAGTTTACAATTACAAAACTGTTTAAAAACTGTACAGTAGGTTAAAAGATCATATGCCAACTATGTTGTGTTCAAACGTTGTCTACAGAATAGAGTGTGCAGATTGTTCCCGTGGTTATGTTGGTCAACTTTGATATTGTTGATGCCGGGAGGGTCGAGACCAGAGAGTATGATACCATCAACGCTTTACCGGCGGATGAAAGGACAGGTAGTAACAGTTTAAATGTCATACATCTTAATATTAGAAGTATAAATAAAAACCTCGATGAGCTCTTGATCTACTTGGAGGATTTGGGCATTGATAATGTCGACATTATTATTTTGACTGAAACGTGGAATATACGGGAAGTGGATGATTTCAATATTCCCCACTTCGATATTATATATAACAACTCTCGAATAAATCAAAACGATGGTGTAGTGGTCTACATAAAAGACTCTATTGTCTATGAGGACTTTATCGTCGATCTCACAGAGACGAAACTGATAAGATTTACCTTTGTAATGAACGATGTAACTGTTGGGGTGACCGCTTCATATAGACCACCGTCTACAAGTAAAAACTTATATATAGAAGAATTGGCTAACTATTTTTCTACGGTTCGTACTCTAAAGAAGGGAGTAGAATTGTTTGTCGGTGACACTAATATTGATCTTTTAGGGAAGGATGATGATTCCAGTTTGAATGAATACCTGTGTGTGTTAAGCGAGTTCGGTTTTCTCTCCTACATAAATAAACCAACAAGGGAGACTGACTCACAAAATAAGTCCATAATCGATCACGCGTTTGTTAGGAATGTTAGAGATGATGTGAGCGTTTTTCCGGCTATTGTAAGGTCTACTCTGACCGATCATTTCATGATTTTTCTGAGTCTCAGATTCTCTGAAGAATTGAAGGGGAAAAAAAATGTTATATCTAACGAGGTGAATATAATAAATTATAAAAATTTGATGAATACGTTGGCTGACGAGGAATGGAGTAATGTTCTCAATGAGAATAATCCCGAAAAAAGTTATGGTACATTTTTAAATAAATTTAAGAGATTTGTGAGGTCAAGTACTGAGCACAAGATTATTGCTAACAAATACCGAAAGCTAAAGCCTTGGATTACACAAGGGTTAATTGTTTCTATTCATCATCGTGATTTATTGAAAAGGAAACTGAAAGATGACAGAAACCTTGACAAAATTGCAGAGTATAAAAAATACAGGAACTATCTTAATGTATTAATAAAAACAACTAAAAATAATTTTTTTAAACAGAAGATTGAAAACGCGCAGAACAATATTAGAAAAATCTGGCAAACTATCGATCAGGCTACATCCAATAATAAGTATAGAAAACAGGCTGAAATTACTTTGGAGGGTGATGACGGTGAAATTATATCGGGGGATAAGAACATTGCCAACTCGTTCAATAATTTTTTCGGAAATATCGGTACAAAAATGGCTAAAAATATTAAAACAACTAGAGGAAACACGGAAAAAGCAGTCAGGGGTTTTAGCGGAGATTCATTTTTTCTCAAGCCGGTTAGTAAAAATGAGATTGTCACTGTAATAAATGGCTTACGATCCAGCTCTGCTGATGGTCCGGATCAAGTATCGGTAAAACTAATTAAATCCTGCCACGTCTATCTACTTGAGCCAATCACTCATATAATAAATCTATGTTTTTCAGCTGGCACAACACCTAAGCAATTCAAGGAATCAATTACGATCCCTGTATATAAATCCGGCTGTAAGAAAAATCCAACCAATTATAGACCCATAACCCTTATAAATAACTTTGCTAAAATCTACGAACACTGTTTAAAGTCTCGGTTGTTGGAGTTTACGACAAACCACAGGATATTGAGTAAAACGCAGTTTGGTTTTCGGGAGGGTATGGGCACACAAGACGCTATAGTGGAACTCCAGAAATTCATTATTTGTGCTAATAACAAAGGCAATAAGTGTCTCGCTGTTTTTCTGGACTTGGCGAAAGCCTTTGACACTGTCAACTTTGAAATATTGTTGGGAAAATTGGATTCAATTGGTATACGGGGCACTGCATTAAACATATTTCGTACATATTTGGAAAATCGTTCCCAAATTGTAAAGATTGGTGACGAAAAGAGCGATCCTATGCCAATAACAATGGGAGTTCCTCAGGGGACGGTGTTGGGTCCCATCTTATTTTTGATATATATCAATTCACTGGGTGACTAAAAAATTGAGGGGAAAATAATATCTTATGCAGATGACACAGTAGCCGTCTTTGAGGGACGAACTTGGGAAGAGGTAATTGGAAAGGCCGAGTTGGGTATGCAGGTTATTTTGGATTATTTGAGTCAGAACCTTTTGAGTTTGAATAAACTTAAAACTAAATTCATGACTTTCTCAGCTACAATTATTGCCCAACCACATCTTGATCGACTGAAGATACATGATTCTGAATGCAGAGATTTTAGGAATTGTGACTGTTGTTCTATTGGAAATGCCAAGGTGATAAGATATCTTGGAGTTGAATTGGATCAACATCTAAAGTGGAATGAACATATTGAATGTTTGACTAGAAGACTCAGATCCTTGATCCACAAATTTTATTGTTTGAGGGAGATATTAAATAAAAGAGATTTGTTGAGAGTTTACAATTCACTTGTTGAATCGATATTGAGGTATTGTATCATTATTTGGGGCGGTTGCTATGAAAATGCTATGTATCCCCTTCAGATAGCTCAAAATACTATCCTTAAAGTAATTCTGCGTAAAAATCGACTTTACCCTACTTTAACACTATATGAAGAGGCGGATGTACTGAGTGTAAGAAAACTCTATGTTTATCAATCGATATTATGGATCTCGAAAATTTATAACCCACGGATGTCGTGTTACAATACCAGACAGGCTGATCACGTGGAGGTTCCTTTTTACAAAAAAAGTTTCACACAAAAATGTATCCACTATTATGCTCCGAAAATGTTTAACCTATTACCGGGGGATATTATAAAACTGGTTCCGTCCGGATCTTTTAAGGTAAGGATGAGAGAATACATTAAGTCAAATGGTGAGACATTCATGAGAGTCTTTAAATGAGGCTGTTATGCAGGCAGTCCATTGGGCGTTTTCTGATTTGTGTAGATTTTTTTTTTTTCTTTTTTCTCTCTGTTCTCGATTCTTCTGAGCGGCGTTTATTGCAGGGGTGTGCACACGACTTGTGATGGCGAATTACATAATTTTGTTTCAGTCTCGGAAGTTTGTCACACACAAACCATTGGTTTAGGTGACAGACTTAAATATGTATTATCGGATAAATTGAGGATTGTTTAGTGGTAACAAAAATGTTCAAATGTTACAGATAGATTTTTCAGTGATCGTGTTTGATTATATAAACATCTCAGCTACTGAAGAATCGAATAGCACTTCATAGGAGCGATGTAAATAAGAGGAATGAAAGGTGTGCCTTGGCAAAACACTCGCTGGAACATGAACACAGTTTTCTGTTCGAGAACGTGGAGATAATTGATAGAGAGAGAAATTATAACAAGAGAATCATGTTGGAGATGATTCATATTAATGCAGAGGAGGAGGCTATCAACGGTAAAACTGACACACAAAATCTCAGTAACATCTATACGTATTTGCTTACATATCCGAACCGCGAGAGGATTTTCTATGATGGACCGCTCGATCAATAACTTTGACCAGTAAGATTAATCTGTGACGAGAGTCCATCCTATTCTAGCACATTAATGTTTGATCGTTGATGCCTACCTTGTCTAATTGTGGTCTGCAATTGTTTGTACCTTGATGTGAAGCGCATGTGTTGAATCTAACATCTTGATTCATTTTATTTCAATTTAATTGACGTTTGAATGTAAATATTTATCGAGAGAGAATACCAGATACTTATTGCTGAGTTTCCTGTTGGGTCGATGATTCTCACGAATATAATGATCAACATATATTGGATGACACCTTAATCTCGAATTCAGTAAGTAATTTCAGAGATATATATATATATATATATATATATGTATATGTATATATATATATATATATATATATATATATATATATATATATATATATATATGGTAAAGATTTAAAGGACATAACCCTCTGAAACGAAAATTTACTTCACCGATCCCTCATTATTTATCCTTATATTATATATATATATATATATATATATAATTACATAATATGGCCCCATACTAATTAGATACATTGTTTATCTACATACCATTGATTCGATATATTACTATGTTGTATTTTGCAGACTAAGCAATGAACACCTGCAGTCAATACGCAGGAAGAATAAGATAAGAGAATGTTATAAATATCTGTTGATGACAATTTCTAGTCAGTTAATTAATCGATCTAGTAGCTCTACCAAGTATTAACGTTGTATTGTATTGAATAAAGTAAAGTAGTTTTTTTTTTTTTAAAACGAAGTCTTCCTCCCGAAAAACATAATTGGCGACGAGGTCTGGGATTGTGCCGGTTTTGTTAAATTCTGTGAGTTCCTGAAAAAGAAGAGGTCCATCCAGTCTACAACACCGTCGGTTTCAACCGTTGAGCACAAGAAGAACTAGGTGAAGAAGACAGGAGCCCGATCACCCGAGTAGCGCCCCGTGACGGTTCCATTTCAACAAGACAACGTGGTGAGCAATCCTTTAATTACTCCCAGTTTACCTAATCTGGCCCAAAATTAGTCAACCTTTTCCCCAAGTTTTGAGCGTAAAACTTGTATAAAGTTTTTTCTAGGTTTCTTATAAAAAACCGATTTATAAAGTTTTCCCTAGGTTTCTTATTTCAAAAACCGATTTATAAAGTTTTCTCTAGGTTTCTTTCAAAAACCGATTAAAATAGTTTTTCCTAGGTTTCTTAAGAAAAAACCGACAACGCGATTGAAATAATAATTGATATAATTGATAATTGATATAATTACATAATAATTGATATAACTGATATAATTGATCAAATAAGTGAAATATTAAAATAATTCAATATTACGTCGATTAAACAATTTAGAGGTCGTAAGAATAAAACAAAGAAAATGGCAGTAGATTTGTCGCTAGCTGAAAAGTTTGGTATGCTGTTACCCAAATTTTCTGGTGTTGAGAACGAGTTGCATTCGTTCATAAAAAGTGTTGATGATTATTTAGCGATGTTCGTAAATGAAAATATTATGGTGAAAAATTATTGCTTCGCAGTGGTCAAATCAAAACTCATAGATAGAGCCCTAGCAGAAGTAGCAACGTCTGACATTCCGAATAATTGGGATGTTCTCAAAAATTTCTTGTATACAAAATTTGGTGATCAAATTAACCTTGATGTTTTGATACACCAATTGCAATTCTTGAACAAAAAGCCCAATGAAGATATAATTTCATTTATAGACCGAATAATTTCTTTGAAAATAAGAATAAATTATAGAATTGACGCAGATAGAATGCCAAATCCAGAAAAAGCAATTTATAAGAATAATATTTTGAAAATTTGTAAAACTGTTCTAATATCAAACGCGCCTATGGAACTAAGAACATATTTAATAACAAATAATGAATTTTCTTTTGATGACACAGTAAATGCAACGAAAGACTATATGTGCAATCTAGCCCAATACGAATTACTTGATAGGAGTAGAAAAAATAAAAATTTTGCTCAGAATCATTCGAAAAATGTTCCAAGAAACTTTAATTATACACAAAATAGATTAAATCACGCATTTAATAATTACGGCGAAGTACCTAGATTTCCTTCGCAGCCAGTTCAATTTACTCAGAGAAATACTAATTACCAATACCCGAATCATAATAATAATTTTAAAACTAATCATTCAAGTAATGTTTTTAAACCAAATCCCAATCAAAGAATTACTACCCCTCCAGAGAAGATGTCGATACAGACAAGAAATTATCCCAAGAAACGTTCAAATTACTCTACACAATATAATCCAAATCCTCAACGTAACTTCTATCATAATAATGCTCATAATAATTACCAGAACAGAAATCAACATAATAATCCTAATTTTTACTTTGAAGAATTAACGCATTTAGATACGAGGAAACAAAGAAATGAAAATCAATTTGATTACTGTAAACCTTCAACTTCAAAAAACCACGACAATAATAGTCGAAATTTTCGCGAAGTTACCCAAGAAGACGCATTGACTTAAATTATAATATTAATCATTCTAATCAATTGCCCTTTATTGAATTTAAATATCCAAGATGTAAACTTTTAATAGATAGTGGCTGTTCAGTATGTTTGATAGATCCAAAATTTGCTTATAATAACTTCTATGATAATATTTTTCAAGAAGAATCAACGTTAACTGCATGTATGAAGCAGGATACTTCAAAGGAAAAAGTATTACTTCCTTTATTTTCAGAATTTCGTATGAATGATAGTCACCCTTTTGTACTTTATAAATTTCATAATAATTACGATGGCATTATAGGAGCCGATTTTCTTAATAAATACGGTTTGACATTCGATTTTAAAAACCAAGTATTGATGAATAATTATTGTAGAATTCCATTCAAATATGGAAAAACTTCGATTGAAAATAATTGTTTAATTCAGAAAGTATCACAACTTGAACGAGAAAAATATGAGCTTTTCAGAAACTTTGCAAATAATTTGCAGGAAATTGATAAAATCGATAAAGCAAATGAAGATTTGAAAACTGAAAACGAACAATTGAAATCTAAACTTTTCATGATCGAGATGTCTAATAAAGAACTTCAAAAAATGATTGAATTGAACTCAAAAGCAAGTTATGAAATGGAAAAAGAAATTTCAAATTTGAAAAAATCAATAAACGTAATGAATAGGGAAAAACCAAGTTCACAGAAATCCTATTTTAGAATGAATAAAGCAAATAATAACAATGAGCAAGTAAAATCAGAATCTGATAGGTTGAATGATGAAAATACGATTATAAATAAAGACTTCGCATATTTTAATGACATTACGTATGAAAACTTTACGAAACTATATGAAACAAATAATATTCCCGATTGTCATAATATTGAAGAAAAACAAGGTAATTTATTCAAAGCCCCTAATAAATATTCGTTAGCCCATTGCGTATCAGAAGATTTCCATATGAGTAGAGGCATTGCCCGAGATTTTAAGAGAAAATTTGGAAATATAGATGAATTAAAATCGCAAAATAAAAAAGTAGGAGAAGTAGCTATTATTCGAAATAAAAACCGTGTTATTTACTATTTGATAACCAAGAAATCCTATTATGATAAACCTACATATGAAAATGTATTTAATTCCCTTTTATATTTGAAAAAACTTATGGAGTCAAGAAATGAAACTCATTTAGCTTTACCGCGTATAGCGTGCGGATTAGATGAATTAAAATGGCCTATTATTTTGGATATGATAAAGTATATTTTTGCAAGATGCAAAGTGAAAATAATTATTTATTATTTATCGCCACTGCATACCGAAGTAAATAAAGAATTTATAGATTTTAATGGGATACTGCCGGTCTTCTTAAAAGTGAACGAAAAACATAATTGTCGACGAGGTAATAATATAAATTATAATGAAATTGATGATATTGTTTATGATGAAATGAATGAAGAATTTATAGATTTTAATGCAATCGAAGATAATGAGTCAGTTTTTAATAATGTAACAGACGACGAATTAGATGAATGTTTAAATCTTTTAACTGAGCCTAATGCAGAATTGCCCGTTTTAAATGATGAAGATTTAACTGAATTACAATCAGGAAACATAATTGTCCATAGCGATATAACAGTTCACAGTAATACTGAAAATCCAATCTTGGAGCTCCCTTACACTGAAAGAAGTATTAATGCTTATCCATTACAAATTATTTTGAAGATAGGTCCAAGTTATAATGTGACGAAAGTGAAACTGTTCGGAGATAAACTACGATTTAGAGTCTCCATTAATTCGATTGATAGAGATATTTTCCGATTTATTAAAGAATACGTTCAACCTCAGAAATCATATACTATATATTTTGTCTCTGAAGAATTAGAAAAACCCTTTATACGAATTTTACAAAATAATTTCAATTATAAAACTCTACAATTTAAAATTTCTAGAATATTCGTGGAAGATGTCGAAGATAAAGAGGAACAATTACTACGCATTCAGCAATATCATGAAACCAAAACTATTCATCGCGGATTAAGAGAAAACTTAACAAGTTTGAGACGTAAATATTATTGGCCGAATATGAATAAAGACGTACAGAATTATATTAACTCGTGTGAGATATGTCAGAAAAATAAATATGAGAGAACGCCGATTCAATTACAATTTAAACCGAACCCAATAGGATCAAAACCATTTACACACATATATTGTGATACTATAAGATTTGGACAAACCTATTGTTTGAGCATTATTGATTCGTTCTCTAGATTAGGACAATGTTATCCTTTATTACAAAAAACTGGAACAGAAATTGTAGATAAATTGATATTATATTTTAGCCATTATGGAATACCAAATAAAATAACGTGCGATAACGGACTTGAATTCAAAAATAATGTGGTTCAAGATTTTTGTAAAATACACCAAATAGAAATTCATTACATTTCGAATTACAATCCGAATTCAAATGCACTTGTAGAGAGGTTTCATTCTACGTTAACTGAACAATTAAGAGTTATCAATTCCAGTAATTCAACGTTTCAAAATAAATTAGCACAGGCTTTACTTAGTTACAATAATTCCAATCACTCCAGTTTAGAAATGACTCCGATGCAAATAATCAAAGCTGATTTAAATTATTCCTTGCCAATAGAAAAAACGCACAACGAAAAAGTGCAGAATTATATTGAAAATTATATCGAAAACTTGAACGATATTGCTGTACAACTAAATAAAAGTCAGAAAAAGGCCACAGAACATTTAGATGAATTGAATATGAAACGATTAGCTGAAAAGGACCATGATTTAAATGAAAACCCAACGTATTTAAAAAATCCAATAACACGTAAACTCGATCCAGTTTATAAAAAGACAAATATTCGTGAGATTGATTCACACCGTATACAAGATGTGAAAAACAAACATATTTATCATAAAAAGATTTTAAAACAACGGAAAAAACATTAAATACTTTTGTTTCAGATTCAAGATGAAACACTTCGTTTTCCTTCTTATAATACTAAAGATAATTATAATAACCAGTATTAAAATTACTCCCTTGGAAAATAATATACTCCCCATTTTACTTGGAAAAGCGTATATAACAAAGAAAAATATACAATTGATTTATCATATTGATTTGAAACAAGTCGAGGATCTTAATTTAAAGTATCAGAAAGAAATTGATAATTTGAAAAATAAAGAATTATTGGGATTTACACAAACGCCGCATTATGAATATTTAAAACATTCGAATACAATTAATATTAGAACTTTAGAAGAACTTGTTAATGGAAAAATAAGAGTTTAAAAGAGGACTTATTAATATTGGAGGTAAAATTTCAAAGATTTTATTTGGAACCTTAGATTCAGACGATGAAGAACTTTATAAAAATTATTTTGAAAGTATAGCAAGAAACGAGGACACACTTATGAGGAATCAAAGACAGATTGCTACTGTAATTAATGATTTGAAAAATAAGTATATTGATAAATTTCGACAATTTGCAGATAATTATAAATTATTACGAACAATACCGCAATTGAGACACATTGAACACATGCATCTTCTCACATTTGAAATTAAGGATATTAAAAATAAAAGCATATTAGATGAAATCCAAACAGCAGTGAGCTTTGCTACATTACATATTCTACATGAATCTATTTTGCCATATACAAAATTCGAAGAATTAATTAAAAATGACACTATTATTCCAATGAATCATTTAAAAGATTATTATCAGTTATGTCATACAAAAGTCATATTTAAAGAGAGTGTTCTATTATTTCTTATATCAATTCCGACCGTTTATGAAGAGAATTTTAATCTATACAAGTTTTACTATATCCCTCAGAAAAACTTAACCCTTCCTTATACCAATCCTTATATGCTCACTCAACAAGAAGAATTGAAATGGTCAACCAGTGAATGTCATGCAGTCGAAGAAGATTTCCTTTGCGATCAAGACTCCTTAACAAAACCTCCAGAATGTATGAATACTGTATTGAAGACACATTTAGAAAATTGTCCCAGGAAAAAAGTTATATCTTTATCAAATTTGAAAACCTTAGAAGATGGAAGCATCCTTTCAATTAATAATATGAAAATTCAAGAAAAATGTCCTCAGCAAACAAAATATTACTTCACTTCACCGATGGCGATAATCCAATCGAAATGTATTATAAGTAACTTCCAAAAAGAGATATTCCCAACATCGATTAAAAATGAAGAAAAATACATAATTCTACCCAAGACGGCGATAGTCCCACGAAACCAATCCCAAGAAGAGGAAAAAGAAGATTTCCAGGAAGAAGATATTCCAGATGTCAAGTTAGAAGATATTCAAAGATGGAATCCAAGTACACCATCAACTTTTATTATTATTATAGGAATATTTATGTTTTTAATTATTTTATACTTTTTATTGAAATATTTTGAAAAATGTAAAGCTACACCTAATCAAGGTGATACCTTTATCCAAAGGGGGGAGGAATTACATAATATGGCCCCATACTAATTAGATACATTGTTTATCTACATACCATTGATTCGATATATTACTATGTTGTATTTTGCAGACTAAGCAATGAACACCTGCAGTCAATACGCAGGAAGAATAAGATAAGAGAATGTTATAAATATCTGTTGATGACAATTTCTAGTCAGTTAATTAATCGATCTAGTAGCTCTACCAAGTATTAACGTTGTATTGTATTGAATAAAGTAAAGTAGTTTTTTTTTTTTAAAAACGAAGTCTTCCTCCCGAAAAACATAATTATATATATAAATCCTCAAAATGTTTTTTTCTAATTTTGACACTTTTCAAAACTCATCGACGTTATGAAACGTCTTACTTTTCGTAACTAGTTACGAAAAGTAGAACTTTTCGCAACTGGTGATGAAATAGTATATTCTAAAACAAGTTGCAGAATGAGCTCCTATTCCAATACGAATGCGAAATTCGAAAACGAGCGAGTTTTCGAAAGCATGAGTGTTGGAATTGCCTTCTGCAACGAGTATTAGACGATATTTTCTCTATTTCAGTAAAGTTTTGTGGAAAACTCTCGAAATTCAATTAAAAATTCAGATTAGTGACTTTTGTATTGTATCAAGGCAGTTGGTGTCACTAACTAAATTTGACAGATTGCGGAATTTGAATTGATTTGATTCGAAAATTGAGTGGATCGAAGGTCAGTACTGACAACCACAAAACGAAAAATATAACTGAAAACAATGCTGTATTGAGTTTCATTACAGCACTACTTTTAGTACTGTAATGAACCCAATACGATACTGAAATAGAGAAAGTAAATTTCGCCATTGATTGTGAAAAACACAGAATAGTTGCGAGACTAAACTACTTGAACTATGTACTTCCTTACTTCCTTCATGTATTACATATTATGAAGATCAATACATTTAATATTCAGGTAACTGTAACACGTGAATGGGAATATTAATTACACAATTTGAACAATTATTGATATTGACCCCAGCGGACAACGAAGTTTTTTGTATAGCATTAACTTGGGTATTTTCTTTGTGATTTTCTCCAAGAATGTTTGTCGCAATCTTCTGTTTATTAATTATGGAATTCTCCACGTAACCTTCAGCAACTGTATTGGACTTTCATCCCAGACGGCACAGAAATATTCCATGCATATTCAATGAATATACCGCTGGCATATAATAATAATAATAATAATAGTCTTTATTGGGCGAAAGTTTAGCTCAAGATATTCTTACACTTTAACCCATAATGTTACAACATATCCCTTAATGTCTAACAAAGATATCAATAATTATGATTAACAAAAAAGAAAGGAAATTATACAATAATATTCTGTCACTTATAGAACAGTAGAACCCTGGCTGATCAGTAGTGAATTTTTAATTTTGGTTTTAAAACCATTCAACGATGAAGCTTTTATATCATTATCGATAGAATTGTAAATATAAGGGGCCTGATATGAGAACGAACTCTTGAACTTAGTTGTTTTATGGCGAGGAATACTGATGCAAGACGAGCCCCGAACATTGACACTATGAACATTGCGTCTATAGGTTATTTTCTGATGCAGATAAGGGGGTTGCTTCAGCTGAATAATCTTATGAATAAAACAAGAAGGGTGAAGCAGACGGCGGTTTTCCATGTTGACCCAACCGATCGAGTTTATGTGGCCTGAGGTTCTAACAGATCTCCTCAAATCAAGCACCAAACGGCAACAACGATTCTGAACAGTTTGTATACGACCTGAATCGAAAACATCAAGAAACGGACCATAGACAACATCGCAAAAATTGAAACAAGACAACACGAGCTGATCACAAAGCATCACTCTCAAACCTTTATGGAGAAAGTGACGACTATTATAAATGAGTCTGAGTGATAAATATGCCCTTCTGACACACGCTGAGACATGATCCGAAAATTTAAGCTGAGAATCAACATACAGTCCAAGATTTTTAACCGATTTCGAAGGCCTCAGAACTCTGTCCAGAACATTGATAGAAAAACCCTCGAGTTTACGGATAGAATTAGCGCTACCAATCAACAGAAGACAAGACTTAATAGGGCTCAGGTGCAAATTATGATTCCTCGCTCTCAATGCCAACGAACCTAGATCCTCATTAATCTGAGAACATGCCATTGCAGCTCGATCCGGGTTGAAACTAAGGTAAATCTGAATATCGTCGGCAAATGCATGGAACCGACAAAACTTAACATTCTCACACAAATCTGCAGTGTGAATCAAAAACAGTAGTGGACCCAGAATGGAACCCTGAGGTACCCCCTTCGAGATATGGACACATGATGATCTACCTCTTTCCACTCGCACGTACTGACTTCTATCACGAAGAAATGTTTCGAAAAAATTCAAAACATTTCCGGAAAGTTGATAATACTTCAGCTTAGCAAGCATTAGGTTATGATTAATCGTGTCGAAGGCTTTAGTAAAGTCCAAAAGAACTTGTGCAGTAACCATACCATTTTCCCAGTCATGCAAAACGTCATCAAGTATATGACTGAGTGCTGTAGCAACCCCGAGATTTGCTCTGAAACCTGACTGATGCATCGGTAAGATATTATTCGATGAGCAGAAAGCATAAAGCTGTTTATAAACCCATCTCTCTAATATTTTGGATAGAAACGGCAAAATACTTATGGGCCGAAGATCTTCTGCAGACTTAGGATGTGATATTTTAGCCAGGGGACAAACGACTGCGGTCTTTCAAGATGTAGGGTAGAAACCAAGTTCCAGGCAGCTATTTATAAATTTGTGAGTGGTGGCAATAAATCTGGTAAACAATATTGAATCATGATCTTAGAAATTCCATCATCACCCACTGCATTTGAGCTAAAGTTGCAAACAATATCTGAAATCTCCTCAAGACTGGCGAATCGAAAATAAGAGAACGATTCAACATCGTCACCGAAAATAGCGTTATTATAAAATGATGTTAGTGTAGAACAGTCTTCGTTTAATTTATCAGTTACCGACAAAAAGCTCCTATTTATTCTCTCAACATCTTCTAGCAAGTTAGGGGGTATAGTATTTATATTGTTAGGTGCAACATTCAAAGTTCTGAGGCGCCTCCACAAGTTTCTCGAGTCAGTACCAGGTCCAGATATAAAATCTAAGTATGCCTTTTTCTCCATTCTGATAGCACCCAATGTATAGTTTCTGAGTTTTTTGTATGCTTTGAAATCTTTCTCCAACCCAGTGACTTTGTAGCGACTAAGCGCCTTACCTCTCTCAGACATCAAAATCTTGACAACGTCAGTAATCCATGGCGCTTTCTTTTTTGTCACTCGCACCCTCCTCACTGGAGCATGCTGGTTGAACAAATTGACCACCTGAGTAGTCAAAAAACTGACTTTGAAATCAACAGAATAACTTGAAAAGAGTGGGTGCCAATCAACAAGCCTGAGATCTCTTCTGAAATCATCTTCCGAAAAAAAGCGAAAATCCCTGAACACAACAAATTTCGCCCTCTTCAATAATTTATTAACAAGAACATCACAAAATGTCAACCTATGATCCGAAATACACTCTGAATCCAGCGTACCACAAGAAACCACATTCATAGCACCCGATACGAAAATCTGATCGATTATAGTAGACGAAATTGAACTTATTCTAGTAGCTTCACGAATACAGGGTTTGAGATCAAAACTTCCCATTAGATTACAAAATCGTTCAATATATGAACTATTCTCATCTTCAAAATTCAGGTTGAAATCGCCCCTGCAAAAAATATGATCAACAGAAGGAAAAATCTGAGATAACGCGGTCTGAATCAAGTTCATAGAGTTAAAAATACTAGATCTGGGCTGTCTATATACTACACCGAAAGCATAATTTTCATTCCCCAACCTACATCGAATCCAAACTTGTTCCAAGTCTTCAGTGGACTCCGAAAAAATCAAAGTCGATCTGAAACTGTCCCTCATGTAAATTCCCACCCCACCTCCTCTAGAAATTCTATCACATCGGTAAAATTGATATCCCCGTAAGGCAACTAAATTATCAGGTATATCATGATTCAGCCAAGTTTCTGTTACACCAATCAAACTAAAATCATTAGATATCATCAAGTGATCAAAATCAGAAAAGCTAGACAACAAAGAACGAACATTCAAATTTGCAACCTTTAAATTCATAATTCCTAAAATCAAAATATCTGTATAAATAAGGCGATAACAAAATTAATTTCACGATAAAGAAAACACAGATGTCGATCGGATGCGACAGTGCAAACTTATCAATTCATATTATCATGTATTACTTCTACATAACAATATTACATACGTGTGAACAAAGCAGGAGCGCATTGAGTAGATTCTATGAGAGGACTAATGATTTTCTAAAATGAATTTTTCTAGGCTATCGATGTTGTTAAACTTGAAGCTTTTATTATTTTTACGACTTCATTTCACGCATCGATTGCTTTTGACAGGTATTCCGGGGTATTTGAGGCAGAAGTTGTCCTTCAGATCCGATATACATAATGTATCCATTCGAGGGAGTCATTCACTTGCAATACCAAGGTATAGGACCACTCTTTTTAGAAGATGTTTCTCATATATAGCAGTCAAATTGTACAATGAAATTTGCAGTTGTTTGGGAACGTTAACGGTCTCCACTTTTAAGAAGGAAGTGAAGCGGATATACCTCGAGGATTTTTTATCTTCATAGTTCCGTTGGGTCTATACTTTTTGAGTCACCCTCTCTGAAATTATTATCGAAATTATTATTATTATTTCATTTGTTATTGTTTAATCTTTTATGCGGTGTGGGACTGTCGGGGAACAGGGTCGCGGTACTGGGGGATTTTCTTTATACATATTTTGTTTTTTTTTTCTCATTGCGAGTAGGTTATATGTAAGAATAGCTTTAGCTAAATATCGCCTATTTGTAAATGATTTTTTTTTCAACTTCAATAAAGACGGTTATTATTATTATTATTATTATTAGATTTCAGCTGGAATTTTCCAAAGTTAGTTCATTAATTTTCTCCATGGAGTTCTTCATTCCCTCAGCCACTGCAGTAGTCACAGCTTCTTGAATTTTAGTCTTTATCATATCCAGAAATTTAGGCGAATTGACAACCTTCTTCACGACCTCTGCCACACCATTATCTGCACTATTTGATCTAGTTTTCCCAGTCATCTCGACAAAAAAGAACAGGATATCAGCTCGAACTCAGAGACAATAATCTCCTGAACACACTATTAACAAAAATTTTACAATACGAATCAGTAGAATCAGTAAAATGGAATAGAATTTGCACAGATCGATCGTGCGTGTTACTCGATACGTGACATACCCGTGAATATTGAGATATTCCAAACATATTCCAAATCTCCCAGGGCATAGGCCTGGCAGATAGCAGGAATATCCAAGGTCACCATGAAACATCTGCCAGGAATATCCCATGATCTTCAAAAATATATCCATGGCATATGCCATACAGATTCATCTATGAATATCTCCCTTACATATATGCTGGCAATATCTTTTTATCTCCTGATTTGTCCATGCCATATGCTAGTAATATCTTTGTATATATATAAATATATATAAATTTTTGTAGAGGTACTAAATAATAACGCATTGATTAGATTGTTTCAAAAAAATTTATTACAGTTTCAAGAATATTTTGTACAATAACAATCATTAACAAAAGTTATCACATTAAATTATAAAAATTAACATAAAGTAAAAATAAAACATAAATCAACTAGGTATTTTACAAAACAAAACAAGACATATAAACTCCGAATAAGTGAAAATTAACATTTGATGAATTAAACTAAAAAATAGGGAAAACACAATGAGGTAATATTTTAAATGGTATAAATCTTGAACTGTTAACTTCAATTATTTGGTTTGTGAACTAGCACAAAACTTTAATTGTGCAATTAAAAACCTCACGTAAATCGAACCAATCGAATCACTCGTTTTGAAATTTCCACGAATCGTGGTGGCTCCAATTAATTTAATGGTACAAACAAAGTTTTGTGAAACCGACGTTATATCTATATCAGTACCTCAGAGGTAAAGTGTGTTAAGTCACATTTTTTCAGACACGAACTATCTACAATATTGGATTCACATTAGTAAATTCTAGCTAGTGGAACACCTAGGTATATGAAGTCGCCAAATAATGGCAATACACATTCTTTGAAACAATGATCGAACTGAATAATCTCTCTTTTGTCTAATTTTGATATTATGACTTAACACACTTTACCTCTGGGGTGCTGATATAGATAACATAGATCCTACGGATTTCCGGTTCCCAGTCTCCAGCCCCTTCTGTCCACACCCGTTCTCACGGTCTCTCAGGTAGATTTTGGTCTTCTTCGCCTCTTGCTTTCACTCAGTACCTATTTCAGAGCAAGTTTTTTTGATCTGGCTTTCTCTCAACTAGCAGATTTGGCCCTGAAAAAAAAACACAGTGATTCTAAGATTTTCAAGATAAGAGGCCGTGTACTGCTCTAGTAATAGTGGAAGACTGTTCTAGAATTGTTTGATATTTATAAACTTACTTTGAATTTTAGTAGGCAGTGTTGGCAATTTATATCGAGGCAGCCTTCCTTCTTGAAGATGATGATATATGCCTGAGATCCCTCTTTTTGATGAGTATCTCAGTAAACCTGTTTTGGGTCTGAATCTGTAACAATTCCACTAACATTTTCGACCTGTTCAGCTCGGCTGAGACTTACACCCGAAATGATAATCCACTCATGCTCTTGTAGTTGTTACGTTTGGATTGAAAGCAAAATTTTGGTAACAAATTTAGTATTTTCATTCTGCTTAAGAACCTCTGAAAATATTAATAAAACTTAACTATGGATTTCATGATCACTGAAATTATTTATACTATACCTTTGAGAACATTGCACAATTTTATTAGGGATGAAAAGTTTGTTATTGCCTTTTCCCAACCCAACAAGAATATAGGAAATATACCTTCTATCACTTCCTCACTGTTAAGTCCTCATTTCTTTGACCTGAAAAAACGTAAATATACATAACCAAAGATAAAGAACTGACAAACCTTTTTCAAGCATTTCAAATATAAGAGTACCTACCAATGCCGATTTGATATTCATGCTCTTGTCTGTCTGTCTAACCTTCCAGCGGGCGTGCTGTGTAATCTTTCTTGGGCGGGCGCTTGTCGTAAATTTTACGTCATCTTGTTTTTTCCATGTTAATGCTGTTTTCTATATATGAATATCAGGGAATTGCTCTAAGGTTATGGAAAATGATATATGACAATATTTAAACAAAAATTCATTTGACTTTCTTGAACAAAAAACCAAGCAACACTCTAAATATGTTATTATTTCAAAACAAAACATTTTATCGACCTATGTGTCAGAATCAATATTCTCAAACCACCTCAACTGCAGAATGGTTCTTGCATGTAAAGGAATGGCAACGGCAACACTTCATTGATGCTGAGGATCTTTTCTTTTCCAGTGCACATGACCGACAAACACCTAGTTTTGGGGGGCTTCTTCTTTCTTCTGTTATCGGTTGAACTTCCCGACCGAAATTCGCTTTTAGAAAAGTGTTTTCTTCTCTCCTACAGATTCGTCTGAAGTGTTTTCTTGTTCGGTAGCACTTTTTTCAGCTTGTTGCTCGATTTCTCCTACCAAAAAATCGCTGTCACTCGAGAAAAAGTAAGTCTCATCATCTTGCTCTGACTCTTCGAAAAAATCTTGAGCAATTTTTTCTAGCTCATGTTGTGTAAGCGGCCTACGGGACATAATGGAACACGTCTAAAACAAAAAAATATATAATAAACTATATAAATGAGAAAATATTGAAAAGAGCAGTTTATACTTACACCTTAAGGCGCGTGTCGTAAAATTTACACTCAACGAAAATTTCCACAAGTCAATGAATAACAAAGACTTCTAAGCACGTCTGTAGTTAAGAGAGTTACTGAGCGACACATAGCTCGGAGCTCGATGCTTATAATTGAGTGGTAAAAGTGGGGGAAGCGATAAGGCGCATTTGTCGTAAATTTTACGACAGCGCGCCCGCTGGAAGGCTAATTAGTCCACTGCATTTAGGTCGAAATAGGCCCAAACTTCGGACCAATTCATACAAAAGCAAATGAAGGCTTTTCGGGTAGGTCTCGGTATCCCAAATGATATCCCAAAAGTCCCCTAGGCGGGAGTGACCGCATAACATTTGGCAACGCTGTAAAGGGCTGAAATCCTGCCCCAATGTGATTTTTCGTGAATTTCTCGGTCCCTATGGAACTTACGAAAAAAATACATCAGTGCAAAAAGAAAGCTGATGAAATTTCCTAGAGAAAAGGTTTCGAGTCGTTTTTTGATATAACCAACGGTTTCGTCACAATCTCGCCTTCAATTTGAACGTATGTGATATTCTGGATAATGGGGGTACCCTATTCCACAACACCTTTTAGGATGACTACAGGGTGCGTTTTTCTCAAAGTTGTATCCCCTAATAGGCCTAATCCACGACTTTTTTGTTTTTTGGAAAGGCGTTCGAACGCTAATTTTCTTCTCCTTCGTCTTCTCCTTCTATGAATGCATGTATACTTTCTTCGATGACATCCGTGGAGTCAATCTAAGAGTTTTGGATTTCTGCTTCTGTCACATATCATTTTTCTCAGGAAACTTCAAGTGGTTCGGCATTCAGGCGGGATTTTCCATGGCAATTGCCACAAACCGGTGAGCAACGAAGTCTCAAACTCCGACGGCCACACATTGGTCGACAATCTTAGGTACAGTTGCAGAATATCATTTTTGAAAGACAATCAGGCGCAGGAAGTTGGGATGTCATTTTTTGTTACAATATATTGTCTTTAACATCCACCCCCACTCCTCAGGATTCGAATTGTTACCAAGCCATTGTTGTACTTGATATTACACTGTGAACAGATGTTCACGATGTTATTTTGCTGCGTCAAGAGTTGGAGGTAAAAGATTCAGTCTCACTGGTCTGCTTCTGCTGACAGCTTTAATCAAGGAAGAATATCGGTAGTGATTTATGGAGAGTTATTCAATGGGGGCAACATATATTGAGAGGAAAAACTTCATTCCGCTTAAAGGTTATGTGCAGTATTATTTTTTGTTGAAGATTTCAGCTGCCTCTTTCAAGTCCTGCCGTTCCTTAACCATTTTCAAAGCTGCGGTCTTTCATTTATTGAACAGAGCAGATGTTGTGTCGCTAGGTGCTGCAGAAGTACCGATAATTCTGCCTCAGAATCTTTCCTATTGTACCAAGCTTGACTCAAAATATCCTGTTTTCCTTTGAGGTGATAACAATACGGTTTCCATACTTCTCTCCGAGTTTTCTCTTAATTTTCTTTTCATCAGGTATGTTTTCTGTCAGTATTGCTCTCCATCCAGTCAATTTAAACTGAGAGTCTTCATGATATTCAATGAAAGAAAAAATGTCCTTCATTGCGTTGAGAACATTTTCATACGCAGGATGACCAACCTTCATTTTCTCGGAGACTGGCAAGTTGAATTTGTTGAAACAAATTTGATGATATTTAGCTTCAGCTGCAACTACATCTGTGTCAAACGTTACACGGTTTTTAAAAGATTTTTCCCAATCATCTCCGGCAAGTGCTATAATATTTTCTTTAAAAATGAGGGTTGAAACATGACAAATTATTTTACGCTTGTCCTTTTTTGCTATTTTCTCTTTCTCCTCGTCAGCCTCGTTGCCGCATCAATAAATACCGGTATTCTTACTTGATTAGAGCTGTGAGCAGAAGCAGACCAGTGAGATTGAATCTTTTACCTCCAACCCTTGACGCAGCACAACAACATCTGTGAACATCTGTTTCGGGTGTACTATCAAGTACAACAATGGCTGGGTAACAATTTGAATCCTGAGGAGTGGGGATGCATATTCAAGACAATTTATTGTAACCAAAAACGACATCCCAACTTCCTGCGCCTGATTGTCTTTCAAAAATGTTTTTTGCAACTGTACGAAAGATTGTCGACCAATGTGTGGCCGTCGGAGTTTGAGACTTCGTTGCTCACCGGTTTGTGGCAATTGCCATGGAAAATCCCGCCTGAATGCCGAACCACTTGAAGTTTCCTGAGAAAAATGAAATGTGACAGAAGCAGAAATCCAAAACTCTTAGATTGACTCCACGGATGTCATCGAAGAAAGTATACATGCATTCATAGAAGGAGAAGAAAATTAGCGTTCGAACGCCTTTCCAAAAAACAAAAAAGTCGTGGATTAGGCCTATTAGGGGATACAACTTCGAGAAAAACGAACCGTGTAGTCATCCTCAAAGGTGGTGTGGAATAGTGTACCTCCATTATCCAGTGTATCACATACGTTCAAATTGAAGGCAAGATTGGGACGAAACCATTGGTTATATCAAAAAACGACTCTGAACCTTTTTTCTAGGAAATTTCATAAGCTTTCTTTTTGCACTGATGTATTTTTATCGTAAGTTTCATAGGGACCGAGATATTCACGAAAAATCACATTGGGGCAGGATTTTAGCCCTTTACAGCGTTGCCAAATTTTATGCGGTCACTCCCGCCTAGGAGACTTTTGGGATATCATTTGGGACACCGAGACCTATCCGAAAAGCCTTCATTTGCTTTTGTATGAATTGGTCCGAAGCAAAAGTCTAATTTCAGTGGACTAAATCTTTTATGATGTGCTTGGCTGCACAGAACACGAATATATTGGCTGCATCACAAACTATTTATCACATCTATCACATAATACTCAAACAATAACATCTTTGATCTCAACGTGACGACCATTTTGGAACGCCAAACTGCTAACCACAGAACACAAATAACAAATAACCTCAACTCAATCCAAGACTACAAAACAAAAATATGAATATTTGGACTGAAAAAGTAACAATATGGCGATGATCAGAAAAATCTGTTTTGTTTACATCCATAAGAGTCAAATCTCAGTAAAATCGAAATTTGATATTCTTATCGGTAAATTTAGAATGGATGAAAGCCAAAAAATAGTTAATTTTTATTTATACAGGAGTATTTTTATTCGTGTAAAGAAATGATGTTTGTGGTATTTCTATCAGATATTTCAATAAAATTCAAGGAAATATCTAGAAAGGGCGAAAATATGGTTCGAAGTGGCCACAACCTTCGATGGCTCTGAAATGTTTGAAATGCAATGTATTTGGTTCAATGAAAAGCAAGAAGAAATAAGTTGAACTAGAAAGATTCCAAGTTCCAGACAACATCTCTGTCACTACATGGCAGCTGCATGGAAACAAAAATATGAGCAAAAGTGATTCGATCCTCCAGGGGAACAAGCCTCTCTCACCTCTGCTGACTAATATTTGATTATCATACGAGTATATGATTTTTGACAATTTGTCTACGACCTTTTTACATATCTGTTCGAATATCATATTATACTGTTTTTCTGTTTATTGAAAATATATATTTGATCTCCTTCCTATAAGATCAAAATTATAATGGACCTCTTTTTCTATTTCATTGAACATTGCAGTTATTTAAAAAGTCACTCGACTCTCAGTCGATATAGTATAGTATGTCCATTTTTCACAAATAAAAACGTTTAATTTGTTGCCTGCTTTTTCATTTCATTGTATCAATTATATAAATAAATTACAAATCATTGAATCCATTTTTTATTCAGTTTAATAAGTAAGATCAAATTATTAAGCGAATGAAAGTGTTATTTTTTTAACTTGAATCAAAGTGTAATTAACTTCATTATAACTGCGATTCCTCGAAAATATAATTTATATAGAAAGTTTGTAGTTCTTTAACAGTTTACTGGAAAATATCAAACTCATCAGTTATTGATGAGTTCGGAACAAAAGCAAAATCGAGGTAGTGGTAGTACCTACACTATAAAAAGTTACCGTTCAAAAAGGGTTTTGTAACGTTTGTAATATTCCATGAAGATTCATATATATATACCAATAAATACTATTAAATAATATTCTAAACACATATCATATGGATATTCCCGTATCATATACCAGACATATCTGGGATAGCATATATCTGGAATATTCCTTTGAGAGCAGATATATTTGATATATTTTTTGCATATGCCTCGCATATTGCAATATCTTTTGGCCTTATGGCAGATTGGAGGAATATTCCGGGAATATAGGGTGCCGTCTGGGATCCTCCATGCTGTTTGATTCTCAGCAAATCAGCTCCAGAATCCGCAAGCAGAGTAGTGGATGACCGCCGAAAACAGTGACCAGTATACAAAGAAGGATTTGGCAACTTTAAAAACTGGGCGATAATTTTCGGAATATTTCCAAATGCGTTTATAGCTACAGGTTGCACTTCACATCTTCCATTCAAATATTTCACAAAATATCTGTCATGCTTAACATTTGATGGCCTTAGATTAACGTATTTTTTTAACCATTTCGATGCAGTTCATACCGTCAAAAGCTCCAGCGGTTATAGCAAATTCTCGCTCCGCTCGTTTCGCAAAAATCTGCTCATTACGAAAAATAATGCTTTTCCCAACTGGTTGCACAAATAACTATTCCATCTCATTCACGAAAAAAATTAATAAAACCAACTACTCTTACGAAATTAATAACGTGACAGTAAAATACACGAGTGAGGCGGTTGATTTGGGAGTTACACTTGACGAGAAGTGGTCATTCGGGACACATATAGAAAAGACGATAAAATACGTCTCATAGGTTGGTTGGATTCATCAACAGAAACAGTAGAGATTTAAATAACCTCAAAGTTTTTATTTCTCTTTACTATTCTTTCATTCATATCAGGCTCTCCTTTGGATCTGTAGTTCGGTCTCCAAAATATAATATTCATATAAAAAGAATTCAACTAGTAGAGAATAAAATTGATAACAGCAACTACAAGTCTTTAAGATATAAATTCAACATCCTGAGACCCGTGGATGATCGAACCGTAATTGATCTTTGTACACTCTATAAAATTATAAATAATGATATCAATTCTTCGTACTTTTTATCTAGAGTCAACTTCAGCGAGAGTACCTGGTCACGATGTTAGGGATAAAAGCCTATTCAACAACCCGTATCGTAGAACAAATACGGGACAGCACTTTCCGGCACTGCCTCAGCCTGAGTGAGCGTGGGGATGTCTTCTCGGACGATTTTCATAAATAAAAAACATTAATTAAAAGCCGTTTTCTTTTCTTCATATTGTCCAGTAAACCAATGATCATATTCCTGGAGTGAACTTGACTTAATTTTAGTTAAATGTGGTTGCTTCATTGGTACATTGTACTATTTCGCAACTAAAATGTTCAATAAAATGAAGCTTGGCTATGAATAAAGAGTAGGTAAACATTTAATTCTTTTAATATAAGGTCGACATCCCTTAACCTGTATTCTACATTCATAATACGACCATAGGCGCCCGAAGAATTTTTCTCAGGAAAGAAAGAAGAAAAATTTGATGAGGTGCAGGCGACATTAGTATTCCGTTTTGCTCAAAAACAATAGAATGAAAAAAAAACTCAAGGGGGGCTACGGCGTCCCCTGCCCCCCCCTACGGCGGGCGCCTATGAATACGACCGTTACTTACATATATTTTTTAGAATATAAACAAAATCCACTTCGAAAGGTGAAGAAAATTACTCCTGATCAAAAATCCTATACTAATGTACTTATCGGCATTAATTTCCCCAAAGTACTCTTCTTGGTTACCTAATCATCATCATGTTTGAAATGTACCATTTATTTCATCGTCAATCTTGATTCATCTGCCTTGATTCCATGGGCAATAGTTACCCATCAATTTCGTAAAATGAAAATGAAATTATTGAATGAATTTTATTTTTCGTTTAGTTGATCTAGGGTCGATTTCACAAAACTTTAATTGTACGATTATAAAACCTTACGTAAGTTCGTACCAATCGAATCACTCGTTTTGAAATTCCAACAAATCGCGGTGGCTTCAATTAATTTACCGGTAACCGGTACAAACAAAGTTTTGTAAAACCGACCCCTAATCTTATAAATGCACTAACTAGATCTATTCTAAGTATATTTCTAATCAAATAAAAGAGGAATGAGAGAAGAGCGAATATACGATGTCAGGTTATTTACAATCTATCGAATATTATGATAACGAAGAGATCGAAATACTCAATGTCTACTGGTCATGCTACTCATAACTACTTATTTGCCGTTTATACTCTAGTAAATATAGATAAAGACGAGAGGTTAAATGTGACAACTTTTATTTCCTTATGAACTTGTTGAATTGGAACTTGATTGACTTATTTAAGTGAATAAAGACAGAAATATGGAAAACTACTTGGTCGAAGATGAATTGAATATAGACGTAAGTGATTTATTCGTATTAAGAGCCAACAGTGTGCTATCGATAAGAGGTCATTTGCAGACGAAGTAGTTTCCTTTACATTATATTTTCTTTTGATCTCTCATACATAATTTCATACGAATATGTTATGTGAAATTATCAAGTGAAGTGATTTTTTCTAGACCATGGATGACTTTGCAGAAGACCCACTCTGTAATCCAGACCAACCTACCACGATAAGTTTCGAAGATATCACTTCAGCTGCTTACAAAATCCGAAGTGGAATAAATCTTACCCAATGCATAGTGAGTAATTCCAGTGAACCATATTTTTTTCATGATCAGAACAACGGAGCAACTTGAGTTCGAAGTGCCTAATGAACAGGGTGTTCGAAGAATGATCGTACAGGATTTCTATGTCCTAACAATATTCGTGCAAAAGATAAAGGATGGATGTTTTATGTATTTCATCAAAAATTTTTAATCGGCTTAATTCTTGATGGATTTCTTCGAATGGATTTTCATTAAAATTTCAAGAAATAGGTATAGAACAATGACTACTATCCGTACGATCTGTAGAGGGCGTAGGGCCGGATTGAGATAATTGTATTTTTCATTCCTCATCTTTTGTATTACGCCCTTCTATTTCGAATTTACATTTCTAAACAAGCGTGTTGACAGTAATAGCATACTTTGTATTCAAGTTCAAGGTATTATTGAAGTTGAGAATTTTCAATTTTTAATTCACAGGGACCAATGAATGTCTGAATATTAAATATACTAAATTTTCCAAGAACAGGTCTTCAGGATTTTGCTGAATTCATTTTACCTGAATACATGCATAAAGAGGTTTCTTTTTCTTATTACTTATCCTATCACCTATCAGATTTTTTCGAAAAAAACTTTCATAAGTTTAGGAGCAAGCTTCGAATGATAGGAATTTTAAATATTGAAATACTCATATTTGAAAATGTTTGCATAATAAAAGATTTTATGCGAAATAAATCTGAATCAAAAACTCGAATGAACATTGAACATTGAAGTAGGCTCATTACAAAATGAACTTAAGAGATGAAAAGTACCTACCTATCTAGTTTAAAAGGGATTACAGTCCACTGCGACCTGATGGTCTATTGTGCCCTACTTACCTATCTAAGAAACATATAATGAATAGAAAAAGAATGAGACAACGATTAAAATCAAGAATGATAATTTATTTTTCTACAAGCGTGCACTTTCAACTCAACACTTTTCCCGCACGCATTTCAACAATAAAAAGTCACATTGACAAATGGTCCGGAAACTTCCTGCTATTTATTTCATTCCTGCACACTGTCTGTGCGGAAAAGAAATAGCAGCGATTTTTGTTGCACACTTGTATTAAAGAATAAATTGAATTATGATATATGTTTCCCGAAAAGACCACGTCAAACGACAACGAAATATAGATCAGGATGTGCTCTACCTGATGAGAAAAAAAAACGTTCATATAAAAGTCTCATAGTTTTCGAAATATTTCATGTTTTATGAAAATGTTGTATTTTTTCTCTTGAAATACTTTCTCTCTTGGTTTTGGCACAATTTAATACTTTTCGAATCACTGTTTTTGCGTGAATATGCTTGAATATGCTTGAATGATTGTTTCAAGTTATGCCCTGAAAAAAGGCCAGGCCCGCCGTAAGCGGGTGTGCGAGGTGTGCGCTGCACACGGGCGGCACGTCCACGGGGGCGGCAAATCGAGTAACTCATGACGTGATAGTCATTATCATCAAAGATTAAAGAGTATCAAGATAGGAAACGATCCTATATCTCCAGTACTAAAAACCGACAACGATTTTCGATTAAGTCGACATACTACAGACTATATGGCGCTGAAACCATGTTAACTAAATTTGTCGATACAGATTTCTGCATTCTACGAAGAGCACGAAATTTGAATGAAATCATACGTATTAGATTGAATTTCGACTTTGTCAGGCCCAGAATCCTTAGCGACAAAACAAAAACTAATGCTCTTTCTTGTTCTGCTCAGGATTTTATTTTTCACTCAACTCAATTCATATTAATAAAACACGCCGTTAAATTTCTTATATTTTTATTTGTGATAAATACAGAATATCGTACAGCAGTATCAGAACCATTTACATGGGCGGTCCTAGAGTGAATTTCTGAGAAGGGGAATTTTTTCCAACAAATATATACCTAAACAGAGTGTCCCACCGGGAGTGCCCTGCAGAAGATTATGTAAAAACAATCATTCGATCACTTCAAATTTTGTGTGAAGATGTTTTTTATATTTTTATTTGAGATAAACACATTTCAAGAATATCGTACAGCAGTATAAGAACCATTTGAAATAAACTACCAATTCAAGAATAGTTATTTATGATACAGGTGCAGAAAGCATTGATATTCTTACACGAGCCACGAAGTGGCGAGTTTTTGAATGATGGGAATTGACACATAATTAGAGAAAAACACAGAATAATCAGAACAACAATTATAGAGGTGTTCAGGATTTTATCCGATCCCATTCAACGACATACCTGCATCGCATACAGGATCAGGAATTAATGCTTGGGATAGGAATATATATATAAATATATATATATATATATATATATATATATATATATAGTAAAAATGTATTATTTGGGACTGCAGTCGAATGAGAAATCTCTTTTTTCTTTAAACTCAAGCTTTCAGCTTTATTTAAGCCTTCATCAGGAGACACTACAATCAGTATGAATCAGCAAGGAAAGTTACAATTATTATATATACATATACATATATATAAAACTTACGAAAGTGAGATAAAATTCAATATATATATATATATATGTATATGTATATATAATAATTGTAACTTTCCTTGCTGATTCATACTGATTGTAGTGTCTCCTGATGAAGGCTTAAATAAAGCTGAAAGCTTGAGTTTAAAGAAAAAAGAGATTTCTCATTCGACTGCAGTCCCAAATAATACATTTTTACTATAAATAGAAACAGTCAATTATCCTTTTATTATATATATATATATATATATATATATGAAAGGGTGTTTCGACTAATTGGGTAGATAACGTCAATTTGTACTAATAGCTCTATATATTTTGTCAAACTTTGTAGACATCTTCAGGAGCTTAAATACTAAGACATTAATGGGCATAACAGCTTTGTGAAAAAGAACATCTTCGTGATCGATCACGTGCTAAATTTTAGCAGATGGCGCTGAAAACTGTAGTCGCTTCGTTTCCTATCTTTATACTTATAATCTTTGATTATCATGATACCAAACCGGCTTATAGCATAAGAAACGACATCGCAAAAAATCATATAATAATCAACACTATCAAACATTGTGTTTGTAAGAGGATATGTGCACACTTTTCATTGATTTCCAATGAAGGTTGGCTTTGGGCAGCCTATTCAGAGGCGTATTCTCGGAAAGATCAGGACAGGCGGGCAGCATCGAGCGATGTCGACGAAATCTTCATGTGTGTAGACCAACGGCTACCGGCACCCGTTTTCGGCTTCCTGGGCGCACTGGATTTCTTGCCCGATTCCAAGCTTTCGCGTAAGTGGGAGGGCATGGGCGCCCGTAAAATTTTTTCTCAGGGGGCGCCAAATAAAAATTTTTAAGGCGCAGACGACATCAATATTCCGTTTTGCACAACAACGATAGTGGTCCCCCCTGCGGGCGCCCATGTGAGAAAGGGCTGCATATATTAAATGATTTGAATGCCCTGAGTAAAATGATGCAGAGCCCATCCATGAATACCCAACTCTGCATAAATTTGTTGACTAAGGTTATACAATATCGCACTGCCGAAAATTTTTAAATTGTGTCAGCAGAAGCTCCCAAAGTAGCTCACGACCCAAACGTCGAAACCGATTTTTCACCTATTAATACAATCCGACCAAGAAGAAAACCAAAACAATTTCAATATGAACACGGTGATTAAGTTTTAGTATACCCAAAAACCAAATACCGAGTGGAATTTTTTTTGGGTTGCTGGATCAAACAATGACTCCAATAAAGAACAGGTTCGAGGAGTTAAAAACATTCAACGACGTCTTTGGTTTTTTTAGAGTCAACCTATTTAACTACTCGAATGATGATTTAATGTAGTATTGTGAAAATTTGCATCTAAAGCTTAAAGATGATGCAACTAGTGAATCAGACATTGACGGTATTGATTTGTGTAATTAAATTATTGCATTAAAATGAAATTTTGCAGAAGGTCAGTCTAATGATCCACAAATTTTGTTGCAATATCTTTTTGGCAATGACTTAGTTTCTACATTTTCGAATACAGCAATAGCACTGTGAATATTATTAACACTGCCGGTTTCAGTTGAATCTGGTGAAAGATCTTTTCCGAAATTGAAAATTATGAAAAATTATTCAAGATCAACAATGCTACAGCACAGACTAAGTAATTTAGCTATAGTTTCAATCGAGCATCAAATTTTATACGTTTCTCTTTATTTTTTTTTCCGCCATTATGAGGAACCATTAGGTAGCACTTTTTTGACAAAACTCGTAAGTATTTTCAGGGCGGCATAACAGCAATAGCACACGGGCGCTCTGTCAGCTAGCGGCGGGCCTGAAAAAGGCATAAAATCTCATACAGAGATTTTGACAATTTATGTTTTGGGGAAAGTGGTGTAAACGTACACCTTACACAGTTGGTACTTCGAGAACCCGCACATTATAAGGCAAGATAGATCCCAATATCGATTTACGGTGAATTTATGGACGGGAATACTCGGACTGACAGAATTGCCGCAATCACGAAAGGGCACCAACAATTTGGATTTTTCGACGAACAATTTACCCTTACTCGAGACAGTTATACAACTGAAAATGCGATGTAATCTGTGGTTTCAACATGACGGGTGTCCAGCGTCCAGCACACTACAGTCGTTATGTTTGAACTTTGAACCACACGTATCGAAAGGAGCGGTTGAATTGTGTGGCCTCCCCGTTCATCAGATCTAAATCCTTTGGAATTTTTTTTATTATGATTGCCTGAAAAATGAAACTAAGAGATCGTATTCGTATTTCTTCAGCGCAAATAGCGGAAAGAAATTTGGATACTTTAAAACATTATTTCTCTAGCAATGCGGGGCATGTATTCGCGATAGGGTGGTCATTTTGAACATTTTCTCGTAAATATTCTTTCTCACTACATTCTTCATTGTTTTGATTTTTATTGAGTGACTTCACAATAGACTTGTCGGTATTAAAGTTCCTGTACGCATATCATTATAATTGAAGATTAATTCATTTTATAAGTATTTTAAGGACTAAAATTTTCCCTTCAATAGAATTATTCAATTAGTTTTAGCACAATGTGCAAAATGAAAGGTGATAAAATCAGTTTTTCATAGAAATGGTCTATCTTCTCTAAACATCCGAATATCCTTTTTATCTGAAAAGAGGTTAACAGCTGTATTCAACCTTTTCGGAATCCTCATAGAATAGGCAACTTTTCTACGTAATTTTCTGAAAAGGTCCAGACCTTTTCTTACATCACCGCTTTCTACAAATTGTGAATTTTAAATATATTTTTTTTAATCCCTGCATGAGATTTTGTGCTTTTTTCCCAGTGCATAAATTGAAGCAATTATTCAATTATATTCACGTAAAAAAAACGGATTCGAGAAGTATTGAAATGTACCTATGGCATAAGAGAACGTAATCGAAGTGAAAAAATTTAACATTTTCATAAAATGATATTGAAAGAGTCTTCCGGGTTTATTGGCCGTAGTCCATTAGAAACACGTTAAGCGCCATAGCGGACCACTGATAGACAGTTTGTAGGCCCACGGCGGACCGCTCCATCGAAATACACTTTCCCAACGACTGCTGCCAAAAACCGCGCGTTTTTCCTATGTTTTAACTTTGTCAGGTCCGCCTGGCCGTCCAGAGTGTAACATATATAATGGTTTCAATTTAGGTCTTGATGTTAGGTTTTATCTTCAGCAAATACCTCGAACATCGAAATGTTTCGAAAGTATGATTTTTTATAGATTTTTATTCAAAAAATTGTACAAAATGAATTATTTTTCTCAAAAAATAGCATTCAAACCTTGTTTATGGCTTGAATTGAAACACGGCAAACAATAATGAGGCTGATCTTCTCAGTAAGTGTTTACTTTTGTTACTGTATTTTTTGACAAATTTTCTTCCTTTTTTTCGAAAAGCAATCTTTGCAATATTTTCTGGTATTATGGGACAGTCGCTCTCTTTTCTTCATGATGTTTGACTCCCTCTTTGGAACCCTTGCGGTACTGGGATGTAATCTCAGTATTTTCCTCTTCCACACTGAACTCTTTGAGTTTGGAGCCAATATTATTCGTTTCTTGTCAGATCTCCAGATTTATTTTCGATTTCCCCATTTTCTTCATCCTCAATATCTGAACTTAGAATCAACGAACCGAATCGCTTATAAATATTTTTGATATAGTAAGATGTAAAACTTTTAGAAACAATCTTCCCAGAGAAAATGACATTTTTCATACAAAGCAAACTCAAAATAGCTAAAACAAATTGGCCTCACAAGAAAAAATAATAATTTAATCTGCATCCACATTATGCCGCTGTGTGCCGATCGGCAAGGCCGCTCGGCAAAACCGCTTTGTATGTGGATGCATCGTCAACTCGTGCCAACGTGCCGTTGTGTGCCGCTGAACTGTCGGTCTCCATCAAAAGAAGCCAATGGAAATTTACAGTGAGGATGTGCCAACCGCTGGCCTCGAGCTCTCGAGCGGCTTCAGTAGCGATTCAGATATTCAGAGGGTGTACACGCATGTTGGTAGGATGGAATGGACAAACGAAAACGTCCTACAATAATTGATCGATCAGTATCGGGATCATCCAATTTTATGTGACTGTCGTTTGAAAGAACATAAAAATAAAAATAAAAAATGAACGCGATATCAGAAATATAGATGAATTTGGGGATAAATAGGGAAAAAATTTCAAGGAAAATCAAAAACCTCATTTGTCATTTCGCGCGGGAAGCAAAAAAAGAAAAAGCTTCTATTAAATCAGGTGCCGGAAGCATTGAAGTGTATAAAAGTAAATGGTTTTGCTAGAATAACATGCTTTTCTTGAAAGACATAAATCAACCTAAAGGAATGAGCAATACACACACTCAGGTAAGAAAAAGAATTATATCTGAAATATTTTATTGATAATAATTACATTTCATTCTGAATTTGACAGACAAGAATCGTAGTGTATAACCTATTTGAACTCTTGTTATTTGTCATTTTGAAAAGGTACTATTCCATTTGGAGAAATAAAATATTCTGCGAACTCGTTTCTAATCGCTTGTGACTCATTGGTACTTCTTCTAGAAGTTCTTGGAATATTGTCCAATGCTTGATTTGCAGGTAATTGCCCCCAAATTCCTGGATTAATTTCACCTGTTATATAGCAATCAGAATCGAATGTCCCAGGGGGGTTATAAATCGCTCTTGAATTGCCCTTCCTCAGAAAGTTATGCAGATAAAGTATTGCTAGAACCACTTTCTTAGCCCGCTCTGGTTCTAACAACAAAGGTTTTCGCAGTATGCGATACATAGAAGATATTATCCAGAACGCATTCTCAGACACTCTACGTGCTCTGCTGATTCGATAATTGAATATTCTTTGTTTGGAACCCTTCAGTTGAGTTCCTGGAAAGGGCTTCATGAAATGCATCGTCTGCAACGAAAACATACGGTGTAGCACTGCTGTTATCCAAGAGGCATATTTTAAAACTTGTTCCACTAAAAACACCCCCGTCTGATATTCTGCCTTGACAACCAACATTTGCATAAATGAAATTATAGTTCGCATCTACAACCGCGAAGAGTACGATACTGAACAATCCCTTGTAGTTGAAATATTCTGTCCCACTGTTTATCTGTGCTGGCAAATTGATATGCTTTCCGTCAAAGGCGCCAAAGCAGTTTGGAAAATTCCATCTATCATTGAAATCCTTCGCAATAGTTTTCCATTCAGCTTCACTTTGCGGCATCTGGAACAAAATAATAATAAAACTCCTTGTGTTTTTATAACTTTCCTGTTTTCCTAGGACCAGCAGACATCGGTTAATGGCGTTATCGATATTGAACAAGAGGATCAGGATTTCGACCATGAGCCCCTCGAAGGTAGCTATATTACTCCACAAAACAATAATAAAGGATCTAAAAGAAAACTGTTCAAGTGACGACGACCAAAAAAACAATTTTCAGCCACCGAAGAAGCCCTTTCTATCATGAAAGATATTTAATTTCGAAACGCTTGCAAAGACCAGTACACGGCTTTTGGGGAGTAAGTAGGTATGCGAATTAGAGACCTTAAATCTTCGAATGCTAGACAGATTGTGAATCATTTCGTTAGTAACAAATTATTTGAGGCCGAAATTGGAAAATATGATAACCCCAATTCAGCTACTATGAAACCTTATCATAGTTACAATAATCCACATTTCGCTCAACCAACATTTACCTCCCCCATCTATCCTGGAAACTTTCCTACTGACGTTCCACTACACCAACCTTATTCTGGTCGAATCCCGATAGTGAATACACTTCCACAGTCAAGTCCCGCTCATCCCTATATTTACCCACTGATTCAGATTCTATGGACAGTGTTCTATTATAACTTTAAACAAGTTATGATTATTATTATTTTTCGTTTTGTTTTTTTTAGAATTTCTATTTGTTTTTTCTTTATAGAATTCATTTTCAAATTTTTTTTTCAGAATTTATATTTCATGTACAGAATTTCATTTGTTCTTAATGTATGAATTTGATATTTATCTGATGTAAATAATAAGATTTATTTATACCTATTTTTTATGTGTAGAAGTAATATTTATTTTATATGTATATATTTTTTATGCAAATGCACGTATGAGATCCATTGTTTTGTTCGTGGAATATTCCTCGAAATACAGATCTCCCGTTGAATACATACTTTCATTCTCTTACCTTGATGTGATTCTGTAAAACGCTATCTATTGCATCACAAACATTCGGTACGATTCCTGAGATTATTTGCGTTGAGATTTTTAACAACGAATGATATTAGTCTCCTGTCGCTAGAAATCGCTCTTCTGAATGATCCTTTTTTCATTTCTGGTGCAACTCAATTCAAAAGAACTTCGAGATCACTACTTTTCATTGAAAAAAAGTTTCTGAAACCTCTTCCAGATCTGTACACAAGGTTCATTTCATCAATGTCGTTCAATATTAAGTCTTCCAGCAACTCAGGAGTTCTATACCGTTCTCTACTTCGAAGGCTTGGCCGTACCCAAAACCGTCGCTTACGCCGTATTTTCTTTTCATTTTCAATTATAAAAACTGAGGCTGAAAGAATCAGTAAATCCTCGTCGGTGAACATTGTGCGACTGAATGAATGCTTACGGGGAAGCCAACACATATGTGGATACGTCCTCCTCTCGTTGGCTTTGCCGATGGGATTTTGCCGCTTGGCACACAGCGGCATAATGTGGATGCAGCTTAAAAACTGCACCTAAAACTGCGGTAGGCATTTTCAGTGGATTCTTGGTCTAAAATTGTACCTTACCTCGAACGCAAAATTTCTGATTCGACTTGTTCGAACGGGAAGCGTTATCTACACCACGGTTAATGGCGATAAAAGGTGGTGAGTTTCGGCTCGATCTTTGTTTTTTCTAAGGTCGGTAAACAGGCGCTTTGTGAAAAGGGGTATCTTCTTTTCTGTTTATGTTGTTTTTGTTTTCATGAATTTTTAGGGCTTCCATGTTCAGCTTTGAATAGTATTGAAAATGATCTCTGCCTTTGAGAAATCTATGTTGTGTCCATCTTTTAGAGCATGTTTTACTACAAATAGAAGAAGAGAAAACTTCGAAATACATATTGAAAATTGGAATGTTACTGTCTTCTTCATTAGAACAAATCTAAAAAGATCTGTCATCTGACATTATTCGTTCGTTGTTAAAACAATAATTTTTTCTAATTAATTTGCCGCTCACAAATTCGTACAAGAATTCACGTACCTAGAAGCCATTCAATAAAAAAAATGTTTGAAATTCAATAAATGCTTTTAAGAACCGCTTTCTCTGAAGAAATTTTTTTATTTGTCCTGCAATAACATTTTTTAAAAACCTAATTTCAGAAATCACATCTTTCGGATATGACTGGAATGGATATTTACCTCAAGAAAGATTTTCTTCAAAATACAGGGAGGTACAATAGAAAAACTTTTAATTGAACAGAATCATAAATGATTCATTTTCTAATTTCAGTTTCAAAGAAAGAGGAGCGAGGTATGCTTTGTTGATGTTATCCAAAGAGAAGAAAGAAAAGGGGGTCATAGCTGCCTCACTTGGAAATCACGCGCAAGCCATAAGTTACCATGGATTATTGCTCAACATACCAGTTACTGTTGTTATGCCCCTCATAGCACCTATAATGAAAATTCAAAAATGCAGAGAATACAAAGCAAATGTAATAATTGAGGGAAAAGATATGGCTGAAGCAAGAAAAGTAGCAATTAAATTAGCTCGGGAGCGAGGTCTAACTTATGTTAACGGGTAAATATGAAAATATTTTTATTAATTGTCGGGATAATGTTGTGAAATTTGATACCACAAATAAAATTAATGATTTTTCCTCATATACATTGAAGGAAAGATAAATAAGCTAGAATCCCAGATAAAATGCTGTATCCAATCATTCATTAAAACAAAAAAGGTGTTCTGTGACCCAGAGGGATTAAGAATAGTTGAGAGGAATATGAAAAATCTACACCTCCAGAATAGAAATCCATCAGCATGGGTACATAGACGACATGCTTTCGTTTGAACTATTCCTACTGGGGTATCCCGTACCTCGATCTTGTAGAATTGATGCAGCAAAGTAACAATTCATAACCTGTCATAGTATTTTGATATGTTGTCACATGGAGGAAATTGATAAATTGTACTCCCAAGTTAAGGTTGAATTTTCAGAATTTGAATTGCTGAAATTTCATCAGAAATTTGTCCACTCCACTCGTAGTGAAATAGTTTTCTCCATGTTCTTCGGAAGTAGTTTACCGGTAATTCATAGAATAAAATTTATTTTCCAAAATTAATTACTCCGTTCGTGGAAATCTCTACTTATACTTCTTATAATAGTGAACAACATCTGCGAGTAATCTATATCATTCATAGGTGATACAGATCGTTACCAGGTCAGTACCCAGTGAAATTGAGCAAAAATCGAGAACTATGCCTATGGATGTAACCAAAGATTATACAGTATGATGATAGGAAACAGCCATACAGATCTGGAATAAATACATGGAACTATAGGCACTTCAATGTTAAATTCGAATGTGCTACGAGTCTAGTAGAACAGTGAAATAATCGAAACCTCATTGCGATTCGATAACAAATAAGGGACTGGACTGTTGGAATGCAAATCTCCGCAGGAGTGGTGGACTTCGCTCTGATTGTGTATGTGTAACCCGGACCCAAGTTGAGCGTTGGATCTTCGCGCCTTCGCCGACTTGCTACGCTTGATACGGCTCGCTGTCATCGAGAATCTCCGAATGCCCCGAATTGAGCCGACACTCAACAGTACTTACAACTTGGGGCAGAGATTCCAACAGTACACTGTTCTACTCATGGAGGTAGAAGAAGGGGAGGTAGCATATCCTATGTTTCCCTTGCTATGAAAGTGTCACCAAAAATCCGCCATGTTGCTGAGCCAAATTTGTGGCGGGAATTTTGTATATTTGAATTTTTACAATTTGGAATTTGTTCGATTCTCTTTTAATGACCTAAAAAGGAATAAATAATGATCGAAACAAATCAAGGAGGCAAAATATCATAAACAATTGCTTTTAATGAATTGGTGAGTTGAATTACGTACGGAATGTTCCTGTAACTAATTATACATCCTATTTTTTCAATTAAGGTACATACAAATTCAGATAATATGCAATGAAACAAATAGGTAAATTATCTCGTGTACCCCTATCAATTAAAGTTGTATGCAACAATAATTAAACCATGTATTCACAAACGTCAAAAAATTCAGCTTTTCACCATTAATTTTCGAGTAAGATCAGCATATGCTGTACAAGAAACCATTTCTTATATGTTTTTTCACTACATACAACTGCAAAAACCAACGAACGAATAATAAATAAGGCCAAAATTGCAGAATCTACAGTTTAAAATACCTTGAAGTCGGCCATCTTGGTTTGCCAAATCCGGATTTGTTTTGGGGACACTTTTCAAACGTTATGCCCCTCCACTTTCTTTACCTCCATGGTTCTACTAGACTCGTAGCACAGTCGAATTTAACATTGAAATGCCTATGGTTCCATGTATTTATCCCAGATCTTTATATCAGTAATGTTAAAAACCGACTGCCATTTTCCGTTGTTAGGAACTGTGAAAGTTTAGATGGCCTTGAAAGTATATAACATATTGTGCGACCAAAACAAAGTATTGTTGACTAGAAAATTTCTACACTAGACCGGAATTGAATCAGGACCTCGCGGTCTCAAGTCATCCACTCTAACAGCTAAGCTTTACCACATGTTCGTTAATTATCATTATTTCGCATTTTAATATCTGGCGCATGCAGATATGTGTGCAGCCGAAGATCACCAAGCCTGGTCGTTGAGGTGCCCCAATCACCCGAGGAAACCAATTGACGGGATTCCCAATGCCAATATCAAGCCACTAAACAAGAAATGAAATTATTTTTAAGAACTAAAGCATGCAACCTGACAACCCGATGAAGAATTCTTTTTCTGAAATAAACGTAGAAGATACTTTTTACAATGCTCTGAAGCCAGGTAAATTCCTGAATTCATACAGTGGCGCATCACAATTTGACTAATTTTCATAATCGATGAAGAATTTGTTTCTGAACGGTAGGTACATTATGAGCTTAATATGAGAATAATATTGGTTAAAATTCCGGTCAGAAATGAAATGTTCATAATAATCATTGTCTGATAGGTGTTCAGAAAAATTTGCATACGAAAAAGGAATTTCATCGATATTCAGTAGACGGAGGGCTTCGTTTAAATTTGTCAACAATGTTTTTTTTCATCGTTGTGTAAATGACTACCTGCGTTTGCAGTACACGGAGGTCTCATAAAATTGGTTACCATTAAAAGAGAATCTAAAGGTCCTAAGTGTCAGATTTCTGTTATATAGTCCAGTTCTGAAATCACTTTTTTTCCGGAAAGAGCTACATTTTTGATATGATGATTGTTTCGAAAGTGGGAACTCGTGGTCAAAAAGGCAGGTTTCAAAATTTTCAGCAACTTTGAAATATGCGGTCAAATGAGGAAAAAATTTCGTTTCCTAGAAGACGAGAGATAAACGTTCCAAACAAAAGTTGTAGTGAGGAAAATTCTAGGGAATGTTCAGCCCTTATTCCTTCTCGTGGTATTCATATTGACTAACGGCCGTTTTCAATAAACAACCGAAGATAGCCGATAGAGCTCTATCTTCGGTTTTACCGGCCTTCTATCGGTGCTGATATCTATCTATGGTTTGCGTTTCACAATCATGGTTTAACCATATCTTGGTTAAAGCATGGATAGATAGGGACTTCTTCAGTTCTCACCTCAATCCATAGAACTTGATTTATTCATTTTATTTTTCGAATCATTAATCGCATATTTTTGTATTATCACTGTGATTGAATGTCGAATTGGAATGTAATTATTCATATAAATTCTGTTGTTTTTTCATTTTTCCTTTTTTTTATGAAAGAATAGGCATAAAGACAACTCATGATCTATGTTTAGAACTCGGAAGTTTTGTTAATTTAAAATTGGAATTAGGGAATACCAGGGGAACTAAAATAAAGTATTTCATTAAACTGACTTCCCAATCTGATTTGGTTGAAGTTATTGTACTTCAACCCTTCCTTTAGGTTTCACTTGTGAATAAATGATTATTTAAAACAAGTATTGGGGATCAAGGGATCTAGAAAAATAATTAAAAAAATCATAAACGCGATGAGAAATTAAATGAGGTTGCATGAATACTGATATGAACTATATCAATTTCAATATTACTACTACTCGTTAACAGTTAAATAATGGAAAATCTTATTTTTAGTGCAGAAAATCATTTATTTATATGTAAGTGACTGTCTTTCTGCTGTCTAATATTTGGATGTGAAGAAACGGACTACAAAAAAAAACAGAGAGAAATATCATTCAGGCTGAAATTGAGAAACTCTAATTGAAAGCACAATTGCAATCATATTCGTTCGTTATCGTAAGGTTACCCATTATGATCTTGTTCATCTGCATTTCCTCGTGGAACTAAAATAATGGGTAAATTAGCAGACAATCTATCCAGTAAGGACAATGAAAAAATTATAACAATAAATAAAATGAACAAACAGCTTTATTTTCATACAGGTGAAACCTAATTACATAAAAATTAACAAAAACCCTAAACTAATTAGACAAAAAAATAAAATGACATCCAACTTGGTTCTAGCCGACCATTCAATTATTTTGTACAACTCCATTTATTGCGATGGCAACGAAACTTACAATAAACGGGCACTAGGATGCCTATTGTACCAAACTAATTGGCAATGGCCTTATTCAGCTTGCTCAATCAAGAGCAAATTCACATCCATTTAAAATATGAACTCTATGGAATAATAAACCAAGCTGAGGTTATGACTAAATACATGAAACCAACTATCTATAAGTGACACTCATTTCTGCATGTACATCTTTAAAATTGTAACTTTTGGAAATATCTTCAAGTAGCTGTAGCAGTATTTACAAATAGAATATTTTCAAGTTTCAACCCTCATATTCAATGCTCAAACAGAATATCTTCTCCTCAGAACACGCTAATCACCTGAAAAAGTATTTGACTTGAAATTCAACTTATTGTGTATATTTTCTTCAACTAAATTATTATCTTTCAGTTTGTTAATACATGAAAATAATAAATACAAGATATGAGATTCCGTTGAATATTTGTTCAGCTCTACTACTGGATATCCATTATCACACAATAACCAGCGATTTCCGAGTCTGTCTTGTTGTTCACAATATCCTGAAATCATTATACAATGAATACTTGTTGGTACAGTCAGGAACAGTTTATAAATTTCACCTTCCAAATCTGAATGATTAAACATTGCTGTATCATGAATTCATCCTGGTCACCAAGTCGAAACATTCAGAAGCATAAGTTAACACAATCTGAACATACGAAGATGATATGCTTTTTATATTTCTTGAATCTCCCAATGTGAAATGTCATATTTTCACTATTTCTGAAAATAAAAGTTCGTTAAAGCCTAAATACATGTTATTCTATTTTCAGAGTAAATACTTACTCGTTGACCGTATCAATATACGAGTTACACCATTATGTAGCCTGTAAGCCTATAAATATCAGCAATTTTGTGAAATTCTTGTTGGTAGAACCTTTCTATTGAAACGTACTGCACACACAATTCCGCTACAGCTTTTTTTCCGTGATTCCTGAAAACTAAGAACGTGGATATTTCTAAACTGAATAGGTTCAAATAGTCTTACCTTGGAGATTTTACTTTCGAATATAAATGAAAACTTCATTCAACACACTCTAGTTCAATAAGAATTTACATGTCAACTCCTAATCATTCAAGTATTTTATGGACTTTTCGCGTAATCGTTTCTTTCCATTCCTTATCTTCATCCCATCATTTTATTGCAATAATTCCATATCGCGATTAAAGTACTTCATTAATACAATTCAATTTCGCTCAGGTATCCCAGAAAACAGCAATAAAATGTACTCTAACAAAAATTCCCAACACTTATCCATAGTTCTTACTGCCCGAATTCCACCAGTAAACAAATAACGCTACCGAAGATTCTTTCAACTATCTTTGGTTAAGTTTAAAGTTCTTTGGAACGCCGGTAGGCTCATTTACTTTGGGCGTTCGTATCTGTGTAGCTCTATCTGACCTCTTTAGGAAACCAACGATACACCTTACCGATCGATAGAAATCCCCGTAGGCAGATAGAATATTGGAACAGAAGTAGGTACAAATGGATCGATTTCTCAAACGCAGGTAGACAAATATCGGCTATCGGCTATCTTCGGTTGTTTATTGAAAACGGCCGTAATTATAGGGATGCATTTCTGTAGTGCCGTTCTCAGTTGCTGACTTCATTTCTTCGAATTGCCGAAGGCGCGGCATGGGGACAGGTAGTTTAACCATTCCCATTTTATTGTGTTTATGGGTATGAACAACAATAACAAGGAATGTCCTTTAATACAGCAGGGGATGAGAAATTCATAGTCCAGGCTTTTTTCAAATTGTTTTGAGTTCAAAAATATTTGTTGAACGAAAAAATGTTTTTCAAAGTGCTTTGCATTAAATCTGGCTAGGATATCTAATTAATCTGTTTTTTAATCGGAAGGTTGAAGTTTGCGAAATGCTAACCGACCTTGAGATAGTTAAGGATTGAATGAAATAATGTGGATTTTTTCGATTTGCGGGCATTGCAAATTGTGTACAGCCAGATAATCGAGCGCTTCCCAAAACTACTACTGTTGAAATTTTTCTTCACTGAAATTTTTTTCATTGTTGAAACGAGTGAAAAACGTTTGGTTTTTCCTCCAGAGGAACAGAAGAATGATTCAACATTTTTCGAAAAATGTTTAAAAATTAGAGATTTAGTTTTGCGACCAGAGTAGATTGAAATATTATTTACAACCCTCCGCGGGAAACCCAGAACTTCCATCAGAACAGACCAGAGATAGATTGTTTTCAACTCGAAATAATAGGTTTGACCATTATATAACAATAGCTAACATTTGAAGAATGACTATTTTTTCGATCGTAATCGATTAAAAAAATTGCGCTGAACTGAGCAATAATCAAAACATATCAGAACAACTAGATTTTTGGCTTTCGAAATTTTAATTTATTTGTGTTCACATGAAAAATCTACATACATGTGTGGATTTTTTTGGTTTCTTAATTAAACCATTTTATACATCAGGAAATGAGCGAAGTGAGTGAATAAGAAGCATACAAGCAGCAACTTTAGATCAATTTCGACACTGAAGAAGTTAAAAATCGATCAAAATGAACTTAATAATTTATTAAAGTGCTTTGTTGATGGATGTGTTCGTCTTTATTAATTTTTGTTTTGCCTTGTATATTTTATAAGTATATTATAATATTCTTTCATCTATATACGCAAGTAAAAATAAGCCAATTATGCCGTTAATAATGAATATAATTATACTATATTAATTCATTTACCTCAGTCCTTAATGAATGATATGCATAATTTTTTTATCGGATAATTCTTTTCCATGATATAATCGGATTATAAAATTAGGCACATCATTAAAAGTACAAAAAATAAAATAGTTGATAGGCGAGGGACAAAAATGAATAATTAAATATGGTGAAAGTGAATATAATTGGAAAAAAAATTCGCTTGTTTCTGATAGCGGATCTATTACCTTAAAAAATGAAGAGAAGTAAGATGAATGTCAATTTCTTGAAAAAAATTTTCGCCCACTTTTTGAATACGCCACTGATCAATTTTGACATAATCACATACCCATCTAATAACGAATAGCTCTGATACCCAACCGACGGATCCACATGGTACGAGCTAAGACGTACTGCCAATTACCAGCTATCCGTTGTGAGCTAAGACAGTCCTTTTGAGCCCATCGAAGTGGCGCTATCTATTGGTGGGATCCAAGCGGTCAAATGATAAACCCGTATGGCTGGAAAAGTACCTTTCTTTATACAATGATGTTTGTACGCACCTTAACACTCTAAGCCTTGTACAACCCCATGTGGGAGTTCTGACAACGTCGCATTTTGAAGCAACGTTCTGGCCTGTTAAATATCGTAGGCCGTGACTCCAGAAGTATTTTCTTCACTGAACAACTTTTTACCGAGGTGCCTGTATTTGATCTGCGAAAACTTTACTGGTATATATAGCAAACTTTGCTTATAGTATAAATATAAAAAATTGACTTCGATTGAGCAACCACGTGACACGTGCAGAAATAATTCTGAATATAGAACAGAAGGGACTAGTCTCCCGCTGGGCCAGAGATCATTCTGTTTCTTAGCTCTTGGGTTGTATTGTCAGGTACCTGACATATCCATATCTGCATCAATATGTATGAAAAATAGTTGGCTGAAGTATATAGAATTGAGAGATTTGGCTGGAATCATGTCTGGGATTATCTGATCATGAGAATATTAATTCGCTCATTTGTTTTCATTATTGTTCATGATTTTTGTTTTCTAGTTTAATGAAATATCATACAATTCAACTTGAAAATTAGTAATTATTATTATTATTACACAATAGTATGAGAAGCTCTTGACGGCAAAAGGATATGAATTTCATTTAATTTTCATAAATATCAAGAAAGCTATTTTGAATTTTACGAAATTATCGAAATCTACGCTCCACTGTCAATAGTTTTGAAATGATCTTTTTCACTAATTTAGATAACCTCTTACATAAAATCTGCAATAAAAGAAATGCTTTAAAATGACAACATTATGATATCAAAACGGAAACTCCAAACTTGTGTTATATTGTAATCAATTATCTGGTTTTCTCATACAATATCAAATTCTGTTTGATGTTACCTGTTCTTTCCAGCATTTCGACCGTCGTCGTGGATTAGTTCTTGACGTTTCGCCAGTTCGGGTGCCTGACCTCTTCAGGAGTTATATTTCAGGAAATGTCTCCACTGAATTGAGCTGCCCGAGTGTGGAGATCAAAACGAGAATAGAAAAAGCTCAAGCTGCATTCGTGGAGATGAGAAAAGTATTAACAAGTCACGACCTGACATTGAGGTCGCGAATGAAAATGGTGCGCTGCTATGTCTTTCCAGTTCTACTGTACATCATGGAAGCATAGACTCTAACCGAAAAAATTCTCAAACGTTTGGAATCATTCGAGATGTGGATCAGTTGGCTTGACAAAATGAGTAACAACATAGTCTCAATCGCATGGATAAGGATTTAGAAGTAGTCTGAACTATCAAACGTCGCAAATTAGAATATTTTGGTCATATCATAAGGCACCCAGAGAAATATGAGATCGTCCCGATCCTGAACGCGCGCCAGTGTCCGTTCGGTTTACATCCGGTAGCTGATCTTCATTCACTTCACGAACCGAGGATATATTGTAGGGCACCCATATTCTGTTGATTTTAAAGGTTTAAGGTGTTATGCAAATATCTGTCCGTGTGTGTAGGCTTTCGGTATACAGTGTATACTAGTGCAGTTTCTTTCCGTGTGATTAATACATCAGGAAAAGCTCGATTTCTGTTTTGGTCTTCTCATTCCATTGTGAACTGTATATATAGGTACTTGGGTTCATGTTATTTTTGTGTGCCAGAAACTCATTGAGCTTTTCTCTTCCATGACTCCATGTGACGAATGAGTCAACAACATATCGAAACCATACTTTCGGTTTGAAAGATGCGGTATTCAGTGCTCTCTTTTCTTATTTTTCCAAGTACTTTGTTACCACTGGGGCTAGTGGATAACCTATTGAGTTTGTTGAAAAAAATTCATGACATCTCTTGAAATGTAACTCCTGAAGATGCCAGGCACTCGAACTGGCGAAACATCGAGAACTAATTCATGATGACGGCCGAAATGATCGAAAGAACAGGTCACATTGAACGATCGCAGCGAAAGTATCAACCAATTCATCAAATTCTGTTTGTTTCATCCATATTTTTTTCAGGTATGATCATCCTCACATAATTGCAGGTCAAGGAACCATAGCCTTAGAAATATTAGAACAAGTGGACAATATAGATGCCATTGTAGTACCTACCGGAGGAGGAGGCCTGTTGGCCGGAGTGATAGTGGCTGTTAAAGCCTTAAACTCGAAAATAAATATCATTGTAATAATGTCATCAATGATCATATTGAATGGTAATGAACAGTGGTTTTTTTTCAACAGGGAGTGGAATCAGAACGATGTGCAAGCTTTTCCAAGGCTTTGGAGTGTGGACAACCAATTGATACACAGATAGAAGGGACTTTGGCAGATGGTCTAGCTGTCCCCAAAGTGGGTTACAATGCATGGACAACAGCCAAAGACCACGTTGATAAAATGGTGAAAGTACAAGAGGAATGGATAGCTGTTGCCATACTGAGGTTGGTTGAAATGGAAAAATGTATTGTAGAGGGCGCGGGAGCTTGTGGACTTGCAGCCATACTTGCAGGTCAACTCGATGAGTTCAAAGGAAAACGGGTTGTTTTGATACTCAGTGGAGGCAACATCGATACCACAATTTTAGGAAGATGTTTGGAAAGGGGACTAGCGGCCGATGGAAGATTAGTAAAATTCAAAGCTACTGTTAGCGACAGACCTGGTGGAATTTCGGAACTGTGTAAACTCATTGGGAACATAGGTGTTTCGATAAAGGACGTTATCCATGAAAGAGCTTGGGTCACCTCAGATGTTTTCAGTGTTGAGGTGAGAAAGAAAAAAAAAATTACATTCTTCACATATCATAATAAGGTAATAGTTATTTTACTCTCAAGTATGAAACTTTCTGTACTTGATAGAAAAATGAATATAACATTGCTTGCAGCTTGATGAGCTATTATGTTCCTTTTTCCCGAACTAAAATACTCACAGAAATTTTCTAGTTAAAGCTCAACATCCGGTTCTAAAATTCCTGTCTTATTCCAAGGCCAAGCTGCTGAAGTGCTATCAACCTACTTCACTAAACGGAGTGTCATAAGCTGAAACAATCTATTGATCACATATATATATATATATATATATATATATATATACAGGGTGAGTCGGGAGGAACGGACCAAACTCCAGGTGTGTATTCTGCAGGTCCAAATAATTCCAAAAAACTTATATGTTGTTATCCGATTCTCATTTGTTTTCAAACTATAGGGTAATTAGAATATTTAAATAAGGTCAACCAATATTCAGATCAAGAGTTTCTCGGACTATGGATTGGTCGCTGATGTGGTCGTATTAGTTGGCCTCCAAGATCTCCAAACCTCACACCATTGAACTATTGTTTGTGGGGCTGGGTGAAGAACGAGGTATACAAAGTTAAAGTTGACACCCGGGATGCTCTCATTCTACGCATTAGAAATACGGCATTGCTTTTTGAAGAAAATCACGAATCAATCAGAAAAGCATCGAGAGCCCTTCGCAGACGAAAGTGTTTCGAGGTTAACGGCGAGATTTCCGTGCATTTATTAAAATAATGCTATGAATGAAACCATTTTAATATAGAAAATGTTATTTTTCAAATTGAAGCCATAGTTTGAGAACAAATGAAAATCGGATAACAACATATGAGTTTTTTTTATATTATTTCGAGCTATAGAACAAACACCTGAAGTTTGGTCCGTTCCTCCCGACTCACCCTGTATATATATATGGTGTAGAATAGAAGCTTTTTATTATCCAATCAGTGTTTTGATCGATAACCCTTAAACGTTTTACACAATATATATATATATATATATATATATATATATATATATATATATATATATATATATATATATATATATATATATATATATATATATTGTGTAAATATATATATATATATATATATATATATATATATATATATTGTGTAAAACGTTTAAGGGTTATCGATCAAAACACTGATTGGATAATAAAAACCTTCTATTCTACACCAAGCTTTCGGAATAATTCATTCTTATTATTATTATATACTTCCGACCTCCCTCGATTACTCCGCTCAGCTTGTTCTATGTTTGCAGATGATACTAAAATTTACAATTTTCCTCTATCCAACTATTATACCCTGCAAAGTGACCTGCATGAAATTGGTGTTTGGTGTGACAATTGGTTACTCGCCTTGAATGTGGATAAGTGCTATGTACTTCATGTAGGAAGAAACAACCCAACAAAAGAATACAGCATCTGTGGTATGAGGCTAGGGAGTGTTTCAAGTCATTGTGACCTGGGTGTGACTATTACCGAAGATCTACGTTGGACTAACCACATATCTATTGTCACTGCCAGAGCTAGACAGTTGACTTACGCCATCCAGAAGTCATTTAACAGATGCGACACTGATACCTTGAAGCTTCTATACACCAGCTACGTTAGACCATCTCTTGAGTATGCTGGCCACGTTTAGTGGCCATCCACACGTGCCGACGAACACCGTCTTGAGTCAGTGCAGCGTTGGATAACTCGTATACCTTTCGGAACGATTGGTCCTTCCTACGAGGAAAGGCTCAACATCTTCCGATGGTCATCCTTTCTCTCACGACGCGTGAGAGGTGATCTGATATTTTCCTTCCGATCGCTTACTGGTGACTTCGGTGATCGTATTCGCGGCCTATATACAATGAACAGCAACAACTTGGGAGGTCACCAGTTCAAATTGTCTAAGGAGAAGTTTGGGACCCCTCAACGCGAAGATTTCTCAACGAACAGAATTTTCGAGAGATGGAACCGTTTGCCGAGCACCGTAGTGGACGCTGGGACCGTCAACGGATTTAAGAATGCCCTGCCCTGGATCTCTTCGTACCAAGATCGATATATATATATGTGAACTTCATTTTTGAATTATTCCATTTGAGTTTATAGGAATTTGCCTCTACTCTAATAATTTGTTAATAATAATAATAATAATTCCATCATCAGGGCTACTACAAGAAAAATACTACGTTAAACCAAAACAACGAGCTGAACATTTCATGACACTTACAGAATCTTACGGTTATCAGTACAATTTTAAGCATTAATTAAAAGGTCTATTAATTTGTTGGGAAAATAAGACAGAAAGCATAATACTTCGTTTCGTCGTAATATTGGAAATGAGTCATATCAATGGACAAGAAAATCCCTTAAATAGGAAAACAGACACACAAAATTTGAGCAATATTTACTGCTATCTGTTGTCACGATCTAGTGGGGATTTTTATGATGGTCCGGTAGAAGAATAATTAAATATATGAATTAAAAATATAATAAAATTAAAAACAACAAAAATCATTTGAATTGTTTTGTGGTTGTATGTATCTTGTTCTGTGTCTGTTGGTTTATCTTCGTCAATATGTAACGTATGTTGATTCAAATATTAGACTGGACTATTGTGGATTGTTATTATTTTATAGTTACGACGAAACGAAGTATTATGCTTTCTGTCTTATTTTCCCAAGAAATTAATAGACCTCTTAATTAATGCTTAAAATTGTACTGACAACCGTAAGATTCTGTAATTGTCATGAAATGTTTAGCTCGTTGTTTCGGTTTAACGTAGTAGTTTTCTTGTAGTAGCCCTGATGATGAAATGAATTATTCCGAAAGCTTGGTGTAGAATAGAAGGTTTTTATTATCCAATCAGTGTTTTGATCGACAACCCTTAAACGTTTTACACAATACATTAGTACGATCATTAAAATATCTAATATATTTATATATATATATATATATATATGATCTGGCTTTAAGGGAATCGGCCTTGTTAACACACAGTGAAACTCTTGTTTTCTTTGCCAAGCTTTCGGATTTATTTTAATCTTTCTTCAGGGCGTTGAATATCGAGAATCGGGTGTTTTTCTACATGAGTTGTCATTCATTTCCTACAACAACATCATAGACATAGGTACTTTTTGTTTCAACATTTATTGTATTATTTTAGCTCTCTTTTTCATAAGAATATATATATATATATATATATATATATATATATATATAAAAAGACAGTGAATTCTACAAAAGATTGAAATATATGATATTCAAAGTCAGCATCGTAATGCGTAATTATTGATGAACAAGGTCTTCTCATCGATCGATTGAGAAGACCTTGTACATCAATAATTACGCATAACGATGCTGACTTTGAATATCATGTATTTCAATCTTTTGTAGAATTCACTGTCCATGATGTTGTTGTAGGAATTGAATGACAACTCCCCGATTCTCGATATTCAACGCCCTGAAGAAGGATTGAAATAAATCCGAAAGCTTGGCAAAGAAAACAAGAGTTTCACTGTGTGTTAACAAGGCCGATTCCCTCAAAACCAGATCTTCAAATTTGCGACCATTATAAACTTATTCATTTGATATATATATATATACATATATATATATATATATATATAATATTATGTTTCGTGGGATAGCAACACTAAGTAGGTGGTGAATCAAGAAAACTCTTTTTTAGTACTTTCACTCGAGCTTTCGGAATGCTTTATTCCATCTTCAGGAGCTACAAAGAAATGAAAAAAGGGGATGAGCTAACAATCACAAAAAGGTAAAATATCAACAAGTTCTTTTTACCTTGGTCTAAACTGAGATTAAAATCATGATAACATACATTGGAACAAAATTTGGGGCACACATTTACATTATTGAATTGAAATTTTAAAAAACGTCAAATACATCAAATTTGATTTAAGTTGAAAAACATAGAATAACTATTAATCATAAGATTAAAGGAGAATTCTTTAAGTATTTTCAGTGACAATTCTTGTATGAGTAGGTTGATGTTCATATTTGGAAATTCCATCTTGCTTGATCAAATAGGAATATACAATACTAAGATTTTTTATGTCGGTTCTATCATTGAAAGAGAATTGATGTTGTTGTATCCGTATCATCTCAAGGATTTCTCTCTTTTCCAATGAAGACTCAACATCAAGAATTTCTGGATTACTAAAATCCATATTATGACCTGTCTCTTGTACATGTCTGGCTAGAGCACATGCCTTTTTGTTCTTACGAATATCACTTCTATGTGATGTGATTCTTCCTTTAAGAGATCTCTTTGTTTGTCCAATGTACAGACCTTCACAATCAAGACAATTAATCTTGTATACAACATTGGACCTCTGAAGCATAGGTGTGTGGTCTTTCAACCTTGAATGTAGTTTTCGGATCGTCATTATGTTCCTTCTAGACAAGATTATCTTATTTTCATCACAATAAGGACGTAATATTTTCATAATTCGACAGGTAATATTTGGAATGTTGATTATGGATTTGAAATTATAAAGTGTATTAGATGGTAAAGTTCCTGTTGGAGTTATCACTTGAGGATTACCCATCTGTTCTCTCTTTAAGATTTTTTTAACTAGAGGTGGAGGATAACCATTTTTAACAAAAATATCTTCTAGAATTCTAATATTATTATCATGAAAGTTTGGGTGAGATATCTTAAGTACTCTGTCTTTTAACTGATTGATGATCTTAATTTTCATATTATAACTATGAAAGGATAGATAGTTAATGTATCTATTTGAACACATTGGTTTCCTATACCAATCAGTTGTCAGTATTTGGTTATGACTTCTGATTATTCTCATATCAAGAAAAGGTAATGAATGAGTTGATGGTTCTTCATGCTCTATAGTGAAATTTATGTTTGGATCTTCTTCATTAAAGATGTGTAAAACTTCATCATGCATATTTGCAGGGATAGCACAAACAATATCATCAACAAATTTCTTTAAAAATGGAAAATGGAAATGTAACTTTCGAACACAGTTTTCTAAAATATCATCCATGACGTATTGAGCAATTATAGGGGAAATATTAGCTCCCATTGGTGATCCTACATTCTGTTTATAAAAGACGCCTTGAAAAGAGAAATACGTATTTTCATAAACAAAGTTGAAGAGTTGTTTGAATTGTCTCTGATCTAATGTTGTATGATTTCTTATTTTATCCCAATTTTTTATGATGGAACTAAATGCCCTTTCTTTAGTAATGTTGGTGAATAATGAGACCACATCAAGACTAACAACAACAAATCCTTCTGGAAGTTGGAATTCATTAATGAAACTAGAAAATTCGAATGAGTCTTTCACATAGAAATCATTTTGGGTATTATAAGAATTGGTCAACAACTCTGTTAAAAACAGACCAACATTACTCGTAGGACTGTTTATGCTGGAGATAATTGGTCGTAAGGGAATGTTATCTTTATGAATCTTTGGTAAGCCATAGAATTTTGGGGCAACAGAATCATATTTATGGAGACGTCTAGCTAGATTATCATCTATTAAATGTTTTTTCTTTAGTTCAGTTATCATTTTGTTTCCTTTCTGTTCAATAGAACTTGTCGGATCTCTCGTAAGAATTGTGTAACATTCACTTTCATGTTGTTCATCAGTAGTAGTCAATAAGTCAATTGATTTTTGTGAATATTCACTTCTGTTCATTACCACAGTTACATTGCCTTTGTCAGAGAGTAGGACTAACAACTCAGGGTTATCTTTTAAAAATTTTCGTGTTTTGACAAACAAATTCCTGATATACTTTTGTTTTGGATCCAAATAGCTTTTATTGATAGAGTTTGTTATGGTATTGGTACACAACAGCAATCGTTCATAATCTATTTCACTTTGTAATTTGAAGACTGATTCAATATCTGCAAGAAGATTGGCTATTGAAAAGTCTTTTTTTGTTGGTGCTATGCTGAATTTTGGTCCTAAAGCTAAACATTTTTCAATATCTGGTGGGAGTTCAACACCTGAGATATTCTTTATCCAATTCGGTTGAGTAGAAATTACTTTAGATTGTTCCTTCTTCAATTTTTCTAATTTGTTGGTTAAAATATTCTTGTTTTTATGAAAAACTCTATTATAAACAATATTTTGTTGTCTAACAAACTCACACCAAACATTTCTTGGTATAATTAAAGCGATATTATCTGATAATTTAGAAATGATTGACTCCAACCTTGAAATATTTTTTATAACTGATTTTATTTCAAAAGTCAAAATTGTGTGTGCCCACCTTGTTATTATGCGTTCAATGGAATTGAGGGTCTTCAGGTCAATATTCCTCATCTCATGGAACAATTTATTCATCTGTCCTTCGATATGTTTCGGTGTTAAATCGAATTGTTTGCATTTAAGTAAACAAATTCTTCTGTTTGTCATCATCGCAAGTTGTCGTCGAGAATTAGCCCACCTTTTCATTTTCTGGCAGATAATAACAAGGTGGGCACACACAATTTTGACTTTTGAAATAAAATCAGTTATAAAAAATATTTCAAGGTTGGAGTCAATCATTTCTAAATTATCAGATAATATCGCTTTAATTATACCAAGAAATGTTTGGTGTGAGTTTGTTAGACAACAAAATATTGTTTATAATAGAGTTTTTCATAAAAACAAGAATATTTTAACCAACAAATTAGAAAAATTGAAGAAGGAACAATCTAAAGTAATTTCTACTCAACCGAATTGGATAAAGAATATCTCAGGTGTTGAACTCCCACCAGATATTGAAAAATGTTTAGCTTTAGGACCAAAATTCAGCATAGCACCAACAAAAAAAGACTTTTCAATAGCCAATCTTCTTGCAGATATTGAATCAGTCTTCAAATTACAAAGTGAAATAGATTATGAACGATTGCTGTTGTGTACCAATACCATAACAAACTCTATCAATAAAAGCTATTTGGATCCAAAACAAAAGTATATCAGGAATTTGTTTGTCAAAACACGAAAATTTTTAAAAGATAACCCTGAGTTGTTAGTCCTACTCTCTGACAAAGGCAATGTAACTGTGGTAATGAACAGAAGTGAATATTCACAAAAATCAATTGACTTATTGACTACTACTGATGAACAACATGAAAGTGAATGTTACACAATTCTTACGAGAGATCCGACAAGTTCTATTGAACAGAAAGGAAACAAAATGATAACTGAACTAAAGAAAAAACATTTAATAGATGATAATCTAGCTAGACGTCTCCATAAATATGATTCTGTTGCCCCAAAATTCTATGGCTTACCAAAGATTCATAAAGATAACATTCCCTTACGACCAATTATCTCCAGCATAAACAGTCCTACGAGTAATGTTGGTCTGTTTTTAACAGAGTTGTTGACCAATTCTTATAATACCCAAAATGATTTCTATGTGAAAGACTCATTCGAATTTTCTAGTTTCATTAATGAATTCCAACTTCCAGAAGGATTTGTTGTTGTTAGTCTTGATGTGGTCTCATTATTCACCAACATTACTAAAGAAAGGGCATTTAGTTCCATCATAAAAAATTGGGATAAAATAAGAAATCATACAACATTAGATCAGAGACAATTCAAACAACTCTTCAACTTTGTTTATGAAAATACGTATTTCTCTTTTCAAGGCGTCTTTTATAAACAGAATGTAGGATCACCAATGGGAGCTAATATTTCCCCTATAATTGCTCAATACGTCATGGATGATATTTTAGAAAACTGTGTTCGAAAGTTACATTTCCATTTTCCATTTTTAAAGAAATTTGTTGATGATATTGTTTGTGCTATCCCTGCAAATATGCATGATGAAGTTTTACACATCTTTAATGAAGAAGATCCAAACATAAATTTCACTATAGAGCATGAAGAACCATCAACTCATTCATTACCTTTTCTTGATATGAGAATAATCAGAAGTCATAACCAAATACTGACAACTGATTGGTATAGGAAACCAATGTGTTCAAATAGATACATTAACTATCTATCCTTTCATAGTTATAATATGAAAATTAAGATCATCAATCAGTTAAAAGACAGAGTACTTAAGATATCTCACCCAAACTTTCATGATAATAATATTAGAATTCTAGAAGATATTTTTGTTAAAAATGGTTATCCTCCACCTCTAGTTAAAAAAATCTTAAAGAGAGAACAGATGGGTAATCCTCAAGTGACAACTCCAACAGGAACTTTACCATCTAATACACTTTATAATTTCAAATCCATAATCAACATTCCAAATATTACCTGTCGAATTATGAAAATATTACGTCCTTATTGTGATGAAAATAAGATAATCTTGTCTAGAAGGAACATAATGACGATCCGAAAACTACATTCAAGGTTGAAAGACCACACACCTATGCTTCAGAGGTCCAATGTTGTATACAAGATTAATTGTCTTGATTGTGAAGGTCTGTACATTGGACAAACAAAGAGATCTCTTAAAGGAAGAATCACATCACATAGAAGTGATATTCGTAAGAACAAAAAGGCATGTGCTCTAGCCAGACATGTACAAGAGACAGGTCATAATATGGATTTTAGTAATCCAGAAATTCTTGATGTTGAGTCTTCATTGGAAAAGAGAGAAATCCTTGAGATGATACGGATACAACAACATCAATTCTCTTTCAATGATAGAACCGACATAAAAAATCTTAGTATTGTATATTCCTATTTGATCAAGCAAGATGGAATTTCCAAATATGAACATCAACCTACTCATACAAGAATTGTCACTGAAAATACTTAAAGAATTCTCCTTTAATCTTATGATTAATAGTTATTCTATGTTTTTCAACTTAAATCAAATTTGATGTATTTGACGTTTTTTAAAATTTCAATTCAATAATGTAAATGTGTGCCCCAAATTTTGTTCCAATGTATGTTATCATGATTTTAATCTCAGTTTAGACCAAGGTAAAAAGAACTTGTTGATATTTTACCTTTTTGTGATTGTTAGCTCATCCCCCTTTTTTCATTTCTTTGTAGCTCCTGAAGATGGAATAAAGCATTCCGAAAGCTCGAGTGAAAAAACTAAAAAAGAGTTTTCTTGATTCACCACCTACTTAGTGGTTGCTATCCCACGAAACATTATATTATTATTACTTTTCAACACCGAATTATCTCACTATATATATATATAAATATATATATATATATATATAAGGATAAATAATGAGGGATCGGTGAAGTACATGGAAAAAATTTAACGTTTCAGAGGGTTATGTCCGTTAAATCTTTTCCATATATATATATATATATATATTAGACTGATTCAAATAAATCGACTTTTTTTTTTCACGAAACCCCCCCTAATTATCTTCAGGGTATCGAAAAAGACCTCTGTGAAAATATCAGCCCCAAATAATAACATTTAGAGGTCGCTCATCAATTATTTTTATTTTGCCTACTAATAGCAGGGGAAAATTTTCTTTTTTCAATAAAAAATTCCTAGAACACAAACCAATAAGTAGGTAGTGGGCTACCTGGGGATGGGAAAATAAAAGCTATCGTGGGAACTTAATTTGCATAATTTATTCCTGTGTGGTATGCCGACACGCGTGCCAGGAAAGAGAGAGAGAGGGAAGATATTGTTGTTTCATTCTACTCTTGGCCGCCATGTTTTTTTTTTTTAAAGAGCTATCCGTCGGATTCGAACCCACGGCAATTGTGGCATCTGCGTGGAAACCCAGCGTTCTATCCAATGTCGCCACAGAGCCATGAAGATATTGATGTGATTTCTGTTTGATTTACTTATCATACAGCCGCCATTTTATTTTTTTTTTAAAGAGCTATCCGTCGGATTCGAACCCCGGTCAACTTGGTGAGTATCAAGGATCCTACCACTGAGCTACGGTACCAGGAAGATTTTGATGTGATTTCTGTTTGATATACATAGCGTCGACACGGCCATCTGCGCGGGGAGTTCTGGGCAATAACTCTATGTCGGGTAAATATTTCTGGATGATTACTGTTAGATAAATATGATGTGATTAGCAAACAAGCACTCTGACCTTACCATCACAAGATGAATTCTGATTTATTCGGAGCTTTCAGCTTGTGTTATTAGAGGTTTGAACCTGCTTTCGTGGAATCAGAATGAAAAAAATCGGTTTAATAAAGGTTTATTTCACATTTCAGGAATATTTATAATTTTTCAAATATGTTACGCATGAACATTTACAATTATCAACTGATTCACAATTTTGAATGCTATTTCACCGACTGAATATTTATCTAAAAGTACACACTTATATTTCACAGGACAAAACGGTAAATAAATTACAGAGTGATTATATGAAGAGAGGTGAATAGCACCATCTCATTAATTAATTCTTCAACCATTTTTACACTAAGATGAAACACAGTTAAACGATCGTATCAAACTGAATATCTCAAAATATGAGAAAAATAATTTCAACATACATTCTTCATACGCATATTATAGACGTCGAAATGCTATCAGGGTAGAAACACAAGGGACCACGATTTGGTTGGTTTATGTTGAATTCAAAATAATATTTTTATGCTATCAAATTTTACGATTTGCGATGCTGAATAATCGTGGCATGTCCGAACAAGTCTCGACGCGCTTCATCAACTGGGTAAACAGTAGGAGCATGGCAACCACTCACAAATTCGGTGATATTTTTAGTAAGGATTTTTCCATTCATTCATTTTCTCATTCCCAATCTGTATGACAGAAGCCCCCTGTCAAGATGCAGAAAGGGACTTAGGCTCAGCAATTATGCTATGTCCCCAATATAGAGTGATTTGTAAAAACTATGTTCTTCTTTATAATGTTCTTGTCGTGCCCTGTGTCCTGGGGGCAACAGGAGTCTTGGATATAACCAATCACAGGATCACGTGTTCAACATATAAACTACAATTAATCCAGACGATCACTATAACTTTTACAATTTTTACGAAAAGAATGCACTTTTTAAACGAATATTTACGAGAAGTTGTGGTGTAGAAGTAATTTTTTTTTGAGTTCCAAACCAGGACGTGAGGGAAATGTAGTCAACCCGCTGTGACAACCATTTTGGAACTGCCTAGTAAGGATTTACAATTTTGGTCCAGAATGAATCGTTTAATGCGTTGTCAGAAAACGTTTTACTGAAAACATTTATCATAGGAAGCATACTTGAACTCGAATAGACGAAGAATTTTTAGGATTCTCATGCCCATTACATATATAAAAACAGCTAGCTCTCATTTAACGACTGAAGCTAACATTTTTCTTTTAATGAATATCATTCGTGTTCAGAAAGGTTTGATAGAAGAAAAACACAGCAAAGTACAAATTATTATCATCATTCATAACAGTCATTCAAAGACGAGAAATATTGCGATAACATTATATCTTTTCTAGATCGTCTACTATTGAAAAACAAATTTTAGCTGACATTAATAGATACATTCCACAGGTGAATATCACAAAGAGAGAGCACTATAAGAAACTATATTTGACGATAAGATATTTGAATTGAACTAATACAAACAAATAAGGATTTTTCTACAATGACCCTAATTTTGATCAATAATCACTCAAGTCATCCTCTGATTCACTAGTAAAATCATTAATATTAAATTCAAGCGGATTCCCCGCCAGCTCGTCTAAAAAAACATTTTTACTCAAAATATCGAATTTAGGTGGTTTTGATAGATAAGCTGTAAGGGCCGAATATTTCAAAGACGGTGGTTTCAAATAAATATTAATGAACAACGATTTTTTAACAATGAGTGCTTTTGAAAATTGCCAATGTAGCAATTGTAGAAAAGTACTTAAAACGAAACTATTAAAATGTCTTACATATATGGATATGAGAGAAATCCTAAGTTTATACTCTGACCTTATATGTTTGTATTGTAATTCGTCGCAATAATCATCCACATGATCTTCACAAGGATCCCATTTACACGAATTTTCGTGGAACCACTGCTTCAGGCCATCTAGTTGTTTATTCGTATCGAATATAATCCACACATCAATTATCCCGAAAGATTCGTTAGCTCCTTCTAAATACCCCATGATTTCTCCTACAATCATCCAGTGATTTAAAGGTAGTTGATCAATTGCAGCATACTGACTGGGAAAGCAAGCCATGAATTTTTCAGCCAAATGAGGTTCATAGGAAAAACTTTTCTGCATGGCCGAAAAACTATATCTCATCAATTCCTTCTCAGAGAGCTAAAAATAAAGAAGATGGTTTATAATCAATTTCATTGTTGATCTGAGAGAATTTTGAAACGGATGAAATCCTATTATGTACCTAGTTAAAAACAAAACGGTCAAACTTTGTAGAAATTATTATATTGAATATCCCTTCGTGTTCTTCATTTTTTCTTTTATCCCGAATAAACTATATATTTAAACACTTTCATAATTTTCTCTTGACGATATTGAAATAACCAATATTTTTTCATTTCTAAGTCGATTCACGGTTTTAATTTTTCTAATAGTTTCGAATATCCACGTACAATATTCTCATATTGTTGAAGAACAGCTCATCGAGCGTCAATTTGTAATAATTATATTAATTATATTAATATTGACAGATTTCACCCCAATTTTAATAAAAAGAAAAACTACAATCCCATCTTTCATTTACAGTTTTTCAACCAAGCAGTCAATATAATATCATGAGTTGATTTAGTTGGGAGGATCAAAGCTCTTCTATGCTAATGAAGTCCCAAGATGGCTTATTAGTTGAGGATGGCCTCGAGAATTATACAATTGCTCTAAGGCGATTGAACAAATGATTGTAAAATTCTCATAAATTTATGGAGAAATAGAATGAACTGTGAATTCATTTTTCGACAGGGAATTCAAAACACTCTTAAAATCCATGAAGCTGTCAGAGTAAATATGGTTCTGTGTGGAGAGTTTCAGATAGCCAATAAAATTCAGAAGGAGAATGATTATTACAAAACATCTAATTCGCCTATATACTGAGATACAAACCTTTCAACACGAGGAAAAAGCGAAGAAAATTTGGTGCTTGTATATGTTGACTGAATGGTTAAAACTTCGAAACTGACACAATAGATGACAATAACCATGAAAAATTCATGAATAATGTTGATAATCTCTAATAGATGTCGATACTAATGAAAATCTCGTATAATATTCGAGAAACTCTGTTGATCATGCAATAAAAGAATACAAACTTTTGTATATTCGATATTCGAGAAGGTCAAATCGCTATTTTGTTACTTCAAGAGTCTTCGAGATGATTCTTCGATTGATGAACAATTGGAGAAATTTCATCCGCTGATTTGAAAAAATATTTTCTCAATATTTTCAAATGAAGAGAAACAGAAAAATCGATAAGAGTTGTCATGAATGAATGAATGTTGACAACATTTTCTGTTTCTCTTCATTTGAAAATATTGAGAAAATATTTTTTCAAATCAGCGGATGAAATTTCTCCAATTGTTCATCAATCGAAGAATCATCTCGAAGACTCTTGAAGTAACAAAATAGCGATTTGACCTTCTCGAATATCGAATATACAAAAGTTTGTATTCTTTTAATGCATGATCAACAGAGTTTCTCTAATATTATACGAGATTTTCATTAGTATCGACATCTATTAGAGATTATCAACATTATTCATGAATTTTTCATGGTTGTTGTCATCTATTGTGTCAGTTTCGAAGTTTTAACCATTCAGTCAACATATACAAGCACCAAATTTTCTTCGCTTTTTCCTCGTGTTGAAAGGTTTGTATCTCAGTATATAGGCGAATTAGATGTTTTGTAATAATCATTCTCCTTCCGAATTTTATTGGGGTGAAATCTTTCAATATAATCATACAAAAGTCGTTTGAGTACTGACATCTATTGGAATATATCAATATTAGAACCAATTTTTACATCATTGAAAAATAAAAAGTGAATACACAACATATTTCCATTATTATAAGATTTCCTTCGAAAACAGCAGGTTTTATACTTGTGGAATCTGTAGGAAAGAATTCAGTCAATCGAATAACTTGAGCAGACACCTCAATATACATGAAAAAATTTAATCAGTTGTCTAGTGCACGAAAGAAAATTCACTACAAATGATACTTCGAAAAACACTGTGAAAAATCTATCAGAAATATAATTGTAATAGACCAAAGGATATAGAACAAAGTTATCTTACATCGAATACTAGATATCCTCATGAAGTTAGTAGTGTTAAATATTTTCCCGAAATAAATGATGAGCTGCTCACCCTGTATAAAGAAAAATATTCTGAAGATAGATCTATCAGAATACCTTTTTAGTGAAACACCGATGAGAAGTTGCTACTATTTATTAGGATATAATTATCAGATTGATAATATATGTATGAATTATACTTTTCTAATAAATATTAAAACATATTTTTTTCTCGTTTTCAACCCATAATATTTTCATCTAATGAAAAAAATATGTTGATGTCAATAACCTTCCATGCAACATTCTCTTTACGAACAATTAGGAATATCTAAAAGACAAAGGTCTGAAATGGAATAACTTCTCATGGTATCTCTCTCTATGAATCCTGAAAAATCTTCAAACACCAAGAAAGCAAACAAAAAGAAACTCTATCATTTCGTAACTTTCGCACAGGTATGTACATTTCCAGCGACTCCTACAAATTCACTGAATATACACCCGGAAATATAGATAGCACAATATTTGAAAGATTAACTATGAATGGATAAAATTATTCATTAGAACTCGTATGTCAATTATTCTTATGTAATAGTGACATCACTCAATGTTTCATAGCTGTTTATCTGAAAACCGCCCTAGTAAACATTCTATGGGTAAATTATTGGAAATGATTGTTTATGAACACTTTCCCTACATTTTCGACGACACCACTTGAGTAGTTTCTCTATTTGAGAAGAAAATAAGTCCCAATAATGACAATTATGTAGATACGGAATCTGGTTAAAAAATTTCATTCTCTTGAATTCAACCAAACAATTCAACCAATTCAGAGTAATCCAATGTACTTGTCATTATTGCCCTCGAGGAGGAACATGCATACGACATTCATAAGTTTCAGTGTTCACAATTAGCAAATTTGTCACCGGTAAGCTCAGAAATATTTTCAGAGCCGTTCGTAGAATTGAATAAATATTTTCAAGAGACAGATCGTATACAACTCTGACTGTTTGTAATGGTTCACTTGCAATAATGTGATCTGGAATGAATTTAAATCGAAATTTGAACAATTTCATTGAGAACTCATGTGCATTTGAATCAACAACATTTTGAGTACCTCTCTTGAAACTCGTCAATAATCATACACTTCCATTCAGACTGAAGTCGTCTGCTATCGGGCAAAGCAACAGATTATATTTCATTTTCTAAACTATCGAATAGACTGAAAGAGGTGAAATTGGGGAAAGAGGGCAAAATTACTCGCCACAATAAAACAAAAGTAACTCAAAATTTAGGAGGCCTAACCAATGATGAAGCTCCTCATTCTTTTTATTTTTTATGTCATTGCAAAACTGAGAATTGTTCTGTTGCAAGTACAAGATAAAATAATCGTACATATTAAAAAGGTTAAAGTTTTTCTATAGCTATATTTTCTGTTCGTTTAATGGTCCAAGTATTTTCCGAGAGCATTCAGTTTCATTTCTTCTGAATGAATTCTACTTGTTTTACCTGTTGTGATTTCGATAAATACACAGCATTTGCTGATTTTAAAAATGTTTGTGCGAATAATGTTAATTCCATTGAATGTGTAATAAAGGGGTTATTTCAATATTAATTATACTGGAGAAAGTTTGAAATAATAGAATATCCACAATTTCTAAATGAAGGAGTTATGAAGTGCTATGAAATAGATGATATTGAATGAATTCTTTGAAATATTTTCGTTTCATCAGGTTTCATACTCTGAAATGAATGAAGACCACATACAGGAAGTATATCACGAACTTTGACCTCGTTGTCAAACGAAAAGCTATTGTCAACTCGAACGAGCCGAATATTTTAATCTCTACCTGACCCTTCAAATATATCTACTAGAAATACAGCTGTCAGTCGTGTAAAACAAATACTTTGGCCGTTTATTTAAATGCTGGTTTCAGGGATTCAATAACCAGAATCTTTTCGACCCTTGATAGTTCCGTCTACGATAGTTGAAGTTGTCCGTACCTGTAATATACACATCTGGTAGAAGTGAGTATATTTTTTCATTTTTCGATATTACACTTTTCATGAAATCAAATGACTTATTCATTGTTACATATTGTTATAATTAAAGTCAATAAATTCATATCATTCGGATAAATACTGAAGCTATCGAATGCTTATTTATTTCTATTTGTTTTCAGTTTCGTAAAATTACCTATTTGAAATGTCGACGAAAGCCGAAAATTCCTTTTGCGAATTCGCGAGTATGTATGGATACTCCGAATCGTGTTCGCAGTGTAATAAAAGAGCAGATCTCGCATTACAAGAAAATTTGAAGGAGGAACAGTGGCAGGAGGACCTCGAGTTCATAATGAGGTTTCTTGATCTTCCACCCAAAGTCATAATTCACCAAAATATTTTGGTGGTCCCTGCCCATAGATGAATCTGTAATTAGGTTAAACAACGACTTGGACCTTCAAGGTAAAATATAATTTTATATGGTTCTTCCCTCATTAATGAAACTTATTATGTCGTTATTATAATTATAAATTGACGCTCGATGAGCTGTTCTTCAACAATATGAGAATATTGTACGTGGATATTCGAAACTATTAGAAAAATTAAAACCGTGAATCGACTTAGAAATGAAAAAATATTAGTTATTTCAATATCGTCAAGAGAAAATTATGAAAGTGTTTAAATATATAGTTTATTCGGGATAAAAGAAAAAAAAAAGAAAGAACGAAGGGATATTCAATATAATAATTTCTACAAAGTTTGACCGTTTTGTTTTTAACTAGGTACATAATAGGATTTCATCCGTTTCAAAATTCTCTCAGATCAACAATGAAATTGATTATAAACCATCTTCTTTATTTTTAGCTCTCTGAGAAGGAATTGATGAGATATAGTTTTTCGGCCATGCAGGAAAGTTTTTCCTATGAACCTCATTTGGCTGAAAAATTCATGGCTTGCTTTCCCAGTCAGTATGCTGAAATTGATCAACTACCTTTAAATCACTGGATGATTGTAGGAGAAATCATGGGGTATTTAGAAGGAGCTAACGAATCTTTCGGGATAATTGATGTGTGGATTATATTCGATACGAATAAACAACTAGATGGCCTGAAGCAGTGGTTCCACGAAAATTCGTGTAAATGGGATCCTTGTGAAGATCATGTGGATGATTATTGCGACGAATTACAATACAAACATATAAGGTCATATGTATAAACTTAGGATTTCTCTCATATCCATATATGTAAGACATTTTAATAGTTTCGTTTTAAGTACTTTTCTACAATTGCTACATTGGCAATTTTCAAAAGCACTCATTGTTAAAAAATCGTTGTTCATTAATATTTATTTGAAACCACCGTCTTTGAAATATTCGGCCCCTACAGCTTATCTATCAAAACCACCTAAATTCGATATTTTGAGTAAAAATGTTTTTTTAGACGAGCTGGCGGGGAATCCGCTTGAATTTAATATTAATGATTTTACTAGTGAATCAGAGGATGACTTGAGTGATTATTGATCAAAATTAGGGTCATTGTAGAAAAATCCTTATTTGTTTGTATTAGTTCAATTCAAATATCTTATCGTCAAATATAGTTTCTTATAGTGCTCTCTCTTTGTGATATTCACCTGTGGAATGTATCTATTAATGTCAGCTAAAATTTGTTTTTCAATAGTAGACGATCTAGAAGAGATATAATGTTATCGCAATATTTCTCGTCTTTGAATGACTGTTATGAATGATGATAATAATTTGTACTTTGCTGTGTTTTTCTTCTATCAAACCTTTCTGAACACGAATGATATTCATTAAAAGAAAAATTGCCTACTGAAAAATGTTAGCTTCAGTCGTTAAATGAGAGCTAGCTGTTTTTATATACAGGGTGTCCGGGGAATAACTGTACATACTCATACCAGAGATAGAGTTAGACTAGGTGATTACTGATTGACTATAAAAAATTAATTTCTGGATTTCCCTAGAAAGCTACAAGGTGATCTTCCAACTTCATGGAAATACTTAGACCATCATAAAATCCAAACTTATGGACGGATGTTATTGAAACTTGGGAGGTTATTGGCACATGCTAAGGTCAAGTTAGAAAAATATCAATTATTTCATTATTCCAGGGCCGGACTCATTGATCTTCATCTGAAGTGTTCAGGGTAAAACAAACACTTTGTATTTCGAATTACAAATAATTGATTCGCTTTTCAGAAAGAAGCTGAATTATGCTTCAATTTGTGGTATCGCTTGAAGTTGTCACATCAACAATTATTTTTTTACAAATTTTTGAATTATATAAAGTTCGAAAAATTCCATTTTTCACCATGAAGAGGACTGAAAATCTCATGTTTGAATATAAAATGGAAAGTCTCAGTAGAAAATTTTCAAAAAAATTCAGAGTTTTAATAAGCATATTCCATAACGAAACAATAACAAATGAAAGAAACTAAAATACAGTAAAGAGTACCTAATAAAAATGAAAATATGAACGAATGAATTGCTGAGTCAACGTTATTTCAGAAGTGGTTCGAAATGAAAACCATTCGCTTGTATACATTTCTCTTACCGAATGTTCAAATTGAATACAGCCTTGCGAATGATATCACCATTATTTCTTAAAATATCGCAACAGTTGATAATGCTGTTCATCAGCTGTTCTCTTGACTGGATTTCTTCAGAATATACCATATCCTTTAATTTTCCCCATGACAAATAATCTAGCGGGTTGAAATCTGGAGATTGAGGAGGCCATGGAATAAGTCCTCCTCGACCTATCCACCTATTTGGATAGGTATTGTTGAGGTAACTTCTCACTTCCGAGTCAAAATGAGGACCAGCTCCATCATACTGGAAATAAATTCCTCTTATATTTATTCCTTGTAGCATGCCTGGTGAAGTAATAATAATGACTGTTCTTTATTGGCCACCGACCGCAGTTCTTCAGCCTCTGATAAAATATTTTGTAAGAATTCTAGATAAATCGCACTTGTAAGGCGACCGTCAAAAGAATGAGGCCCTATCAACTGTTTGTTTATCACTGCACACCAAACATTCACTGAAAATTTTTGTTGTGAATTCCTTAGAGTTATACTGTGTGGATTATTTTCGACCCAGATGTGCGTGTTATGAATATTGAACACACCATCTCTGGTGAATTGAGCCTCATAACTGAATATTGTTCTGTACAAAGTGACTCTGTGATCTCTGCTATCCAATGTGCAGAATTTAGTCCTCCTCACCTTCAGTAACTTTTTTAAGAAAATTTATTATTTATTTTCGACCTCCACAAGATGACTACGTCCTGTTCAGGTAAATAAATTCAATTTTTCGAATTTTATCCAAATTCGAAAATTCATGAAAAAATAATTGTTGATGTGACAAATTTAAGCAATATCACAAATTGAAGCATGATTTAGCTTCTTTCTGAAAAGCAAATCAATAATTTTTAATTCGAAATACAAAGTGTTTGTTTCAACCTGAATACTTTAAATGAAGATTAATGAGTCCGGCCCTGGAATAATGAAATAATTGATATTTTTCTGACTCGACCTTAGCATGTTCCAATAAACTCCCAAGTTTCAATAATATCCGTCAATAAGTTTGGATTTTATGATGGTCTAAGTATTTCCATGAAGTTGGAAAATCACCCTGTAGCTTTCCAGGGAAATCCAGAAATTAATTTTTTTTAGTCAATCAGTAATCATCTAGTCCAACTCTATCTCTGGTGAGAGTATGTACAGTTATTCCCCGGACACCCTGTATGTAATGGGCATGAGAATCCTAAAAATTCTTCGTCTATTCGAGTTCAAGTATGCTTCCTATGATAAATGTTTTCAGTAAAACGTTTTCTGACAACGCATTAAACGATTCATTCTGGACCAAAATTGTAAATCCTTACTAGGCAGTTCCAAAATGGTTGTCACAGCGGGATGACTACATTTCCCTCACGTCCTGGTTTGGAACTCAAAAAAAAATTACTTCTACACCACAACTTCTCGTAAATATTCGTTTAAAAAGTGCATTCTTTTCGTAAAAATTGTAAAAGTTATAGTGATCGTCTGGATTAATTGTAGTTTATATGTTGAACACGTGATCCTGTGATTGGTTATATCCAAGACTCCTGTTGCCCCCAGGACACAGGGCACGACAAGAACATTATAAAGAAGAACATAGTTTTTACAAATCACTCTATATTGGGGACATAGCATAATTGCTGAGCCTAAGTCCCTTTCTGCATCTTGACAGGGGGCTTCTGTCATACAGATTGGGAATGAGAAAATGAATGAATGAAAAAATCCTTACTAAAAATATCACCGAATTTGTGAGTGGTTGCCATGCTCCTACTGTTTACCCAGTTGATGAAGCGCGTCGAGACTTGTTCGGACATGCCACGATTATTCAGCATCGCAAATCGTAAAATTTGATAGCATAAAAATATTATTTTGAATTCAACATAAACCAACCAAATCGTGGTCTCTTGTGTTTCTACCCTGATAGCATTTCGACGTCTATAATATGCGTATGAAGAATGTATGTTGAAATTATTTTTCTCATATTTTGAGATATTCAGTTTGATACGATCGTTTAACTGTGTTTCATCTTAGTGTAAAAATGGTTGAAGAATTAATTAATGAGATGGTGCTATTCACCTCTCTTCATATAATCACTCTGTAATTTATTTACCGTTTTGTCCTGTGAAATACAAGTGTGTACTTTTAGATGAATATTCAGTCGGTGAAATAGCATTCAAAATTGTGAATCAGTTGATAATTGTAAATGTTCATGCGTAACATATTTGAAAAATTATAAATATTCCTGAAATGTGAAATAAACCTTTATTAAACCGATTTTTTTCATTCTGATTCCACGAAAGCAGGTTCAAACCTCTAATAACACAAGCTGAAAGCTCCGAATAAATCAGAATTCATCTTGTGATGGTAAGGTCAGAGTGCTTGTTTGCTAATCACATCATATTTATCTAACAGTAATCATCCAGAAATATTTACCCGACATAGGGTTATTGCCCAGAACTCCCCGCGCAGATGGCCGTGTCGACGCTATGTATATCAAACAGAAATCACATCAAAATCTTCCTGGTACCGTAGCTCAGTGGTAGGATCCTTGATACTCACCAAGTTGACCGGGGTTCGAATCCGACGGATAGCTCTTTAAAAAAAAAAAATAAAATGGCGGCTGTATGATAAGTATATCAAACAGAAATCACATCCAAATCTTCATGGCTCTGTGGCGACATTGGATAGAACGCTGAGTTTCCACGCAGATGCCACAATTGCCGTGGGTTCGAATCCGACGGAATAGCTCTTTAAAAAGAAAAAAACATGGCGGCCAAGAATAGAATGAAACAACAATATCTTTCCTCTCTATCTCTTTCCTGGCACGCGTGTCGGCATCTGCCACGCGTGTCGGCATACCACACAGGAATAAATTATGCAAATTAAGTTCCCACGATAGCTTTTATTTTCCCATCCCCAGGTAGCCCACTACCTACTCCAATAGACGGATTTCTTTGTGTGATACATTTTCGTGTAGGCAATCAGATACTCTACAAATATGTCCCTTACGATATTTCGATAAAATGTCCGCTTCAAAAGTTATTCGATTCGATGCTAATATTCAGGTATTTTTGAAGAAAAAAATTGTTCAAAAAAATCGACTTTACTTGTTTTCACGCAACCCGCCTTCTAATCATCTTTAATGCATCGACAAAAGGCGACTGTGAAAATATTACTTTTGAATATGAATATTTAGAGGTCGCTCATCGATGGTTTCTATTTTCGCTGCTGATGGCAGGGAAAAAAATTCTTTTTTCAATAAAAAATTTCTTGTTCACGAACCAATAGAGGGATTCCACTGTACGATACATTTTAAAGTAGGGAACTAGATACTCTACAAAAACGTTCCATACGATATCTCGATAAAACCAGTCTTTCAAAAGTAATTTGAATTTTTTTTTCCAAAGAACCTCAATATAAGGTATTAATATACAGGTATTTTTGAAGAAAAAGTTCGAATAACTTTTGAACGAGCGGTTTTATCCAAATATCGTATGAAACATTTTCGTAGATCATCTAGTTCCCTACACGAAAATGTATCACAGAGTGGAATCCCTCAATTGGTTCGTGAAGAAAAAATTTTGTTTTGAAAAAAGAAAATTTTTTCCTGCTATCAACAGCAGAAATAGAAATCATCGCTGAGCGACCTCTAAATATTAATATTCAAAGCTAATATCTTCACAGACGCCTTTTTTCGATACCCTGAAGATAATTAGAAATAGAGTTTCGTGAAAACGAACAGAATCGATTTTTTTGAATAATTTTTTTCTTCAAAATTACCTCAATATTAGCATCGAATCTAATAACTTTTGAAGGGACCGTTTTATCGAAATTTCGTAAGGGTCATTTTTGTAGAGTATCTGATTGTCTACACGAAAATGTATCACACAATGAAATCCGTCTATTGGTTTCTGCTCTAGGAATTTTTTATTGAAAAAAGAATTTTTTTTCCTGCTATTAGTAGGGAAATAGAAATAATTGATGAGCGACCTCTAAATATTATTATTTGAAGCTGATATTTTCATAGAGGTCTCTTTTCGATACCCTGAAGATAATTAGGGGAGGGGTTTCGTGAAAACAAAAAATGTCGATTTATTTGAAACAGTCTAATATATATATATATATATATTTGAGGTTGAAATTCAACCTCAAATTCGTGAGTAAGATCCTTGTAACCTTGTCTTTATGTTTATCAATTGTATTTATTCAGTTCTCCTGATGAAGGGACAATAAATGTCTCGAAAGCTCGAGTGAAGAAAAAAGAGTATTATTTGATTCAACTGCTGCTATTCCCAATAAATTAAGAACCTGTATATATATATATATATATATATATATATATATATATATAAAAGATATGAATATTGAGGGATCGGTTAAATACATGTAGAAGATTTATTGGACACAACCCTCTGAAACTGAAATGAACCGTAGGCAGCTGTTTCGGGCTTACGGCCCTCATCAGTACGGTGAGAAGTTGGAATTCGAAATCGCATAACGGAGTCAACACAAGGGAGCCAGCCGCACATTTGCGATTTCGGTTGGAAAGTGCATTCCAGGGCACTCCGTTATGCGTTTTCGAATTCCAACTTCTCACCGTACTGATGAGGGCCGAAATCCCGAAACAGCTGCCTACGGTTCATTTCAGTTTCAGAGGGTTGTGTCCAATAAATCTTATACATGTATATATATATATAGAATACAACGACACACTACTATAGAGTGACACCAACGTTAGTTCGTTAGTTGTACTCCGAAAATGTATCTTTTCCAAAATAAAATAATACGAATTTTATGAGAATACCTAATATTGCCGATTTTCGAACGATATTTTTCAATTGCAGGGCCATTATGTGATTAACCCATAACTTCCCGCCCATTTAATTTCACGTAATTACTCGCGCGGTGTACTTTGCACAGCATGTTGTTTAAAGTCATAATATCCAGCTGAATATAGCCATAATGCAGTCAAATAAATAAAGCTGTTTGGAAAAAACAATAGTTTTGTATTTATTAATTTATTTATTAACGACTTTTTTTACAAAATATGAGAACTCTCGAGAGGCGAAGTTTAGCCTACGGCTACTCTTACACTTAACCTCCCGAGTTCATCAATTAAATGCAAGTATGAGTTCCTTTTATATAAAATAATAGAAATAAAATAAAATTATTGAAAAAAAGTAAATTCGAAAAGAGTACAACATAAACCTTTACTTATTGTCCATGAAAATGAGAATTTGGGTGAACTTTTCACTCACAGTTCAGCTCTTCACATCAGCTGTGGTGTAACTTACACCCCCGCAGACCCCGCGGTGCGGAGGGGCCCAGGCGTTGAGGGGGCCCGGGCGTTATGGGGGCCTGGTCTTCGAGAGAAAATTCAAATGATTTAATCGTTAAAGAATATGAACATGACCTCAGTTTTGACCTTAACTTCCGAATAAACTCTTTTAGAATTGCATTGAAATCAGAGATTCAGAAAAGATCATCAATACGACAGTAAGCTGATCTCCTGTTTTTAGAAAACTTTTCGATTGCAACTAGTTTCCCAGATCTCTCTACTGCTTTAATGTTATTTTCATTATAACCTGTTACTGTAGCAAGTGCAGTGCGATCAGCGATCCTTTTAAAAGTTAAGGTTAATAAAGAATTATTTGAGAAGTACAATGACCCAAAAAAGTCTTTGCAGGCCCAGTTTGTTGGGAATTGAGAATGAACGTACTGAAAGTTGTGCTGTAATGAATTTATTAAAGCATTGTTTTAAGTTATATTTCTCGTTCTTTGGTTGTCAGTACTGACTTCCGATCCTATCAATTCTCGAATCAAATTAATTCAAATTCCGTAATCTGTCAAATTTCGTCACACCAACTGCCAAGATACAATATAAAAGTCACTAATCTGAATTTTTATTTGAAAATCGAGAGTATTTCACAAAACTTGACTGAAATAGAGAAAATATCGTCTAAAACTCGTGGCAGAAGGCAATTCCAGCACTGGAGCTGATTCTGCAACTTGTTTCAGAATATACTATTGCAACAAATAAATCAAGATGACGAGGGAGATTCAACCACTCAAGTTATTCACCCATTTACATCGAGTAACACACTATTTTTTAGGATTGATACCTATATTTGAAATAAAGATGCAATTTTGTATATTATTCACTGCAAATTTTGAATAATATTTCAATAAATAAAATATAGAAAGACTTACTTCAAGTAATATTTCGGAGTAATTTTGGTGGTGTTACGCCCAAACCACATACTTTTATTAAATAAAGTTTATTTTCAATAAATACGCATGCCCGTATGATGAGGACCAAAGACCAAAAACTAATTTTGCGGGGAGCGGTCGAAATTCGTTATTCTACTGCTTGGAGACCCAAATTTATACATCCATAAAAAAAATAATTCGCTTACATCAGAAAAGTGCAGAATCTATCTCTGGAATATGATTCATTAAAGACACGTTTATGTAATGGGACCCCCTGGCACCATTAAAAAAAAAGGCTCGAGCTCCGAGCTCACCTAGAGCTCGGTCCCTAGTAATTTGTATCGCCTCTACCTCCCTGTCGACGGCCCTAATAGTCTAAGATCCCAGGGCCCCCAGACCTTACTTATTTTTGAAGTAACGAATTTCACAGCATAGACAGTCTTATATGTGTTAAATAGTGTGTGCATACTCGCTAGCTTGGCTAGGCGGCCCGTTCGCAGGTAGCAGGTAGAAAAAGTGGACAAAAACATACCGAACTTTTCTTAAATTCGAAGAACTGATTTTTATATATGTCACGCAGAATATTATGAAAAATAAATATTTCATATTGCCAGACAGTTTCCGTAGGCCGTAATTCCTCCCAGACGCTTCAAATTTTAACGAAAAAAATGACAGGTTAGAAACATTGTGTCATTTTGACAACTTTCGAAATCAAACGATAAAATTTCTAGCTCTTCCAAGGATGGAGGTTTGGTCGTTGGGCCAGCAACCCAACACCAAAAAAGTTGCTGAATTTCTCTTTCAACAAGCCTAGGAATAAGACTAGTAGTACTCAACGACGTGAGTGAATGAACTAAAAATGAGAATGATTACTTGAAATGTACAGGGACTATTGAGCACCAGGAGATCATTTTTGCTGGAGTTGTTTGTAACGTAAGAGTTGGATTGGAGATTGAAAATGAAGTAGCAGGACAGTTCAGAGAAATACAAAGGTTTGAAAGGCTTGATGAAGAGAACTGTGAATACGGCATCAAGCTGTTTCTTGATGATATGTATTGGAGATTGCATATTGTTAAGCCCAGAATATACATATACATACATACATAGAAACATTGTTGCGAAATGGCCAGATTCAGTACTTTTGTTGAATTCGAAGCACTGATTTTGATATATGTAACGCAAAATATTATAAATAAATAAATATTTAGGCATCCTAACAGTAACTGCACTGTATATATATATATATAAATATATCGAACTCTAGTATTCGTGAGGAGTAACTTCCATTATTTTGAAAAATATTTTAATCTAAATATGACCAGGCGCATACACTCATTCCATGTTTCGAAGTGCTCTCTCACACAAAGAAACGTCGAATACATGAGCCTTGTTTTGTACAACAAGTTGCCCGAAAAATATCGAATTATAACAGATATAAAAAAATTCAAAAAAGTTGTTGAAAAGCTACTTGTTGACTTTTAACCATATTGTATAAATGAATATTTGAGTCATCGTTTTCTTGTGTGAACATCTCTGTTTTTTCTCTTGTTTTTGACTTGTTTTCTTTTCAAAATTGTATTTTTGATCATGAAAATAAATATTATTATTATTTTTTTTTTTTTTTTTTTTTTTTTTTTTTTTTTTTTTTTTTTAATCACACTTTCGTGGGGTGGTTTCCAACTAAGCTGGGATTCGCATGAATCAACAGCTCAATCGTTCGTTAACACACGCCGGACAGTTCTACACGTTCCCAGGATTGCAGCCTTCTGTGCCGTAAGTATGGTCTTCTCTACTTCATTCAATCCTATTTTTGTCAGTTCTTTTTTCAGATTCAGTTCAACGAGTCCATTTGCCGAGATTATCAGAGGATGAACGGAAACTTGTTTCAGCTGATAAATGGCCTTTATTTCATGTGCGAGGTCTATATACTTGGTGAGTTTCGTTGTTCTTGCCTCTCCTATGTTATGATCATTTGGAATAGTGATGTCTATAATCTGCGCCTCCTTCTTCAGCTTTTGAATTAATAGTATATCTGGTCTGTTATGCAAAACCTGCTTGTCTGTGATGATCGTTTTGTCCCAGTATACTCTGACTTCATCGTTTTCGAATTGATCTTTCGGTTGGTATTTATAATATGGCATTTTTTCTGTAAGTTTTCCATATTTTATCATAATTTCTTGCTTATTATTATTATTATCATCATTATTATTATTATTATTATTATTATTATTATTATTATTGACGCTCTAAATTTCATTGAAAAAGAAAAACTTTTTTACAGTCGAAGTCTTCAGGGGATCATTTTGATACTTTTTGTGGAAAGCCAGACCAATCCCAAGGGCCAAACATTCTGCCAGACACAATCAAAATTTTGTTAGGTCCCTAGAAACTATTATTTTTTTTGCCTACAAAGTGTATGTTTTCAACATCAAATTATGGTAATGACAATTTATTATTATAATTATAACAGAAATAAAAAAATATGATCTTTTTCATCTTAATCTTAATCTTTATTGTCAGCTTCACTCGATGGTTAACTCGTACCTGGCGTTTTACAATATTTTTATTGATAGAGGTTTCGTAACTATGGGTTCTTCGAATTTCCTCAAGTTGGTAGTACCTGCCTTGTGGGCCGTAATTCCTCGCATACACTTCATGACAAAAAATTCATAGTTTCCAGGAAACTAATGAAAATTCTGATTGTGTACTGGCAGAATATTTGGCCCTTGGAATATGTCTGGCTTTCCACAAAAGGAATTAAAATAATTCCCCAAGGATTATATTCAAAATTGAAGACTTTAAATGTAAGAAAAGTTCATTTTTTTAATGAAATCTAAAGGAATTGCGACCCACGGAAATGGTCTGTCAATATGAAATTTTTGTTTTTTATAATATTCTGCTTGACATATATGAGAATCAGTGCTTCGAATTTAACGAAAGTGCTGAATCTAGCCATTTCGCAACAATGTTTCTATGAATGTATGTATATGTATATTCTGGGCTTAACAAAATATGGAATCTACAATACATATCATCAAGAAACAGCTTGATGCTGTATACCCAGTTCTCTTCATCAAGCCTTTCAATCCTTTTTATTTCTCCGAACTGTCCTGCTTCTTCATTTTCAATCTCCAATCTAACTCTTACGTTACAAACAACTCCAGCAAAAATGATCTCCTGGTGCTCAATAGTCCCTGTACATTCATGTGCGCCCGCAGAGGGAGGCCAGGGGGAGCCGTGCCCCCCCCCTGAGATTGTGATCTGCCCTTTCGTTTTTCGCACGACACCCTCAATCTAATTTATCTAATTCTAGGAGCGTGAAAAATGTGTTGGATTCACAAAAATTCTCCGGTTTCCAAAGGTCTTACTATGTAATCGGCAGATGTATTTAATGAATTGATAACTTCCTGAGGCGCGTAAAGCATCTTTTGGATGAACAAAAATCATGGAAAGTTGAATTTCATGATTTTTGTTTACCCCAAAATCGCTCAACGCGCCCCTAAGAAGTTATAAATTCATAAAAATACTCATGCGTATCGCCATTCTTCTCAATCGTTACCAGATGGTCGTTTCATGGACGGTTGTTTTTATTAGGCGATATCTTTGATGCGGAGTTTTTCAAGGGGCAAGTGCAGCTACTCTTATATTTCAATAATTATTGTCCATTCTGCAATCAAGATATTTTTTTCTGGGAAGGGGGAAAATATATAATCTTTTTATTCATATTCCCATTCTAGAGAAAAAGTATTTGAATTCGAAACTGTATTCAGGGAGTAGTTTTCGTTTTTAGTGTCTTTGTCTCAAATTGTGTTATTCTATAATTATTGAAGTAGCTGACTTTTCCGTAAGGGACTTTTCGTATGTTATATTCTACTTTTTGCTTTTAATAAAAATTTTCTAATAGATAATGTAGGTCAGTACAGTATAATTTTTTTTCTCCTAATTTGAAATATTGGGGCCATGAAATGAACTCATCAATGTGCATGACGTTTCAACTATTATATTGTTTTATCAATCAGAAGTGTAAGAGAACAGAAACGTGGTGTTCTTCGGGAACTGCTGATGAAAATGAAAACTAAGTGAATTGTGTAGTGGAGCGTCGGGCTATTAGATTATTATTTCCGAATAATTTTAAATTTATAAGAAATTTTGACCAATTTCAACTTCTTTGATCCTTGATCATAAATTGTTCTAAACCAAAAATAATTGGAAAATAATAATCGAATAGTTCGACGATACAATTTACATGTTACTTTGATTTTACTTCTATCGGCACTCCCGAACGACTCCCTTTTTTGTTGAGAGTCACTTTGACCTATGTTTATATTTTTTGATGAATTCACCCTTGGAAAATATGATTATTAGAAAATTTTTCAAGAGGAAATTAACTCCTCTAAAAAAATTTTGCTTCATACACAAATGTGGACAGAGAAACGAAATATAGCGAACCGGATTGTGCAACAACTGCGTATGAATTCTGTGGGACTAAGATATTACAATTCAGTATTTTGTTATCAGAATTAGAAATATTTGTATGTGTTGTGTCTCTTTTATTTCATAATTTGTTAATTTTGATAATATATTTGTTGATTTCATTTTCTGGAGCTGTTTCGTATTATTTCGCAAAATATTCCAGTTTCTTGTTTCAAAAGTCAGTGCTTGATTCATTTAATGGTCTATTATTATTCATATATGATTTTTATGAATATCGTTTTATCGAGCGCATATTATGTATATTTGTTTTCATTTAGTCATCATTCATTGGCAATTATAATATTTATTTTATTTCTTTCTCCATATTATTTATTTTTTCTCTATTTCAGTATCGTATTGAGTTTAATACTGCAGTCTTCTGTAATGAAACTCATCGCAAAATTGTTTTCAGTTATATTTTTCATTTTGTGGTGGTACTGACCTCCGATTCTCTCAATTTTCAAATAGAATCAATTCCAAATCCAGTAATCTGTCAAACTTCGTAAGTCACACCAACTGCCAAGATACGAGTACAATACGAAAGTCACTAATCTCAATTTTTATTTGAATTTCGAGAGTATTTCACAAAACTTGACTGAATAGAGAAACTACCGTCTAATACTCGTGTGATAGGTAGGACAGCGGAGCTGAAATGGGCCTGGGTGGGACAAGTGGCTCGTCAGGAGGGCGATCGATGGACCAAAAGAATTATACATTGGAGACCACGAGAGCATAAGCGTAGCGTAGGAAGACCAGCGAAACGCTGGTTAGATGATGTCAAGTCAAGAGTTGGAAGATGTTGGCACCAATTGGCTCAAGATCGAGTAGATTGGAAAATTCAAGGGGAGGCCTATGTCCAGGAGTGGATACGAACAGGCTGTTGAAGAAAAAGAAGAAGAATACTCGTTGCAGAAGGCAAATCCAACCTTGATGCATTTCGCATTCGTGTTGGAATAGGAGCTTATTCTGCAACTTGTTTTAGAATATATTTTTATTTTCCTGTTAATATTTTTTCCTGGAATGTTATTTGTTTCGGAAACAGTTGCCGTTTTATTTTATACACATAACCCTATGTTGTTGACGTTAAAAAATGCTGAAGTAGAAAAATGTATCAATTTTACTTTGACCCCTCCCACAAAAGAACAAATTCTGCGGGCGCCTCTGCATACATATAAAAAAGAAGTAGAAAGAAACGAAGCACTGATGTCGCCTGAGCCCCAACATTTTTCTAAAGTTTTTATTTTGCCCCCTTGAGAAAAAATCCTGCGGGCTCCCATGTGTACATTTCAAGTAATCATTCTCATTTTTAGTTCATTCACTCGTTCGTCGTTGAAAACTACCAGTCTTATTCCGAGGCTTGTTGAAGGAGAAATTCAGCAACATTGTGAACTTTTTTGGTGTTGGGTTGCTGGCCCAACGACCAAACCTCCATCCTTGGAGGAGCTAGAAATTTTGTCGTTTGATTTCGAAAGTTGTCAAAATGTCACAATGTTTCTAACCTGTCATTTTTTTTATTGAAATTTGAAGCGTCTGGGAGGAATTGCGGCCTACGGAAACTGTCTGGCAATATGAAATATTTATTTTTCATAATATTCTGCGTGACATATATAAAAATCTGTTTTTCGAATTTAAGAAAAGTTCGGTATGTTTTTGTCCACTTTTTCTACCTGCTACCTGCGGAACGGGCCGCCTAGCCAAGCTAGCGTGTATGCACACACTATTTAACACATATAAGACTGTCTATGCTGTAAAATTCGTTATTTCAAAAATAAGTAAGGTCTGGGGTCCCTGGGATCTTACTCTATAAATACAGGGATGAAGTGACTCACTTGAAATGTAAAAGAATCTATTCAACTGAAACAAATCATTAATTTATTTTTTTATTCATATACAGAAAAGAGCCGAGAAAAAACCTTGCATATATTCAATTGGTTGAAGCTTTCGCGACCATCGTTCAATGTTACTTGTTTCAATAAGCATTTCGGCCGTCGTCGTGAATTAATTCTCGGCTTTTCGCCAGTTTGAGTGTCTGGCAGATGCCAGATTCAGGGGATATAGTTTCAATAGATGGCCTAGCTGAAATGAGCTGCCTGAATATGACGGAGACGAAGATTGTACATCCTTATATAACCTCTCCTGAAACTATAACTCGTGAAGATGCCAGACATCGAACTGGCGAAACGTCGAGAATTAATTCACTACTAAGGCCGAAGTGCTCAAAAAACAAGTGACTCAATAATTATTGAATATAAACACATAATTCTTGACGAGTGAAAAACACAAAAAAAAACAAATAACTCCCTCATCTGAATACGCTATGAGAGCCAATCACACACTACACCAATAAAAATATGAAAATTTAATATAAACTATTATTGTAAATTAACTATTAATTTGTCCCGAAAGATAAAACCATGTTCTAATTCTGAACAAAATACGAAGAAAATAACGGAAATAAAGCATCTCCTGTATCTATGAAATTTTTGCGAAATGAACCAATGCCCATTGTCCCCCCCCTTCATCACCGCAACTGTTCTTTCCATTCGAAGAAGATTGTAGTTGCACTACTTGGAATCTCTTCTTATATTGACAATCATGAGAACTCAAACACCGTACATTAGTCAAAATTGAATGTTGAATATATTTGTTTCCTGTACAGTGTAGACAAAATTGGTGACACTTGATCTACAACTTTTTAACCGTGAGAGATAGAGGAAAATAAATGACACGTTACGGTGGTCTTTTTCAGTGAAACTGATAATGCCATCAACTGCATTCCTCTATCTTCTTTTGTTTTCGAGTTATTGGCTAAAATTGAAATTTAGGAGATTTCAACTTTGGCCATTATCTCCGTTTCTGTTTGTGCTACGATGTTGAAATGAAAAAATAATACGAGAACTTTTTTTATAGAAATCCAGTGGCTTACTTTGTTCTTTCCCAAGAGGTTTCCTTCCTGAGCTATAACATAAAATTGTGTTTTTTCTCGTGGAAACAATAGTTCATACCATATAGGATTTGTGCGATTCAATTAATTCTTGTGTTAACGATGCCTTCTTGCTTGAGCTGCTCCAAGTCTATTGCTCGAAATGGGGAAAGTATCGAATGTTGCTCATGCTCCAAACGATTTCACACAGTATGCTAACTTGACACCGAATGATGGGAAGGCCATGGAGGAACAAAATGGTCCTGTTCTTACTGCACCTCTTCCAGAAGAACGAGAAAAGCTGAAAACCTTGCTGTGGTCATTGATCCGATCCAACCCTCAACATCGGAGGACGATAGCGCTCCGCTGACAACGCGCGAGTTCAACTTGATGAAAACGCTTGATCCCCTTGCTGGAGATGTATCGATGGCGGTTAAAGATATTGCGGCGATCGATTCTGAAGTTGATGAGATTGCGATTGATCTCAAAAGACATGAGGAGGTGCTGAATGACCATACTGAGGACCTGGACAGACAGAGAGCATCCTTAAAAAAGTTATCTGAAGAAATGTCTACTGCCAGGGGAGACATCATTGCTCTTGGCTCACGGATTGGTCGGCTTGAGGAGGTTAGTCCTGGTCCTTTGGCTGTGGATTCTTTCGAGATAATGGAGCGTGTACGCAGATCACATAATATAATGCTGCGGGATGCACGTGAGTAGTTGAACCACAGACAAACGCGCGGTGAGACAAAACTGACCATAAGGTAATAAGGTATGTGAGGGGAACCCCGTCGGTAGTTGATGATCGGCCCGCTGGATCTGCAAAAAATTCAAAATTTCAAACAGTGGTCGATACTCTATTCGAATACACGCTTAATTAAGAATAAATTTCAGGAGTTGTGCGCCACTGTTGTGGACCTGGGCCCGGATCTGTTATGCTTTGCCGAAACCTGGTTGCATGCGGACATTCCTGATCATTTGGTTAATTTACCGGGATACGATATATATCGTTGCGACAGTCCATGTAACGTTGGCTATAATGGTGTGTGCATCTGGGTACGGGAGACGATATCTCCAATCTTTAAAATCAATGTAATCATTCGGAACATCCCTGGAATTGACAACTTGTTTCTTGAACTTTCTTCTGCTGATTTTTCAGCTGTGATAGGTTGTATATATCGACCGCGACCTTCAAACAGCGATCGCCTGTTGTTCGATTTTTTAGTTTCCATATCTCAACGTAGTCAGAACATCTTGATTACAGGAGACTTCAACTTCAGGGAGATTCAGTGGCCTGTAACGTCTCACCCGTCTGAGGGTTCTGTAGCATCCCAGTTCTTGGCTGCTTTGGATGAGGCTGGTTTGTCTCAGATTATTTATCGGCCTACCAGGTTCGGACCTAACCAAAGTCCCTCATTACTGGATTTACTTCTGATTAGCGACCCTGATCTCATTTCTGAAGTTCGTCATCTTGACCCAATTGGTAAGTCTGATCATTCGGTTATCATGACCACTCTTCAGGTCACTTCCATTCCACAGTCTCCATTGTCTACTAAGTCAAAGACCATCTTAGACTACAACTTACTCAGAACCAGGTTATTCAATGTAGATTGGGAGTCAATGCTAGGTTCCATTAATGATGTTGATGCTGCCTGTTACCGATTTCATACGAGGTTGAATGCAGATATATCACATTGTTCACGGCACATGATAGTGAGGACAATTCCAGGAAAGCCCTGGTTGTCAAGAAATATTTTGTCTATGCTTAAAAGAATTACTAAAGTGGTGTTCACGACCTTGGGTGTATAATTAACTACAGAGTCCATCGTTCTTTCTTCAACAGACTATCCGCTACAATTCACCATGCCAAGAAGACATATAAGGATTCACTCGTATCCTCGGGAAACCGAAAAAGATTCTATAGATATACAGGGTCTTTCACGAGGAACCTCACCCATTTTTATACGGGAAACTACTGAACGTATTTTCATGAAATTCAGCACTTTAAGTATTTCACGATGCTGATGAAATCTAAAATATTGTCAAGGCATGAGCACCTCCCGTTTTTACGGAAATGACGTCAACTTCCGTTTTTCAAATTAGAACACCATTTTTTTTATTGCAGAAATAGATTCCTTAGAAAATTTCAAGTTATTTTGATGTAACATTTTTCAGTTTTGGTTGGAAAATTCTCTCTGAGCGGGAAAATTCGAAAAAAATCTAAAATAGAGCTCCGCTGAAACAAGAATAACTTCGAGGTTTTTGGATGGAAAATTTTCATTTTTCGGATTTTCCAAGATGTAAGATTGATGTATCCACTTTAAAAATCGAAATCGCGATTCATGATACAGGGGGTGAAAAAATCGCTTTAAAAGTTAGGGATGACAAAATCGTGAAAAATCAATTTTTTCAAACCAGAACCCCATTTTTTTATGGCAGATATTGAATCTACGTTAAAAAATAATGTGAGTGTATGCATCACACCCTTGCCCTAAAATGGATATTTTCTGAGTTATTCAGAAAAAACTGTTTTTCGTCTTGAATTTTCAGCTATTTCTTTTCCCTTCACGCCAAAAAGATGAAATTTTCAGGAACTGTTATTTGAACCATGCTGTAGATTTTTCACCCCTTCTTGAAACCGACTTCAAGTAACTATTAGGAGAACCATGGCAAACTCTCGCAGTTATAACTAGAGAAGATGCTCAAAGTTTTGACCTTTAATTTCTAGACATTTATTTATACGTCTTAGGAATGCTTCGTGCGTTGCTCTTCTTATTTCATCGGGAGGAAGAGATCTGCAAAAGTGTTTAAAAACCAAATTGAGTTTCAAAACTATGAATCTAAAAATCTAAACAAACCTGAACGCATTTCTGACTCGTTCTATGCAGTCCTCTTTATAAGTCAGGGGAGTTGAGTAGACAATATTTTTTATCCTACCCCAAACATAATAGTCTAAAGGAGTTAAATCGGGAGAACGTGGTGGCCAAAGATGTGGACCATTGTTCGCCAACCATCTATCTTCAAATAGCCTGTAAAGGATATTTGACACATTGAGTGAATTGTGTGGAGGCGCGCCATCTTGTTGATACCATAAGTCATTATGGTTCTGTACTAGCGGCTCAATTATTTGAGTCAATATGTCAGAACATCTATCTCCTAAGGGAGAACAATCTTTAAATAATGCAAACATGTGTAGTGTTCTATCTTACCAGTTAAAGTCCCATCATAAATGTGAACATCGAGAATTGCATTATTTTTGATGGCGCAAAAAACATTGAAACTCCAGGTCTCTTGAAAGTTCCCTTGTCTGAAGTGGTGGTTCTTCTCTTCATACCAATAATGACTGTTATGCCTATTGAAAGAACCATTCTTTGTGAATTTAGATTCATCTGTCCAAATTATACAGTCCAAAAAGTTTTCATTCTCTTGAAATCGAATCATCATAGCTTCGCAAAACTCTGTTCTCCTGACGAAATCAGTTTCCTTCGAATGCTGCACCCTTTTGAATTTATATGGGTGCATTTTATGTTTTTTTAATATTCTCCAAACACTCGATTGAGATAATCCCAGATCAATCTCGGCATCTTTGAGAGAATTTTGAGGATTCACACGAAAATATGCAAGAACTGTAATTTCGTTGTTCTCATCTTCTACTACACTTTTTTCTCTGTGTATAGTTTTCTTAACGAAAGATCCGACATTTCTCAAGTTTGTCATGGTTCTGTTAATGGTATCTCTCGTTGGTCTGGGTCGGTCAGGAAACCTCTCAATGAACAGTCGAATCATTCTATCTACAACTTTATTACATTCTCCATGATGGAGAATGAGATTTAAATAATCTTCATTGGTAAAATTAGGCATAGTGATCGATTTTATAACTTAATACGAATTATCACAAAATGCTACTGAATAAAGAGGAATTTGGCAGATGTAATTAATGATATCTATCATTAAAAAAAAAGAATGTAAAACATGGTAAGTTTTTGCATATGGTTCATAAGGAATTATTTATTTATCACTGGAGAGAAAACCGATGGCCGATTAGTTGAAATAAAGAGGTTTCCGATACAAATTCGAATCAAAATTCGCCACCTATTTAGGAACAACCTGTAACTTTTTTCTCTTGCATATAAGGATAGTAAAATCTAAAACATGGTTTAAGTAACAGTTCCCGAAAATTTCATCTTTTTGGCGTGAAGGGAAAAGTAATAGCTGAAAATTCAAGACGAAAAACAGTTTTTTGTGAATAACTCAGAAAATATCCATTTCAGGGCAAGAATGTGATACATACACTCACATTATTTTTTAACGTAGATTCAATATCTGCCATAAAAAATGGGGTTCTGATTTGAAAAAATTGATTTTTCACGATTTTGTCATCCCTAACTTTTAAAGCGATTTTTTCACCCCCTGTATCATGAATCGCGATTTCGATTTTTAAAGTGGATACATCAATCTTACATCTTGGAAAATCCGAAAAATGAAAATTTTCCATCCAAAAACCTCGAAGTTATTCTTGTTTCAGCGGAGCTCTATGTTAGATTTTTTTCGAATTTTCCCGCTCAGAGAGAATTTTCCAACCAAAACTGAAAAATGTTACATCAAAATAACTTGAAATTTTCTAAGGAATCTATTTCTGCAATAAAAAAAATGGTGTTCTAATTTGAAAAACGGAAGTTGACGTCATTTCCGGAAAAACCGGAGGTGCTCATGCCCTGAAAATATTTTAGATTTCATCAGCATCGTGAAATACTTATAAGTGCTGAATTTCATGAAAATACGTTCAGTAGTTTCCCGTATAAAAATGGGTGAGGTTCCTCGTGAAAGACCCTGTATACGATCCACTCTCAACTCTAATGCGGCCCACCCACTATGCGATTGCCTGCAGGCCATCGCCTCAATAGGAGAACGTAAGACCAATATCGCACAGCAACATACACTATCAGTTAACCGCCTGCAGGCGGACGTACAAAACTGCAGATTCTGGCCTGATGGTGGTACACACTATGCGTCCAGTGCCTTCAGGCGGAATACCGATGGCAAAACGGGACTGCAGGCGAACTTCAGTTATCTCACACAGTTCTATCCACCATGCTTCGTCCGAAACGCTGTGCTATTTACCTTTTTTCAATTCTTGGAGATCCCCTCTCGAAGAAGGTTTTAGGTGGAAGAGTGCCTCCAAGATAGAGACACAATATGACATTGCTCCGCGAACTGAGGCAATCTCATAGCGATAATTTGATTATTAATTTGAAAATGAGTGAAAAAGATTTCCGAAAACTTGTAGATTTGGTTTCACCTGGAAACGGTAGGGTGGACACCCATTTACGCTAAGCAATCAGTGCTGAACAAAGGTTGACTGCGTCATCTCCCGATGATCCCGACTTACTGTTTCTTACTTTTTTCTGGTTCTTTTCGGAAATCACATAAAAAAAATATTTTCACCGCATCGACTGTAGCTAATGGCACAATCTTCTTATGAAATTCTAATAGCCCGTTGTACGCTTCATCACGTAGCCGTTTATTTGCATACGCGTCATCGTTAATTCTCCATAAACAGGGATAGGCTCGGTAAAATTCAATAAATCCGGAAATGAAACCTGGTTTACTGTCCATCTCTGCCCGTCAGTCCAATCTCGCACTATCGCTGCAGGAATGAAAATGGCCTGTCGAAAAACTGACGAGAACAACAGAATCGGAGATAAGACGATCACGAGCCTGCAGGCCAACTGACAGTGTGTGGCGGAGGGCACCTGAGATCACCGTCCGACAGATCTGTGTCGGTCGGCGATCTCTCCTCCGAACCTCGCCTGTAGAGTGCCCACAGACCTTCAGTCCGCGCCAACTGCAGTCCGAAATCTTAAGACTAACTGATCAATATGTGGGCGATCCAGATCGTGGGCCTTACGATTAACTTCAGTTAAACTGATAGTGGATGGGGCCCATAAGGTTTGTAAACCTGCGATCAGAGTTCCTGCTGGGCTGTGGTGCGGCGAAGATGGTGAAGCGGCTTCCTTGCTGGGCGATGTATTTTCGGGTGCATTCACTTCTGAACCTTAAAATATCCTCTCGATAGTTCATGGCCCACGTTCTTCATCAAGCTTGGAGGAAGTGGAGTTCACGGAGGAGGAGTTGGTTTTTCTGTTGAGACGCTTGGACCCCTCAAATGCTCCTGATCCAGATAAAATTCCTGCTGAGGTGCTCCGTCGGTGTGCGGATTTGCTAGCATATCCTTTGATGCAGGTCATAAAACTATCATTGAGGGCATCTGTAGTCCCTAGATCGTGGAGAGTAGCCAATGTTACTCCCATATTCAAGAAGAGCGATAGAACTTCATCAGCCAACTACCGACCTATAAGTGTGCTGCCAATTATTTCAAGGGTTGCCGAAAGTATCATCTCCGAGAAGAGGTTGCCCTCCCTCTGCGGTAATGGAACAATGGAACACTTCCAGATGAGCAGCAGGGATTTTTGAGGGGCCGGTCTGTCATCTTGAGATGTGTTGATGATTGGACTAAGCGGGCGGTAAAAATCTCTCGGTTTCCGACTTATCGAAGATTTGGGACGAAAAACCTGATAATCAGAAATAAATAACGTGTTTCATACCTGTCGCCACTAGGAAAAACGAAACAACTACACAGTCCGGTACTTTTTCATCTTAACGGTTTATTTCTGATTTAGTGAAATGAATTATTGGAAAACTGAAATATTTGAATAAAAATGCGGGCGGAGAACTCAATTGAGAAATGGAAATGGTTCACGTATTAAAATATGAAGAGGAAAAAATTACTCTAATATGAAAAATTTGAAAGAAGTCTGACTCTCTCACAGAAAAATCATGCTTCGTTACATCAGAAATATATCATTCATCTTACATCACCCTAAGATTGATTCATTTAGTTATCATGAAAAATATAGTTTGTATGTGAAATTTGAATTATTGAGTATTAAGTAGGCTGAATCACAGAATAATATGTCTCTACGCAGGGTGTCATTATTATTTCGCGATTGAATACGTTGTTTGATCTCTGTTCAGAACAACTGTCAATTCGAAGTCATTATTGCCGCAAAAATAAAACATTTCAACATATCATATTTCTCGTAGTTTTCGAATACTGTAGAATCCGCTTATAATGACATTGAGGGGAAATGAAAAACATTATAACCGGAAGTCACATTAAGCAAAATTCAGAAATATTGATGGTATTTTTCTTTAATGGAAAAATAAAAAAATATTTGCTTCTCTCACTACAAAAACAAATATAAAAAAGAACTTTTCCCTTTTTAAAAAAAAAATTGGATTTTTTCGTTTGCGCTTATTTTTCAGACTTGAAATAAAAGCTTCTAACATCATCATAAATCGTAGACATGGCTCTATTTGGACTGAAAGGCATGTCGTCGCACGTATATCTCGTCACTATAACCGGAAAAAAATGTCTACAAATAATTTTGTTTTATCTGAAATCATGTCATTGTAAGTGACATATGAATATAATCGATATATCGGATTCTATTGTATTTCTATATTGCCGGCAATAATGACTTCAAATTATAATAATGGAGTTGTTCTAAATAGAGATCAAACCACGGAGAATTAAATCAAGTATTCAATAGCAAAATAATAATGACACCATGCGTAGAGACATATTTTTCTGTGTTTTAGCCTACTTAATACTCAATAATTCAAATTTCACATACAAACTTTATTTTTCATGATATCTGAATGATTCTGAGGGCGGTGTATGATGTATGATATATTTCTGAAACGGGAAAAAATGGCGATTCCTTCTAAGCCATTTCAAACTATTTCCATAATGAAAAATACAACTTTATGTTATAGCTCAGAGAGGAAACTTCTTGGGAAAAAACAAAGTACGCTACTGGATTGTTAAGAAAAAAGAGCCTGTACAATGGTTTCATTTCAACATCGTAGCACAAACGGAAACGGAGATAGTGGCCAAAGTTGAAACAGACCAAATCTCAATTTTGGCCTATAACTCGAAAACAAACGAAAATAGAGGAATGCAGTTGATGGTGTTGCCTTAATAAATAAGTTTTTTGTCAAATTCATTTCTTCAAAATTTATGTGAACTAGACTACTCTGAGAATCGTCAGTTACGAGGCATCTTCAAGCCGTCTTGTGGACATATTGTGTGTGCTTTTCAGTTCGTTAGAAAAATGTGTCGAATGTGGTTTAAAACGAAGAACGCTATTTTTGACAGGACAGTTATTTTTTCTAAGGTCTATTGAGAACGCTCAATATTATTATTATTATTATTATTATTGAATATGATCAAAGTGTAGGCGAAGCCTATAAACTCAAAATAAAATAAGAAAGAAAAGTTAACAATACTTCTAAGGATCGGATATAAAGTACAAAAAAATTGTTTATCGTCACGAGTGACACTAATGGATGCGACGGCACTATCCATCGAAAGCACTCTTGAAAGCGTTCACTGACACCGAGTTCACAACAGATGAAGGCAGGCCATTCCACACATCAAACACGCGATTGGTAATAAAGTTCTTTCTCTGTGACGTTTAAAAATTCTCCTTCGCCAACTTGAACGTATGACCCCGGAGTCGACTATCAGAATTCAGCGCAAAAAGGCATCCCAGATCAACACCAAACACATTATGGAGCGCACGATAAGCGATGATGAGATCGCCACGGGTCCTTCTGTCCGCATAAGGGAAAGCCTCTCCTCGTAACCAGGACGCGTGACACCATACGGAAGTTGAGTTGCTCGACGTTGGATTCCCTCAAGCATTTCAAAGTCTCTCACCAACACTGGATACCAGACAGGACCGGCAAATTCCAAGATGGGGCGGACATAAAGCTTATACAGGGCTGCACACGTGGATGGATCACATCTTCCGAAAGCTTTCTGGATTAGAAAGGGGGATCGCTTTGCCTTGTTCACAGTTACAAAAATATGGTTGGACCAGCTCAGATTCTCAGTAACAATCACACCGAGGTCACAATGGCTGCGGCAGGTTAATATCGGAATATTGTTCAGTAAGTACTGACGACGGGGATTCTGATTACCTAGATGTAAAACTACACACTTATCTTAGTTTAGTGGCAGCTGCCAGTCCCGACACCAATGACTCAATTCATCAAGGTCCTGCTGGAGTTCGTGAGCTGAGTCGTTAGTAACATTCTCAGTAACAATCACACCGAGGTCACAATGGCTGCTGCAGGTTAATATCGGAATATTGTTCAGTAAGTACTGACGACGGGGATTCTGATTACCTAGATGTAAAACTACACACTTATCTTAGTTTAGTGGCAGCTGCCAGTCCCGACACCAATGACTCAATTCATCAAGGTCCTGCTGGAGTTCGTGAGCTGAGTCGTTAGGATTGCCGTATATTTTGGTGTCGTCGGCAAATTGAGAGCATTTAGATTTGAGGATCTTCAGCAAATCAGAGATATATAGTACAAAGAGAAGTGGTCCCAGCACCGAATTCTGGGGAACTCCACTTAAAACAGGCCTAAAGGATGAAAGGGCCTCACCATAACCTCCTTCAATTAACAAGCCGCGAACAGCTGAAATGTGGCAACGCAGCGGAAGGCCCAGAAATTTCTCTAACGCCATTTGTGGACGCCTTGTTATTTGTTGTGTTTATGAATTAATGGTGGCAATTCGTACTGATTTTACCAATACAGTATTGAATTTCGGACAAAAGTCTTGGTTGGTCATCAAACAAAACTTGTTCACGAAATGTGGAAATACGTTTTCTACTGTAAAAGTGGAAAAAGCGACATTGAAACCCACATAATAACAGTTGAACACAAATGAGCAGTGTCAGTAGCAATTGCAAGTTCGAATATTTTAAGAAAAAAGAATTTGGAGAATTGATGAAATTTGTCCTGGTTCCAGGTTGGAAAGAAATGGTCACATTATTTGTGAAGTGAATTGTGCCCGAAAGAAAAATTCTGTGTGTGTGAATGAAGTGAAATTTCATCTGGTGTCCTGTGAAAGAAACTTCTCAAGAAGCCGAATGAATGTTGTGTACCCGGCTGCAAGAGCAATCACAAGACTTCAGAAAACAATTATGTTTGTGTAGTTTCGTTTCCCAAAAATGAAGAACTGAAGCAATATCGTGGATTAGACCATTCCAAGAGAAAATTACGTTTCCGATAAATGCAGTTCGGTTTGCGAAATTCATTTAAATGAAAACGATATCTTGAAATTTTATAAAGTTTCAGCTGATGGAATCAATGAGACGTCCACAAATTAAAGAAAAAGCAGTTCCTATATTTTTTCCAAATTTACCGTCCTATTCATCAAAAAAATTCTTAAATAAAGCACTAATTCCCAGTTTAGAATGAATGGAACGATTGATTTGAACAATAATGTTATTAATGTTTTTTTAATTCTGATATGATTAAAGATGATGATCTTAAAAATATCTCGATAACAAAATCTACTTTTTTTCATTACATTCTGGAGAGCCTCTAACAGTAAATGCTTCAATAATAACAAGTGAGAACCTTCAGGTAAAAATTTTCATTAAAGATTCTGAATAATCATCTAATGATTTGAAATTGATCCTGCCTTATGATCTCAAGATTTCAAGGTGATCCCAACTTGTAGCTTAACTTTCGCGTTATAAATAAATATTATGTAGATGAAGGAGGTTCGAAAGTTCTAGATATTGAATTGTATAAATTGAAAAAATCTTTATAGTTATTAGAAACCTTTTAGAAAGAGGAAGCGAATGAAAATTCCGAAAAACATTGGAAATGCTGGTGGATCAAATGCGACAAATTATAAGTAAAAAACCGAACTATTCATCATGTCATGTAGCATAGTTTTGTCATTTATTCTATATACTCATCTCCCCCAATTTTTTATGTTTATATCTGCAGTTATAGTTATTAAGTTTGGAGATTTTATGTAAGTTCTCTTGTTAAATTTTGTATATGAAGTTAAAATGACTTAGATCTCAAGTTTTTTCAAATTTCTCAGATGTGATGATTGAATTTATTCAAATACACAATTTTGTGGCAAGAGAGGACTCTATACCTTCTCGTTGGTTCTTGTTGAACAACAAATTGAATTTGAGATGTGCTGTATTGTCAAAATATATTGATAATCATTCAGTTCTTGTGCTTTTACAGATGAAATAATTTTGTTCAGTTGATATGCAGTAATAATAAAAATGATGAATCAAACCAATTCATTGACCAAGTAAGATTAAGTATTGTTACTTGTAGGTATTAGATTGAATTTAAAATATTTCATATCGATTATTGGACAATTAATTATAATATATTTGAAAATCGCGCTCCTATTATAAGAAATTTACTGCGGATGTCCAAAGTCCCAGTCGGCCTTCCGGATCTCTCATTTGCGGCGTTGCCACATTTTGTTCATGACTATGTGTTTAAGATGGCTGTGGCCTCACCAACTCGAACCTTAAATGATCGATTAGTAAGAAATGCCTCAATCCAACACAGTAAACGGCCACGAACTCCAAGACACTTAAGTTTTTCGAGAAGTTTGTGTGGCACACGATCGAACGCGCGAGAGAAGTCTAGATATACGATGTCGACGGGACAGGATCTATCCAGAGATATAGACCAGGAATTGACAGCTCCAAGAAGGTTGGTGATCACAGAACGTCCTTGCAGGAAACCATGTTGACAGTCTGGAATAAGCGAGTTGGAGAGGGCAAAATGAAGCACTTTGTCAAGAATGATTTTTTCACAAACTTTTGCTATGATTGAGATCAAACTGATGGAGCGCTTGTCTCCCCTCTTGAAGATTGGTGTACTGTGCCAGATGGAAGGCAAACGAGAAATTTCGCATGAACATGCGAATATTTGAGAAAGGGGATGAGAAAGCGGCGTTGCACATTCTTTCTGCAATTTTGCAGAGAAGCCATCAGCGCCTGGGGAAGAGTTAGCGTTTAGAGCAGCGAGGTGAGCCTCAACAATGGACGGCGAAAAACAAATGTCCGAGATCTCAGCCAAACTGAGAAAATCGGGCTCTCCAGGGGAATTAGAGTTTCCAGCGTTGAAAGAAGAGACGAAAGAGTCGGCTAATGCATTAGCAGACTCTTCAGGACTAGAGCAAAGTTGATTGCTGCCATCATACAAAAGACTTCGGAAGTGAGGGTTGCCCTCACATATTTGAAAATTTTTTTAGGGTCTTTAGATTGAACCAGCTTAGATTCATAATCTTTCTAAGCGTTCTTGATTAGAGAAGAGAGGGAATTGGAGAAACGTCGGTGGTCATTGTAGTCGCTCAGCTTTTTTTTTGACGTGTGCAGGATAGATGAGAACACAGACCAATACTCTTCGACATCACCGGTGTACCCCAGAACTGTGTTCCAGTCGACTTCCCCGAGCTTGCAACTGAGAAGAGAATTGTTTGTAATCTTCATAGTTTTCTGCAGTTTATTGGATGCGATGGGAAATTTTGAATCAAGAGTGGACAACAAAATGATGTGATCAGATTTGCCCATGGGTGGATACTGTTCGATTCTCGACGCAAGGTCGGTATCATTGTTCAAGACTAGATTCAAGTGGGAAGGAGTTTGCGTGTTACGAAATCGCGTCGGAAAATCAACCACTTTGCTACAAATTGCTGTCATGAATGGCATCCACGTAAGCTCTAGATGGAGAACTACAAAATCTGGATGATATCGGCCAGTCAACATCAGGCATATTAAAGTCGCCAGCTACAAACAGGTTTAGTTTGGCATGAGAAAGATTACTGAGGTGTGCCGCTACAGCCGCGTCAGATAGACAGGGACGTGGTCTATAAATGCATCCAATGGTAAAAACGCAGTATTTTCCCTGCAGAACATCAATAAATATGTTATCCACTCCCGGTGAATCGAGGTTCGAGGTTTTCAATGAAAAGGAGTCAGAAACTTCTTCCGAATCGTAGATACACACGCCATCGTTGCCCAATGTTAAAGTGCTGTCCTGCCTGTATATAATTGTTTTTACACTCTAAGATCACTTTTTTAAAAAAACAACTTTATTTCTAGAAGCAAGTTTATTTGATGAAGGCCTGAATAATAATGAAATATATCTAACTAACTTATTCCGTTGTTTTGAAATCTGAAATCGGAATGTGCTGACTCCATACATCCTGTTGATGCCTCGGACATCGTCTGAGGTTACTCACATTACTTTATGGAATTCTTAAGGCTAGCAATATGGAATAGCCCGGTACAGCAACGAGCGAGTCAGGGATACTAGAGTTAAGCCAAGATTCAGCGACAAGGATGAATGTAGGATGATAGACCTTGGTGAAAGCTAATAGCAGCCCGGATCTAGGGGGGGAGCGAGCGGGTTGCGTGCCCCGGGCGCCAGCTTGAGGGGGCGCCAAAATCAACCAGCGGTTATAACTTTTCATTTTTGATTTTCTACGAAGAAATAAATTTCCTAGTGCTAAAATCGAAACAGTAGAATGGAAACAGGATAAACCATCACTATGCCAAAAATTAATCCCTGAAATTACAGTCCTCCTATCGTTTTTCAGCACAAAACCCTCAATAAAGCTTCTGTAATTCAAAAGGCAAAGAATAAGGGGGAACAGTTAGATTCACAACAATTTTCCGGTTTCCAATCGACTTAGCTATTTTGTAAGGTTTTTTATGAATCGACAACTTCCTGTGGCAGATTGAGCAGTTTCTGGTTGAACAAAAATCAACAAGTTTTCGTGACGATGAATTCCATGAATTTTGTTTACCCAAAAAGTGCTCATAAGTCATAAATTCATAAAACACCCCATGCGTGTCGGCATTCTCTTCAATCGTTACAAGATGATCGTTTTATTGGCGGTTTTTCACGCGGCTTCTTTAATTTGGGTTTCTACATGTGGCAAGTGCGGGTACTCTCATATTTCAATAATTTCCATTCTCCGAGAATTATTTGTGCGAACTTGTAATAAGTTACAACATTTATTGTTCATGAAACTTCAAAATTTTGCCGAACTATTTCCAGAATTTTATTGGAGATATTGCTTTCATTTTCAAAAAAGTAAAAATTTTTAAAACTTTAAGAAAATAATAACCGCTGGCATTAGCGTTATACAAAGCGAACCTACCACGTGGAGGTTGGGCAGTCGGATTTTTGGTTCTTTGTTTGTGTGTGTCTGTGTTTTTTTCTGAGAGCATGAAAATTTTGAAAAACAAATCTGTTTAATTATGCGATTTCCTATGTATTCAAGAAAAGTATACGAACGCAATCTCCGAACAGCGTGAAAAAGGACGAAATTCAGTTAGAGGTGTTAACTTTTGTTTAAAATTTAATTGACGATGTACAATTAATATATTAAAAATGATTGAGAGGTGGTTTTTTTAAATTTTATGGAGTTTTTTCGAGGACGTTCTGAACAGAGAGGTGTGGAGGAGGGTGACGGGAAGGCGGCAATAGTCTGTATTTAGTTATGATTATACTATATTATTATATTGTAATTGGTATATTGTAACTTCATCCTGTAAATATATATATTTTCGAAAAAAAAATGAAAGTGGAAAATATTTATTCTAATTATTTCTTTTTTGAATATTTGTGCAACATCTGCAATAAAATAGTGGAAAAAATTTCTTTCTCATGTTTAAAAAGTAATGAACTTTTCAGAGCAACAAACGTGATCCTTTAATTATTTCAAGAACTCGATCGATTGAAAAAATAAAACGGCTGGGTGTGAAAAGCACACTTACCATTCTTAGTTTTTGTTTGATCCAGCGCTTGATGTCTCAAAACCAGAAGCCCTTTTTTCGTTGCATTTTCAAATTCATGTAACAATGAGAACAAAAAATTCTTCCAAAAAAGCAATGAAAAGCCTTCGAAGGGAAATCTTTCAGGTTCTCGAAACACACCGTTTACTTTTTTGTGTAATTATTGATTGCTGAGATATTGAGAATCAAAGACAAAAGAATCCTTTTTTATTTAAGGGTCGATATCTCCATGATAAGTAGAAGTATCAAGATCTAAGAAAAAGAAATTAAAGCTTAATTAACGGAGTATCCCAACATTACAGCGGTTTTTCGTTTTAGGTTTTTCTAATATTACTCAAAAACTTAGTACGTTACAAGACTTCAAAGTAATAATCCAAAAACAAGATTCCCGGGACTACAATTTCTTTCTTTGTTTTTTCATGTACGACCATTCCTCCCGAAGTTGAGGCCTGTTCAAAAATTGCTCAAATTTTCATCCTTTAATTCATTCCAGTAGTGTAGATATACATTTTTAAAACTTTCAATTCTCATACCAAACTTTAGAGAGGGGGGCGCCATAATGAATTTTTGCCCCGGTCAGAAAAAATCGTAGATCCGGGCCTGGCTAATAGTTCGGATATAAGAGATTGCTTGTTTGTATAGAAATTAGTCTACTCATGACGGTCGTTCAGTTTTTCGAGTTTCTATGATTTGATGTATTGATAATTGTTTGTTTGCCGGAGACGTACTTGATGTCTATATTGCTTTCACCTGCACTAATCCTTCTTTTGAGTTCAGTGCGCAAATCATTAAGCTCCCTAACTTGCATAGGTGATTTGTCATCACATATGCTGATTCTGCTCCAGTTGGGAACACCCGCAGTAGCTCTCCTATTCTTGAGTATTCTTGATATTACCAGTGGGTTGTTGAAGGACACCTTGATCATCCTAGGTCTACCTCCAGCTGGATTTCTGGATTTCTGCGTTGGGAATTGGCGTGAGGAGTTATGTAGTCGAGTACCTGAGAGATAGTGGTTTCATCTGACTCAGTGCCAGCTTCGGGAATCCCACGGATTAAGATGTTATGAGATCTACGTGAACGTTCGAGCATTTCCACCGGTTGAAGAGCCGGATCCACAGCGTTTACACTGCTGGGGGCCAACTTTGAGGATACAATCTCCAAAATTTTAGAGCTGGCAGATTCCACAGCGTCCTTGAGGTCCTTGTGAGATCTAGTTAGGTTCTGAACTTGAGAAGTGCAAGTTTTAATTTCTGAATCATGCCTGTTGATCGAACAGGCATGATTGTCAAGGAAGTCCTCATGACGTTTCATATCTACCGAATGCTTTTCCAGAATAGCTCTACATTCTGATAAATCGGTTCGAAGTGCCACCTGGGCGGAATTATTTCAGACATATTGTTGCACATTTCGGTTAGCCTAGCCGCAGGAAATATGAAAACTCTACAGACAGGAAGTTTCAGAATTACGTGGCGGTGCGGAATATGATTTAAAAGGATCCGCAAATGTGTCCGACCTCAGATAATGACACGAATTCAATATTGTCTTAGGTTCCTAATTCTTTAAGGAATTCATTAGATACTTTTCAAGAAAATATATGTGCTTTGAAAAACTTGGGTTTTCCAACAAAGGCATGGGACTTTGTATTGCTCATGATGCTCTATGATCGGTTGGACGATGTAATAGTTTCGCGATTCGAACATTCTCATTCACAATGCTAACTATCAGTTACCATTGCCAATAATAGTATTGCCGATAAAAAATCGTCAAACAAATAGATTGAAAACTTTTTTTATTGAAAACGCAGTTGGTTCATCCAAGAGTCCTCCTTCAGAATGCGTTATTTGTGAATCCAATCATAATATCTTCAAGTGTCCTTCATTTCTCAATATTAAATCGTTTGAACGCTATAATCTCAATTGTTTATCTAACTTGCATGATATTCGTTCTTGCAAGTCCAAATCGACCTGTCACCATTGTCCTTTAAAGCATCATACGTTATTGCATTTCAAGCCGAAAGAGGATATAAAATCTGAAAATGATGTATCACTTGCTACCAGTCTCTGATTCTAAAGCGAAATCAGTTGTTCATTCTGCGGGTACTGGTTGTGGTGGATCACCAGGGATGGTATAAGCTTTGTTCGCGAGTCGAGTTCCGAACCATTGCAGAACTCTTCTCAAGACATTGTGTAGAATAGCTTTCTAAACTGTGCACAAGTGCAGATCGACTTACACCGATAACGAATCGGTTCCAAGAGTTCCGGGGTTGAAGCAAGAACTTGTAGTTCTAAATTGATTCTTACCTGAGTTTGTGTTGTTGTTGTGTCTCGTAAATGTGAGACATATCTTTTATTCATAATTAATCGTCAAGTGACGGTAGGGTTCTCGGTAGGGTTAAATCACATTGACAAGTCACTATTTATTCTTCGCATTTTCAGGATCTGCTCACCTCATATGAGTAGATAGTTGTTTACATGTTTATCAAAAGGCCATATTCAATATATTCATCAATCACTATTTATAAACTAGGTCTACCTAATATAAGCACTCTAAAGTTTAAACTCATGATAGAGTGTCACTTCACTTATAGAAACGTTGCACTCGATTTTTATGCACGGTGAACAATTGTCCTTTATTATTTTTCACTGTACAATTGACATTATCATTGCTGACTACTTGGAAAGGGCCATTGTACCAAGGATCTAATTTCGACCTATTTTCATTTGAGATCATAATCAGGTCACCTTTTTTCAGATCGATATGACTAGCCATTTTATCGTATTCTGACTTTCGTTCATTTTTAATTTTTTCAATCAGTTTTTGACATTTGTTATGAGCGATTTGAAGTCTATATCTGACCTTTTGGTAATATAAATCAATGTTGTAGACTGGGGTCAATAGAATTCGTCGAAACGGATAGGTCAGGTTTCTTACCGAAAACGAGCTCGAACGGAGCGTAATTATGATAAGAACTTGGTGTCGTATTATAACAATAACAGTAATATTTGATCCACTCATCCCAATCTGTTTTGAACTCATTGATATACATTCTTAAATACTCATTTAGAACTCGATGATTTCTTTCGCAGCCGCCTATTGTTTGACTGTGGTACGGTGTTGAAGTTTTATGTTCAATTTTCAGTAATTTGGTTAATTCTTCGAAAATTTGATTTTTATATTCGGTCCCTAAGTCTGTACGGATTTTTTTCATATTTCCGTATATTAGAATGAAATGTTCGACAATGGCTTTTGCTACAGTTCGAGCTTCTTCATTCGGAATGGGAATAACTACTATGTACTTTGACAATTCGCACTGAATAGTTACAGCATAAGAGTTACCTTGACTTGATCTCAGAAACGGACCAATGGTATCGATAGGAGTGATATCAAATGCAGATTGAGGGGTTGGTGTTATTACCATCGGCTCTACGTGTTTCACTTTTTTCTTATTAAACTGACACAACTCGCAAGACTTGATGAAATTTGCTACATCACGTGACATTCCTTTCCATCTAAACTTCAAACGGAGTTTCTTCAATAATCTTTTTTGCCCGCTATGTCCTCCCGAAACAGAGTTTTCGTGAAATGTTTCAATTAACTTTTGTTTTTCATTTTTATTACTAATAATTTTCGGAACGTCTATGAGAACTATACTTATTTTTCGCAATACTTTTTGACATATTTCTTTCAATTCGTTTTGTGTGCACACTTTAAATATTTCATCATTTTTTCTCAATTTTAATCTGTTGATACCGTCATTATCGGCCATTTTTTCAAACTCAGACAACATATTCTCTAAAGAAATATTGCCGTTGATAATTGGTATAACTTTTTCAGCACTGACTTTTCGGTTTTTTTAAAAAATAATCCTAAGATATTTTTGCTTAATTTGAAATACAAGTGCAGGGATTTTTATCGAACCCAAAATATCTAAATTCTCATTCATTTTCGGTTCCGTGATATCACTATCTGGCTCGGACGATTTCTGTTTGTTTTCATAGTGATTATTTCGTGTCATTGAACGTGTTGTGGCTAAAATTTTGGCAGAATTGTGGGACGATTCTACGAGGTCTTTGATGCTAATACGGGACAGAGCATCAGCTACAACGTTTTCTTCCCCAGACAAAAACTGAATTTCGAAATTATATGACTCGATATCGAGGCGCATTCTTGTCAATTTTGACGATGGATCCTTGAGGGAAAATAAATATGCCAAGGGGCGATGATCTGATTTGACTATAAATTTATTACCGTGTAAGTAGGGTTTAAAGTATTGGATTCCCCAATGTATAGCGGACAGTTCTTTTTCAATTGTTGATTTATTCGATTCGCCTTTTGTGAATGAACGCGAGGCGAAGCATATTGGCATTTCTCCTTCGTCGAAATTTTGAGACAAGACAGCAGCACAAGCCCGATTCGATGCATCTGTTGTGAGAATGAAGGGTTTGTTGAAATCAGGATAGTGCAAAATTTTTGGTGAAAATAATGATTTTTTAAGATATTCAGATGCCTTCTGACATTCTTCTGACCAGAGGAAAACGCAATTCTTTCGAGTTAATTTATTTAGAGGAGACGTAATTTCTGCGAAATTCGATAGTAATTGCAAAATGCAACGAAGCGTTTAACTTCGTCAGCGTTGGACGGCACTGGGTATTTGTTTATAATATCGTATTTCGACTCATCCGGTAGAATGCCTTTGTCTGTAATTTTGTGACCCAAATAAGTTACTTCGCACCTGAAGAATTTGGCTTTTTCGGGATTCAGCTTAAGATTATATTTTCTACAAATTTCGAAAACTTTGCGTGTGTTACTTAAATGATGTTTTTTTGAACAACCTATGATCATCAGGTCATCCATATATAGAAATGCGTTTTGAGGACTTAAACCTGAAAAAGCAATGGACATCATTCTCATAAAAGAGTTTGGACTTACTTTGAGTCCAAAGGGTAGCCTTTTGAACCTGAAGCTTCCTGCATCCACTGTGAAACTAGTGATGTCTCTTGAATCTTCATGCAGTCCTACTTGATGAAAACTTGAAATTAAGTCAACTACAGAAAAATACTTCGCTCTGCCAAGTTGATCCAATATTATTATTATAAAGGATTATAACTCGTTAGAGGAAATGTAGTCTCATGCTGTGATTTTCCATCTGTATGTCTACAAATGAACTATTTTCTTCGGTCGTTTTCCATGGAGGATTTATTGGTGTATGGTCAGAATGTGAATGGCTAGCGAACGGGGACTGCCGAGTTCAGCATACATTAATAATCTCAGCGTGCCGTCCAATGAGATGAAAAAGGGCGCGGTCTATATGGCGCGAATTCGTTTTCAAAACGTTCAACTTGGAATACGCAGCATAATATCGGATCATATGATAATATCATATATGAACGTTTTGATATGACACATACCTATGTCTATGAATGATGTTTTATTCATTTCATTTCTCATTAAATTTGAAAGAAATCTACCGATTTTATTCTACTTCATATGAATTTAATTGGAAAATCATGAGGAAAATTTGAATTTAACCATAATTTCATTCTTTAAAACTTCATCGTCTTCACGAGATTTTAAATAACGAATTCTTTTAAATTGTTATAGATATATAGAACATGTCAATGAGAATTCCTCCTGATTTTGTTCATATCATTAAAGGAGGAACAAGGTTCTCATTATGTCTCTTCAGAAACTAGAGTAGGAAAGCCAAACACGATAATATTTTGAAATCCTTCAATGAGAAAGTTCAACTAACTAAAATACAGAAAATTTAAAAAATGAAGCTTTAATTCAATTCTTGAAGGACATATGTATTCCCGGAATATGGATACCTACAGCCTCCAACTTTTCTCTTGCGTTTCTCACACACAGTTTTGTATCCTGCAATTAAGAATTGTAGTATCTTTATAGGCTTTACGAAAATATTTTACTTTTATAATTACTTCTATTGGAATTGTAGGTAATATACAATTGTACATCTGCTTGTTGAATTATGACCTCTCACAATAGCATAATCCACTTCTCTGTTTTCTTGTCTTCTCCAAGCCTCAAACTCTTCAGTACTCCTAAAATGAAAATTATTCAATATGGATTTTTCGAAGGTCTATTCTTTACTGAAACACTGCTGAACTCCTTTTGGTAAATTCCATATATCAGAGAATTTGATCTGCAAAAAATTTCAGCATTTACTAAAAACTCATATGAACTATATACATAATAAATATTTGAGTACACACAAAAACTGCTATCAGGTACTTACATCACAATCGATGCCATATCTCACAATAATTTCGAATAGCTTGCATCATTCACTGAAAATGATTAATAAAATAAAGGAAACTAGCAAAAAGAATTGCTTTTTCAGAAGTCTCGTTAAAAATTTGCAATTCAATTCCTCAAAAATTCTCAGTTGTATCAAAATGATGAGAAGTGAGAAGAGAAGAGAGAGAAGGGCGAAGAGCGCCCAAACCCAGTTGACCGTTGACGTTCGAACCAAACGGCGATTTCACACGAATGCTCGTACTTCTGATTGGACGGCACGCTGAGATTATTAATGTATGCTGCGGAGTTCAAGTTGAGTTCCCTTGCTGTTGGAGCGGATCTCTACTTGATATCCGAATCAAACCTTTGTGCGGGGATATGTGATTCCGAGGTTTTTGACCTTTCAGCTCATGAAAGCAGTATATCCTCTAAGTGCAACAAAATATTGTACTTGATAAGAAAAGCCTTTCCTAGATGCTCAGTCGATACATGCAGGCAACTTTACACCACCTACGTTCGACCAATAATGGAATACGCGGGTCCTGCATGGTTCCCCAATCTGATAGCTGACCAGCAGCGCCTGGAGAGGGTGCAGCGGGCTGCGACGAGGATCCCTTTTGGAAGAATTCGCCGTTCTTATGAAGACAGACTTGAAATTTTCAACTTGGACTTGTTTAGTGATCGTAGGATGCGTGGTGATCTTATAGTGACCTACCGGATTCTGCATGGTTTTATTGGTGGCAATCTAGACAATATCTTTACACTAAATAAAAATCACCTTCGGGGCCATCAATTCAAACTCTACCATGAAGTGTTCCGAACTCGTGCGAGACAGTTTTTTCTGCCGAATCGCGTGTTCGCGAAGTGGAACTCACTACCAGTCAGTGTTGTGTGCGCTGAGAGTGTAAACTCTTTTAAAAACCAATTAGACAAATTGTAGTTTCATGTGTTTATTATGCTGAATTTTTGTTTCTTTTTTTTTCTGTTATATTATCTTCTGAAGTGTTATTTATTTTCTCTTTGTATGAGATTTATTGGCTACTTCCTCTTCTCTGTTTCATTTGTAATAATAATAGTGTTTTTCGCCGCGATCGTGAGAGTTCTTTTTGCTCAGTTAACAAGAAATCTGGTGGTGATGTTATGATCGGAGTCAGAAGCAGTATTAGAACTGTACATCAGGAACATCACCAAGAAATGATAAGGCCAGGACTTGCTTCACGGAGAATTTACAGAGAAATCTTGGTATTCTAGCGGGGCAGTCCATTATAGTATATGGAGGTTTTAATTGTCCGAATATTTCGTGGTCGCCCTCCGATTGTGGTTCACATTTTATTTCTATGAACACAGATGATACTAATGCACCGCTTCTTGATCTTTTCTCCTTTGGGGAGTTCTCTCAGTATAACTCCATTAAGAATGTAGATGGTAGGGTACTTGATCTGGTATTTGCTTCGCGAGTAAATTTAAAGAACTTGAAAAAATGTGATATTTATTTAGTGTATCCTGATTCTGATCATCCACCTGTAGAATTTAATATCGGTTGTTCATATGTTAGTAAGTTGAAATCTTATGCCTCATCTTTCCTTCATTTCAAGGGTGGGATTATGATAAGCTAAATTCATTTTTTAATGGAAAGCGATGGGACGATATTTTTCATGATTTCATGTCTATTGATCAAGCAACAGCTTCTTTTTATGAGATTTTAGAGGATGGTAGGCGTTTGTATATTCCAAGGATGGTGATAAAAAATAAAAAATTTCCGTCATTTATGTCTACTTCAACGATGAATTGAATAAAACAAAAAAAACGGATGCATAAGAAGTGGAAAAAATTTGGAGAAAAATATTATTTAGATAAATTTAGATTTTTAAGAAAGGAAAGTAGAAGACGCATATTCACTGACTATAAAGTGTATTTGAATAATGTTCAAGATGAAGTGAAAACTTGCTCTAAGAGCTTTTAGAAATACATTAAGAACTGTAAAAATGAGGGTGCCATTCCCAGCAAAATGTCATATAATAATACACTCGCTTATAACGGAGTGGAAATATGTGTATTGTTCGCGTCATTTTTTTAAAAGTGTATATGAACCATATCAACAACTTTATAATGGGTACAATCATTTGAATGATGCAGATGTTATTAATTCTTTATATTTCACACCAGAGATGGTCTTGAATAAAATGAATGCACTCGAGGTAAATGAAGGTGCGGGATTTGATGGTTACCCATCATATTTCGTGAAGAACTGTAGTTTAAGCCTATGTTATCCATTGTCAAAATTGTTCAATAAGTCCATCAAGATTGGTGAATTTCCGAATATATTGAAAACTGCTCTGTTGATACCGATATGTAAGAATTCAGGTGGTAGAACCTCAGTTGAGAACTATCGAGGAGTCAGCAAGCTGTCTGTCTTCAGCAAATTGTTCGAAAGTATTGTTTTGGATAGCTTATTTCATAGTTTGAAATCTTCAATCATTGAGTGTCAGCATGGATTTTTCTCGGGACGCAGCATTGAAACGAATTTAATTTTGTATTCGGAGTTTATATCGAAAGCTATGGATAAAGGAACACAAGTTGATTCACTGTACACCGATTTTAGTAAGGCGTTCGACAAAGTTAACCACAACCTCCTTCTGTCCTCTCTGGCTCAGGTTGGTGTGCACGGGGATTTATTAAGATGGTTTGCCTCTTATATATATATATTTTTTTCAAATTTTCTAAAATCCTCATATATGCTGGTGACCTGAAAATATTTAAGGAGATATCAACGGTAGTTGACTACACTGAACTGCAGAGGGACCTTGATACTTTTGAAAAATACTGCGAATTTAAGAAATTAAATCTGAATATTAGTAAATGTGCATGTATCTCTTTCACTAGAAAAACTTCACTCATCGAGTTTCAATACTGTTTGAATGGTGAGCCAGTGCAACGGGTTAGTCAGGTGAAGGACTTGGGAGTCATATTTGATTCGAAAATGTCGTTCAACGCACATGTTGATTACGTAGTCAACACATGTAACAGGTCGTTGGGGTTCTTCTGCAGGACTTGTAGAGGCTTTAATGATGAGACTGCAATTAAGGCGGTGTATTATTCATTTGTTTTCAGTAAGTTGAACTTTGCTAGCGTTGTATGGACTCCATTTTATAGTTGTAATAAACTAAGATTAGAAAGAGTACAGAACAGGTTTTTGAGATTTCTCCATTTTAAGTTGACCCGGGTTTATGTCACTGTAGGTATTAGTAGTGTCCGTTCTCTCTACCATCTGCGGACATTGGAGCAGCGTAGAATTTTGACTGACCTAGTTTTTGTTTATAAGATCATTACAGACTATTACAATTCTCCTGAGTTGATATCACTGATTGGTTATCACATTCCTAAGAGGTGTACTAGAAGCAGGCAGTTGCTGGCTGCTTCGAATTTTCGAACAAATATTGGCAAGAACTCCCCTATAACGAGAATGTGTGATCTTTTTAATAAATACTGTGGTAGTTTTGATCCATTTCTTATAAGTTTGTTCTCCTTTAGAAGAAGGGTCGAAAGAATTTTTTTTTGAATGATAACTTTTGTTAGTCCGGATATGATATTTTGAAGTTGATAGTGTATGTTAGTCAATAGTATAAGCCCCTATCTGAGCACGATTTGATATTCTTCAGACTGTTATTTCTTGTTATGTAATTTGTGGATATTGTTTTGGGATTTTTTCCTGTTGATGTCCCTAATTTTGAATAAATAAATAAATAAATGAATACATAAATCATCCATTCTATTTAATGGAAATTTATCTGGGATGAGTTTTTTATTAACTAATCGAAAGTCAATTACTAATCTGTATTTCTTTTGATCAGAAGATGACTTACGGGGAACCAGAATAACCGGCGAGTGATATATACTGTTTGATGGCTCGATTATATCGTTTTCTAACATTTTCTTCACCTGATCGTTCATTTCCGCCTTTTGTGAATGTGGTGTCCTATAATTTCTAACATATACTGGATTTCGATCAGTTACATTTAATTTCTGTTCATAGAAGTTGTTTGTCGTGATTTTATCAGTTTTTAAGCAAAAAATATCAGAAAATTCTAAGCACAGATTCAAAACTTCGGTTTTTGCAAATTCGGGAATATTATGGTCTAAAATATTCAGTAGAGTGTCGTTTCTATTGGCACCTTTATCATTGGAAGAAGTAAAAATAAAATATTTCTTTTATATCTCGCGTCTGTATTTTTTCTATGTTCACTTTCACATCTTGAAAATTAGTGTTTACAATTCTCACGATTGGATTAGAACTGGAAATAATTGAACCAGCTATGAACACTCCGCGAGCAATTTCGTATTCAAAACGACAGCGTCGTTCTTAAGTGATTCAAATTTATTGATATATCGATTGACTTCGCAACGATTGGGTATTACTAGATATCGGTCATCCAAACTATTTTTGATGGGAACACAAATTTTTTGATTTTACACAGATAATTCGAAATGAAATCACGGCGTATAATTCCATCTACTGGAATTGGAAATTTTTCTGAAACTAAAAAAAGTGTGTGAAAACGCGTAATTTCCGAAATAAACTACGGTGTGTGTAGTTGCTATAGAATACGTGCATTCATCTGTTACACCTCTTATTCTACATGCTTTAGACCAATCTACTAATTAACTTTAGTTCGTTTGAATAATGAAATATCTGCTCCAGTGTCAATTAGTAATAGAATTCATTTCCAGTCATTTCAGTGGTTACTTCGACAAAATTTGAAAGTGAAAGGTCCACATTATACACTTTTAATCCCTCTCCAGTGGACCCGCCTGGAGGGATGAATGGTTTTCCTAATTATTGATAGCCGACTCGTACATTCTTACATTTCTATTATTTTGGTGGTTCGAACCTCTACTAAACCTGTTATTAAAAAATCTTCTACCTTCGGAGTACCTTCCACGACTTTGGTTAAAATTTTGAAAATTTCTAGAAGTGCTTTGGAAAGAATTGTGGTTAAAAGTGTTTCGACCTGAATTTGGATATCTATGAAAACCTCAACCTCTGGGTCTATGCGAGGAATTTTGATTTCTAGAATAAAAAATAGAAGTGGTGGGCATTTCAGAGTTGACGTTCACCAATTTTGCTATAGCTTCGTTACCAGACGGAAAAACACTTGCCTCCATTATTATTTTTACCCTATCTGAGTTTGAATTTTTTATCAACGCTTTGACGACATTTTTAGTCGAGAATTTTTCAGCGACTTCTGCTAGAATGCCCTCATTGATATAAGCCTTTTTCAATCGGCTACTCAAGGAGTCCATTTCAGCAGCGAATTTAGTCAGTTCTCTACCGTTCTGTTTAATTGAAAATAATTGTGCCTCTACATATTGGGAATCTTCAGTTTTTATTCCGGTCCTTAATTTACTTATTATGTCAGGTAAGGACTTTTGGTCAGTGATGAGGTCTCTGGCTTTTCCGACCAATCTCGTTTTCACAAAATTTTGCTTGCTAAATTAAAGAAATCTGCTTTGTTCATTGCCATTTTGTCTGAAATTTGTTCAGTGTCTACCTTTGGAACATCTAAAAGTCTAATTCTTTAATGTTCTTGTCAATGAATTCATGGCATGAAATTGGAACTTCAATGGCTACGTCTAGAACTTGGAATGATCTTATCACTTTATCTCTAACTTTTGAATAGGTATTTTTGAGAAGGTATATTTGATTTTCGTCAAATTCGTGCCAGTGAAGAACAAGGTTGCTTATATAATCGTTATAATGAGTAATTAAATTATTGATAACCTCTTCTCTAATAGCAATAGATTTGGGAATATCTTTCTTTAAAACCCTTTTCGATTCCTTTACTATGGAATCATGAATATTGTCAAAGAATACCTTGGCCTCATTCCAAGTAGCGAACATATAGGACGATGAACCATAACAATATTACCTAACTAACTACCTCACTAAACACTAGTTGAAATGTTTTTCGTCAGCATAAAAGTCTTTCAACATACCTTATTTCGGATCACTGAACTCGTTAATTCCTATTGGAAATTCTGGATGTCTTCCACTTCTAGGGTGGTACACTGGGAATTGCTGAGTTGGAATGCTGACTAGGAATCTGGTGCGGCCCTTAGAACCATGCTTCTCGAAATGTCCTTTTTCATTCCTCTTCTATATTTCTTCATAATTTTCATAAGAAAAATGGCACAGACGGCAACTGTTATGCAATAAAGCAATATTCTGATGTCGTTAGGCACTTTAACTTCTGGTTCTTCTACGATGAAATTTGAATTTACGACACTTGAACTGGACCCTTCAGATTGCTTCGATTTGCTGCTCCCCATCTTTAAGGCAGGATCGCCATGTGGTGGATCACCAGGGATGGTATTGGTAGGGTTCTCGGTAGGTGTACGAAATCGGGGATGTTCTGATTTTGGAAAATAAAGTTTAGGAATGTATCCAGATAATTGAGTTAGAGATGGTATTGTAAAAACATTTATTGACATCATTCACAATCATAAAATGAATAAGTCACCCGCATGAAGTTAATACAGTAAAAAATACAATATTAAAGTCATCTTTAAAACTCAGAGTGAATTATCCAACTAAAAACAGAGGTAATCTAGAAAAGTTCAAAATGAGAGGTCAGATGAAGTCAGACTTAGACTTTGAGAGAGGTCCATTAATTCAAAATTAAACACAGAGTTTACAGTGATGATGCAAATGAAATTTATTGCGAGAGCCTCTTTATCTCATCAGAAAAACAAAAGGTTCAATAATGAATTGTTAGAGTAGACTGAGTTGTAATAAAGTGAGATTAGGCCTTAGAGGAGTACGTGTATTGAAAACTTAATAGTCTAAGTCTGGTCTTCATTGAGATCATTACAATATGAGAATATCATGGTTGAGAAATCAATAATTATGATCTATAACGTAGTTCTGTAACGAGAAGGCTAATTAATCAATTGAGACAAAATATACAGTGACAAACTACTTTTAGCAAGCAGGGTTAGTGTTCATCAGAAAAATAAGAGTTACAATTGATAATTATGAGAATGACAATATGAGAGTACATTGTATGAGTGCAAAAATCACCAACCCTTTGATTTGTCTGAAGCTGAAGGCTTGAGGTTCCTCTTGCTAAGTGTTTCCGATGAATGAACTTGAGAATTTCTTAGTTCTAATGAGGAGATCAAACCAATTTAATCATGTGGGCAATATTTGAGGAGACTGCTCAAGGTGAAGCAGGGATTGAGACTGTCAATCAGGTTCAATGTGTGAATTACTTGATCGTTCAAATACTTCAGAGAAGGTCACTTGATTTTATTGAGAGAGAAGACTGATTCCATGATACACCCTTACGCTTGAGATCGTTCATTCATCTGAAACTCGAGAACAATGATTAGCAAGTGTAATGAGAAGTGCATGATTGAGAAATGAGATGATTACATTGAGATAATGAGGTGCACATGAGATTATAATGAATCAAAATTCATTACCACAAATAATGTTCATTTCTGGAGCAATCAATTATTATTTCCAATGTGAAAAGTCTAGAGAAATCTGAAAAATCATGAGAACAGCAAAATATATATCTTAGAGGAGTCAATTCCATTAGTTAAATGCAATAGAGATTTTCTGAGAGTAAAGTGAGAGAGGATTACCAGTATTTTTATAGATTTTTATGATCTAAAACGTGGACACATTTTCAAACTTTATAAAAAGCAGGAAAATAACATTAAATATGCATTAATGAGAGATGACTTTGAGAAATGCTCACTTACCTAATTGATTGCTTCCAAAAATGAACGAGATGTACAATTAATTTGCGAGGTGACTTTTTGAAAATTCTAATTTCACAAGAGAAGCACAAGAGAGGTCTGATCTTCAGAGAGATTCGATACAGAAAGGGGTAGATTAATTGATACAATTAATAATGAGCATGAGTTGATCTGTCAACTGATTAACACATAGAATTAGGTTAACTTGACTGTCCATAGAGATGAGAAATCGTCTTGACGTTTCGGTGCGTTCGGACCAGAGGCGTAGTTGAGGATGACGTCTGAGGGGCTCAATTTTTAACAGTAGGGTTAAATCACATTCACAAGTCACTATTTATTCTTCCCATTTTCAGGATCTGCTCACCTTACATGAGTAGAGAGTTTATTACATGTTTATCAAAACGCCATATTCATTTATAAACACTGTTACGTATGATATCGATATAATATACGGGCTGTGAGTTATGCACTACATGGTGTTCTTCATTCTGGTCGGACATCATATGTTGTTTTGGCCACTGCTTTAGTGGAAGTTTTAGACTCGAACGGTACTTTTCAGAAACTAAGGGCCAGTTTCATAATCAGTTTTAAAGTCCCTTTAATTTTAAAGCTCTTTCAAGTTCAATATTTCGGTTTCATAACACATTTAACTTTCTTAATGACACTTTATATTTGAAGGCCCAATTTCGGGACTTAAGCAGCTAAAGTATCCTTTGGCCCTGAATTCCTAACCACTCGTGCTCAAACTGTCAACTCATTTGAGGTTAGTTATGTTGTGTGGTTGTGTTTTATTTTGAAATCATCACAAGTGGAATGAGAATACGAAAATGAGAGTATGGAAACGTAGATTTCCAATTTCGGAATGAGACTACAATTAGACACCATACGGCTCATTGTGGTTGCAACTGCAGTGTTGCAATTGATGTCAATGACATGTTTCCTATCAATAATTTTGAAAAGGAATTAGGTGATAATTAGAAAATTTTTGCTGATGCAGTCAACAGGAAACATGTTAAAAATTCAATCATAACAGGTCATTTTGCTATATTGAGCTGATTTAATTGGTGAAAATAAATGCTTATTCAAAGATTATGTTTATTCAATTTTTTTTTCCTATTTCAGTTTCTAAATCTGATGATGTTAATCTGAGGCAATGCTCCCTTATTGCTTTTTGGTCAGCCCCAATCATCAATTCTATTTTTTTTTTAATATTCAGTTTGGGATTGGTATTTTCCCCCAAATTTCTAGGTGTATATTTCAAATTTGAACCTGAACGTTATATCCGCATGACATGAAAATAACATAACGCCCTTCAATTTTAAGATGGCTGTGGATAAATACAACTGCAACTGTCCATTTTAGGTCAAATGAAACGATTTCAGTTATGCCAACATACAACATTTCATCTAAAGTCTCCTTTACGTAAAGTCCCATTTAATTTCATTATGAAATCGGGTGGATTTTAAAAGTGGGCTTTTGCTTTAAATGCACTTTAACTAAAGTGTACTTTAGGGGTTTGTTATGAAACTGCCCCTAATGTGTCTAATTGATTCTGGCAGCATGACGTCTTTCATAACGAAGCACCTTTCGATTGGGTTTGAGAACTGAAAATATGTTTTTTGAAGTAACAGGCCTGAAAGTAGAAATTTAGTTGCTATTACTGTTCGACCAGTTAGTCAAGACTCTCCAATTAATTAACCAAATAACAGAAAAATTACCCACTACGCGTATACCATCTGTCATACATGATTAGTTAAAGAATTTAATCGCATATCGATATTTTGTTTGGAGCCGATATGTGCACTAAAATTCTACTTAATGGTCATATTTCCGGTACTAAGGGTGTAAGCGCTTTCAATACTATATTTGGTTTCATTCTCATCGGAGGTAGAACAGACATTTCAAGTAATGTAACACAAATATTCGTCAATACCCATAAACGCGATTTTTTTGGTAAATATATAGTTTCATTACCTTTCGCAACTGACATACCCAGCTTTAGCGGTATAGAAGAACTCGCCTCTAAAAGATTTTTTGCTTTAAAACGCCGAATCATGAAAAGTCTAAGACTTAATGATGAGGACTCTGCTTTTATGCGCGAATATTTAGACTCTGGTCATATTGAAGTTGTACCTGAGAATTGTATGAGCGAAAATACTTATTATCTAATTCATCGTTGTGTCATTAATCCTTCAAGTGTTCACACCAAATAGCGTGTAGTATTCAACGCGAGCGCAAAAGCTCCCTCGGGATTTTCTTCAAGTGATAGTCTCTTATCGGGTCCAAAATTGCAAACTGACATAGTGCCAATTTTTTTCAGGTTCCGTCTGCATCCTTACCTATTGTGTTCCGATATAAAACAAATGTATAGAATGATTTGGGTCAATTATGACCAGCTAGATTATCAAAGAATTTTTTGGAGATTTTCCCCAGACGAGTCTTTGACAACATATCGCTTGACATGAAATCAGGAAATCCCGAATAACTCAAGAATTATTAATTTTAGGAGCATTTACATTTGGAACATTCTATCATTCTTCTCCGCACAATCCAACACAATCATAAAAAAATAGGGTTTTAATTGAGGGAGAGAGAATTACCAGATGAACTATGGTTAAACATGGAAGAGTGGAGGTCAGGTGTCGGAAGACGGCGTAGTACGTCCTAAACGGCATACATATATATATATATATATATATATATATATATATATATATATATATATATATATATATATATATACAGGGTGGCCATTTGAAAACGAAACAGACGAGATTACAGACGAAATAAATTTTTTCGATAGAAATGCTCGGACAGGTCGATTTCTGTTTCGAGGGGGACAACTTAAGATGTAGGTTACGGACGCATAGCGCTTCAACCCTTGCTACAACAACCCTCACACCCAATTTTTGAATAGGGAAGATGGGGTGAGTGATACCTCATTTGAAAGGTTTTTCACAAAAAAACACTACAAGTGCCATGAAAACACCACTTCATTTTCAAATGCTTAGTCAAGAATATTTCGAGAACTAATGCATAAAATGAAAAAACAATTACTGTGCTGAAATCAGTATAAAAATACTTTTCAAATGAGGTATCACTCACCCCTATTAAAAAATTGGGGGTGAGGGTTGTAGTAGCACCCCCACCACAGCCCGTAGAGAAACGAAGATCTTGATTTTTCCAGTCTCGGCCTGCCGCGTTTCATGAATTGAATTCATGAAGTCAAGCTTGTGTCCGAATTTCGGAATTGAAACTATCAGAGCTTTACGTAAAGTTGTCTGGGATCAAGAATGCTGAGTTCCCCGAACAATTTTTCCGTTGGAAAAAGGACAGGCTTTTCTAAAAGAACCTTTAGTAACCCCTGCTGCGCTCTTTCAATAATGAGGTAGTATTCACTTACAAGACTACTCCACACAATGATCCCATACTGGAGGACCGACTATACAAGGGCGTAGTATAACGCAGGTCCAATGGCAAAATTTCCCTTGCGATGGGGATTATATATAAAATTCTTCTCAATTTGTTGTGAAACTCGATACCTTGGATTCCCCACCTGAGATGACAGTCGACATAGACTCCGATATACCTAGTGAACCCTACACGATTGATCCAGTCTTAGCCAAAGTGAATATGGTCGTAATCAAGCAGCAGGTTTCTGACCAGGAAAATGGGTAGGAAATGCGTTTTCTTCATATTCACAAAGAGCATATTCAGATCACTTTCTTTAATTCACCTATGGCTACATCCTCAACCTCTCCCCATGAAACATGTACAAAAACAAGACATGTGTCATCCGCGAATGAAATGATCTTAGCATTGACATTCAGATTAAGTAGATCGTTTAAGTATATGAGGAAAAGTATTGGGCCGAGGACTGTACCCTGGGGTACACCCCATCTGATCACTGCCTCACTACTCACAGCATTATTGATCATCGTCTTTTGTATCCTACCCGACAAATAACATTCGAACAACTTGAGTGCCACTCCTCTTATTCCTATTTTTTGAAGCTTTTCGAGCAGTTTTCTATGACAAACAGTGTCAAATGCCTTCTTCAGGTCAACAAACACGCAGAGAATCTCCTTGCCTCTGTCAACAGCAGCATATATGTTCTCCATGAGGACATTCAGTGCATCCGCAGTTGATCTTCCCTGCCTAAAACCGAATTGCATCTCGGAGAGAATCTCAAACTTGTCCAGGTACTTTACTAATCTCGAGCAAATCACTTTTTCAAACAACTTCGCGAGCACTCTCTCACCTCCCTCATGGATTGACCAGGTCAACAAGGGTTCCACTATATACGGTGCAATAATTTTCATCGTGGTATTACAGATCATATGATGGTGCTTTTAGGTCCTCCGAAGAACCTATCAGCCTCATTACTTCGGATGTATCCGTTGGTTCTAGGTATAAAGAACCTCCGCACTGTCTCAACCCGAATTCGATCCCATGGTCGTCTGGCACCTCAAGAATACCATTAGCCAACGATTTGCCAATATTCGCGAAGTATTGGATCCTCACGTCCGCTATCCTTCCGTCGTCAACAATCTCGCCATCGTCAACAACAATCTTATCAGGGATTGACCTTGATGAGCCTCCACCACCAAACACTCCCACTGTCGCCCTTCGTATATCTTATCTGCTCTCTGAAATGAGAAAATTTTGCTATCCTCAAAAGATTGTTCAGTCTGTTTCTATACGTTTTATAACTTTCCCTGGCTTCATTGAACTGCGTTTTAAGAAACCTTTGAAACAATTGATCTCGAGTACGTAGGGACCCGACCAAACCATCTGTTATCCAAGGCTGTTTCTTCTTATGTGGTTTGACAGCCTTCAATGTAGTTGCTGCACTCAGACAACGAGTAACGGTTACCACAAATTTTTCAGCCTTCTTTGCAACATCCACTGAGTCTTATAACTCACCCCAAGGTACATGTAGGAGGTCATCTTTCAACTTCTCGTAGTTAACACTCTTCTTGACTATCCTCTGTGAACTGCAGTACCCTGGATTAATGCATGAATAATAAGAGTTGTAAAATGATCAGTAATGTGGTTCTTCAGAATAATAGGTTTAATCACTGCGCAGAGTTTCCGATAAAAACGTGATCGATACAGGATGAGGTGCTGTTAGCCACTAAGTTAGTCAAGATATTTAAGACTAGCACAATTAGACTGATTCAAAATGTCATTATTAAAGTCCCCCTGGAAATAGCTGGGACCACTCAGCATTGTGGATGATAGAAATGCTTCAAGATCAGAAAGAAAGTCATTGATCTTGTAGGTATGGGGTCGGTAGTATGGCAAGATATTGAACAAATTACCACGTTTCCCGAATGAACAAATCAGCATATTAAGATCTCGAGTAACTCTCATATCAACGGTGTTAGTTCGACATGATCTGATACACATGACTACACCATCATTTCGATTTATGAGTGAACCATTATAATAAGCGACATAGGGTCGGTTTCATAAAACTTTAATTGTGCGATTAAAAAACCTTACGTAAATTCGAACCAATCGAATCACTCGTTTTGACATTTCAAAGAATCACGGTAGCTCCAATTAATTTAACGGTACAAACAAAGTTTTGTGAAACCGACCCTTAATTGGGAATAGCAAACTGATCGACACAGTCTATGTTCCATGTCTCGGTTAAGACGATAATATCAACACTGAATTCAAAAGAAAAAACGAACGCGTCGAATTCACTGTGATTTCTACTGATACTTCTGACATTCATCTGCAACAAACACAAATACTGGTCACTCCCTCGGGAGGACATTCCAAGAAGATCCCCCTCCTCCAACATCTCAGTCCCCAACTCAGCAATATCTATTTCTCCCAAAAAATTGTTCATTGTTAATTTTATGGAAGTTGTTGGAATGTTATTGTGGATTGGGTCATATCTGTCTGATAGATGTCAGTATGTTGTTGTGGACGGTGTTTCATCCACGGCCCGTGGTGTGACTTTAGGAGTTGTTCAGGTATCACACCTAAGTCCGGTTCTATTCAATTTATATATCGATGATGTAACAAACTGCTTTTCTAATGTAAAATTCGAAATTCATGCGGATGATCTAGAAATGTATAAGAAGATCTATCAGAAACTTGGGTGATGCGGCTGAACTTCAAGAGGATATTGACAGATTCTCTGCTTTCTGCTCTGAACGTTATTCAGACCTAAATGTAGGAAAGTGCACATTCGATTTACCCATGGAGGTAAAGAAAGTGGAGAGGGCATAACGTTTGAAAAGTGTCGCCAAAACAAATCCGGATTTGGCACCCCAAGATGGCCGACTTCGAGGTATTTTAAACTGTAGGTTCTGCAATTTTGGCCTTATTTATTATTCGTTGGTTTTGGCAGTTGCATGTAGTGGAAAATTATATAAGAAATGGTTTCTTGTACAGCATATGCTGATCTTACTAGCCAATTAATGGTGAAAAGCTAAATTTTTTGTAAATACATGGTCTAATTATTGTTGCATACAATTTTAATTGATAGGGGTACACGAGATAATTTACCTATTTGTTTCATTGCATATTATCTGAATTTGTATGTACCTTAATTGAAAAAAATAGAATGTATGATTAGTAAAAGGAACAAATTATTCATTCCGTACGTAATTCAACTCACCAATTCATTAGAAGCAATTGTTCATGATATTTTGACTCCTTGATTTGTTTCGATCATTATTTATTCATCTTTTGGTCATTAAAAGAGAATCGAACAAACTTCGAATTGTAAAAATTCAAATATACAAAATTCCCGCCACAAATTTGGCTCCGCAATATGGCGGATTTTTGGTGACACTTTCATAGCAAGGAAAACATAGGATATACTACCTCCCCTTCTGCTATCTCCATGGATTTACCAATAGTATATTCTAAAACAAGTTGCAGAATGAGCTCCTATTTCAACAGGAATGCGAAATTCGAAAACGAGCGACGTCGCTCGTGTTGGAATTGCCTTCTGCAAAGAGTATTAGACGATATTTTCTCATTTCAGTAAAGTTTTGTGGAAAACTCTCCAAATTCGAATAAAAATTCAGATTAGTGACTTTTGTATTGTATCTTGGCAGTTGGTGTCACTAACGAAATTTGACAGATTGCGGAATTTGAATTGATTTGATTCGAAAATTGAGTGGATCGGAGGTCAGTACTGACAACCACAAAACGAAAAATATAACTGAAAACAATGCTGTAATGAGTTTCATTACAGCACCACTTTTAGTACTGTTATGAACTCATTACGATACTGAAATAGAGAAAAATACTATCATCACTAGTATCATACGATACTTGTAGAGCCAGGGAAAAAAACCTCAGCCGAAAAAACCTGTCTCCCCGTAAAAAAAAATAAAATATTTTATATTGAAGGACATCACTATTAAGAAAAAGAAAATTCTTTGCCTTTACGAAGGCACATCGAGAACATTTTTGAAACATAGATGGGATACTGATGAGGCCCAACAAGGCCGAAACCGGTACATCTCTCATCTCAGTGACAAAATCTATTATCATTTCTCCAACCTCATGATAAAAGATCTCTGAGCCTGGGAATTGAAAATGGTATTCATTTCGATGATTACTATTTTGAATTCATCTATGTTTCAAAAATGTTCTCGATGTGCCTTCGTAAAGACAAAGAATTTTCTTTTTCTTAAAAACATCAGGCTTCACAGTCACAAAAAGAATTGGGCGATTCCATCACTTTGAGAAACTAGCAAGCGGGCCCTGAATAGAGCCACTGCTAAAATCTCATTCAGTGAAAGAGGAAGTACAGATTTTTTTTTGCATTTGATTGGAGATGTGAAACTTCATTTTGACGCAATTGGATGTCACCACCTTAGTACTTTGTAATATTTTACTCATTACTTCACAACCAATTGCTATAAATTCTGAAGTTTTTTATGAAGATTTTGTCCTGAGATGTGCGGGATACTGATGAGGCCCAACAAGGCCGAAACCGGTATATCTCTCATCTCAGTGACAAAATCTAATATCATTTCTCCAACCTCATGATAAAAGATCTCTGAGCCTGGGAATTGAAAATGGTATTCATTTCGATGATTACTATTTTGAATTCATCTATGTTTCAAAAAAGACATCACTATTATCGGAACGGCTCCTCGGAGGATGGATTTCCAAACACCAACTCCAACAGAACATCAAGAGAATGCAATTTATACTTCAATTTCATATTGACTAGAATTTTCAACCCATTGCAAAAATGAATTTGATATATTGTATATGGCTCTAATGCCATCTTGACATTTATAAATCGAACAATTATTAATTAGGTTTTCAGCCGTTTCTTCTTATTCACCACATTCACAATTAGGACTATCAACTGAATTCCACTTGAAAAGCATGCTATTGATACGACCATGACCTCTGTTCTTATTACTATTAATGAATTCATAGAAAGTAACATTGAATGTTGATTTTCTTATATACAGTAGAACCTCGATTATCCGAGCTATTGTGGACCGGGCCGACCTCGGATAATCGAAAACTCGGATAATATGGACTTTATTAAATAAAAAATATGATATTTTAATCAAATTGAGTTTTATTTACGTAAACAGTTACTAAATAGATAAGTAAATACATATATTATATGTAAATAATTCACAAGTATGTATATATGTTCTTTAACAAATGACAAGCACAGACATCTCGCAGCGCGAGCAAAGTTTCACCGTAAGGAATTGAACTGTCCTGTGCTATCCACGCGACTCGGATAAAGCGGGCTCGGATAATCGGGGTTCTACTGTATGTATATTTTTTGTTTTTGTGACCTTTCCCATTTTCATTGTGTAAGCAGTTATCATTGGTGGGTGAAGGTATTCTATTCTATTCAATATTAAACCAAATGAATAAGTATATGTAACTTGTCCTCCTAATATTCGGAATGCACTTTGGAAATATTGACCATAAAAAATATGGATGTAATGTGTACCAACTTTTTTTGCCATTCGAAAATAACAAACAATTAACATCAGAGATCGACTCTCGAGGATCAAACTCATCTTTTTCTTCAATTTCACTATTCTCATCATTTCCAAAAATTTCATCATTGACCTTATCATACTCCGGTGTGGAACAATATATGTAGTACATACCTCTTCAATGAAAAAATTAAGGAACATAATTATAATGGGTCCAGAATTTAACTTGGAAATGGTGAGAATAACGCAAGAAAATAGTACTCTTGCTGCTAATTGACAACACATCTTTTGTTTCAGGTTAAGGTCGTATGTGAAACAAGAGACTTTGCTCATAGCTTGGAATTACGAGAATTAATGTTTGCACATTATAAGAAAGTAAAATTTGAAGATCCACGGTGCATGAAACATAATAAACCTGACATAACATCAACTCTTGGAGAAAATTGATTTTTGTATTTTTTTTTATTTAGATATACTTTCATTTGAAATGTGCCACAAAAACCAAGCCCTTGAAAGGAAATACTGTTCCTTTCAATCCATAGCAGTTTTTAATCATTTTTTCATATATGCATCATATGCTGGAATATCGACCTTGTTGTTATCCTGATCGATAAAACAAAAATAGAGCTCTGCCGTGTGATAAGGATGTTATTTTTCAACCAAACAATATTTTAAATTAAATGATATTAATGAAATACACTGTTTGATTTGCTACATTTTCATTTGAAATCATAACATACAAACACATTTCTTTATATCTAAGAATTCAAGGAATTCATGGTATACTATTGAAAATGAACCCTCATTTCAAGGAGTTGTTAACAAATTGGGTACAAAATCTTCAGAACATATGAAAGTAGTAATTTGGTGAAGTTGAGTTCATAGGAATCTGTACTCATATCTTTATTTGATAATAATAATAATAATATAGGAAATATTTTCCTGAAAATGTCAACACTCTATTTAACTCGTGAGAACATGATGGAAACAGAAGGCTTCTTAACAGCTATACAGGATCAGGTCATCTCAACACGGAACCGTATACGCTAAATACTGCATCAGGAACTAACAACTGACCGATGCAGAATGTGTAATGAAAAAGCGGAAACGATCCAACATCTTTCATCGGGATGCACCTACCTTGCTTCAAGAGATCATAAAAACAGACACGATGATGTCGCGAAAATATTCCATCAAGGGATTATGAACAACTTCAAAATCTTATCTGAAATAGTACCATACTACAAATACCAACCAAAGGAACAATTTGAAAACCAAGAAATAAAAATATACTGGGACAAAATGGCCGCGAGGTTCGAACAAAATGTACCTTCATTCTCGAAGAAAATGTACTGTAATGTACTATACAGACAGAATACTGTTAAAATAGCGCCATCTGCTGAACTTTATGGAAAACTTTTACTGTTTCCCAATCTGTTGAGGCATGGCTGAATGCGTGTATAATAATTAAAAACCAACAAAAAAACAATAATCGAGAAATTTTACCTGCATATTTCTTATTTTTATATATTCACAAAAAATCAGCAGTCTTCCTTTTTTCGAAATAATTCATTGAATGGAAAATTTAATTTCGTAAAATGATTTACAGAAATAAAAAAAATTTAATTTGTTTTCGAGTTCTAATTTAGTTGAAATAAAACTTTATTATACAGAACAATACATTCCTTTGTATTGTTCTGTTCTATGAATGATATGTGGAGAATTTGTGAAAATATTCATGGCAATTCACATGTAACCACATGATTCAGTAGTCAGTACCATTAATTCAAGCGAATAAGTTGAAGATGTATGTACAAATGTAGTGTCAAAGTACAATTCGCGTTCATTTTCTGAATTGTACTAGAAAGCATGTTTTCCTGATAAAAATGTACTTTTGTATTTTCCTGTTGAAAATGTACTGTAAAAAGTACAATTGTACTGTAACGGTAGCCTAGAACATAATAGACCCGAGACATGACATGAGCTAAAGACAATCTACCAACTTCAAAATGTCTCCGTACACCCACTTATAATTTCAGCCAATGGATTAGTGGAAGAAAACTTAAAGAAGGAACTAACTGCGTTGGGAATAAAAGAAGTTGAGAAGGCTATACTTACGGCTCAGAAAGCAGCAGTCCTCGGCACATGTAGAACTGTTCGGCGTGTGTTAACAAACGACTGAGCTGTTGATCATAGATCCCAGCTCAGTGGTAATGATCCACGAAAGTGTGGAAAGGAAAAAAAATAATAATGGAAGTATTTTTCATTCTTAAAAAAAACCTATCAATGTACTCTTTCTAGCTTGAGCCTGCTAAGAGGGCGAGCACGTCACTGAATTCTACGAGAAAAACTGCCGGTATAATATTTCAATTTCAGCGGAGATATAAATTTTTTTCGATATCGCCATTTTTCCAATTTCAGCCCCGAAAACAAGAGATGCTCAAAAATTAATACTAATGGGTATCAGATTTCTTCTACCTCCATTGATTCGAAAGTTGTAGTGCTAAAATATCAAAAATTACCAACCCCGTTATCACATAATAGCAAAAAAGAATTTCATGAAAGAATCCATAAAAAAATTGATTCTGTTGCTCTGGGCATCTCGGTTCAATTATTTATTTTTGAATTGGGATGGTACAAACTTTTTCCTTCAAACATATCTCTGCAGTTTTTAAAAATTTCATGTGTTTTTCGTAGTTGGACATTCTTATATATGGTCATTGCTGTGATTTTTCCATTTTTTACGTTATGTTAATTTTTATTGAATTTGACTAAAGATTGAATAAAACGGCACTATTATAAATGTTCTACAAATTAAGATCAATAGTTTTTTTTTTAATTTCTGCTATTCATGTTACCTGCTGAAACTTCCAAAAGCAGATAGGGCCCTTTGAACTGTTATAAACATATAATTACAGGGAGTCAGGGAATGCCAGAATTATCCCACAATTTGCGAATTTAGTCCAATAACAATAAAATTTAGCGACAGTCTAAAAAGGTCGACAAAGGCTCTTATTTTTATGGAAAGATCCATGAAACTTTGACTCATCATCCAACAACATTGCGTACCCAACAAACACAACATACATCAACTGTACGATATTCCATACTTTTTGTCTCATACATATTTTGTTATGTCTCAAGAGATCAATAAACTAATTACAATCATTATGTGTATTATAAAATTCTAATATTTACTGTTTTCCAATAATCTGCAGAAAATATATAAATTCCCAAAAATATCAGTGGTATTCATTTTAGACCACTAATTGCACATAACCTCATATAATCTTTTAATGCAGATCTCATAAATACCATAAACAAAATGGGTAACAATTTGAAACGATCTACTCTTCACATTTTTGTCATGACAAACTTTGACACTGAATATTTCATCACCTGTATATTAAATTTCATTTCTAATTGCAACGAGAGATATATTTTTCCTGAAGGAAACTGAAAATTCGACAATTTCCATCCAGAAATTCCAGAGATGTTCTAGTATGAAATGTGAGGTCAGTTTTGATTTTATTTTCAGAATATTCCCAGACTTTCATTGAAAAAATTTTCCAGGACATTGTTTGTTGTCTCCTAATGCAACTAAGAAGGAAAATAAAATTGGAGCATTCCATTTGAAAAACGAAAGGTTACCTACTTCATTTCCGATGAAACCGGAAGTGTGACGAACATGAAAAAAATTACATATCTCATTGCGTCAAACTTTATGTATATGAAATATTATTCAGAAATGCCGAGCCGTTCTTGAAAATATTTGAACCGGTAAAATTTGTGGTACCTACACCCACATGTAGTTCCAAATAGGAATTTTGAAGTACCAAATAAATTTGGTTATACAAAAAGTTTCAGGCTTACGCTCCAATCTCATCAATTTTCCTGAATGAAATATTTTATTTGTATGTGAAAAAATTGAATATCTGGAACATCGATTAATGAAATAAAATTGAGAAATTTGGATATTAATCATCATGACTCACTTAGGGCCGGTTGTTCAATTGAGGATTAATCCGCTGATTATTGGATCCAGGATTAACTTCTAACTCTGGATCAGAGAAGTCGGTCGTTGTTCAATTAAAAACTAACACCGAATTACCTGATCCAGTGTTAACCTCGGAATTCGCTGTTTTCACGAAAGCATGTTGGCTACACTGCTATTACCGATGAATCGAGCCGTCGTTCTTCATTGAAAGAAGAATTTAAGTTCTATCATTTTAATTATCTATGTCGATAAGCCGACACGATGAAAATTTCGAATTCAAAATTTCATTCCTTCAAAATCTTGAGTGAGTAGTTGAAAGTGAAAGCGGTGTTGAAAAAATTGAAATGGAAGGGATTAAGAAGAGAAATTCAAACTTTAATGAAGGGGAAGAGAAAGTGTTGATAGATCTTGTGAACAAATATCAGCATATAATAGAAAACAAGAAAACTGATGCTGTTACTAACGAGGAAAAATTCAACACGTGAAAAGAGTTAAGCAGGGAATTTAATTCAATTTGTGGTGGTTGCAAATCGTACCAAACCCTGAATCAAATTTAAAAATTTGAATCGATTGAACAATTCTTTTTCTGTTAATTCTTCCCAATAGTTACGACGCTGCTTGAATACCGGACTCTTTCGCATTGGAAAAAGTACATCAAACACTTCCAAAAAATCTTCATCGTCTGTGATATTTTCATTCTCCACATTCGACATTTTCAGTTTTCACCAAAAATACGTTGACCTCATATCAAAACAAAACAACAGATTGTAGAAGTATGAGATTGTAGAAGTGGAACTGTCAAATTAGTTAGGTTATAATCCGTGAATTATCTCCGTAATCCCTCGAATTCCATGGGTTAACTTAACCCGGAGTTAATCCGGTGTTTTCTCTTGATCCTTCATTGAAAAACGGCACCTCGTTCGTAACCCCGGATTACCAGTAATCGCGAGATGATCTCCTATTGAACAACCGGCCCTTAAAGAAACATTATTTTGTTCCATTTTTCATTGAAAATTCTATACACAAAACATTTGAATGAGCAAAATGAAGTGTTACAAAAACAACTTGTATGTTCTGAAAATATTCCATACATTCTTGATAATAACATAAAGAGGAATTAACGGTCTCATAAGGAACAATGTGCATTTTATTTATTTAAATAATCTTTATGCAACGTTTCGGCCTTTTCAAGCTGAAAAATACACAAAAAACGATATTTTGCGACATTTGTAAAATCTACACATTATACCGATATATACGGAAAATATATACATCAGAAACCAATACCAAACTCAACAAATAAGAACATTAACACCAAAAAACATACCATAAATTAGGCCAATGGAAATCTTATTCAATTAGGAGGAGGTTGTGTAGCAAACACAACGAAGTCAATTAAAGAAACATACGATGCATGCGATGTCCTCACCCCTTTTAATTAATCCCCTTTTTAATCTTGAAAACTTTGATCGTTAAATTGTTGGAAAATCCTGTCAACATTAGTCAACACACAAGGAAAAAAGAGACTAAGTAGTCATATCAGCGCGGTCAAATTCGACCCGTTCAGAATCTTATTGTAATTGGAAATGTTAAAAACACATGAAGTCATCCACAAAACAATTGCATACTCAGTGCAGATGATTTGACAAATCTTTTCTCCGTTCCCGTTCATTCCGTGTCAAACTCAGGGATGCGGTATCAGTCCTTAAATTTAAAAATTTTGGGTCTTCTTGATATAAAGCATTTTTTTCAAACCTTGTGTGAATTTATCATTATCCTTGTCTAGATTCTTTACATCGGAAAAATAAAATCTATGGACTCATGGACAAGCCTGTGGTAGGTACTTATCACAATCGCGGATGTGTGGGATATCTCATCCCTCAAAAATTGTTTAGTCTACCCTATATGTGCAATTAATTTGGCATTTAAAACATGGTTCATTGTCGCTCCTTACTTCATCGTTTAATTAAGAATATAATGTGAACACAGTTTTTTTATAATAAAGGAGCGACATTCTGATTGTATAAGTTTTAACAATTCCCGACGCACCCTAAATAAACGAGGAATATTGGAATATAATATGACACCTTGCACCAACCACAATATTTTCATTTTCCACGGAGAATAGGAATATGTAGAAATTGAAAAATGTGAACATTCCTCATTATGTTGTTAACCTCTACTTCATGTGTTTACTATGTGTGTGAAATTATTAAAAAGATTCAAATTATAATCCAATTTATCATTTGGTGTGGAAATAATGATGTCTACTACATAAGCTTGAACTAATAGAACATGAAAATCAACCTACTGCCTTGTCCATGCATGCAGTCGAGACAGAGCATATCAGAAAACATCACTTATATCTCAGATTAGTCGATTGGATTTCAGAAAACATCAAATTTTATTCAGATTAGTCAATTGAATTTCAGAAAACATCAAATGTATTTCGGATCACTCAATTGAATTTCATTTGATATTTTCTGAAATTCAATTGACAAATCTGAATAACATTTGATGTTTTCTGAAATACAAGTGATGTTTTTTGAATTTTAAATGGTGTAGACAAGGATAATGATTGGTTTGGACGAGGTTTTGAAGAAATGTTTTATATCAAGAAGACATAAATCTTCAAATTCAAGGACTGATCAGATACCGCATCCCTGAGTTTGACATACCAGAACTTCTTAACTTTCAGAAGGCGCGGCGCGCCTTGATTGTGTATCGAATAGTCAGTCTGCACAAGTTTTCCGGCATGTGATAGTTTTCAAGTTCATTGAAATTATATTAGTTTGTGATAGAATAAATTTTATTTTCAAATAATTGTTTATATACCAGGTGGTTTAATAGTCTGGAAACGGTGAATTTACTTCGCATATATAGATGGATAATCGCAGAATACTGAGATTGGAAACTGATGTTTCAGTTTTTTGCCCGAGCAATCGAATGGCTTCATGGCTTCATCTGATTTTTGGCACAGAAAGGCCTTATGCGAGATAGGAGGCGCAAATTTGAAAAGTTTTAAATGCAGACCCCTTCTTTTAATTCAGATTCGGAATTTTTTCACAAAATAATTGCTCATCCAATCACTGTCATTTTGATACTGGCCACGGAATATGAGGATACTGAGTGCTTCATCAACGTCATCCGCAGAGTTCTTGAAAATCACTAATTAGAGGTGCGGAGTGAGAGTCCGAATGTGACTCCTGCAGGGTTAAATAATGAACAGAGGTGAGATAAGTCAGATCATCTGCACTGAACAAGTAATTGTTTTGTGGATGACTTCATGAATTGTTAACATTTCAGTTACAAAAAGTTTCTGAACACGTCGAATTTGACTGCTCTGATACGTCCACTCAGATCCGTTTGCACCATCCCAGCAAACATTTGTCGTCGGCAAACCGTCGGACTCGTGTCGGCAATGTCGGTAATGTGCGTACTGCTTTGTTACAGCGTCGGAACTTCGATGGGCCGGTGACGACGTTTACGCAGCTAAAGACATGCCGAAATACAAGCATCTAGCCAACGTCGGCAATGCATCCCTATTAGACGAGCGTGTTTCGCTGTTTTATATTCATCGGATCGACGGCGGTTCTACGCGTTAGTAACGCGTTCAACGTTGAACTGCACTATTTTGAATTTCGCGGGATCAATTTTTATTCGAGGTTTATAAAACCCAAATGAAACATCCGCCATTGCTCTCTCCGCCCGCAGTCGTCGAAGAATGGAGAACGCGTTCACGACGTTCACGTTCCTATTTGCGGATGAACTTAACTCTCTCGTGGTATAGCTGGTTGATGCTAGTGATCTATATTGACTATATTAGTCATTTGTGATTTGTGTGTCTGCTATTTATTACTAATTTACTCTATCATTCAATACTATGATCGATGTCGCAGCTCCAAGAAGCACGCCGGTAATTACAGGAAATATGAAATAGATGTCAAAATTGTGGAAACGTATGAAAAACTTAAGGAATTCAACACAGATGATGAGTTTTCCAAGATATGTGTAAGTATAATTTTATATTTCTGAATTGGCTCACTATCTCTTTTTTGTAATATCATTTCACATTCTCTAATGATGAAATTTAGCAATTTTAATATAGGCAAAAAACCTTCAGTCTCCAGTATATTTTATGTTTTTTCAGTTGACTGAATTTCGCTTTGTTGGAAGAAAAGATAATGCTGAAACAACAAGACAAATATTGAGGCTGATGATCAGCCATCAGTTGGCCATTTCCCTGAATTGGTAAGGGAGAAATGACAAGGATGGGCTAGAAGTATTGGAACACATGTTGTTACTCGCTCGTTCAAGGTACTCCAAAGTTTGTTACATAAATTTTTAGTTAATGACTTTGAATTTTTACTTATTTGAAATGATATTCGACATTAATTTCAATAACTTGAATAAATTATGAAAACTCATTTTGTCGGATCAGTAAGGAGAAATCGTCAGCCGAAACTGAACACATGGAAATAAATCATGCCATAATGAACTCATAATACAAATTCAGGATTTCGCATTTTGATTTATGAGTACATAAACTTGAATTGTAAAATATTTTCGAGTAGAATGTTAACTTCGTTATTTCAAATGTTACACCCTGTATATTCAAACATATTCAAATTCTTACTTCAATTCTACACTAATTTGATGTATAATATGCGCAACCACACAAGCGATTGTTGAGTTATACCCTTGTTTGTCAGAAAGATTTGACAAATCAGTGTTTATATCTTCAAAATGCCTCATTGTAAAAAGTTTTTTTCGCATCAATGGAATAAAATAAAGTACGATGATGCAAATTCTTGAATTTGTATTACAATTCCTTCCTCGAAAAGTTCTAATGAAACACTTGAAAAAATCACCCTGTTTATATATGTATATATATTTTTTTAACAAATAACATTTCATTCTTCCGATATGATATAAAATATTTCAAATGTTATATAAAGAATTATATTTATGGTTTTATTTCAATATAAAATTTTATTTTCAGTTAGTTATTTATTGCACTACTGCCCTTCTAACATGATTCAAGTGAGACTAACTCAATAATAACATTGGCGTGAATAGAGTTGAGTCATTAGGTGGTTCACCGACAATCACGAAAATCTTGTAATTTTTTCAATGTGTTACTTTTTACAAATTTTCTCATCAATGGTTGGTAACTTCACCAATAACCCAATCCTAGTTACGCCTATGAATTATATGAACTACATCTGAGAAATAGAAATATGATAACAAAATATATTTTATTTTTGGAGTATACATATTAATATGTACTTAAAAAAAAATAGAAAAAAATTACCCATATCACCTTTGGGAATTTCTGAAAGAATATTTGTTTCAAATGAATTTGAAGCCATATGAGCAGTAAACTCGATAAACAAATCAACAAAGTATGTTATAAGTATATCAACTGAATTTTGTTTCTAAGCCACCAATCAGGTTGCGGGTAGCCATTCTGAGAAAGTGTCTCTTAGTCTCTGGTTCTGCATTTCACAGACGCGGTGATATATCGATTGTAAAGCTTTGGTTTCCTCGAAAGCGGTACGGACAAATTTCGACCGCAATAATGCGACAAAGGACTCATAAAAAACAGTACCATGCACATTATCAGCAGAGGTACAGTTATCTATGACGTCATTTGTCGCATTATTGTGGTCGAAATTTATCGGTTCCGCTTTCGAGGAAACCAAGGCTTTAGTCGCTCGGGCCGATGCGACATTTTATTCAAAATGCCGACGCTGAACAGTGTCGGCAAGCCGACACATTGCCGACACAAATAGGCTGGTATGTCAGCACTTTGCCAACGCTGGTTCTGTTTTTCACTGCCGCAGCGATATGTCGGGAAACAGTCCCTCGGGCGGCTGTCGGCCGATCGGACACTTTATTAAAAATGCCGAGTCTAAACAGCGTCGGCAAGCCGCCACATTGCCGACACGAATTGCTGGTATGTCAGCACTTTGCCAACGTCGGGCCGAGTTAATTTTGTTTGTTGGGATCGTGTTCCTTAAATATTTAAGTGACGTTTCGATACTTAAACGTAACCTCAAATTTAAGGATGGGATTATAACCTAGAATTATTTGTCAAACTGACTGAAGATTTGTTGTTTTTTATGAAATTATAGCAAAAAATTTAAAATTTCAACTAGCATGAAATCGTCATAATGACAGTAAAGCTAGATTAAGAAAATGACAACTTTCATCAGTATCTGGCCAGCCAATGAAAAGGCTTTATTGAATCAGGGTGATGTTAAACCATATATATAATAAACCTATATTGTGAATGTGTTAAAAATGTTGAAGTCAACATAGTAGGCTTTGATTGCAGACGCGGAGGGATAGTCCGAGCTGCGCATGCGCAAAACGAGTTCAGCCGAATGCCCGTCAACGACAAAATATAATTTTCAGCGGCCATCTTGACCGTTCAAATTCTGCGCATGCGCAGAACGGCTTATCTCTTCGCGTCATTCTGGCTTCAATTTTCAGTGCGTTTACCACTGACATTCACAATATAGGTCTATTATGTGTGTAAAACGACATGACGAACTGAAATATTACTAGATAGAACTATTGGCGATTCCAACTACCGTTGAGGGCGCTGCAAGTTGTAAACAATTACTTGTTTTCTAGGTTCGTTATTTCGCCACCAGCCTGGGTGGCGCTAGGCGATTTGTTTTAAAATTTTCGAATGACAACTGGATATTTGAATAATTTAGTTAATTTGTGAATGAAATGACTGGATTTTTATTCATTGAAGTGATTTAAAGACTTTTTGAGTTGGTGTGTGTGTTTATGGACATTGAGTGAAGTGAATTGAGGTGAACCAATTCGTTTTTGCCATGAATGATGCACAGATTTTTAAATTACTTATAAGAACAATCAGTACGATCAAATGAATATGTATCACACAATATCGGGTTTATTCGAAGGTAGTAGAACGAAAAAAAACAAAAGATTGGTAAATTATTAACTTCATTCTTTCTTTTCACCACAATTCGGAAATACAAGAGACTACGTTGTTGATGCCCGTCTCCCAAATTATCGAGTTACAATGTATTTGTGTGCTTCTTCTGCATAATTCGTCAATAAATGCCACCACTTCGAAGCAATTGAAGCAGAATTATTCATACTACGCATAGGTTCAACTAGGAATGAGTCTTTTCAATTTTGAGTCCTGCGACTTCATTGTTTATACATTTTTGAAGGTGTTCTTTTCAATGAAAATTTCCCACAAAATATGATTGAGAAGACTTTATTTTATTATTTTGATCATTTATTGCATGTTTTATTTTTGAAAATGAATAAAAGATTCTGAAATTCTTTCTAGTCTTTATTTGCGTTTCAGCAACAGGGAAATTGTACAATTTTTTTATCACACAATATGACGATAACAATCAAGTATGAATAGAATATTCATTTACATTGGAAAATTTGATATTCTACTTACATTTACCGATAAATATAATAGAAGATAGAAATATCGATACCAGAAACTCAGGAACAATGTCATTGCAAAGCCAAAGTGAACTGAAACAAAATGCTGACAAATAAAACAAAAAAAGTACTCATTTCTTACTAGTCAGCGTAAGTTGTCTTTCATTTAGGGCAATTTAGGCATATCTCTGAAACTAACCTAACAAAATCATGAAGCATTTTAAAATTTAGAATTCTTGTCAATGAGTTCAACTGCTTCTCATTTTGATGCTTTTGCAAAATTCCACATTAAATTACCACTGTTCACTTGATTCTACTCATTCTTTAATAATTCCTCTGAATTTTCATTTACAACAAATTGTAGGTTCGTCAGTACATCAACAACAGACCGTTCATCTGTCATTAAATATGACATTTCCATTGTTTTGTGTTGTTCAATTTCCTCATTACTTTCGAAATCATGAGAATCAATGAATGGCCTCACATTTTGTTGAGGAATTAAATGTTTTTCCCTAAGTGAATTTTGTCTTTCCATCCTCAATTTGCGCTGAGCCATGGTAAGCCTATTAATTTTTTTTTCTGTTGAATCTCTGGTAAATTTTAGGAAGAAACAGCATAAGCCTTCAGCATTGTATAAAGAAACATATATTTTACAATGCCTTCAGTTAGGGAACCTTCATATCATATGCTGTAATGTTGACCTGGAAAGATGAAAAAGTCATTGAAAATATTTTAAAAAATCGTTTACCTGTAGCAAGATAATCAAAATGAAGCAAACAAACTACCTTATTAAACGTAACATAGTCCTCCTTTGCGTAATTTCTGCAAAAAACGTTTTTTTCAGTCCTCGACTAATATAACCTTTCTTTGTAAATTGATGGAAATGTATGTTCCTATTGCTGCCTTTCCTTGAGAAGCAATTAAGAATACATCAATTAGTGTTATACACCCTTAGTAATAGTACTTTACCATTCATTTCAATAATTTTTCCTATTCACATAGACCAAAGATAGCTCTCAACCTAAAACTTGAAAAACTCTCAAATATCACTTAAACTGAATGTCACTGATATAAATACTTTTACCATTATTTTCCAACGGCAATTCTGCTATTCCGGAAAAAAAAATTAAGACAAATATATCTAGAGTAGCAAAAATATTCTTGATTCTATCAATATTTACGTGTAAAATTTGTTTTCATTTCTTGTTTTCTAGGTTCGATATCTATCCGCTAGGTGCCGTCTAATTATTTGGAATCGCCAATTAAAGGGTCCCTACATAGATAATAAAATATTGTTCTATATTCTAAGGTCCCTTACGTAAGAATTCCATTTGAGTGACAGTCGTGCAACTGTCAATATTTAAGGGATCTTTAACCTTAAGGAACGATGGTGCAAACGGATCTCAGTCGCTTTTTCACTTGGGAATTGACTAATGTTGACAGGATTTTCCAACAATTTCAGGATCAAAGATTATAGAGTTAGAAAGATAGGAAACGCCTTTATATATGTGGTACTAAAATCCGACTAGGGGAGGTCCGCTAGTAGTCGGCCTTTTTTGATGAAGTTTGACTTCGACAATAACTAATTAAGAGTCATTTTGAGTAAGATTAATTTTACTCCTATTTTTATATAGCATATTTATTCAGGTACGAAAATATTAGGTCAAGCAATCTTAGACGTTGACGAATATTTTCGTTTTCTAAATTTTTTTGTCAGAAGAGCACTTTGCTAGTAGTCGGCCGCATATATTCCTATACTCGGTCACTGCTGCACCAGTTCTCGGCCATGCTGAATGAAGCTGATTAGTACCAGATCCGAATTAAAGAAATTTGTATTTTGTTGTATTTTCAGTTCTTCAAAAATGGTGATAATGAAATATTTGTAGATAATATGAAACTAAAACAATATATTTTTCACAAGAAATAAAATTGATTCTAAATAAACTTAATAATGAAGTATAACATAAACATATCTCATTTGGTGAACTTTAATCATCACTGCAGAAATCACAATAAAAATTTTGGTTTTTGAGATCATCATATGATTGCCCTATTAATTTTGTACAATTTAGGTGAAACCATCTCGGGCAACTGTCACAGCCCACATTCCTCTCCCCTTCTTCTTCCGCATCAGTGTCCAATTCATCATCACAAATACCACAACTTTGTTTTTCTCTAACCACTTCGACTTCTTCTTGAGTTCTTCTATGAGTTTCTTCTGTGGTCTTTGATTTCCTCATGTTCTTTAATAATTTTTCAGTCTTTCTCTTTTCCGATTGTTCCCTTTTCCTCTTCTTCATATTTTCTTTTTCTTTTTCCTTATCAATATAATAAGACCGCCAAGCCTCTGCAGATATTGCGCTGGTTGATGGTCCATATTTGGGTTTTTTAGACTTTTCAATAGGTTTTGGATACTTTAAATGTTCTTTAAAATAATCAATTTTTTTCTGAGTCAAGCTGGATTTGAATAGATCCTGTTGCGCTGTGAGGTTGTCGTTCTCACATGTTAATATTTTTTTAGAGATATCAAAAACAGAATAATTCGTTACTGCATCCGACTCTAATTGGCATTCTTCATCTATGTGCCCTCCAATTGTAATTTCAAATGCATTATTATTATTATCTCCATGGATTTCGATATCGTTACTGAGTATATTTTGGGTATCATAAATAAAGGGTAATTCTGTATCATCAAAGGGTAATTCTTGTATTCCGGCTCTTAGTAAATCAATTTGTAAAATCTTAACATTAGGTTCTCTCAGTTCGGGATCTGATGCTCGAATCACAGATTCGGGTTCAGTTGCCTCTACCAAAGATAGGAATCCATCACTATTGATTTTGTATTCGGAAATTACAGTGTTCTCATGTCCATCTATCATTTTCGATGATCCCTCGCTGGTTTCAATACCTATTACTTTTTTTTCCAATATTTTAAGTTTTTTGAGAATCCAGTCCACATCTCCAACTCTTTCGAGAAGATTTGACTTCAAAGCAGCCAGAACTTTGTAGGTGCTCTGGAAGTCAGCAGAGGATAACTCTGAGTCTTGTTGTAGCTCTTGTTCATCCGGATGAATATTCTTCTCGAGCATATTTTGCACACATTTGGTATAATCCACCGCTTGTGGATTAAAAGGAAATAATCCACAGCGTTTGAATCCCATTTTAATGTGATACGACACATCCGGACGAAACAAGGCTTGTTTGAAAATTGGTGCAAATTCTATTTTGGAAAGGGTTTTATCCGGATTTTCACTTTGCCACTTTCTAACAGCCTGTTGCCAATATACTTTCAGTGGCTTGAACACAGCCACATCAGCAGGCTGCATAAGATGGGTCGCATTGGGTGGTAATGCGTACAAAATAATTCCATTATCGTCGCAAAACTGACTCAGGTCAATGGACATGTGTGACCGATGTCCATCTACAAAAAATAAAACAGGTTTTTCAATATTCTGGCCTAAAATCCATTTGTTGAGCCCATTAGCAACATATTCGAAGAAAATATCTGAGCGCATCCACCCACTGTCTGATTTACCTAGAATCCAATCAAGTGGCATACTCTCAGCAATGGCCCTAGGTGGCTTAACATAGGGATATACCACACACGGAGGGCACAACGTTCCATCGGCTGAGAAGGTCACAAGAACCGTTATGTTATCCTTTTCGTTCCCTTTCTTCACTTCTAATAAGTTTCTATATCCTCTCAAACCCAACACCTTCCCTGACTTCGGGCATAAACTGAAGCCACTTTCATCGCCATTGAATATTCTCGTTGGGCATGAGAGAATATCGATAGCCCCTTTACTCTCCAAATAAATTTCCAGCTCTCTGAACCAAGATTTGATTAGTTCTTCTGTTAATCTAGCACGCGACTTATCTAGTGATTCTGGAATCCGAAGGGAAATTTCTGGATGCCTGCGCATGAAAGATAAATACCATTTTTGGCCAGGTCTTCCATTTTTGAACGGCGTTTTTATTTTTTCATCCAAAACGATTTTTTGTACTGTAGAAATCAGCTCTTGTTTTTTTATAGGAAATCCGCATTTTGCTAACTGGATTACCCAATTGCATATTTTTTTTTCATTTTCTGTTGTTAAATATGGATCCGGACCCATCTTTCGACGTTTATCGACAGTCCTTCCCTTGATCCGGTCCTGCAAGGATGCACGAGGAATGCCGTAATCACGGGAGGTTTGCCTTATTGTGACTCCATTTCTGACTGCTTCAACTGCCTTTCGCATACTCTCCTCAGAGTATTGGTGGAACTTCCTTTTGGATTGATTCGGCATTGTCTAAAATTGATAATTTCAAATTTATAGCTAAAAAATGTTGCCGAGATTGGTTCAAAATCTTAAGGCCGAGTACTGGCGCAATGAGCCCTTGAGGCCTATCCCAGTAGTCGGCCTTCAAATTTGATGTCTTATATTTTGGGTTTCGTTGACTGAACCCATGGCCGAGTACTGGTTAAAATAAGAAGATCGTTCCAAAGAACATGCCAAATAGAGCGAGAATAAGATATTCAAGTACTCGAGTTAGATAAAGATAGAAGTAAAATATGGACATTGTTCCAGTGGTCGGCCGGGGAGGCCGACCATTAGCCACTTTGGTGAATTTTTATGCCAGTATCCGGCCGTGTCAATTCTCGTCTGTTAAGAAAGAATTCGAGATTTTTCTGAAAATATGAAATATATATTGAGTATATTCAATCATCACAATGTTAAAAAAGTACTTGACACTTACGAATCAATTTGAACTTACCTTCAAATTTTTTGTTTGTGATGTTTTCAACTATTTGAATTTATAACTGTACCACTAACTGTCATATACTCCTCTTTTCCGAAGGATTTTAAGTAGTAAGATTTTACTTTTCGGGAAAGAAATGTTGACACATGTATTTCAAAAAGATCATAGAATACCGGAAATGTAGAAGATATCTCATAATTCGTCTGTGATTCAAAATAATATGATATTATGTCATTTGTGGCCGACCATTGCTAGAGGCCGGCTCACTAGCGCACTTACCCTACGATTTTTGGCTAGTTTCTTACTTGTGACACCTATTTTAATCAATTCGAATTATACTTCACATAAATTGCCATTGAGTATTCCTTGTCGAGCTTTTAAAGAAACATCCTGATCGACAAAACCAAAGCAGAGCTCCGTTTTATGATCAGGATTATATTTTCCATCTACATATTGTTTTGTATCAAAAGAAATACGCTTCTGGATTCTTTATATTTTTATTTGAAATGATTGTGTAAAATCAACTACAATACAATAATTATGAAATTGAAAACATTTAAAAAATTTGTTCACATATTAGAAAATTATTATAACAATTTCAAGAGTTTATTCATACTGTGAACTCTCGATAAATCGAACATCGATAAGTCAAACAGTTGTTCTGGACCCGATTCATACATATCTTAACCAGTGTATTTTCACCTCAATGAGTCTAGAGGGTCTAGTCTCGTAGATGAGTCAAACTGCTGGAAGGGTCATCAAGAGAACCACCACCTCTATAAGTCGTTCTTCTGACCACCATTGCCTCTATGAGTGGAACTTTTTGATCTAATGAATGAGACCGAAGAAAATTCGGTTCGCAAACAAATTATCCAGAACAATATATTTTTGCCCCGAAACCTCTATCCATTTGACAACACTGAAAATAAAAAGCAATGAACAAGACAGTTACATGATACGAGTTTCAAAACTTACATTTCCATTCTCTTTGGTAATGAAAAGAATGCACATTCAAGATTATTTTTTCTATTATTTCTGCAATTAATAACCATGCATTTCGAATTGAGGAAATTAGATGATACACCAAGAAGTAGAATTGATTAGAAAAACGTATATTGCAATCAATGACAATTGTTCAATACATAGCTAACTGGAAAATATCGCAATTATATGGTTACTATGTAACTATACGACCAAAGAATATTATATTCATTAACTATGAACATTGGGTTGTGTTTAATATATTTCCAACATCCTCCCTTAAACATAACCCCATCTTCGTAGAACAGAAACTCAATTTAGGATGTGAAGTGGCTTTAGTAAGTGCATCAGCAACCATCGCATCCGTCTGTATGTAGCGAACATCAATGGCCCCTCCAAGTACTTTGTCACGAACAAAATGGTGCCTCACATCTATGTGTTTGGTCCTGGCGTGGTAGTAGTCACAACCTGAAAGTTTTATAGAACTTTGATTATCACTGTAAATAATCATGGCCTCATCTTTAAGTTGTGGCCAAAAACTTTCATGGAATTGCTTTAACCACAAAGCTTCTTGTACACATGACGACAAAGACATGTATTCAGCCTCTGTTGTGGATAGAGCCACAGTAGGCTGACGCCTCGAATTCCAGCTAATTGTTCCTCCCTGAAACAGAAACGTATATCCTGTACAGGAACGCCGGTCATCTTCTGAGCTAGCCCAGTCTGCATCACAGTATCCATGAGGCATAGTCTCCTCTAAATTTTGTTTATAACTCAGCCTGTAATCCTGAGTGCCTTTCAAATAACGCATAATTCTCTTGAGTGCAATCCAATGCTTCATTTCAGGCTTGTTATTGTATTTGCTCAACTTATTTATAGCAAAACTTATGTCAGGCCTAGTAATTTGAGAAATATATAATAAGCATCCGATTATCTCTTGATATGGAATATCATGCAGAATGTTTGTTTCTTCGGATTTTTGGAACTTTGCATTCAAATGCATTGGAGTTTTCACTGGTTTAGAATCTAACATTCCATATTTTTCTAATACTTGTTGTATATATTTTTTCTGGTCTAAATAAATTATGCCCTTCTCTCTATCTCGTTCAACATGTATTCCTATACAGAAACGTATCTCTCCAAGATCCTTCATTTTAAATTTTTTATGCAATTCTCCTTTTATATAACATTTTGATTCCTCATTATTAGTGAATAAAATCAAATCATCTACATATATGGCTAGAAAAATCATGTTGTCTTTGTCTTTGATTTTATAATAAATACAAAGATCCTGTTTTGACTGAACTAGTCCCATTTCTTTTAATGTGAAATCAAGCTTCTTATTCCATTGCCTGCTAGCTTGTTTCAAACCATATAGTGATTTCTTTAATCGACATACTTGTTCACCATTACAGTACATTGGAGGCTGCATCATATAAATCTCCTCTTCTATGTCACCTTGAAGAAAAGCAGACACAGCATCCATTTGCCATATATCCAAATTATATTTAACAGATAAGGCAAACAAATATCTCAACGATGCAAGTCTGACCACAGGTGAAAATACCTCCTTGTAGTCAATTCCAAATTTTTGAGATCATCCTTTTATCACAAGCCGTGCTTTGTACTTTACTATCTGACCATTTTCATCTGTTTTAGTTTTAAAAACCCATTTGCATGGTATTGGATGTTTATTTGATGGGAGATTAGTCAACTCCCACGTATCATTTTCTAATAAACACTTGTACTCTTCATCCATTGCTTCTTTCCATTTTTTAGCATTGGAGCTTGATAGTGCCTCTTTCACACTTAATGGATCCGAAAACTGTGTAACACACATGAAATTATTGCCTTGCATATTATTTCTCTCATGTGATCTTAAATTATAATATCTCTGGAAATCGTCAATATCGCTATCATAGTCACTCGTAGTTGGAAAATATGTGGGATCGTCAGTCTCATTACTGCTGGCAAAAGAAGTCTCACTAGTGGGTGCCGTAGTGTCATCTTGTGAAGTATCTTCCTGTTCCAAAGTATTATTTTTAGGACTAAGAGTGATTGAAGCAAGGGGTGGTTCTGATATAGGTAACTGTGATATATTTTCTTCTTCTGTTTTCTCAATGAAAATTACATCCCTACTAATAACAATCTTTTTACTAACTGGATCAAATAATCTGTATCCCTTAGTATTTTCGCAGTAACCCAAAAATATTAATTCACGGGATTTGCGGTCCCATTTTGAACGATTATGCTTAGGAACATGTACCATGGCCTTAGAGCCAAAAATCTTCAAATGAGAAAGATTCGGTTTCTTACCAGTCCATTTTTCATAAGGTGTTACCTCATTCAAAACACGTGATGGTGATCGGTTAATGATATAAGCTGCCGTAGCAACAGCCTCAGCCCAATAGGTTTTCTTCAGATCAGCTTCAAACAGCATACATTTAGCACGCTCGACCAACGTTCTGTTCATTCGTTCCGCTAGTCCATTTTGCTCAGGCGTGTACGGAGTGCTGGTTTGATGCTTGATTCCGGAGGCTGCTAGAAAATCAGAAAATTCTCTATTACAATATTCTTTTCCGTTATCACTCCTTAAAATTTTAATTTTCTTTTCTAGTTCATTTTCTACCTCTTCTTTGAACTTTATAAACACAGATTTGATATCCATCTTATTCTTTAGAAAATACACATACACTTTTCTAGAAAAATCATCTACAAAGGTTATGAAGTACTTCCCACCTCCAGAGAAGATGTCTCCATCGGACCACAAAGATCAGTGTGTATTATCTCTAGCAGTGCATTTGCTCTCGAATTTGATGGTGGAAACGGAAATCTGGTTTGTTTCGCTTCGCAACATGGTATACATACACAATCAACTTCCTTACTACTTATTTTTACACCTTCAGCACATGACTTTAACCTCTTAACATCAGCAATATTTAAGTGACCCATTCTTTTATGCCATGTAATCAAGTCTGTCTTACTTTCAAAAGTAGTAACATATGCCTTATCGGTTACTGTATTAAGTTTGTACATGTTATCAGACAGTTTTGCAGTTGCAATAAGCACTCTATTGGCATTATAAATATTGCAACCCTCATCAGTGAATTCCAGATTACATCCATTCCGTGTCAACTGACTGACCGATAACAGGTTTGCACTTAGCTCAGGAATAAACAAAACATTTCTCACCTGGATTTGATGTACATCCTTACAAACATTGGTCTGAATGTTTACTTTACCCATGTTCTGCACGGAGACTGTACTGTTATTTGCCACCGTTATCTTCTGGATCGGAGGTGCCTCTAAATCGTACATCCAGTCTGAGCGTTTTGTCATATGCATTGTTGCCCCTGAGTCTATATACCAATCATCTGGATTCAATGAGCTGTAAGCTGAAAAAATGGCTGCGAAATTATTTTGATTATTATTCTTTCGACATTGACTTTTATAATGTCCATATTTATTGCAACCATAGCAGCGTGGGCCTCTTCCTTTTGATTTGCTGTTTTGTGAGTTTGTGTCGCTTTTTCTGTGTTTTGTAAGAAATGCTGTGGATTCTGTCACTTTGACCTCTTGTAACAATTTTGTCTTGACAAAATCAGAAGAAATTTTTATACTTGAACTTTCTAGGCCCATTATCATTGGCTTATAATTATCCGGTAAGCCTGCCAACATGAGAGTTCCAAGCCACTCATCCCCAACTTCAAAACCAATGTTACGTAACTTATAAGCTGTGCTCATAATTTTGTTCACGTATTCCTCCACACTGGCACAATTATCCAACGTTGTGTTGATTAGGTCCTTCAGCAAGCCGACTTTTCTTGACAGCCCGGAGTCCTCGAAAGCATTTTGCAGGTTTAGCCAAACTTCTCGCGATGTCGACGCATTTTCAATATGAACGAAGTTGATTGGTTCTACCAGCAAAATTATCTTGGTCTTGGCTTTTATGTCTTTCTTCGCATCTTGACCTCCAGGATCAACACAATTCCACAAATCTTCGTGCTCTAAGTATGATCTGACTGCAAACTTCCAGGTCGTATAGTTTTCTCTACCGGCGAGCTTTGAAATTTGTAGATTAGGCATACTCATGGTGAAAATTTACTAGGGTTCACTCTTTTTATTTTGACTGCAATATTATATCAATCACGGTTCTATTCTGGGTGTATGGGACGGCCCATAACCTGAGGAAATTAGATGATACACCAAGAAGTAGAATTGATTAGAAAAACGTATATTGCAATCAATGACAATTGTTCAACTGTTCAATACATAGCTAACTGGAAAATATTGCAATTATATGGTTACTATGTAACTATACGACCAAATAATATTATATTCATTAACTATGAACATTGGGTTGTGTTTAATATATTTCCAACACGAATGTCGGCCAGTTTTTAACACAAAATTTATAACAGAAAAACACACAAAGAAAGATTATGAAGTGAGCTTGGTGCTACTCTTGTAGATTTCGAGTTATTTCAGTGGAAAATACGCGAAATAATATAATCATCAATAGTTTAAGGCTTTCACGACCGGATATACTGGTATGAAAAGAGTCTTCCGGGCTTATTGGCCGTGGTCTATTAGGAATAATTTCACCTAACGTTTCGCCTACAACTTCGGTAGGCATCTTCAGAGGATTCTCGGTCTAAGGTTGAACCTCGAACGCTGAATTTCTGACACTGGCGCATCTTACCATACATCCCCAAGGTCACAGATAGAATTGGAAAAATACTGAAAAGGCACAACATCGAGACCATTTATAAGCCGACACAAAAACTTAGGCAAATGATCAAAACAACCAAAGACAAAGTTGACCCACTTTCACAAGCTGGTATTTACAGAATACCTTGTGACTGCGGCAAAGTCTATATTGGCACAACAAAGCGAAGTATTAACACTAGAATTAAGGAACACGAACGGTGCTGTCGACTGAATCAGACAGAAAAATCCGCACTAGCAGAACATGCGCTAATAGATGGACACAACATAGATTTCTCAAAAGCGGAGATTATTTCCAATATTAGAAGTTACTATCCCAGGCTGAACATGGAAGCCATTGAAATTTATAAACACAAAAATAACATAAATAGAAAAGAGGAGACCCCTTTCTTGCATAGCGCCTGGTTACCCACCTTAGAAAAAACAAAGATCAAGCCGACACGAAGCGGGAGCGATGGGCCAATCAGCATCGCGCACGTAGAAGCGCCACTTTTTCCCGCCATAAACCGGCGCGCAGATGACGTTTCCGGTTCGAACGCGCCAGTGTCAGAAATTCAGCGTTCGAGGTACAACCTTAGACCGAGAATCCTCTGAAGATGCCTACCGAAGTTGTAGGCGAAACGTTAGGTGAAATTATTCCTAATAGACCACGGCCAATAAGCCCGGAAGACTCTTTTCATACCAATATAATCATCATTCAGCAAAAATATTTATTCAATTATTTCTTTCGAAATTCACAACAGTCTACTAATAATCTCTATATAATCTATGCAAAATGGACCCTAGTTAAATATTTTAACCATAGACTTTTGAAAAACAGATGTCGCTGACATCACTGTAGTCGCTTCGTTTCCCATCTTTATACTCTATAATCTTTGTTCAGGATCAAACATTTCAATCTGAGGTATAAGGACATGCATGTTTTTTTAATTGACTTCGTCGTGTTTCTAAAGGTACGCATTTTAAGAATCCGTTTGCTTCCGTTGCTAAATCGGATCCGTTCAGTTAAATAATGAAAGCCTATAATTGAATCAATGTGCATTGTAAACAAACGCATCCGAAATTAAATCGGTACCGTTCGATTCACCACCCGATTCTAATCAACGTGTTTCATTAAAATTTGGACCGCATAGTGAGACAATCCGTTTCGTAGCACGTGGTTCTGAAAATAAGGTACTTTAAAATTTTATTATTTATTTTACTATCTTATTTTAACCAATATAAATAATCTATTTACAGATCTGTAGTTATCCAGAAAAATGAGTAGTGGAAGTGGATCAAAAAATCATATATGCGCAATGTTTTTTATCAAATTTAATAACAAAAAGTCAGTAACATCCATTATAACTATTTTGATGCACAAAACACGAAACTAGTATATATTTCTCTTCTTTCTCAATATATATTGTTTCTACTATCCGAAGGAAAGAGTTGGGATGCGTTCGACAAACTGATTCATCACAGTCCATACATTGCACTCTGTCCGTTTCAAACGGAACCGTTTAAAAAGCGGGTCCTTTTTAAAATCGTACCCGTTTTTTAAACGGATTCTTAAAATGCAAAGCTTTAGACATTCTCCTCAAATAATTGAATAAGATTTCAATCGTTATAAAGTATTGTGTGTTTTTGGTATTCGCGTTCGCAATTGTGAGTTGTAATTGGTTTATGAGTTATATATTTTAAGTAGATATATTTCAAAAATGTGTTTCCACAAATGACGCTAAATATCGTTTGTCTGTGTCTGTCTGTTTTTCAGCTTGAAAAAGACCACAAATTAGCCGAAACGTAGCATAAAGATTAAATAAATAAATGAAATTAACATTTTTCCTTGAGACCGTTAATTCATTTTCATATTGGGAACGAAATATGGCTACATTCATATTCTTGATAATAATTATTGTATTTTACTTAATAAAAACGATGACAAAAATTTTAAGAATAATTAATAAAAATATGTTTTTCCTAGAAATATTATATAATTCATTCTTATGATATTCTATCTAAATTCACGCTTAGTACTTCATATATTAATTTCAATCATTACAATTTTATTCAAATTGTATCATTCACATTTCATAAATATCCTATATCTTTCTGGAATATTTTTCCAGAATAAGGGCAAAATGTAGTTTCTCACTAAATTTGAAAAAAGAAAAATGCAGTCTTAATTTATATTGTTCTTTTCACTGAAAGTCTAATGATGCCATCGAACTAGGTACTTTCAAAAACCATTCTTTTGTCACTATCTCAGGTATACCTACAATTGGATAGTTTTTGAAAAGTTGTTCAACTGATATGAATGTTCAATTATAGAGCATCATTTTTGTTAATATCATTGTCTATTTCTAATATTTCATTCATATATAATACTAGCTCAAACCCGCGGCCCCGCTCGCGTAATATTTCAATTTAAAACAGTACTAATAGGTCCGCAACCCCACATTCATAACCATGTACCGAAGAAGAGACAGTCACGTGATTACATGACCAAGCCATCTCATGTAAATTTAATAATTTCCTGCTCAAATTCACCCTGGTTCAACCTGTGTAACTTTTGAAGTATCCATTAGAAAACTCTACTGTAAAAAGTATTTTTCATCAGGAATAAATGCCGCAGATAACAGTCATATTCATTTTTATATGAATTCATTCCATGCCCTCTTAAAATTGACCATTATTCTGGATTGAATTGAAAATGTTAAAAATGGTTATCGTGGGTTGTCTTTGGCAGTTAGACATATAACGTCATGGACTTTTTAGCACTACAAAATTGTCTTTGTCCATTTTTCTCTATCTAAAAGCCTGAAACTGCCGAGTTAATTACCGATTTTTTCATGAAAAATCGATATTTTTTGTTATTTCTTCGTTATATAGGGATGAACTCGACATGAACACCTCCCAAAAAATTCTCTACAATATAGTAAAAGTTTAATCAAAATCGGTCATCTGGTTCTTGAGTTCATAGAGGACAAACAAACACACAGACATTCACATTTATAATATTAGTATTGAATCATTGAAAATCTCTTGAATGTTTTCCTTAACGATTTCGTGCCAGTATGGATATATGAATGAAATATAAAAAAGCTGAGTGCATCGTGAGATCAATTATTAAGTTGTACAATATTCAATTGATTTCATATTCAGCTTCATGAAGTATACTGTAAAGCAACAAACAACGATTATTATCAATTTTCAAAGCTTTTGTTATATCACACAAAATGAAATAACCACTGAATAAAATAATAATAGGGAAACAGAAATGTGTTATTTGGTGTATGAGAATTATGGCGAATACTATAATTATAAGTATTCTTTTAAAATATCTCAATTTTTTTCAACATAATCTCCCACTTTTCTGCTATACATGATGTTTCAGCAGTGACACGGATTTCGAATACGCTTAAGCAGTAAAATATTCGGATTCTTTTTCAAAGCGGAGTCATTAAGGTCAATTGGGTCTATATTCTGAAATTGTTTTGAAACATATTGGATGTCTCAGGAAAGTATGGCAAAAATAAGATGAATTTGATTCAAATTTGCCGTTTCTAAGATATTTCGCTCTTTCGTAAATTTGTGAGTCTCGGAAAAAACTCGATAACTTCGACTAAATTAGTTTGATGAAATAAAATTTTGGCGGTGAACACTAAAATAATGAAGAGGAATACTTCATTTATTCTAATTACTCAAAACTCCACTGGGTATTCAAAATGAGACGAAGCAAGACGACATATACATATTCGAACTATAATTTCAGGCTTATTTCATAAGGCACACCCCATTTTTATCTTTTCATCAGACAGCAAAGTTCATTATATCTGAAAAATAAGTGAGATTCGTCAGACCTATTATAAATCTCCCCGTTTTGTGATTTTTCATCTATCCATAATTTATGCGATTTACAAAACAATTAACACTGAAATGAATGTAACGTGATATCCAACTTTTTTCATTAAAAATATGATAAAAAAAATTTGAGTGACGTAATGTTATGGGTAAACTGAATATATACTGGGAACACAAAGAACATAAAAGAATATTCAAATTAATCAATACTATGGAAAAATATGGAATATTTCGACTATAAAACACTCAACTTATAACAAAATGTTGAAGATGATCACCATCTTCTTAAACACAAAGTGTTAGCCTCCACTTGAAAAACCTTCTCACGTTAAGTAATCGATCACCATTATGTTTTAAAATGCATTCTTTATCCCATTCTTCAAATTTGATGTACTTGAAAGGGACTACTAGAGATAGAATATTATGCAACGATCATGAAAGTTGTATAATATGCTATCTCTTGTACAACCGATTAATACTGAAGAATGTATTGAAAATGCTTGTTTTTTTCTTAACAGAATTTTTAATGTAGCAATCCGCCACTGAATTGGATTTGCAGCTTATAACGTCAAATTCACAGCATGCATAGTTGAAAAATTATTAGTTTCTATTGGTTCAAAATCTGTATCCTTATAAACACATGTTATAAAACGGATTATGGGTATATAATTGTATTATTATATTACGGTTGTAGAAAAACTACCCAATATTATTAATAAAAATAGTATTATACTATCGACAACGTTCTGTCGGATATGCGGAAGATGGGCCTTGAAAATGAGTAAGAAACAATGCTAGATAGAAGTCAATGGAGGCAAATTGTGTTTGCAGCCAAGGCCCACATAGGGTTGTAGTGCTACTAGATGATGATGATGATGATGATGACATAGCGTCAGGAGAACTAGGTGACCAGAATCTCATTCTACTTAATTCATTCAAACCGAAGTTATATAGTTTACGAAAATATCTCAGAAACGACTAATTTCGAGCTAATTAGGAGATGTAACATAAACTTATAGTCCATCCAACGAGAAGCGATAGCGCCAGTAAACAACTAAATGTACGCCTATAGGGTTATAAATATTTTCATTGGCTGCTGTCTGACTGTAGTCTTATTGTTACCATGCTATCCGAATCTTCACTAAAATATTGAGGGTTCCATCAGAAAAAGCATTTGTTTGGTGCATTCATATTCCTGAGAGATTTTGTATAATTTAAAACAATTTCAGAACATGAAAAAATCCGAAAATTTTACTGTTAGAGCGTAATCGAAATCCGAATCACCGATGAAACACCCTGTATATAACATAAAAAACAATTGAAATAAGTTCTTTAGCGCTATCACATAAAAAATCTCCTTTGTTTTCAATATAAGCTAATTTTACTATGTATATCATAAGTTGGAGTTAACAGATAATAGTATCACGAGAATTTTTGACTTAATTATATAATTAACATAAATATTACAGTTTGAAGTTGAGGAAAACTATAATTCATTCTAATACTTTTTGAAAATATGCATATTTTTCATTACTGGTCATTTAAGGTATAATAAAGAATAATCAATAATATTGAATGTAGGATCATTATTTTTTGAAAAATCCATTTTGTTATGATGGATAACACATTATCTGAGGAAAAACTAAAATAAATGTTAATCTTGAAAAAAATATTCATGATTTCTTTTATTAAAAGACATTATCTCTGCAAAATTAAAACACAAAAAAATGTTTTTTCAAGTTTGAACCATCTTCTTACAGATATTGGCAGATTCACATAAAATAGGAAAAAGGCAATACTTGAATATTATAAGAAGAAAATTCAATGAAGTAGTTTCAAAAAATGTTTGATATGGATGTGTAATATAAAAATATTGCACATGAAAAAATGTTCAAAAAAACTGGTGAATTGAATAAATAAAGGACATAATTTTGGGACATTATATGATCAAATTAAATGTTGAGATGAATCATTTTCCCAATCTTACTAGTTGTCTGCTATTATAACCAGTACTGGGATGGAAACATTTATAATATAATATCATGAATACTAAGCCTGCCACATAGGGAATAATATTCAGAAAAAAAATTGGTTTGTAGTATATAAGCTTTTCAATTTCATGAGGTGCATTGAAATACCATACTAAATTTGCAATAGTGTTTTCAGCAAACAATAAACTATAGAAAAAAAAGTATTTCTTTCCAGTTGGACCTTCATTTAGAGTAACAAATGTGAATATGTAAACTGCACTGAATGTTGAGTAAAACATAACGCTGCAACACTGATTGTTGTTGCAAAAATTATTTTCTTGGTCCATATATAGAAGCCATATCATCATAATGAACCAGTGAAAAGATATGGCTAGTATGGTAGCTTCCAGATACATTGATGCTATAACACTGATGCATAAAATCCTTGAGACTGCAAAAAAAAAGTAGGGTTACAAGTTGAAAAACGCACAATGAAAGGATTCATTAATAAACTATTATAGGCAGCAAAATATTATTCAATGTCAATGTTGAAAAATGTAGATACCATTGCATTGAACTCAATCAAATATGAAAATTGTAATTTTGTTAACTCAACAAAGAGACTGAGAATATTTCTCAAGTACCCCTAGACGGTCATTCATTTGATCAAATTCTTGAGTCAAATGATTGATGCGTGCTTCAATCAACAACAATCTTTTGATCAAAATATTAGTGAATATCGAGACATGGAGCAGTGCACATCGTGGTTTAGTTCTAGCGAATCAATACAAAATAGCGATTTTGAGGCTGAATAATTCGGAAAAAGCATCGAAAAAACGACGAGTGGTCCAAGGGGTGATATAAACTGAGAAATTGCTAGCTAAATATCTTTTGCGGTCGACCTCTTGGCCACCTATGCTATAGGTGGTTAGTCATCTGATAAACTCTCATGTTCCTTTACCCCTTTTTCTTTAAAATATCAATTAGGGCATGAAGGTGCTTATTGTTTCTAGTTTCTAGGACCAATATCACAACTAGCATTAAACCGTCTAGTTATTTCCAACCATGCTTCTTTCCTTAGATTCACCGTTGAGTGCTTCATTTTTTAGTGCACGATGATATCGGTACACTCTTCAGCAATATCCAGAAAAAAAACAATTTTTCATGCTCTGTCAGATTCTTGCTATGTTTTAGTACTTTTCTCATAAAAAAAAATTTTTTTTCTAAAAAAGTTGATTCAACACTATCAAAGCAGATAATATGTAAAAACATGATATTCTGTATAGAAAACTTCCTCAATTTGTATTTCGGGAGTGTAGTTTCGAATAATGTATTTTTAAAATTGATCGTTAAAATATTAATTCGCATGTGGCGACATCTGTTAAGCTAGGAACAAACTTGTGATCCTGTCGATAAATATCAGTTATCTATTCGATAGTTAACGGACGACAGAAGAATACTTCAGAAACGCAGTTAGGTTAAACGAGAGGTTATCGGTTGGTTGAAGTTATCGAATCGTTTACTTTTGGAAGTTTAACTCAAGACCTCGGAAACCGGCCATTAGATACATAGTTTTTTCTGATTTATTTGATTTCTGTACTTGGAATTATATCTTTGCAATGAGGCCTGTTTATTTTTTCGAAATTTCAAGAATCAATCATACCTCCAGAACATTTTGATTCATTAAAATTTCAATTACATTTATTTTTGGAAGAAGTGTAGGCACAAAAGTGTTGTTAGTACCTTGGTCTAGGAACTAGGAAGCGTTGATTTCGAAATCCCAATATATCTTCTTGAGTATGTAAAATTAAGCACGAGTTTCAATATGACTTGTTTTTCTGATATTTTTGGGAATTTTTATATGTTTCAGTGTATGCCTTGGAATAGGAGGGGCCCATAATATGTAAATTTAATGAAAATTTATACATTAATAATTTGTAACTTACAAGAAAAGAATATATTACAATTGGAAAAGATTATGAACCATCGTCTAAAGCACTCCCTAGAGTGTCAATCATTTGATTCTTTCACACCATCTACTTATAAACTCCTATACCGCTAGCATTGGCCCGTTTACCTGCATACATTTGTCCTCAGCGATATACTGCCCATGCGCGAAAACTCCATATTTCTAAATAGTTATATTCACTTGTCAAATATATTTTACATATGTAAAAAACGTAACAACTTTTACGAATAACATCAATGCCCTGATACTTTCTCTGTCTCTCAATGGATTAATCCTGAGTAGAATAGACAAAATTAAAGACCATTGGACACTGCTCGAAGCAAAGGTTTCTTTCGAGAAACATATATTAAATAGTAGTTACTTAATGTTTCAGAATGCTTGGTTTTATACTAAGAATTTTGAGACAGTTAAAAATCCCGAAAACAGTCACATTATTATACTTCACATTGGTACGTGGTATTCTTGAATACTCTACACCTGAGTGGAGTCCCTTGTATTATACATAAATAGGACAAGGTCTAGAGAAAGTTCACAAAAAATATGCATTCCAGATTCGGTAATCATCAAGTAGTTTGTAAATTTAAGACTAAAATTGTTCAAAATGATGATACCATATTATTATATCAAACAATTATTTAAATTAACCATTGATTAATAAATTTAATTATAGTTGTATTGTGGCGTTGAAACTAGGTACCCACAAAAATATTTTGGACTATTTTCTGTATGGTGTCACTAGTTTAAAAATCGCCAAAATGCATATTTCTGAAAGCTGGATGTCGTCTAGGTGATAAAAATGAAAATCAGCGCAGAACTATTAGAGTAAGATCCCAGGGCCCCCAGACCTTACTTATTTTTGAAGTAACGAATTTTACAGTATAGACAGTCTTATATGTGTTAAATAGTGTGTGCATACTCGCTAGCTTGGCTAGGCGGCCCGTTCGCAGGTAGCAGGTAGAAAAAGTGGACAAAAACATACCGAACTTTTCTTAAATTCGAAGAACTGATTTTTATATATGTCACGCAGAATATTATGAAAAATAAATATTTCATATTGCCAGACAGTTTCCGTAGGCCGTTATTCGTCCCAGACGCTTCAAATTTCAATTAAAAAAATGACAGGTTAGAAACATTATGTCATTTTGACAACTTTCGAAATCAAATGACAAAATTTCCAGCTCCTCCAAGGATGGAGGTTTGGTCGTTGGGCCAGCAACCCAACACCAAAAAAGTTCACAATGTTGCTGAATTTCTCATTCAACAAGCCTCGGAATAGGACTGGTAGTATTCAACGACGTGAGTGAATGAACTAAAAATGAGAATGATTACTTGAAATATACAGGGACTATTGAGCACAAGGAGATCATTTTTGCTGGAGTTGTTTGTAACGTAAGAGTTGGATTGGAGATTGAAAATGAAGTAGCAGGACAGTTCGGAGAAGTAAAAAGGATTGAAAGGCTTGATGAAGAAAACTGGGTATACGGCATCAAGCTGTTTCTTGATGATATGTATTGTAGATTGTATATTGTTAAGCCCAGAATATACATATATATATATATATATATATATATATATATATATATATATATATATATATATATGTATGTATGTATATATATATATATATATATATATATATATATATATACATACATAGAAACATTGTTGCGAAATGGCCAGATTCAGCACTTTTGTTAAATTCGAAGCACCGATTCTCATATATAACAAGCAGAATATTATAAAAAATAAATATTTTATATTGCCAGACTGTTTCCGTGGGTCGTAATTCCTCCCAGACGCTTTAAATTTCATTAAAAAAATGAAGTTTTCTTACATTTAAAGTCTTCAATTTTGAGTATAATCCTTGGATAATTATTTTAATTCCTTTTGTGGAAAGCCAAACCAATCCCAAGGGCCAAATATTCTGCCAGTACACAATCAGAATTTTGATTAGTTTCCTAGAAACTATGAATTTTTTGCCTATAAAGTGTATGCGAGGAATTACGGCCCACAAGGCAGGTTCTACCAACTTGAGGAAATTCGAAGAAACCATAGTTACGAAACCTCTATCAATAAAAATATTGTAAAACGCCAGGTACGAGTTAACCATCGTGTGAAGCTGACAATGAAGATTAAGATTAAGATGAAAAAGATCATATTTGTTGATTTCTGTTATAATTCTAATAATAAATTGTCATTACCATAATTTGATGTTGAAAACATACACTTTGTAGGCAAAACAATTAATAGTTTCTAGGGACCTAACAAAATTTTGATTGTGTCTGGCAGAATGTTTGACCCTTGGGATTTGTCTGGCTTTCCACAAAAAGTATCAAAATGATCCCCTGAAGACTTCGACTGTAAAAAAGTTTTTCTTTTTCAATGAAATTTAGAGCGTCTTGGAGGAATTACGGCTCACGAAAACGGTCTGGCAATATGAAATATTTATTTTTATAATATTTTGCGTTACATATATAAGAATTAGTGCTTCGAATTTAACAAAAATGCTGAATCTGGCCATTTCGCAACAATGTTTCTGTGATTTTTTTTATTGAAATTTAAAGCGTCTGGGAGGAATTACGGCCCACGGAAACGGTCTAGCAATATGAAATATTTATTTATTTATAATATCTTGCGTTACATATGTATATCAAAATCAGTGCTCCGAATTTAACAAAAGTGCTGAATCTAGCCATTTCGCAACAATGTTTCTATGTATGTATGTATATGTATATTCTGGGCTTAACAATATGCAATCTTCAATACATATCATCAAGAAACAGAGTGATGCCGTATACCCAGTTCTCTTCATCAAGCCTTTCAATCCTTTTTATTTCTCCGAACTGTCCTGCTACTTCATTTTCAATCTCCAATCCAACTCTTACGTTACAAACAACTCCAGCAAAAATGCTCTCCTTGTGCTCAATAGTCCCTGTATATTTCAAGTAATCATTCTCATTTTTAGTTCATTCACTCACAGTTGTCAAAATGACACAATGTTTCTAACCTGTCATTTTTTTTAATTGAAATTTGAAGCGTCTGGGAGGAATTACGGCCCACGGAAACTGTCTGGCAATATGAAATATTTATTTTTCATAATATTCTGCGTGACATATATAAAAATCAGTTCTTCGAATTTAAGAAAAGTTCGGTATGTTTTTGTCTATCTTTTCCACCTTCTACCTGTGAACGGGCCGCCTAGCCAAGATAGTCAGTATGCACACACTATTAAACACATATAAGACTATCTATACTGTAAAATTCGTTACTTCAAAAATAAGTAACGTCTGGGGGCCCTGCGGGATCTTAGACTATATGACAGAATTGCCGAAATCTGCTTTCAATTATCACGAAATATTTTCAAACATTTCTGTGTTTGACGTCACCGTTGCAACGTCAGAATACTCATCTTTCGAATATTTTCGAAAAGGCAGACCGGGACCATTTTTGAAACTTATATGAATTCAAAATATTAATCATCAACCATCTTCAATTTTCAGGCTCGCAGATCTCTCATTACAAGGACTAGAGGAATGAAATAAGATTTTGTCAGTTAATGTTAAAAATTCTTACAGCTTTCATAATATAGCTTTACTAGTATTCTGCTTTTTCTCTGCAAGCTACGAATCTCTGGCGTACGATTGATTTGTGTGAGAATTGACCTGTGAACATCAATATTATTGACGATATACTGGTAGAGGACTGGTTGGGGGACAGGGTCCTGGACAGTAGTTTTGAGATCAAATCAATTTGTAAATTCAACATCAGAAAGTAAACCGCGAGTGATGAGCGATGAGCGATCTTGATATCGGCTCCCGATACAAAGTTGGACTTAATTATATTTTGAAGATTACAGACAAAAACAAATCAAATGGATAAGGGAGATGTATATATCCGAGTGTTGAAGGAAAAAGAAGAAGGGATGAGGACGATGTAATGTAATCTTCATTAGACACAGAACATGTATAGGACAGGTCAATATGAGATAAATGTATATAACAGTATATATATGAATACACAACTCATCTATCACAGATATAAGAAAGATATAGAACAAAATATACAATGTACAAACATGAACTTGTGAGGCAAAATAACAGCTTGAATGACAAAGTCACCTTATACAATAAAAGAAAATTTTAAAAGCGTCAACTGCTCAATCTCCCATAAATTCTTCAATACTATATATAATGTAAAATGTATGTTACGCTTTAGCTGATAGCACTCGCCCATTATCGGGTCCTGATAATTGTTGCTCATTTACCCGGTTATAGTGCGAATGTGCCTGAATGTGTAGTTTCTCCAGTTGTCTAAAAATCGACAAATTTTGCACGCAAGTTTTGTTTTTTGTTCCTGTTATCATTCTTATCGGTAACCCAGTTGTTGTTGAATCTTGTAGGGTTCTTAGGCGTGCCATACACCACCTGATTTATTCGTCTTAACCAGTTTATTCATTTTGAGGGTGTGAGTCGGTTTAATTTTGAACACTTCGGTTGAACCACTGCATTGGTGATCGTGGCTTGTTTAAAATGTCCACTAAAATCGAGTCAATTTCATTAACGATGCCCCCGTCCGAAATTGAAAATAAGCGTGGTCATTGCAAGAGGAAGGTTGTGGATTCGATCACTTGAGTTGGATGTGGTACCCATTTTCACCTAAACTGTTCCATTACGGCTGGAGCAATCGGAGCTGATGGGGTTATATTGTGTTGTGGACCAGCGCAGCCAACAGCTGAAGCTGATCTTCTTTATGGACTTCTGCAATGATTGTTTCAGGAGCAGTTTGATGGTTTCAAAAGGGACATCGGGGAAAAGTATCTGAGTCAGATACTCGACCTCAGGAAGGAGATGAAAGTTATGTCTGCCAAAGTTGCTAATCAGGAGAAGCAAATTCCGGTACTATAGTACCGTAGTGATAATTTTAAAAAAGATATTAATAGACTCAGTTCAAAATATTCATATCTGATAGACATCGATTTAATCAGAAACAAACCACCAGATCGAGTCATTGAGAGAGGTGTTGAAAATTGAGCACTGCACCCCTCAGACCTCATCTGCATCTACGCCTATGGTTACGTCTCGCAGCGCCACCCCCACTCCTGCAAGTACAGCTCTATGATCAGCTGATTGACTGCTCGCGTCAAATTAACCTACCTCTATGCACTAACCAGCTGACAGATTAACTCATGCTCATTAATTGAATCTATTAATCGTTCTCTTTTGCACCCAGCTTTGCCTGTGAATAGACCTTCTCTTGTGCTACTCTTGTAAATTAGAATTTTCAAAAAGTCACCTTGCTTAATAACTGATCATCTCGTTCATTTCTTGGTGTAACTAATTCTCAAAAGGTGAGTGAATTCTCAGAATCCTTAATTCTTATATACAGGGTGGCCATTTGAAAACGAAACAGACGAGATTACAGACGAAATAAATTTTTTCGATAGAAATGCTCGGACAGGTCGATTTCTGTTTCGAGGGGGACAACTTAAGATGTAGGTTACGGACGCATAGCGCTTCAACCCTTGCTACTACAACCCTCACCCCCAATTTTTGAATAGGGAAGATGGGGTGAGTGATACCTCATTTGAAAGGTTTTTCACAAAAAAACACTACAAGTGCCATGAAAACACCACTTCATTTTCAAATGCTTAGTCAAGAATATTTCGAGAACTAATGCATAAAATGAAAAAACAATTACTGTGCTGAAATCAGTATAAAAATACTTTTCAAATGAGGTATCACTCACCCCATCTTCCCTATTCAAAAATTGGGGGTAGTAGCAAGGGTTGAAGCGCTATGCGTCCGTAACCTACATCTAGTCTCTGAGGATTGACCATTGAATCTTTTGAGAAGAATTATGTGGTCGCAACCTATTGGAGGGTAAACAGAACAGAGTTTTTTGCAACAGTGGCAAGCTACGTTTTTCGCCATTTCAAAAGAAATAAACGTGAATGTGCAATTTAAATTCTATTCAATGCAGAGATATGTTTGTATCAAAGACTGTACTCACGGCTGACAGATGTACAATCTTATCAGTTAACTTCTTGTGTTCACTTATTCCACCAAAAACTTGATGTAAATAAATAATAATTCACACGAAATTTCACGCATAAAGAAACATTCTCATGCAGATAGTTTGGGAAACAAATCGCTCAATCTTTTCAATATTCAACCAGCAGTCTCTGGAAAAAAAAGTCCAAAACGTTTTAACCTGCCAACGGCTCTTCCGATGACAATTTAACTAGAAAATTCTCACCAAAAATGAACGAAATTAAATACACAGAATACTCCAACTTATTTTACATCATTCCTGAAAGTAATAAAATGGACAGAATCCAAATGGCGATCATTTGGAACTCCAAATATCCGAATTCAGAAGATGTTATCCTCAAAACCAAATTAGAATTTCTTTTAAAGTCAAATAATGACAAAACCAAACTGGAACAATCACTAATGGCCGGTTTCCGAGGTTTTGAGTTAACCTTCCAATAGTAAACGATTCGATAACTTTAACCAACCGATAAACTCTAGTTAAACCTAACTGCGTTTCTGAAGTATTTTTCTGTCGTCCGTTAACTATCGAATAGATAACTGATGATTATCGACTGGATCACAAGTTTGTTTCTAGCTCAACATATGTCGCCACATGCAAATTCATATTTTAACGATAAATTTTGAAAACATTATTCGAAACTCCACTCCTACTCCACTTCTGAAATTCATATTGAGGAAGTTTTCTATACAGATTATCAAGTTTTTACATAATATCTGTTTTGATAGTGTTTAATGAATTTTTTTTTTGAGCAAAAAAAGTTTTTTTAATGTAGAAAGTATTAAAACGTAGCGAGAATTTTATAGAGCGTGAGAAAATGTTGCTTTCTGTATTTTGCCGAAGAGTGCACAAATATCATCGAGCACAAAAAAGGGGGGTCTCAACGATGAATCAAAGGACAGATGCATGGTTGGAAATAACTAGACGGGTTAATGCTAGTTGTGATATTGGTCCTAAGAACTAGAAACAATAAGCAACTACATGCTATAATTGATAATTAGAAAAAGGGGAAGAGGATCATGAGGGATGATTAGATGAGTAACCACCTATAATAGCAGAGGTGGCCAAGAGGTCAACTCGTCAACCGTGAAAGATGTTTAGGAAGCCCCCGGAGATAAATAAACTCAAGAAAAAACAATTTTTGAATGTATTATTATCTTAATGAAAAAATGCAGTGCAAAGTATCCGCCCAAAAACATAATTCAGCGTGAACATTGTGTTTTATTTGTAACGTTTAAATTCAAAGTACTTATTAATTTACTGCTAAAATGTTTTATTTCTCCCTCGTTAACTCTACCTTACAGTCACTCGCAAGGAATATGTTTGAACACAAGTAGATCTCAGAGGTCGAAAGTTTGGGCACTTCTGACCTATAGGATTTTTTTTTTAAATAATGAGATAGCACTTATTCAATATAAGTTTATACATATATATTTATATGAATCTTTGTTCAATGATGTAGAGGTCGCCTTATTATGTAACAGGTAAATGAAATACAATTTATTGAGAAAATTTTCAAATTTAATAATAATATAAGATATAAGAGCTCAATGTGAGAAATCTTTACTAATTCAAATTACACGTAAAAGAAAAGGGAGTAAACAGAAACTTCAAGCCCAAGTTGTACAAGTTGTGCCACCAGTTTTACACAGTAAGATTTTGAATCTTGGGTGCATTGAGGAAGCAACCATAATTGAAGATGTAGATAACAAAGGGCAGCAATGTGAACCTGGTGTGTGACCATAATCGAAGAAGCTGACAATGTAAATGAGCTGTCTCAATCGAAGGTACGGGTTATGCTATCCCAATTCCAATCAGTCTCTAACTGAAAAAAAAAAGAAATTATTCATAAAATTGTCAAACTCAATTGTGAGGAAGAAGTTAGAAAAACAAAATATTGGTCTTCTAATTAAAAAATAATTTAATGAATATAATGAATGGAAACTCAAGGGTTATTGCAATTGGACATATCACTGAAAAAGATTGAAGTGCAATTGCAAAATGTTGAGCTCCGATTAAAAACAATAGAATTTCAACGTTACAACTCAGAATTTCAAACTTCGAAAGTAAATATGTCAACAAATCAAAAATAAATGATAAATTGTATAACATGTTGATATTAATTACATTCTAGCTATTACTCACCTAAAATACTGGGTAAAAGTTGTTCTCCGAAGATTATTTTCCTTGATCGAACTAGGAATTTCATTATCCGTTGTTACAGAAGATGTACCTTGAAGTTCCTAGATAATCTGTATTTTGCAAAGCTGTATCGTGAAGCACTGCTCTGTCTGGTATATATAACACAATCTAACTTCTGACTTAGTTTCCACACACCAAATGCCTTTTGTTTCAACTATTGTATTTCTTGTCTTGATATAAGTTCTGTTGTATTTTGCCTGCGATAATGAATCTGATACGTTTTATATTCATCACGAACTGATTGATTTTTGCTTGTTGAACCCGTATCTATTTTCAAATTAATCATCTGTTACTGTAAACATTTCGATCTACGAATCTGGTTGCAGAAATATTGTTCATGATGCATTGTCTCATCTGATGATCGCTGCAACTTGAAACTAGATCATAATTCTTCCTATATATTTCATCATTCCACAGCAATATATTATGTTTACATACATTTTTGTAAACCAAAACACGCAAATCAGAGTAATCTCAAAACAAAACTTGCAGCAAAAGTGAGGTTCGAAATCCAACATTACATCTTTGCCCATGCGCCAGTTAGTTATCGAATAAATAAACTGCCAAAATCGCCCCGTTAAAATAAACTGAGTTTATCGAATGGATAACTTTAGCAGGGGTGTTCAGAAACAGAAATCACCAGTTAATCCATCCGTCAAAGTTATCGAATAGATAAACTACCGTTAAAAAGACCTCGGAAACCGGCCCTAAATGAATTAAAATCAGAAAAAAAGTAACAAGCTACAAATAAACCAAAAATCAAAAACAAAAGCTCGAGAGAAAAGAACCACAAAAAACTTATTCAGTGGTTATTACATCAATAGAAAAGAACATCAAAGACGAAAGAATAAGTCAACACCTTACGTCATTCGGAATACAACATCGCTATTGTAAAAGAATCATATCAAGAATAACCAGTAATCCAACGGGATACAAACGAATCATAACAGGTGAAATAAATGCGTTTGAGACACTACTAAACAATGGATTATTTTATATGAATCACCACTAAATGGTGTTCCCCAGTAATGCACCGGAGCCAACACCCTTCCTCTGTAGCAAATGCTTTCAATTTGACCATATAACCGAAAATTGCAAAAGCCAACCAAAGTGCTCAAAATGTCAGGTAGCCCACAAAATGTCCCAATGCAAGTCCACCAATACACCAAAGTGCACGGCTTGCAATGCGGAGGATCATTTAGCATGGTCCATAAAATGTCCCAACCATCCAAGAAAACCAATCGAAGGCATCCCAAATCTTAATGTAGACACTAAAAAAAACAGAGAAATTGAAGAACTTTCGAAGAAAATGCATAGAATACATTTCCCAATAACAATACATGATGATATAGTTAATACATATTGTCGCAAACTCAACAAACCAAAAAACACCAAATGGAATGAACTCTTACTCAAGATCAAGATGAGGTTCATAAGTCAATATCATATATATACAGCAGTGATGTTTACAGGGAATAGATTTCACGTTCTGATGTTTGATTTGGAGGACCCTGAAGAAACTTCCCCAACAGTTTCACAAAACTTTGTTTGTACCGTTAAATTAATTGGAGCCGTCGCGATTCGTTGAAATGTCAAAACGAATTATTCGATTGGTTCGTATTTACGTAAGGTTTTTTAATCGCTTAATTAACCAATTGAATCACTCGTTTTGAAATTTCAACGAATCGAGGAGGCTCCGATTAATTTAACGCTAATCGAAGTTTTGTTAGACCGATCCTTAATCAACCATTTTATAGAAAATAACAACATTTCATGTACAGGGTGATTGTTTATCTTTTACTTAATAGCTATCTCAGGTAATATTGGTCGTACAAAAACGTTTGAATGGGCAAATTTGAAGTATTTTTTATGGGCATTCAGAATTCAGTCCTAAGAAATTCATAAAGGCATCGACAACCTGAAAATTTGTAGTGAACTATTGTTATTTGAATGATACACCCTGTATTTCATTTTTCTAATCGGTAGAGCTCTACCTTTTGATTTCAAATATATATACTTCATTGAGGTTAATTTCGGCAGTTTTTGAAAAATATAGATAGTTTCTTCTAAATCTAAGGCAGCTGTGGAATGCCACACGATAACGATGCGATTTCTTTATAATCAAAGGAAACGTGGATAAAATAACAACTGATATTTATTTTATTTATATATTAACTAAAAGTGGAATTAAGTGTTCAAATGAACCTCATATACGTGTACACACAGTCGATATCTTTTAATTTATTTTTAAAGGTTTTCCTTACCATTTATGGAATATATTGGGGTTTTCAATTATTTCTTCCACTATTCTGAAATTAATCTCTTTAATATTATGCGGAGAGGTACTATACACTTTAGATTTCAAATATCCCCATAAAAAAGTGTCCAAGGAGGTTAAGTAGGGACTATCAGGAGGCCATAGAATAGAACTTCGATATAAAGAAATCACATATTACCTAGTGGCCTTACAAAGCTGCTTCAGATTAAGATGAAAAAACCTATATTTTCCAAACACTGCCGAAATAAACCTCAATAAAGAATATATATTTGAAATCAGAAGAAAGAGCTCTACCGATTGGAAAAATAAAATACAGAAAACAATAGTTCACAACAAATTTTCAGGTTTTCGATGCCTTTATGAATTTCTTAGTACTGAATTCTGAATGCCCATGAAAAATACTTCAAATTTGCCTATTCAAACGTTTTTGTGCGACCAATATTAACTGAGATAGCTATTGAGTAAAATATAAACAATCACCCTGTACAATGTTTGTTGAGGCGAAATTAAAAAGTTCAGACAATACACAATATAGATATTGGACAAAACTTCAAAAGATTGGTCACCAAATACTAAATACAAGGGGTTGATAAAAAACATTTTGAGAGAGTAAATGATTGGTATGAGAATTATTTCAACAAGACCAGTAACAAAAATAAAGAGCCGATTGAAATTAAAGAAGATGATCATTACCAAATCCTTCACAAATCTAAAAACACCACACCTGGAATAGACAACATCCCATGGTCCACAGTCAAAGCCCTGAATGAGAGTAAACAATAAACTGATGGAAATTCACGAATATTGATCGAAAAACAGGATATTTCCGGAAATTTGGAAAACTGGTATCATCATCAACATACATAAACCAAACTCAGAGGAAAAATCGAAAACTACAGACCTATCACCCTACTACCAGTGCTAGGGAAATTTTATGAAAAATTAATAAAGAAATTACTTGACGAACATATTAACAATCATATCCCAAATTTTCAGTTTGGATTCAAAGAGAAAAACTCAACACACCACCCACTCTCAATTCTTATATTAAACGTTCAGAACTTTACACTGAGAAAATACAAGTCTGCTGCTTTGTGCTTGGACATCCAGAACGCCTTCGACAGTGTTTGGCACAAAGGACTGCTGTATAAGTTACACCAAACAAAATGCCCTGACTATCTTATAAAGATATGCCAGCAACTCCTAGAAGATAGAAAACTAAGTGTTAAAATAAATAATCATGTTTCTAACTACTTCAGGCCAGAACAGGGTACAGCTCAAGGATCTCCACTGTCAACATCTTTATATAAATTTTATTGTTATGACATGTACACCAACCCATCTAGGAACAAATATGTACTACAATTTGCTGATGACACCACACTGATTGCACATGAAAAATCAGTAGAAAGCTGCACACAAAACTTACAAGGACAAGTAAATTCAATCACAAAATGGTTCCACAAATGGAGGTTGAAACCAAATCCAACCAAGTCCCAGTTTATCATGTTTGATCACATAATCAACCCAAATTCACCAACTCTGAACATAAATGGCATAAATATAAAACCGTCACCGTCAAATATTCAGGAGTTCATATAGACAACAGATGCAACTTTAATGCTCATACAAAAATAGTAAAGAAAAAGAAAATTTCCAGAGCCACTTATTTCACCAATCTAACATACAAGAAACAAGGAATTGACATACATACTGCAGCAAAAAAATATAAGACCATATGTAGAGCCTAGATTGAATATGCAGTATGCACACCCATTATACGATAACTGCAAACCTAGAGCAATAAAAAACTTACTAGTTGCAGAGACAAGAGCCCTAAGAAAAATAACAAGAATGCGTCACCCAAATAATGTTCTCCATAATCCTCCAAATCAACTTTTATATGAAGAGACAGGGATCAAACCAATAAACGAAAGAATCAAGAGACTAAACAAGAAATTTCATTCTAAACTGATAGAACAGAATGACATAATCGACAATACCATCATGATGGAGCAAACAAATCTTCAAAAAACATCCCACACAGACTCTTTTGAAAATGTTGAATTCTAATTAAATAATCCATACTAATATTATAAATGTGAATGTCCGTGTGTTTGTTTGTCCTCTATGGACTCAGGAACCAGATTTTGATGAAACTTTTACTATATTGTACAGAATTTTTTTTTGGGAGGTTTTCATGTAGGGTTCATCTCTATATAACGAAGAAATAAGAAAATATATCGATTTTTCATGAAAAATACCGGTACTTTCCGGCTTTTACGGGCGACGCTGAGTAAACTATAAGAGATAGAGAAACATGGACAGAGACAATTTTGTAGTGCTCGAAAATTTCTATAAAGAAGTCCGCGACGGCATATGTCTAACTGCCGAAACCAACCCACGATAGCCATTTTTAACATTTTTAATTCAATCCAAAATAATGGTCAATTTGAAGAGGGCTTTTGACTGGCATGGAATGAATCAATATGAAAATGAATGTGAATGTTATCTGCGGCATTTATTCCTGATGAAAAATGCTTTTTCTCTATTTCAGTATCGTAATGAGTTCATTACAGTACTAAAAGTAGTGCTGTAATGAAACTCATTACAGCATTGTTGTCAGTTATATTTTTCGTTTGGTGGTTGTCAGTACTGACCTCAGATCCTCTCAATTTTCAAATAAAATCAATTCAAATTCCGTAATCTGTCAAATTTCGTAAGTCACACCAATTGCCAAGATACAATACAAAAGTCACTAGTACCTGTTTTTATTTGAATTTCGAGAGTATTTCACAAATCTTGACTGAACTAGAGAAAATATCGTCTGATACTCGTTGCAGAAGGCAATTCCAACTCTCATGCTTTCGTGTTGGAATAGGAGCTCATTCTGCAACTTGTTTTAGAATATACTATTACAGTATAGTTTTCTGATGGATACTTTGAAAGTTACAGTAGGTTGAATGGGTGTGAATTTGAGCAAGAAATCATTGAAATTCACTCGACATCGTTTTGTCATGTACACGTGCTGTCCCCCCTTCGATACGAGGTTATGAATGTGGGGTTTTGAATTGAAACATAACGCGGGCGGAGCCGCGGGTATGAGCTTGAATATTATATTATGAAATGTATACATAATAAATTATAAAAAAAAAATTTTAAGGCTGAAGGACCCTTGGTCGGTGGCCGTTTGTAACATAGTACAATAAACCACAGTTACTAATATAAATATCAGGTGTTTCATTATCCACGGTTCCTTTGATATAAACAAATCGCATCGTTCTCGTGTGGCATTCCACAGCTGCCTTAGATTTAGAAGAAAATATCTATATTTTCAGAAAACTGCCAGAGATAATCTCAATAATATATATATATATTAGACTGATTCAAAAAAATCGACTTTTTTGGTTTTCAAGAAACCCCCTCCTAATTATCTTCAGGGTATCGAAAAAAGACCTCTGTGAAAATATCAGCTCCAAATAATAACGTTTAGAGGTCGCTCATCAATTATTTCTATTTTGCCTACTAATAGCAGGGGAAAAATTTCTTTTTTCAATAAAAAATTCCTAGAACACAAACCAATTGGCGGATTTCTTTGTAAGATACATTTTCGTGTAGGCAATCAGATACACTACAAATATGTCCCCTACGATATTTCCATAAAATGGCCTCTTCTAAAGTTATTCGATTCGATGCTAATATTGAGGTATTTTTGAAGAAAAAAATTATTCAAAAAAATCGACTTTAGTTGTTTTCACGCAACCCGCCTTCTAATCATCTTCAGGGCATCGACAAAAAGCGTCTGTGAAAATATTAGCTTTGAATATTAATATTCAGAGGTCGCTCATCGATGGTTTCTATTTTCGCTGCTGATGGCAGGAAAAAAAATTCTTTTTTCAATCAAAAATTTTTTGTTCACGATCCAATAGATGGATTCCACTGTATGATACATTTTGGTGTAGAGAACTAGATACTCTACGAAAATGTTCAATACGATATCTCGATAAAATAACTCGTTCAAAAGTTATTTGAACTTTTTTTCCAAAATACCTCAATATGAGGTATTAATATAGAGGTATTTTTGAAGAAAAAGTTCGAATAACTTTTGAACGAGCGGTTTTATCGGAATATCGTTAAGACATTTTCGTAAAGCACCTAGTTCCCTGCACGATAATGTATTACACAGTGGAATCCGTAAATTGGTTCGTGAAGAGAAAATTTTTTATTGAAAAAAGAAAATATTTTCCTGCTACCAACAGCGGAAATAGAAATCATCGCTGAGCGACCTCTAAATATCAATATTCAAAGCTAATATCTTTACAGACGCCTTTTTTCGATACCCTGAAGATAATTAGAAATAGAGTTTCGTGAAAACAAACAGAATCGATTTTTTTGAATAATTTTTTTCTTCAGAAATACCTCAATATTAGCATCGAAACGAATAACTTTTGAAGGGGCCGTTTTATTGAAATATCGTAAGGGACATATTTGTAGAGTATCTGATTGTCTATACGAAAATGTACCACACAATGAAATCCGTCTATTGGTTTCTGCTCTAGGAATTTTTTATTGAAAAAAGAAATTTTTTCCCTGCTATTAGTAGGGAAAATAGAAATAATTGATGAGCGACCTCTAAATATTATTATTTGAAGCTGATATTTTCATCGAGGTCTCTTTTCGATACCCTGAAGATAATTAGGGGGGGTTTCGTGAAAACAAAAACTGTCGATTTTTTGAAACAGTCTAAATATATATATATATATATATATATATATATATATATATATATATATATATACTGATGAGGGCCGAAAGCCCGAAACAGCTGTCTACGGTTCATTATATATATATATATATATATATATATATTTGAAATCAGAAGAAAGAGCTCTGCCGCTGTTAACCGTAGCGACATCTACTGGAGTTATTCGCAAGAAGGAAAATAATTTCCTATTTTTTTTTCAATTTCATCAAATTTTTCAGAGTTTTAATGTATTTTATGTCAACCCCAAGGTAGAAGAATCCAATAAAAAATCTTTCACAACAAACATTTCATCCAATCTTGAGTTATGAATGGTGTAACCGACAATATGGCCGACTTAGTTTTATATATTAAGATATACAGGGAAAGGTCATAAACATATTTTGGTAGAAATATTATCTACAAGAGACACAGTTTTATATACCGAAAATGATAAGAATGGACCGTTTTGCGCTATAAAAATTCTCTTACTATGAGTTGCACGTCCAATGTACGATTTATTAATCTTTTCACATAGCTCTTAGATCTGGACATCAAATCATAAGAAGTGAGCAACGTTTAGCCTCAAACATTGGACGCTCTCTGTCGATTGGATTTTAATGTCTTCATAATTGAATTCAATCTTACGGTCTAAAGCCTTACTTTGTCTGAAATAAATGCATTTTGCTCTTCTCAGGACCAACAAAACCCTGAAGACGGCAGGCGAATGCTTGCCGAAAAGTCTTTAACAACAAACCACATAGGAAACAGGCGAAATAATGTTTCAACAAGAATATCTCGTTCACAACTAGTGATTAGGGGACACGGCTTGAGATGCTGCGCAGGAGGCTTTCGTCCGAAGTACATGCTGGGCAGCACCGCCTTTCCTTAGATTCCTTGAGGAATTCTAATTCCTTACTAGTGAGTTCGACACAGACCGGGTGGAAATAACTTTTTCATCTTGCGCAAGAAACATCGAATCTGCTGAAAATCATACAATCGCGAGGCATCGTAAAACAGGAACGAATAGGTAGAGGATGGAAAAACAACTCTTCACTTCCCTGGGCCCGTAGAAAAGGCTAAGACAGATAGGGTAGGCCACGGGTGAGGAAATGAATTGAAGTGAAGTAATACAACAAGTTTCCTTTGTGAATGTGCACATGGAAACCCACTGTTTGAAAGTAAAATCAGTACCTTGGAGTCCGACCACCGTAGAGCGGACAATGTGCGAAGCAGAGCTGACCATGGGTTTGGTGATGTGAACTGGTCTTCCGCAAGGCGAGAAAGGCACAGGATTGTTTACCTTTAAAGTCTGAACGAAAAGTCTGAACGATGAGAATTATGCGAAATGGAATTTTCCAACTCGACAACAAACACTTTGAAGAACGAACGTAAATAGCAGAGGTGGAGCAGAGTTCGAAGTAATAAATTACTGAAGCGACACCTAGTTATGATCGTCCGAACTCTATACCACGTGGTACTCAAAACATGGATCCATTTGTATATTCATTTCTCCCATCGAGGCTTTTCGCATTAACCCGATATTCGGATCTAAATGCATGTCGCCCCGGAGAGATTGAATGCGCCCGGATCCGATAGTCCATGGTGGCAGTTCGGAGAATTATTTTTCCGAGTTGTGACAATTTTCATGTTAGCTATGAAGTATGTTTGTAGGCGATATAACCCACAATATGAAAGGTATCACAAAGAACTACGTCAGCTCGTGAAAGCGTACCAGCGACATCTAAATGAACTTGGGCTAGAATGGATTGGAAATTTTGCTGAGGATCTTTGAGAGGGTATGGAGGGAAGAAACGATCCCAGAAGATTGGCAAACAGCATTCATAGTTCCAATACACAATAAGAGTGACAAACAAAATTGTAATAACTAATTAATCCTAGATTATTGTACAATCATTGAAGTTATTCTAAATATGAATTGAGAGAATTCTTTTTTCTACATAATTTTTATTGCTCTGAATAAAAAACCTTCTGTAGCTAAAAAAATTTTTTTTCGAGGTTTTTAAAAACTTTTCCATTTTATGAAAATTCAAAATTGGTAAATAACATAAACAATATTTCTTCAACTATTAATCTGCCTGGGATACAAGGGAGATTTATATAGCCATTTTTACGACAAGACTATTCGTTATTCAATAAAAGAGTGTCAGAAAAATAGGGATTTTCGGTAAATTTTACTATTATGATTCGAAAGAATCGCACACTTATTGCGTTATCCCGGGCTTCTAATTTCTGTACCCGCTGGACAGGATAAGGGTGGTACCCAAACATTTTCAATATTCTATGGGTTGTAGATCGTGGAATACCAGTTCGCTGCTCAATGCGAATAGAGGTGTCAGGCTCAATTCCGAGCATTCTACCAGCTCGGTAAGGTTGGTAGGTTCAAATAAAGACACAATTTGCGGGGTGTTGGCGGTTTGGATTTTTATGACCGCGGAACTTTTCAATACCTAACGATTATACCATTAACTGTGGATAAGGAATTGGCATCAACTTGGATTCTGATCAATTGTGTGTGAGATTAGTGTTTATTAGCAATGGAGCAAGTGATTCATACTGCAAAAGAGTATGCATCTCATTCAGGGAGAATGAATATTTTCAACAGAAGTTTTAAGATTAATCAATAATGTCCTCGGTAATCACTTTAGGTATAGGTATATTTTGGGATTTAGGACTATTGAAAAGCTGGATATTATCAAAAGAACACTATATTCAGCGACGTTTCGCAGCACTATTTCAGCTGCTTCCTCAGGCCTCTATAATCTTTCTCTTATAATCCATAAGTCATGAAGGTATTATATTACTCGAGCATACGATTGTCATCTACAACGACGAAATCTAATGAAAACCAACTTTATACAAAACCACCTCTAACAATTCTTTAACCAAGATTTCATTTCAACATACCAGAACAAACAGAAACGGTGATAATGACCAAAGTTGCAATCGCCCAAATTTTAACTTTGGTCTATAACTTGAACACAAAATAATATAGAGGAATGCAGTTGATGGCAGTATTAGTTTTCCAAAAAAAGGCAACCGTAATGTGTTTGCCTACCCTGTACATTGTATATTTTAAGGTGATCATAAAATAAAGGCTGTTAATATTATTCCTATTATTATTGACATTAGATTAGATCATATACTGATAACAGTGTTTAAAGTTTCTTAACTTTTTCAGAAATGTTTACATTTTTTTGTTTCTTTGATCCTTTAAACCGTCTAATAATTTTAGAAATTTAAAATTCTGTTCTTGTGCTTCCTTTCTTCCACTAACATTTGGGATGATTGTTTTCACTTTTATTACCCGGCAGACTTCGTACTGCCTTAAAAGAAGCAACTTTCATATTATAATAAACTATTATGGTATAATACCTTGAAAGTGGACATAAAATTGTCCTGTACAGCATATGTTGCGACAAACGTTGTTGTTTGGAAACAGCTGTTAAATTTTTTAATGTTGGCCAAGAAGTGTTTAGAATCATTTACTATCCCAGAAACTGAAGAGCGTAAGGGATCTGGTGGTGGGACTGATTGTGGCAATTGGAAATTAGTTAAGCTAGCTGGCCTGGCAAACTTTGTTCCGCCTTAGAGATGAATAAAACTGTTTTTTTTCAATGGAAATATATTAGGTAAAATACAAAAGAAATACAAAATTACAATTATTATTATTATTATTATTATACAAAAAATTTAATTGCAGTGAAATAGGTACGTAAAGGGTGAGCAAAATTGGTGATTGTTTATATATTACTCAATAGCTTTCTCAGTTAATATTGGTAGGACACAAACGTTCAAATGGGCAAATTTGAAGTATTTTTCATGGGCATTCAGAATTCAGTACTAAGAATTGCATTAAGGCATCGTTAACCTAAAAATTCTATGTGAATTGTTGTTTTTCAAATGGTACACCCTGTATTTTATTTTCCTAATAGGTTTAGCTCTTTCTTCTGATTTTAAATATTCGTATATATTTATGGAGATTTTTTTCAGCAGTTTCCAAAAATTATAGGTTTTTTTGTCTAAATTTAAGGCAGCTGTAGAACGCCACTCGAGAATGCTGTGTTTTATTTATATTGAAATTCCATTCTATGGTCTCCTGACATTGGACACTTTTTTATGGGGATATTTGAAATATAAAATGCCCATCCGCAAAATATTGAAGACATTAAATTCAGAACAGAAGAAGAAATTGACAACCTCAATAGATTCCATGAATGTTGCGGAAAATCCTCAAAAACTTCAAAAAAAAATATCAACTCCGTCTAGAAGTAAGTAGGGGTCATTTTAATCCCTAATTGAACTGTCAGTTAATGAATGAATAATATAAATATCAGATGTTTTATTATCCACGGTTCCTTTGATATGAAAAATCGCATCGTTCTCTTATGGCATTCAACAACTGCCTTAGAGTAATAGTAGTAACTGTAGTTTATTGTACTATGTTACAAATGGCCATCGACCAAGGGTCCTTCAGCCTTTAAAATTTTTTTTTTATAATATAAAATGTATACATTTCATAATATAATATTATTTAATTAGAATTTAACATTTTCAAAAGAGTCTGTGTGGGATGTTTTCTTGAAGATTTGTTTGCTCCATCATCATGATATTGTTCGATTATGTCGTTCTCTTCAATCAGTTTAGAATGAAATTTCTTATTTAGTCTCTTGATTCTTTCATGTATTGGTTCAATTCCTGTCTCTTCATATAAAAGTTGATTTGGAGGATTATGGAGAACATTATTTGGGTGTCGCATTCTTGTTATTTTTCTTAGGGCTGTTGTCTCTGCAACTTGTAAGTTTTTTATTGCTCTAGGTTCGCAGTTAGCGTATAATGGGTGTGCATATTCAATCAAGGGTCTTCATATGGTCTTATATATTTTTGCCGCAGTATGTATGTTAATTCCTTGTTTCTTGTATGTTAGATTGATAAAATATGTGGCTCTGGAAATTGTCTTTTTCTTTACTATTTTTGTATGAGCATTAAAGTTGCATCTGTTGTCTATATGAACTCCTAAATATTTGACCGTTGGTGACGGTTTTATATTTATGCCATTTATGTTCAGAGTTGATGAATTTGGGTTGATTATGTGATCAAACATGATAAACTGGGACTTGGTTGGATTTGGTTTCAACCTCCATTTGTGGAACCATTTTGTGATTGAATTTACTTGTTCTTGTAAGTTTTGTGTGCAGCTTTCTACTGATTTTTCATGTGCAATCAGTGTGGTGTCATCAGCAAATTGTAGTACATATTTGTTCCTAGATGGGTTGGTGTACATGTCATAACAATAAAATTTATATAAAGATGTTGACAGTGGAGATCCTTGAGCTGTACCCTGTTCTGGCCTGAAGTAGTTAGAAACATGATTATTTATTTTAACACTTAGTTTTCTATCTTCTAGGAGTTGCTGGCATATCTTTATAAGATAGTCAGGGCATTTTGTTTGGTGTAACTTATACAGCAGTCCTTTGTGCCAAACACTGTCGAAGGCAAAAGAAAATTCTTTGCCTTTACGAAGGCACATCGAGAACATTTTTGAAACATAGATGAATTCAAAATAGTAATCATCGAAATGAATACCATTTTCAATTCCCAGGCTCAGAGATCTTTTATCATGAGGTTGGAGAAATGATATTAGATTTTGTCACTGAGATGAGAGATATACCGGTTTCGGCCTTGTTGAGCCTCATCAGTATCCCGCACATCTTCAGGACAAAATCTTCATAAAAAACTTCAGAATTTATAGACATTGGTTGTGAAGTAATGAGTAAAATATTACAAAGTACTAAGGTGGTGACATCCAATTGCGTCAAAATGAAGTTTCACATCTCCAATCAAATGCAAAAAAAGAAATCTGTACTTCCTCTTTCACTGAATGAGGTTTTAGCAGTGGCTCTATTCAGGGCCCGCTTGCTAGTTTCTCAAAGTGATGGAAACGCCCAATTCTTTTGTGACTGTGAAGCCTGATGTTTTTAAGAAAAAGAAAATTCTTTGCCTTTACGAAGGCACATCGAGAACATTTTTGAAACATAGATGAATTCAAAATAGTAATCATCGAAATGAATACCATTTTCAATTCCCAGGCTCAGAGATCTTTTATCATGAGGTTGGAGAAATGATATTAGATTTTGTCACTGAGATGAGAGATATACCGGTTTCGGCCTTGTTGAGCCTCATCAGTATCCCGCACATCTTCAGGACCAAATCTTCATAAAAAACTTCAGAATTTATAGCAATTTGTTGTGAAGTAATGAGTAAAATATTACAAAGTACTAAGGTGGTGACATCCAATTGCGTCAAAATGAAGTTTCACATCTCCAATCAAATGCAAAAAAAAGAAATCTGTACTTCCTCTTTCACTGAATGAGGTTTTAGCAGTGGCTCTATTCAGGGCCCGCTTGCTAGTTTCTCAAAGTGATGGAAACGCCCAATTCTTTTGTGACTGTGAGGCCTGATGTTTTTAAGAAAAAGAAAATTCTTTGCCTTTACGAAGGCACATCGAGAACATTTTTGAAACATAGATGAATTCAAAATAGTAATCATCGAAATGAATACCATTTTCAATTCCCAGGCTCAGAGATCTTTTATCATGAGGTTGGAGAAATGATATTAGATTTTGTCACTGAGATGAGAGATATACCTGGGAATTGAAAATGGTATTCATTTCGATGATTACTATTTTGAATTCATCTATGTTTCAAAAATGTTCTCGATGTGCCTTCGTAAAGGCAAAGAATTTTCTTTTTCTTAAAAACTATACTTTCAGATAAGGCTTTGTTGAATTTTCCCACATATTCTTTGTTCATAAGTATTATTTTATTTGATTCAATGAATTCTCCCATTTCTTTATTTACATTTTCCATATTGCATTTGCTGTAATTAGGTATAATCTTGTTCTGCTCTTCTGTAGGTTCAATATTCAGGTCAACCTCAATTACAATTGCCATGTGATCTGAGCCCAAATCAGGGATTAATTCTATTTTTTTTATATTCTGCTTTATTGTGTTCGAATACAGTATTAGATCAGGAGTACTATCTTCGTTCACATTCATTAAAAATGTTGGTGGAGTTTCAGCTTTGGTGAATGAATTTGCTTTTCAGGAAATTGTTGATTTGTTGGTTCTTAGCTTTTTTTACGTTAAAGTCTCCTACTATAATAGCATATTTGCAAAGGGTTGCTTTTATAAAAATACTCTCTTCTATTTTGGATGTATGATCGATGTATACAAGGAAAATGTGCAATTTCTCATCCTTGAATGGAACAGTGAAATGGGTTACTTCATTCATCGGATTGTTGATTACTGGTGCATTAGCTTTTCCATATCCTATGCTAGGATGACACTGTACCAGGCTGCCACCCCTTGTATTTAGTATTTGGTGACCAATCTTTTGCAGTTTTGTCCAATCTCGATATTGTGTATTGTCTGAACTTTTTAATTTCGCCTCAAAAAACATTGTACATGAAATGTTGTTATTTTCTATAAAATGGTTGATTAAGTGTTTTTTTAGAATATAATTGTTTATGTTGTTGTACAGAAATTTAATTGTCGACGCGAACTTGACTGTTATTCTTGCTGTTGACTGGTTCAGTTGGGGAAGTTTCTTCAGGGTCCTCCAAATCAAACATCAGAACGTAAAATCTATCCCTGTGAACACCACTGCTGTATCTATATTATATTGCCTTATGAACCTCTTTTTGATCTTGAGTAAGAGTTCGTTCCTGTTGGTGTTTTTTGGTTTGTTGAGTTTGCGATAATATGTATTAACTATATCATCATGTATTGTTATGGGGAAATGTATTCTATGCATTTTCTTCGAAAGTTCTTCAATTTTTCTGGTTTTTTTGTTTAGTGTCTTGACATTAACATTTGGGATGCCTTCGATTGGTTTCCTTGGATGGTTGGGACATTTTATGGACCATGCTAAATGATCCTCCGCATTGCAAGCCGTGCACTTTGGTGTATTGGTGGACTTGCATTGGGACATTTTGAGGGCTCCCTGACATTTTGGTTGACTTTTGCAATTTTCGGTTATATGGTCAAATTGCAAGCATTTGCTACAGGGGACGGGTGTTGGCTCCGGTGCTTTACTGGGGAACACCATAAAGTGTCGATTCATATAAAATAATCCATTGTTTAGTAGTGTCTCAAACGCATTTATTTCACCTGTTATGATTCGTATATATCCCGTTGGATTACTGGTTATTCTTGATATGATTCTTTTACAATAGCGATGTTGTATTCCCAATGAAGTAAGGCGTTGGCGTATTTCTTCGTCTTTGATGTTCTTTTCTACTGAATAAGTTTTTTGTGGTTCTTTTCTCTCGAGCTTCTGCTTCTGATTTTTGGTTTCTTTGTAGCTTGATATTTTTTTTTCTGATTTTAGTTCATTTAGGGATTGTTCCAGTTTGGTTTTGTCATTATTAGACTTTAATAGAAATCCTAATTTGGTTTTCAGGATAACATCTTCTGAATTCGAATATTTGGAGTTCCAAATGATCGCCATTTGGAATCTGTCCATTTCATTACTTTCAGGAATGATATAAAATAAGTTGGAGTATTCTGTGTATTTAATTTCGTTCATTTTTGGTGAGAAGTATTTATTTATATTTTTGTTGGATTAATCTTGATTTGTTGTTGGTTATCTGTTGTTTTTTGGGTTGATCATGCAACAGATGTTGATGCTACATTATTCGTATTATCTATTTCCATATGTACAGGAAAATTTTTGTTTGATTTCATTCCTTCTAATAATTGTGGTTGTTTGAATATGATTTCCGGAGATTTACTTTCGTTTTTCTTCTTTTCTGAGGTGGTTTTTAAAGTTCTCTTCTTTCGATTTTTTTTAGATGCAACTCCTTCTGAATCTTTTTCTTCGCCTTCTGTGAAGACAATTAGGAAGTGGTGCCGCTGATTTGAGACATTTCAGAAAGGTGGAAATTCTCAAAATCTGCAGCGTTAGCCGAAAAATTATTTTCAATTTTCCTCAATTATGTTTAGCAGATGTCAATTCGTTCACGATCAATTGGGATTTTACGATATCGATATTACGATAGAAGCACATGTGCTTAGCATGGAAGTCAGACACAGACTGCTGCCTTAGATTTAGCAGAAAATATCTATATTTACAGAAAACTGCCAGAGATAATCTCAATAAGGTATATATATTTGAACTGAGAAGAAAGAGCTCTACCGCTGTTAACTGTAGCGACCTCTACTGGCGTTATTCGCAAGAAGTTTTAATGTATTATATGTTAACCCCACCGTAGAAGAATCCAACAAAAAATCTTTCATAACAAAAAGTTCATCCAATCTTGAGTTATAAATGGTGTTCAACAATATGGCCGACTTGGTTTTATATATTAAGATTTCGTTGATAACTTCAATTTGTCACGTCTGTATCAAACACGATCAGCTTCATAAATATATTGAGACATAAGTTCCCAATACAAAGGAAAAATTATAGGTTCTTATCTCCAAAACACAATGAAAATATAATTACTCACCTGTAACCATGAAATGCCACATAAATTGAACAAAAGTTCCCATCCAAGATATGTTATTTTTAGTTTTTTGTGAGACCCTAAGTAATCTATAGTAAGATGCCATAGACCAGGCCATACTGACGAACGAACTTCCAATGGACAGTAACTGATGGAAAACTACAACATGTTATGTTAATTGAAAATTTGAATAAAATTATAAATATACCTACAAGTGAAGGTATCTTTACCAATATCCTGGCCTCTATTGGAAAATATTATGGTGATTTGTAAAATTTGCTGCGGAGCAGCTTCTAAAAAACATTCTAACACTCGCAACAATGCAACATCGGAATCCTCCTTGACCATAAGTTCATAATATTTTCTTTGGTTTTCATGATCTTTTAATTTTTCAGCCTTTTTTGATTTTCTAGCATATCTGAGTGCATCAAAGTATCTCAATACTGGCGCTAATTGAAATATTAGAACTATTAGAAATAGCACACCTCTATTAGTACAACGCTGTGTCAATGTTCTATTCTTATTTAATTCTTCAGATTCATCTAACACATACATTCGTATACTAAATGCTGTATTTATTAATGCTGGAATTAAAATGAAAGCTACAGTTGTGAGAAAATATGCCTTTTGACCACTAAGATAATATCTCACAGCCAAGTTGCAATCTAGACCAACATCCACTATATGACTTGCTATAGAAATAATAAATCCTGCTATATCCCAATAAGTGACCCTATCCCTAGGAGGCAATCTATCAGTTTCATCTTTTGGATGATGCTCAATATTATGATGATCAATTCGCTGCTCAAACATTTTTTTTCCTATGGAGTATTTCATGGCCTGTGAAATCTGCTGTTTCAAATTAAGCTTCACTTCTAATAGAATTGACGTCTCCTTTAAGGCATTTTCGAATATCCTGTTGATTTGTTATATTACTTTGTTCGAAAACTTTTTGGAAGTGATTAGAATTCATCATTATCTTTCTCAATTCGCCTCTGTACGAATTGAGACAACAAAGATTACCTAGTACTCATTGGATATTTTATTCGAATAAATTCTCACCACTATCACAATTCTTCATGAGATAGTTAAAAATATCACATTTATCAAAAATAAATTATTATATGATCAGAATTCATATAAATAAGGCCCCACGGAGGTTTATTTATAACTCATTTTTAAGAGTTACATTTCACCAGTGGTAACAGTTTTGACAACTAACTGAAGTGATTATATGTCAAAAAGCCAAACAAAAACCAGCTGTTCTCATTGAAAGAAGGAAATCATGAGGTTCATTAGGAATGATTATAAAAAAGTGAAACATTAATTTTTCCATATTATAAAAATACAATTTTAATGTTGTACTTCTTGCGAAAGTGTTTTACGACGTCAACATAATTGAGGTTTATTCTTTATATCTGATATTGAATTAATGAAAAGGGTGAAAAAATGAAACATATTAGTACAATATTGAAAAATCTCGTGAGTCTGGTACCCTTAGGAAAAAGGAAACACCAAATTTATAGTTTCTATGTTTATGTTTTGATACATTCAATAGCTACGTTCGATTTGGACGCTCTTTTCACTCTTTTCGCACCGTATGCGTTCGTCGAACACTGCTTTCTTTGATAGCGTGGGGCACAGAACGTCAAAATATAAGAAGTGCTACCTCCTCAGTAACGATCACAGAACACTAATATATAAGAAATGAAACGTACCTAATAATCTTAGAATCTTAGGCAACCATATACGTATAAACTCCTATACCGCTAGCATTGGCCCGTTCACCTGCATTCATTTGAAGCAGCGATCACGTGGTACAATTGTCCCCCCAGCTATGCACTGCGCATGCGCGAAAACCCAACCTCAAATATTTCCAAATAGTTATATGTATTCAGTTGTCAAAGTGTGATGTCAGATGTAAAAAACGTAACCTCACTTTTTCTCTATTTGTCAAATTCTGAGTTTGCGCATGCGCAGATCGTTTTATGGGTCAACAGACATGGCAACTAGATTGCATCAATTTTCACGTTAGCAGTATAGGGTTTTATAGGTATATGTAGGCAACACACAACGCTCCATTGTTTTGCATGGGGAAATGGATATGAATGGCGGGAATTTTAAATTTATTTGAAGGGATAAATTTGAAATTACCCATGCTCATAATTGACGTTGCTCTGTAATAAATATTGCAGAGGAACATAAGAATACCACTATTCTTTCATTCCTCTGCAATGTATTATGGGTGTGGAGGTGAAAAAAATATACCAAATTGAATTTTTTAAATTATTTAAAATGTGTTACTTCTAATAACATATTTGAATGAAAAAAGTTGCGTGATTTAGGGAAAAGCCTACCATCATAATACATAGATACTGTCATAGCATTAATTATTTAAATATAGATAAGTTTCAATTGAACACCATAAACAATATATTGCTGATTCAAAGATAAAGGGGGGGTTTCACAAAACTTTTGATGTCCGATCGAAATAAACTTTTTTGTACAAATATTGAAAGACACATATTTCGAGATGGAATTACATGAATTTGACTAGGGAACAATTTGGAACTATATCATTAGAATTTGATGAATTTTCAAAGAGATAGCAACGATCATGCAAGGCAGAACTGAGGGTATTGGAAGTGTTGTTGACAGATACATTACAGTTATAATTTGAATGTGGTTCGTCATAGGGTGCGTTTTTAAAATTTTGAATTCAACAAAGAATTTATACTTTGATTCCACCAATTAGTGTTTCAATTAGTTGTTCAACTATGCTTTCTTCACCATGCCTCATCTTCAAGTATGAATGTCCAATTATTGATTGAGCATGGGTCCACTACCTAATCTATTGCAAACTCGCTTCGATTTCACTCTTCTCCAACTCAGCTACGCTAAATTCGGTTTGGGGTGGCCGGCCAGCCTAATTCTCATTTAATCATGCAACTCAATGTAGAACAGGCAGTAGGTATCTTTCTTCGAAATAACTCCAGTGCTCCTTGAAAAAAACAGAATTGAAATATTAGTTCATATCTCAGTAAAATCAAGCAATTATGGAATCAAAAGAATAAGTAATAAGTCAAGAGAGGCAGTACAGAAAAATGAAATTGGAAATCATACCCTTAAATTTTCAATATTTGCTAAATTCGTCTCGTAAATATTCCATAAACGATTCGTGTCTTCTGTCCTATGCTTTGGTGAACCTGGGAAAAAAACAAAATGGAATTCATATTAGTGAAAGCATATTTAATGGCAATCAAAACAATATTTCACGGTAAACCAGTTTCAATACATATGAGTAAATGAAAAAATTTATAACTTACCATGCTCTAAATTGCTACCAGATTTATTTTTATTTAAATTCGCATGTTTGTTGATAAGCGCAGCATGCGGGTATGCAAAATGCAAAATGGCTGCTTCCATTCGTAGAATACGAATCGAATCGGCTTATGTGTCAAATGCCCATGCATTCCCGGATTCGGCATCCATCTTGATGCATGCCATGCGGGAGCACAGAACCACAAGCTTCACCCCTGTGGTAACCATGGAGGTAGAAGAAGGGGAGGTAGCATATCCTATGTTTCCCTTACTATGAAAGTGTCACCAAAAATCCGCCATGTTGCTGAGCCAAATTTGTGGCGGGAATTTTGTATATTTGAATTTTTACAATTCGAAGTTTGTTCGATTCTCTTTTAATGACCTAAAGATGAATAAATAATGATCGAAACAAATCAAGGAGTCAAAATATCATAAACAATTGCTTTCAATGAATTGGTGAGTTGAATTACGTACGGAATGTTCCTGTAACTAATTATACATCCTATTTTTTCAATTAAGGTACATACAAATTCAGATAGGTAAATTATCTCGTGTACCCCTATCAATTAAAGTTGTATGCAACAATAATTAAACCATGTATTTACAAACGTCAAAAAAATTCAGCTTTTCACCATTAATTTTTGAGTAAGATACGCATATGCTGTACAAGAAACCATTTCTTATATGTTTTTTCACTACATACAACTGCCAAAACCAACGAACGAATAATAAATAAGGCCAAAATTGCAGAACCTACAGTTTAAAATACCTCGAAGTCGGCCATCTTGGTTTGCCAAATCCGGATTTGTTTTGGTGACACTTTTCAAACGTTATGCCCCCTCCACTTTCTTTACCTCCATGGTGGTAACAATGGTACAACATCTGTGACATTTCGAAAACAAGTGGGACCTTTCCCATTTGGTGCTCAAGGGGAGTCCGCTTGTTGAATTTTTGACATACGTCATAATAGAACCAATTGACAGTACTGGTCTGTGGTTTTGCTTTATTTAGATTTTCTGTGGTTTAGCCAATTTAAATTATTAGCAGTTTGATGAAATTGAAAACTGATTTGGGATTTATGAAATGAAACCATATTTTACACAATAATTGCTCTCATTTTATTCATTTTATAAATATAAATGTATCGAATGTTGATTATAGAATCAATAAAAAATTGTGTATATCACATTTAGAAACATGTGAATTTTATTCTATTAGGAGCCGTTCTCTGAAACAAATAAATTCTAAAGAAACCGGGACCAGAACAAAATCAATCAAAAAATATAAATGAACACCCACAGGTCTTTTGTAACAATAATAATACATATTATATAATATATATTGCATATTAACTATCAGTCTTCTGAATTAGTATAAAAATATCACAGTCCATATGTACTTTAAAAAAATATCAGTCTCATTAATAAAAATGATAAGAAAAGTATAACAAAAGTTTTACATGATATTTTACAAAATATTCACATGAATAAATAAATAAATATTCTGAAAATAGTTTTCCTTAAAATAGGAATATATAACAACATTTCATGTGTACCTTTAAAAACTACACTTGGAAATAATTAACAAAATATTCACAAAAATACTTGAATCAAAAATTCTTTTATGAAAAAATATATCTTCTTAAACAAAAAATAAAAACATATCCTGTAAAACATAACATTCATATAAATTTTCTAAGCATCTATGCTAGCGACTAGATATAAGAAACTGAAAAGTTGAACAAGAAAAAGATAACTTAGGTGTTGGCATTTTTGTCGGAAATAATCCTGATACCTTCAAATATTTTACGTTTTCTGGAACTATTAAAATTTTTATTGAGTTTATTATTGTCTTTGAGGTATTTGAAAATAACCAATTTTAAGTTTGTATCTAAAATTTACCTCTTTATATCATGTTGTTCACAAAATTTAATATTTAAGAAATTCCTTACCATATTTTTGAAAAAATTTAGTCTCAATTCCAATGGAATGTCCGCTCTTATCAAGAAACTTGTATAATTTAACATGATTCTACAAAATTTATTAATTTCTCACTAGCATATTTCAACCTACATGTGTCATCATTTTCTTTTAACGTAACGTATAAATGTTTATCAGATATCTCTTCAGAGTTTAAATCACTAAGACATTCTTTACAACTTGTATTGATTTTTTTTCAAAATATACCCTGCTACATTAGCTGTAGCAAAGTTTCCTTCAGAAATCTCATGAACATCATCACTCACATCTATTGTTGAATTATGATCCTCGGAACAATTTTGGAAGTCCTCTGAATATTCTTCCAAAAAAAAATTCCCCAAAATTACCTGATGATTGAGAAAAATCTTCCTCACAATTTGAATTCCTATTAGTTGGAGCACTCAAGTTATTTATTATTATTATTTTTAGAGCTGCAACAAATTGAAGACAGCTAGGGTTAGTATTGAATAAACCATGTTGCCTTATTTGACCAAAAAGGTTTTCTATAGGATCTTGATTACAATTTCGTAAATTCAAATATGTTAAACCTTCTGACTTTAAATTTCTCCACAATAGCATAATAGCCCTCAAAAAGGTCTGCCACCCATCAACAAATTTGAGATTATTCCTAACCCCCCCATTCATATCTACAATTTTCCAATTACTAATTTTTGGCAACATATCGGACCATAATTTTAAATGAGGTGATGTGTCTGACATTGCACAACGATATTTCTTACCATCACTATTACTGAAACGATAACCATTTAAAGAATCAAATAGATCGTCTATGACATGGCAGAATTCAGCTGTATGTAATGCTTCCTCGGATAAATAACCAGAAGAATGAAACGATTCTGAAGCAGCAGCCATAGTGTGACTTTGTTGTTTGGCAGCCACACTAACTTTCATTTTCATAAATCCATTTGATTTAAACTCGAAATCGCTTTCTTTCAACCTACTCAAACATTTATACGTTCGTTTCCTTTGATCAACGAGGAAAGCTTGGTAGAGATGACCCATACTAGCAAACTTTCCTCTTAAAAATTCAATTCAAATTGATTAGGGCATTTCTAGTATTTTTCAATAAATGAGGGACATCAAAAATTGTCACAACTGGATCACCATTGATGACAAAATGGTAGGGAGAAGGTTTGTCATCAGTTTGAGTTTGAGTCAGAGAAGCAATTGCAGCTCTGTTCGTACTCCCCTGATCACACACGGTGGCAGATACCTTCAACCCTATTTCTTGTACCTAGTTCTTTTATAACCGTAATTATAAGTATTTCAAGATCTACAGCCTTGACGGTGTCCCTCGTGAAGAAATATGCAATCGGCATTTTGTATGATTTTTTTATGCCCCGAATCATAAAAAATAAAGCATGGTTTGCTTGAGTGGATGTTCGACCAAGTGGTCCTAAATCAACAAAGGCCCAAATTCTCCGCTTCTTTGGCTCGTAATGCAAGCCACTACTCAAATTAATCTCATCAAACATTACAATACAACACCGCTCAAGCTCATCCATTTTTGCAGCTTGTAGTCTCAAATATTCCAGGACAGGTGTGAGAAGCCCACAATCAAAGGGTATGGAACCTAAAAGATATTTGAGAGTTCTGATGGATGGCAATTGGAAAAACGCGCGAAGATATTTATAGTTTTGGGCTTCTTTCATAAATCGAAAGGGCAAAATACTTATCTTGAATAGTCCACCGACGGCTCGAAGGGACTTTATTGAAATTTCGAAACTGTGACTTAATGAATTCTTTCGTGACATTTTTCAAATCTTCTTTTATTAACTGAAATCTGCCGTCTTGATACATGTTTTTCAAAAAATTAATTTCTTCTATTTTATTAATCATTTGGGATTTTAATTTAGAAAATTTTGAGGACACATTTCTGTGAACTTTGTACAGGGTGGGCATATTTCGATGTTTTAGCACTACAACTTTTGAACCAGACGCGATAGACAAAATCTGATACCCCATTCTAGATCTCTTTTTTGGAGAAACTAACAAGAGTTGTATTCATTTTTGATTACCTTCTTTTATTTTCGAGTTATGAGCGAAAATTGGAAAAAGGCGATACAGAAAAAAATTAAATCTATATATTTAGACTAGTACTTGGGGCGTATTTATTCTGGAGACCAATAAAAATATTCTCCTGCATTCATCTCATCAAAACTAAGTGAATCGATTGAAACGGTGGATCATGTGGATCTTTTCGTTATTTCATAATCCATTTTGAGATAAAATATATCCGTGTTAGAATTTTGTAGAAATTAGTTGAAAACATAGAAATAATGAGATTGACGGAAGGAGACTGCTCTTGTTTTTCTGTGCTCATCAACAGTTGAAACCATAGAAAGTATAGAGACTTAAATGAAAAGAAAATAGGTTTTTGACCAATTTCTATACTCATATTCATACGAACCATACGATGTTATATATTTTTGAAATCAGAAAATATTAAGCTCTCAGAAGATGGCACAGAAATCTTGTGTTCCTATTCAGAAAAACATAACTTTGGGTCATAGCTTCGTAATTAAAAATTGTGCAAAAATGACGAGCATGCCAGTGGATTCTATATATTGCCTGTATATTGTTTTAATATCAGAGCTCTCTCATCAGTATTAGCGGAGATATAAATTTTTTCCGATATCACCATTTCTCCGAGTTTCGGTTATAACTCGAAAACAAAAGAAGGTAGCCAAAAATGAATACAACTCTTGTTAGTTTCTCCGAAAAAGAGATCGAGAATGGGGTATCAGATTTTGTATATCTCCTCTGGTTCAAAAGTTGTAGTGCTAAAACATCGAAATATGTGCACCCTGTACATTATCATTTCTTGGGGTATTAAGTCAGACTTATTAAGACCTGCTTTTCTGAGAAATCCTTTACAGTTTTCTGAAATGAATAAAGATGGGTCTAAATTTTCATTACTGTGCCTGGATATATTAGAGAATGATTCGGGGCATTGGAGTTAAAAAAAATCTACATTATTATCAGATTGATCACTTAATGGAGGTAGACCGAACATCTCATTCTGAGATTTAGAGCAGGACTGTTCAAAATCTATGGCATTCACTGAAAAGTTATGTTCATTTAGAAAATGTTCACATTGTGACCCTATCGAATTTTGGGGAATATCAATTTGAAAATTATCATCATCATGGACAGCAGGAAAATGTTTACCCTGCGACTCTATCTGAGAATTTTGTATAAGATCAATTTGAAAATTATCATGATCACGGACAGCAGGAAAATGTTCACCCTATCTGAGAATTATAGAGAATATAAACTTGACAATAATTATGATCATGGACAGCAGGAAAATATTCTTGAGAATTTGAATGAAGAGAAGAGAATTCAAATCTGGAAACAGATTTTTCGGATGATATGGTTTAACATGACTATTCATTATCTGTTTAGGCAAGGTTTTATTGCTTAGACGACCCTCCATATTGCTGTCACGGAAGTCAACTCTTGGGGTAAGTGAATGAAGCTCGCGCTCGCTTCTAAGGCCGGGTCCAGACGGCTGTTATGCAACGTGTAATGCAACGCGTAATTCAAATTGCACCGTCTGGACGGCTCACAAATACACGGCGAATCTTCAACGCGAATACTTGTTCGCCGGCTATTCCACTCGATTTCTACAAACATGCCGATAAGAAAAGTTGCAGGGTTGGCATGGAATTTTCGCACGTTATAAAACCCAGTGGATTTTTCAAATTGATGAAACCCACTATTATTGGGTTTTTTGGGTTTTCTCAAAAATAGCAAATTTTCGGTTTAACCAACACATACAGGGCGTACCAAGTTCGACGGCCTATTAGGCGTTTCTGGAGAACTAGACTTATTTGAAATCTGAAAATTGGGATTATGATATTGTTTGACATTATCTACCGAGCTAAAATATTCTTGGAGCCTGACCACTTTCAGTTATACAGGGAGCGAAAAAAAAATTTTCAAAATTTTTTTTTTCTGTTTTTTTCTTTTTGAATTTGACAGAGTATGCAATTCTGAATACATTCGTACTCAAATCGTTGCATTCGTCAAAATACTTTCAAAAATATCGAGAAAAACTTGAAGAAAAAGAGAGAAAAGAGTATTCGGTATTATGTTTGTTATTCCCAATCTAGATACTTTAAGCACAAACCGTTTTCACATTTTCGAAATCAAAGACTGTGGAAATATTGTACATTTTTAAAATTTTGAAAAACTCATCACAGGGTGTTCCAAATGTTGGGTCAAAAATTGGGATCAAGATTGGCCCATAACTTTCGTTTTTCGAATTAAAACCCTATTTTTTTATGATTGCGTTGGATTGTATGCAGAAAAATGATGATAGTGTTCTAACATGTTAATGCTCCTAAAATTGATAATTCTTGAGTTATTTAGGATTTTCTGATTTTATGTGGTACGTAGCGTCAAATTCATTTAATCTGTATCATATCAACTATGACCTTGGTCATAGAAGATGAATTATTCCACTAGTGACACACACTTGAATACATCCGTACTCAAATCGTTGCATTCCTCAAAATACTTTCCGAAATATAAAAGAAAAACTTAACGAAAAAGGCAGATAAGAGTATTCGGTATAATGTTTGCTATTTCTAATCTAGATATCTTAAGCACAAACCGTTTTCACGTTTTTGTAGTCGAAGATAGTGGAAATATTTTACATATTTAGAATTTTGAAAAACTCGTCACAGGGTGTTCCAAATGTTCGGTCAAAAATTGGGATCAAGATTGGCCCATAACTTTCGTTTTTCAAATTAGAACCCTATTTTTTTATGATTGCGTTGGACTCTACGACGAAAAATGATGATGATGTTCTATCATGTTGATACCTCTAAAATTAATAATTCTTGAGTTATTCAGTATTTTCTGATTCCATTACGTACGTTGCGTCAAATTCATAAAATCTGTTTCATAACAACAATGATGAATGAATTAAAGAAAAAGGTGTGACACTAGTGAGTTATTGAAATAATTTATCTTCTATGACCAAGGTCATAGTTGATATGAAACAGATTTAATGAATTTGACGCTACGTACGACATAAAATCGAAAATTCCTGAATAACTCAAGAATTATCAATTTTAGGAGCATCAACATGTTAAAACATTATCATCATTTGTGTATGTACAATCCAACGCAATCATAAAAAAATAGGGTTCTAATTTGAAAAACGAAAGTTATGGGCCAATCTTGATCCCAATTTTTGACCGACCATTTGGAACACCCTGTGACGAGTTTTTCAAAATTCTAAATATGTAAAATATTTCCACTATCTTCGACTACAAAAACGTGAAAACGGTTTGTGCTTAAGATATCTAGATTAGAAATAGCAAACATTATACCGAATACTCTTTTCTCTCTTTTTCTTCAGGTTTTTCTCGATATTTTTGAAAGTATTTCCACGAATGCAACGATTTGAGTACGAATGTATTCAGAATTGCATACTCTGTCAAATTCAAAAAGAAAAAAACAGAAAAAAAAATTTGAAAATTTTTTTTCGCTCCCTGTATAACTGAAAGTGGCCAGGCTCCAAGAATATTTCAGTTCGGAAGATAATGTCAAACAATATCATAATCCCAATTTTCAGATTTCAAATAAGTCTAGTTCTCCAGAAACGCTTAATAGGCCGAACTTGGTACACCCTGTATACACAAAATATTTATTTGTGAATGTTCTCCAAGATCGTTTTATCATGGTTTATTTAAAAATTTTGAATTAAATATTATTTAAATGAGTATGATCTCTTTCCGAGTCCCTTTCACTATTGTGATTGATAAATAGAATGTGGTATTTTTCGTTTTCGTCGAAAAGCGGGCATTTTTGTACAGGAAAGTTTGAAATAAACAAGATGGAACAATTCTAACAACTGTCTATTAAGAAACCAGAGGAAAACTAGCTGAACCTCGAACTACCTTCCAGAAGCAAACTTTTTTTTTCAACTAGAGCGATTGACGACTTGTTTTCATTTTCTTCATCTTGGACCCAGAATTTGTGAAAAATGTGAAATTTTTTTCACAGTTCCGGTTCCGACGCAGTTCTTTCAGCTCTGCATAATTAATTTAACTGTGTCAAATCTGATGAAAAACTGAATATCCCCGAAAAAAACCATCAAAACCCGAAAAAAATCCAAAAAAAACATGGCACCCTGGAAAGTTGCGATAGCAGGTGCTGCGTTCATTTTCACGTACTTTAAAATGAGTGAAGACCGGAAAAAACGTCCATGATGGAAAACAAATGTGTATGGAAGAAGATCTTCATTATTATTTATTATTGGAATTGAAATCCCAAGAACCGAGTGGACAATATGAAAACTTCACCGGGATCCTGAATGTCACCCACGGATTTTGAATATATATTTTGAAATGAAAATGAAATAGAAATCTTTGTCCACGCATCATTTTGAATTTCATCTTGTGGTAATTCGGATTCCTTGAGTTCCAAATTACGTAGTCCTGCCCATAAAATTCAATTAACTCGAGAGATTGTTCGTCACTCCACAGCAAACGCGCGAATAGCCGTCCAAACGAGAACTGCGAGCGCCTTTGAGGTCGCGACAAAAACCGACACCCCGCGATGCCGTCCAAACGGATAATTAGCATTATGTTACGCGTTGCATTACACGTTGCATTACACCCGGCTTAAGCCGGGTCCAGACGGCTGTAATGCAACGCGTAACATAATGCTAATTATCCGTTTGGACGGCACCGCGAACATTACTGTAACGTTCGTCAGACCGTTCTTGGCTATCCATCGGGGTGTCGGTTTTTGTCGCGATCTCAAAGGCGTTCGCAGTTCACGTTTGGACGGCTATTCGCGAGTTTGTTGTGGAGTGACGAACAATCTCTCGAATTAATTGAATTTTACGGGCAAGAATACGTAATTTGGGAACAAAGGAATCCGAATTACCACAACATGAAATTCAAAATGATGCGTGGACCGAAATTTCTGTTTCATTTTCATTTCAAAATAAATATTCAAAGTCCGTGGGTGACATTTAGGATCCCGGTGATGTTTTTATATTGTCCATTCATTTCTTCGGATTTCAATTCCAATAATAAATAAAAATGAAGATCTTCTTTCATACAAATTTGTTTTCCACCATCGACGTTTTTCCGGTGTTCACTAATTTTAAAGTAAGTGAAAATAAAAGCAGCACCTGCTATCGCAACTTTCCAGGGTTCCAGGTTTTTTGGATTTTATCGGATTTTGATGGATTTTTTAGGGGATATTCAGTTATTCTTCAGATTTCATACAGTTTCAGTAATTATGCACAACTGGAAGAATTTTGTCGGAGCTGTGAAAAAAATTTCAAATTTTTCACAAATTCTGGTTCCAAAATGACGAAAATGAAAACAAGTCGTCAATCCCTCTAGTGGAAAAAGAAAGGTGAAGTTTGCTTCTGGAAGGTAGTTCGAGGTTCAGCTGGTTTTCCTCTGGTTTCTTAATAGACAGTTGTTAGAAATGTTTTATCTTGTTTATTTCAAGCTTTCCTCTACAAAAATGCCCGTTTTTTCGTCGAAAATGAAAAATATCACATTCTATTTATTAATCACGATAGTGAAAGAGAGTCGGAAAGAGATCATACTCATTTAAATAGTATTTATTAAAAATTTTTGAATGAACATTCACAAATAAATATATTATGTATGTTGGTTGAACCGAAAATTTGCTATTTTTGAGAAAACCCAATAAAAGTGGGTTTTATCAATTTAAAAAAATCCTCAGAGTTTTATAAAGTGCAGAAATTCTATGCCAACCCTTCAACTTTCCTTATCGGCATGTTTGTAGAAACCGAGTGGAACAGCCGACGAACAAGGAGTCGCGTAGAATATTCGCCGTGTATTCGTGAGCCGTCCAGACGGTGCAATCTGAATTACGCGTTGCAATACACTTTGCATTACAGCCGTCTGGACCCGGCCTCAAAGCTCCACATCCCTTGTACCCGGGGTGCGCCGCTCTCACTTCACTACAAAACGAAAGTAGCTTATGCGGCCCACCCACTATGCGATTGCCTGCTTTCCGTCGCCTCAATAGGAGAACGTAATGGGTCCCATCCACTATCAGTTTAACTGAAGTTAATCGTAAGGCCCACGATCTGGATCGCCCACATATTGATTAGTTAATCTTAAGATCTCGGACTGCAGTTGGCCCGGACTGAAGGTCTGTGGGCACTCTACAGGCGAGGATCGGAAGAGAGATCGCCGACCGACACAGATCTGTCGGACGGTGATCGCAGGTGCCCTCCGCCACAAACTGTCAGTTGGCCTGCAGGCTCGTGATCGTCTTATCTCCGATTCTGTTGTTCTCGTCAGTTTTTCGACAGGCCATTTTCATTCCTGCAGCGATAGTGCGAGATTGGACCGACGGTTATGGGTCCCATCCACTATCAGTTTAACTGAAGTTAATCGTAATGGGTCCCATCCACTATCAGTTTAACTGAAGTTAATCGTAAGGCCCACGATCTGGATCGCCCACACATTGATTAGTTAATCTTAAGATCTCGGACTGCAGTTGGCGCGGACTGAAGGTCTGTGGGCACTCTACAGGCGAGGATCGGAAGAGAGATCGCCGACCGACACAGATCTGTCGGACGGTGATCGCAGGTGCCCTCCGCCACACACTGTCAGTTGGCTTGCAGGCTCGTGATCGTCTTATCTCCGATTCTGTTGTTCTCGTCAGTTTTTCGACAGGCCATTTTCATTCCTGCAGCGATAGTGCGAGATTGGACCGACGGTTATGGGTCCCATCCACTATCAGTTTAACTGAAGTTAATCGTAATGGGTCCCATCCACTATCAGTTTAACTGAAGTTAATCGTAAGGCCCACGATCTGGGTTGCCCACACATTGATCAGTTAATCTTAAGATCTCAGACTGCAGTTGGCGCGGACTGAAGGTCTGTGGGCACTCTACAGGCGAGGTTCGGAAAAGAGATCGCCGACCGGCACAGATCTGTCGGACGGTGATCTCAGGTGCCCTCCGCCACACACTGTCAGTTGGCCTGCAGGCTCGTGATCGTCTTATCTCCGATTCTGTTGTTGTCGTCAGTTTTTCGACAGGCCATTTTCATTCCTGCAGTGATAGTACGAGATTGGACTGACGGAGAGAGCTGGACAGTAAACCAGGTTTCATTTCCGGATTTATTGAATTTTACCGAGCCTATCCCTGTTTATGGAGAATTAACGATGACGCGTATGCAAATAAACGGCTACGTACAACGTGCTATTAGAATTTCATTAGAAGACTGTGCCATTAGCTACAGTCGATGCGGTGAAAACAAAATCTTTTTTCCACTCTACCGATGATACCAAATCTATGAGTTTTCGGAAATCTTCATCACTCATTTTCAAATTATTAATCAAATAATCAAATAATCGTCTCAGTTCGCGGAGCAATGTCATATTGTGTCTCTATCTTGGAGGCACTCTTCCACCTAAAACCACCTTCAAAAATTGAAAGGAGGTAAATAGCACAGCGTTTCGGACGAAGCATGGTGGACAGAACTGTGTGAGATAACTGAAGTTCGCCTGCAGCCCCGTATTGCCATCGGCATTCCGCCTGCAGGCACTGGACGCATAGTGTGTACTACCATCAGGCCAGAATATGCAGTTTTGTACGGCCGCCTGCAGGCGGTTAACTGATAGTGTATGTTGCTGTGCGTTATTGGTCTTACGTTCTCCTATTGAGGCGACGGAATGCAGGCAATCGCATAGTGGGGCCGCATTAGGCCCACTATCTGGATCGCCCACACATTGATCAGTTAATCTTAAGATCTCGGACTGCAGTTGGCGCGGACTGAAGGTCTGTGGGCACTCCACAGGCGAGGTTCGTAATGCGGCCCACACACTATGCGATTGCCTGCAGGCCGTCGCCTCAATAGGAGAACGTAAGACCAATATCGCACAGCAACATACACTATCAGTTAACCGCCTGCAGGCGGACGTACAAAACTGCAGATTCTGGCCTGATGGTGGTACACACTATGCGTCCAGTGCCTGCACGAGGAATGCCGATGGCAAAACGGGACAGCAGGCGAACTTCAGTTATCTCACACAATTCTGTCCACCATGCTTCGTCCGAAACGCTGTGCTATTTACCTTCTTTCAATTTTTGGAGGTGGTTTTAGGTGGAAGAGTGCCTCCAAGATAGAGACACAATATGACATTGCTCCGCGAACTGAGACAATCTCATCTCGATTATTTGATTAATAATTTGAAAATGAGTGATGAAGATTTCCGAAAACTCATAGATTTGGTATCATCGGTAGAGTGGACACCCATTTAATCCAAGCAAACAGTGCTGAAAAAAGGTTGACTGCGTCATCTCCCGATGATCCCGACTCACTGTTTCTTACTTTTTCTGGTTCTTTTCGCAAATCACATAAAAAAATTGTTTTCACCGTATCGACTGTAGCTAATGACACAGTCTTCTTATGAAATTCTAATATCACGTTGTACACTTCATCACGTAGCTGTTTATTTGCATACGCGTCATCTTTAATTCTCCATAAACAGGGATAGCCTCGGTAAAATTCAATAAATCCGGAAATAAAACCTGGTTTACTGTCCATCTCTACCCGTCAGTCCAATCTCGCACTATCGCTGCAGGAATGAAAATGGCCTGTCGAAAAACTGACGAGAACAACAGAATCGGAGATAAGACGATCACGAGCCTGCAGGCCAACTGACAGTGCGTGGCGGAGGGCACCTAAAGCCGGGTCCAGACGGCTGTAATGCAACGTGTAAAGCCGGGTCCAGACGGCTGTAATGCAACGTGTAATGCAACGCGTAATGTAATGCTAATTCTCCGTGTGGACGGCACCACGAACGTTACTGTAACGTTCGTCAGACCGTTCTTGGCTATCCATCGGGGTGTCGGTTTTTGTCGCGATCTCAAAGGCGTTCGCAGTTCTCGTTTGGACGGCTATTCGCGCGTTTGTTGTGGAGTGACGAACAATCTCTCGAATTAATTGAATTTTACGGGCAGGACTACGGAATTTGGGACCAAAGGAATCCGAATTACCACAAGATGAAATTCAAAATGATGCGTGTACAGAGATTTCTGTTTCATTTTCATTTCAAAGTATATATTCAATATTCGTGGGCGACATTTAGGAACCCGGTGATGTTTTCATATTCACTCGTTTCTTCGGATTTCAATTCCAATAATAAATAATAATGAAAATCTTCTTTCATGCAAATTTGTTTTCCATCATAGACGTTTTTTCCGGTCATCACTAATTTGAAAGTAAGTGAAAATAAACGCAGCACCTGCTATCGCAACTTTATAGGGTTCCAGGTTGTTTTTGGATTTCCTCGTGTTTTGATGGATCTTTTAGGGGATATTCAGTTATTCTTCAGATTTCATACAGTTTCAGTAATTATGCACAACTGGAAGGACTGTGTCGGAGCTGTGAAAAAAATTTCACATTTTTCACAAATTCTGGTTCCAAAATGACGAAAATGAAAATAGGTCGTCAATCCCTTTAGTGGAAAAAAAAAGTGAAGTTTGCTTCTGGAAGGTAGTTCGAGGTTCAGCTGGTTTTCCTCTGGTTTCTAGACAGTTGTTAGAAATGTTTCATACTTTCCTGTACAAAAATGCCCGTTTTTTCGTCGGAACCGAAAAATATCACATTCTATTGATCAACCACAATAGTGAAAGAGTGTCGGAAAGAGATCATACTCATTTAAATAGTATATATTGAAAATTTTTGAATGAACATTCACAAATAAATATATTATGTATGTGATGTTGGTTAAACCGAAAATTCGCTATTTTTGAGAAAATCCAATAAAAGTGGGTTTTATCAATTCAAAAAAATCCACAGGGTTTTATAAAGTGCAGAAATTCTATGCCAACCCTGCAACTTTCCTTATCGGCATGTTTGTAGAAACCGAGTGGAACAGCCGACAAACAAGGAGTCGCGTTGAAGATTTGCCGTATATTCGTGAGCCGTCCAGACGGTGCAATCTGAATTACGCGTTGCATTACACGTTGTATTACAGCCGTCTGGACCCGGCCTAATGCAACGCGTAATGTAATGCTAATTCTCCGTGTGGACGGCACCACGAAAGTTACTGTAACGTTCGTCAGACCGTTCTTGGCTATCCATCGGGGCAGGGCCGCCGCCAGGGCCGGCAAACCGGGCAACCTGCCGGGGCGGCAAATTCTAGGGGCGGCAAAACAGCTTTTACATACTGACATTTTTCTTCTTCAAAATCGACAAGTCGCCTGTTTTTGAGTATGAGTTAAAAGGATGCCTGACTGAAATTTGAGGCAGATTAGATAAGTGTTCTTCATCTACTTGATAATACACATAGTAGAAGGATGTGGTAGTTCAAATGTCTGGAAACGGGAATTTATTTCGCTCACAGGTGGAAAATTTACATTGCGATACTGAGGTCTTTAGTGATTTCGCCCGTGGTGTCGAATGGGCTGATCTTATTTCCAGACCAAAAAGCCCTTATATGAGATATGAGGCCGATTTTCGAATTTCAAATGCAAACCCATATTTTTTTATTGCCGAGTCGGATTAAGCGGGAAATTTTTCATCCGAATTTTTCCGTCCATATTTTGGTCCTACATTCAGCGTTATTTGTTCAAAAATCCGGGACGTTCATTTTGATCAGGATTCAAAAATTCATATTCCGATACTGAGGTTCTTTGTAATTTTTGAACCCATCAGATTTTGGATCCAGAAAGGCTTATACGATATGAGAGGTCCAACTTTGCAATTTCAAATGCAAACCTCCTTTTTCAATTTCAAATTTAGATTCAGCGGGAGATTTTACATCCGAATTGGTTGAGCAAGAATTTTCCCATAGAGGCCAAAATATGATGGACACAATCGATTCCCTGAGAAAAATTACTGAGGACCTGAATATGAATTTTCTCATACCGGTATGAATAGTCTGCTTTATAGGGGCCAAAAATGGTCAATTTTTAGTTTCAACCAATTCTGATGAAAATTTTTCCCGCTAAATCCAAATCTGCAATAAAAAAGACTAAATTGCATTCGAAATGTCAAAATTAGGCCTCATATCTGGTATAAGGCCGTTTTGGTCCAAAAATCTGATTGGCTAATTCGAGCTCACATTAGCTGGATCAAATTTTTCAGTCCAGAACTTGGCCACCGTACCGTGAAAAATTCGAAAAACGAAAACAGTAAAAAAATCTACATGTAATCCGGATGTCTTGAATTTTTCTTACATGCGAGAGCTGTGTTGCCTTGGGCCCAGAAATTAGTAATAATAAAAATCCAGGACGCGCTAATTGTCTTTGAAACAAAATTGATTCATTTAACTTCTACTCAGAGCCGGGGCGGCCAAATTTTATTTTGCCGGGGCGGCAAAATGTCTGGCGGCGGCCCTGCATCGGGGTGTCGGTTTTTGTCGCGATCTCAAAGGCGTTCGCAGTTCTCGTTTGGACGGCTATTCGCGCGTTTGTTGTGGAGTGACGGACAATCTCTCGAATTAATTGAATTTCACGGGCAGGACTACGGAATTTGGGACCAAAGGAATCCGAATTACCACAAGATGAAATTCAAAATGATGCGTGGACAGAGATTTCTGTTTCATTTTCATTTCAAAATATATAATATTCGAAATTCGTGGGCGACATTTAGGAACCCGGTGATTTTTTCATATTCACTCGTTTTTTCGGATTTCAATTCCAATAATAAATAATAATGAAGATCTTCTTTCATACAAATTTGTTTTCCATCATCGAAGTTTTTTCATAGTCATCACTGAAGATTGGAATGCTGATTCGTGGTAGACTTATAGACGTGCTCTTGGGTTGATGTTGATTGGTTTCGGCAGGGGAGGCTGTGATTATGCTTTCTATGATACTTTCATATCTACTTTTGAATTCCTTGTAAACTCCGCTCTTAGTACCTATATTTGATGGTTTCTTCGGAATTGATGACGAGAATCTGCTCATAGAGTTCCTCTATGTCCCGCCATATCCTGGTTAAGTTTTCTTCGAGTAGTTTGTAGATTCTGGGATGTAGCTGCGACTTTATTCTTTCCCCGGCTCTCTTCATTTCTTCTTCGAATAAATTAAACTTTATTTGAATTTTAAGAATGGAAGGATGCTGGTAGCTGTCTTCTTCTGCCGTTGGGGAAGATTGAGGCCATGTGTCGATATAATTTTTGATATTCTGGTAGCACTTAGAAATTTGCCCAGGTAAATCTTGGGTGAAATAATAGTGTTCTTTGCTGAGAGATGCTTGAAGTTCAGTGTCGATCTCTTGAAATTGATTGAAAAGACTTGCGGCAACCGTGTATTTTTTCTTGAAGTACTCTTCTGTTTTTGCTGACCCATCTTTCTTCAGTGAGGACAATACTTTCTTGAGCTCCTGGCCGATCTTGATCTGCTCCTCTAGTTTTTGTTCCATTGTGATTAGATGAATCAGGATCACTGGAGCCTATCTTCTAGATTAGTTTCGAAAGTGTAGTTTGCAGGCTTGTTTTTGGGGATGGATTTCTTCTTCACGATGTTGGTGGCGGCTTTGGAGGGTTTCTTCTCGGGTTCTGGCTTAGACTCCGGAAGATTGCCGCTGGGCTGTTGGTGGATTTGGAGGGCTTCTTCTTAGGTGCTGGCGTTGACCCCGGAAGATAGCCGCTTGGAATTTGTTGGTGGCACTGGAGGGCTTCTTTTCGAGCGCGGGCGTTGGCTCTGGAAGGCTTCCTCGCTGATGCTTATGGTGGCTCCGGAGGACTTCTTTTCAAGCGCAGGTGTAGGCTCTGGAAGGCTTCCTCGCGGATGCTAGTGGTGGCTCTGGAGGGCTTCTCGGGCACTGGCGTTGACTCCGGAAGGCTTCTCGCAGATGCTTGTTGTGGTTCTGGAGGGCTTCTCGCAGATGCTGGTATTGGCTCTGGAGGGCTTCTCGCAGATTCTAGTATTGGTTGTGGAGGGCTTCTCGCAGATGCTGATAGTGGCTCTGGAGGGCTTCTCGCAGATGCTGGTAGTGGGTCTGGATGGCTTCTTCTCGGGAGCTGACTTTGATTTCGGAAGGCTTCTCCCCCAGTGCTATCGGTGTGGTCGAGATAAGGGTTGTAAATCCTTTTTTCGATCCGGCTCGAAGGACCAAAAAATGTTGTTTCTCTGTGCTCGAAACAACACTTGAAGATTGAAGGGCAAACTGAACAACCAGACTCAGAAGTTCAAGGGAATTCTTAACTCCACAGTTTGCCGTGAGGTGTAATGATCAAACGTTTGGTGAATGATAATTTTATTCATTACAAGCTAAGCTTATATACTAATCTAAATTAAACAATATTCCAACATTCGTCACAGGTAACCCACTTACTACCTTGGAGTCAGCGTTTTCCGCTCGATTGCACGAGAATTTAGCGTTGAATTTATTGGAATTTTCCATCGAGAATTATTCGAGGAATATAAATATGAATAATTTGAAAAAATGTTCGAATTTCGAACACCAATCTTTTGTTTTTTTTTTGTTCTACTACCTTTCAATAAACCCAATATTGTGTAATACATATTCATTTGATCGTAATAATTGTTCTTGCAAGTAATTAAAAAATCTGTGCATCATTCATGGCAAAAACGAATTGGTTCACCTCAATTCACTTCACTCAATGTCCATAAACACACACCACCACCTCAAAGAGTCTTTGAATGACTCCAATAAATAAAAATCCAGTCATTTCCATCACAAATTAATTGAATTATTCAAATATCCAGTTGTCATTCGAAATTTTTAAAACAAATCGCCTAGCGCCACCCAGGCTGGTGGCGAAATAACGAACCTAGAAAACAAGTAATTGTTTACAACTCGCAGCGCCCTCAACGGTAGTTGGAATCGCCAATAAGTTCAATTCACCAAACTGCCAAAACAAACATTTGCAGTTTTCAATTTTATCATTTCATCAATCTCTTGAAACCCTACTAAAAGTATTTCTTCATAAAAAAATGTGTTCGAGATTTTTATAATTTAAAAAAATAACCACGGGAACACTTCTTTTCCAAAGAAATTCACAACAGGTGCGTTCGGCAATAGCGGTGGTTCTAAAGGTGATTGTTGAACGCAGCTATTTTAAGACTTACATTTGCCTTTTAATGACGGATTTTTTGCTTCGTGTCATCACTGTTTTGAATAAAGTCACTGTCATGTTTCACCTCCATGGTCACTGTATTGTTCACAACTCGCAGCGCCCTCAACGATAGCTGGAATCGCCAATAGAGGGGGCGTTCCACTTGGCGATCACAACGCTCACGCTCACGACCGCTCTTTTCCCCATTCCACTTGCTTGCTAGCGTTATTATGTTAACTCAAGTGGAACGGATTATAGGGCGTTTTGAGCTGTCATGAAAGAAATGACAAGATTGAAAAAAGTAGAAGTCATTCTAAACAATAAATTCAATTAAAGTGTACAACAGTTAGAAATAGTATAATAAATATATATCTAAACTGTATTCTGAACGTCCATTTTCACTTTCACGCATCTATTGAGATAGGTCGTCACAGAAAATCGAAATATGTGGGTCGATTTGAGCTTGGAGGGAGCGATGATTTTGCCGCGCTCACAAAGACCGCGGTCGTTAAGTGGAACGGCTAAAGGAGCATTTTGATCGTTGTGATCGCCAAGTGAAACGGCCCCTATGTTAACTCAAGTGGAACGGATTATAGGGCGTTTTGGGTTGTCATGAAAGAAATTTCAAGATTGAAAAAAGTAGAAGTTAAGGGTTAGTTAGGTCATTCTAATTAATGTATTTAATTAAAGTGTACAACAGTCAGAAATATAATAATACATATATCTAAACTGTATTCTGAACGTCCACTTTCATTTTCACGCATCTATTGAGACAGGTCGTCACAGAACATAGAAATATGTGGGTCGATTTGAGCTTGGAGTGAGCGATGATTTTGCCGCGCTCACAAAGACCGCGGTCGTTCAGTGGAACGGCTAAAGGAGCATTTTGATCGTTGTGATCGCCCAGTGGAACGGCCCCTGAGAGAATGGACCTCGCTCCTAAAGCCCCACCACGTGAAGCCCGTGTTCCTGGGGTGCGCCGCTCTCACTCCACTCCAACTAGGCATGTGTCAGTTATAACGAAACGAAACTGAAAACCGTTTTCAGTTAGGAACCGGTACGAATCGATATCATCATCATCATCTGAAGAAACCGTTTTCGTAAAAACTATCCCTTTTCTCCGATAGAAACGCTTCAAGAGCGAGAGAGATGGCGCGGTTTTCTTCGAAACCTAGGGCAATCGTTTTAAAAACGAAAACGCAATAAAACCAAAACTTATCGAAACTCGCTTCATCTCTTTCCGCAGGTAAAAACGCTTCAAGAGCGAGAGAGATGGGACGATTTCTATCTTCGAAATCGAGAGCATTCGATTTGAAAACGAAGCACAGTAGAACCAAAACCCACCCAGATTCGCTTCATCTCTTTCCACAGGTAGAAACGCCTCAAGAGCGAGAGAGATGGGGCAGTTTTCGTCTTCGAAACCGAGAGCAATCGATTCAAAAACGAAAACGCAATGAAACCAAAACTTATCGAAACTCGCTTTATCTCTTTCCGCAGGTAAAAACGCTTCAAGAGCGAGAGGGATGGAACGGTTTCTGTCTTCGAAATCGATAGCAATCGATTTGAAAACGAAGCACAGTAGAACCAAAACCCACCCAGATTCGCTTCATCTCTCTCCACAGGTAGAAACGCCTAAAGAGCGAGAGAGATGGGGCGGTTTTCGTCTTTGAAACCGAGGGCAATCGATTCAAAAACGAAAGCGCAATGAAACCAAAACTTATCGAAATTCGCTTTATCTCTTTCCGTAGATAGCAACGCTTCAAGAGCGAGAGAGATGGGGCGGTTTTTCTAAGGTATCTACGGGGATCTGAATATACCTACTTTCGAATGCATTAGGACAATTATGATTTTAGTTAACGATAGTTAACGAAAAAAGGTGTCGCCTGAAACCGGAAAAAGTGGAACAATTAGCATTTTTAAATGCCGACTTAGATCTTAAAAGATTCAATAAATAAAAAAAGTGTTTATCTTATATGTATTATTCAGTTATTATATTTTGAAATTGAAAATAAGTGTTTTTTCTAAGAATCCCTCTGATTTTAAATGTTGCAATGAAATAAATATATTTAATTATTCTCTGATATTTTACTTATTTCATGATTAACATAAAAAGTTTTATTGCACCTTATTTGCTCTGTTTGGATATCGATTTTCAAAACCGGTTTTCAAAACCGTTTTCAAATCCTGAAAACCGTTATATATTACGGTTTGCATCAAAATCTGAAAACGCCCATCTCTAACTCCAACATTACAAATCGAACGCAGCTCATGGATACATCTATGCTGCATCTATGACTATTCTATGATTAAAGGTTATGACCAGAAACAATTTTCTATGGTTATAAGTTAGTAATTTTGATGTCTGTGGTAATTTTGTGCATAGATAAATAATAATTTAGTAGCTTTATTCGGGTTACAATTTTCAGGACAGTCCTAGGATCGTTCTTAAACTGCGCCGGACAGATGCGCATTCGCTTCGATACCTAGGACCGTTCTAGGACTGGTTCAAGTTTTGAAAAACCGAATGCATCAAACGATCCAAATATGAAAAGAAAAAATAAAAGCATTTCAGTTTTCAGCACGAGAAATATATCTTATCAACGATATCTTCATTGAAAATAATCGATGTCATCAAAATTCCGGCCAACAACCATCACGTAAAGCCCTTAAAAGCATGCACCCAGAATAATCCTAAAACAGTACCTGCCCAAGAGCGGGGACAGCTTTCGGACTGTTCTCGGACTATGTCAGGCAGTGAACTAATAACAGCTTTATTCGGGTTGCAATTTTCAGGACAGTCCTAGGATCGTTCTAAAACTGCGCCGAACAGATGCGCACTCGTTTCGATACCTAGGACCGTTCTAGGACTGGTTCAAGTTTCGAAAAACCCGAATGCATCAGACGATCCAAATATGAGAAAGAGAAAATAAAAGCATTTCAGTTTTCAGCACGAGAAATATATCTTGTCAACGATATCTTCGTTGAAGATAATTGATGGCATCAAGAGTACGGCCAACAACCATCACGTAAAGCTCTGAAAAGCATGCACCCAGAATAATCCTAAAACAGTACCTGCCCAAGAGCGGGGACAGCTTTCGGACTGTTCTCGGACTATCCCAGGATTATTCGTAAAAACCCGAACGCAAACAAGTCAGTCCTGAAACAGTCCCCAAAAAACCTGAACGCTAACTATCGCGAACAAATTTACTGCGCAAACTCCTGACAGTCTAGAACAGTAATTGTGTGAACCCGAATAGAGCTAACACATGGAAGGAGCGTAGAGAGAGACCCACGGGTACGTTTGTGAGATAGAAGAAAAACAGGTGATTGGGGGCAAAACATTGAAAAAGTTCTCTTGAGTCTATACGTGAATCGATGAATTTTTTAGTTTCATTTGGGTTTTTCTATATATTTGTGTGTGTAATTATCGTTATGGTGCTGAAATTATTTTTTACCTTTGATTTTTCATTATGGTAAAGGCCTATTCTGCATATAATTGTACACAAACAAAGATAAACAACAGGCAGTGGAATCTCATTTTTCACGTGAGTCTCTACTTATAATTATAGTTCTTGAATTATTATAGTAATATTAAAAATTCTGCAGGTTTTCCAGTGATTCGAAACATAGTTCCTATGGATCTTGGCAATGAAAAGAATAAGATCTGCTAAGAAGAAGGTTAAAGCAGAATTTACTTCTAATAAGAAGTTTGAGACAGATATTCCATCAACTATAGGTTGTTTTCAATTATGCAGTATTTTTATATTTTCTGGTTTGAAATATTTTCAGTTCTGATAATTACTTGGAGAATGGAAACTGATACCCCAAATTGTTCTGGAAAACCTCCGATACGAAAAAAAAAGAATTTTTCTCTATCCTATATTTATTGAACCTCTTGAATTGATCATTTTGCAGGAGGAGGCAATATTCTGCTTTGAAAACTGCAGTAGCCAAAATGGGCAAAAAAAAAATGAACTAGAGAGCAACTAGTTACGAACTTGAAAGAACTCATAATGCAAGTAAAAAATCAAACATATATTCATGGCCTATGAAGAATTATTGACAAATGCAAATTAATGCATGTGTTATAATTTTGTCTGGTAGTAGCCCTTTCAGAATTTATATTTATTTTGGCTCGGCTCACATAGGTGCCTCCTCTTTCTAGAAACCAATTTGACGGTATAAAAAAATTATATTCACTTTCTTTACTACATCGGGGGTAAGTAGTAATTAGTTAAGTATTCTTTAAATCTTCAATCTTGTAATCCAAATAAATTTCATGTTTTCAGATTTCTGGGTTGAATTGTCTTAAGTGTTCATACAACTGTTCTTCTTTCTAATAAATGAATAAATAAACTCAAATTTTCATCAAATAATGAACATTCTGAGCAGTTGAGAACATTTGCTCTTGCTCTCAACTTTTATTTCATATTTTTGATCAGGATCCTCTGAATAACCACCTTCTTCAAGTAGTGTACATTATTTTAGAAGTACATTTCAATAAAGGAATACATCACAAAAATAAAATCACCATCGAAACAAAACATACTATTCGACGAATGTTTACCAAATTAATAAAATTCAAAGGACAATAATTTTAAGCTTTGTAATTTATTTAATACTTATTCGGATTTGTAATTCAATTTGAATTATTCTTTCAGAACATTCATAGATATTCAAATTCTCTGTTCAACTTGAAAATAAATTTATTTTAATTATTTTATATTTTTTCTTATCAACCTCCTGTTTGTCCATGTGGTAATAGTTGTATTAAAAAATTTGATAGCATCTTAGGCTCAAAATTCGAAAAAAAAACATATACATTTGGTCAAGAAGATAAAGCGCTTCGAAAAAGCGCACGAAATAAATGCGTTCTGTTAATGATATTTATATTTGAATGAGTAAATTTTCAATCAGTGGCTTCGACTAATCAGTTTAAAGTACTGTACAATATGATATGATATACATGATATACAAACCTAAAAAATTAATAAACCATTGATAACGGAATAAACGCATTGTTGTGAACGAATATATTTTTACAGAATTTATTCTTTCAAAACGACAATTATTATAGGAACGTTCAATTTGTTGATAATTTCTTTAAATATCTCATTAATTTAATTCCTACAGACCACATAAAATGTTCAAAATTTCTCTTTCATTCGGAAACAAATTCATTCAACTTAAATTAATACTTTTCTGTTATCAAATTCTTTGCTAACCAACAGAATATTACAAGGAATTATAGTTAGAGTCTCACTATAAAAATCAGATGAGTGGGTACGTCAAAATTATTGTATAAACATTTCAAATTCAAGAAAAAACCCAAAATCTCCTCGAGTTCAGTTCAAACGCGGCGTTTCTTGCCCCGAATCAGCTGATTTTTATCTTCGTACCCAGCATTACGCCGCATCTGACGGTTAGACTCCTTCCATGTGTTATTAGTTCACTGATCCCAGGATTATTCGTAAAAACCCGAACGCAAAACAAGTCAGTCCTGAAACAGTCCCCAAAAAACCCGAACGCTAACTATCGCGAACAAATTTACTGCGCAAACTCCTGACAGTCCTAGAACAGTAATTGTGTGAACCCGAATAGAGCTAGTAATTTTGAAGTTTTGTGGTGTAAGTCAATTTTTCAATTTTGCTGTTGCAGGTATTTTGTAAAGATTTATGCAAATGAGTATTTTTCACGACGAAATCGAATTAGAAGATTTCGAATTTGACGAAGAAGAGGAAATTTATTACTATCCGTGTCCTTGCGGAGATAAATTTCAAATATCAAAGGTACTTCGTAAGTCAGAGTAGAAAGAATATCTAATCATTTCAATTTTAGGTAGAACTCCTTGACGGCGAAGAAATAGCAACTTGTCCTAGCTGTTCTCTTTACATACGAGTTATTTTTGATTTGGTGAGTGAAATACTAGAATATTATAAACGTTTAAATTAAAAACACAGGTTTGGAATCATGTTATACCGTTATATACCCCGTTATAGGTAATTGTCTTGACTGTGCCAAAAATCTCAAAAATTCATGAAAAATTCAGTAAACACTAACCTTGATATGCAGAACACGAATCTGTTTCAGATTTTTCGGTCGGTCTTGGTTTTTCTAAAAAAATTCTTAAAGTTATTGAAGGTTATCTCGACAAATTACTTCATTTTTCAAGTTTGTTTTAATATTTCAGAGTTCCGTGGCCTATTTTCATCATGAATACAAAATGCTCGATTTTTTCCTTAATTTACAGTCTTCTTTATTACTGAATTTCCCTAAAATGTGATGATTCCTTGATGTTTACATTCCGGTGATGTGACGGCCATTTCTACGTCATTCGACCTGACATTGCGCTGTTGAGCTAGAAAATGAAGATGGCCGTCACATCACTGGAATGTAAACAATAAGGAATCATCACATTTTAGGGAAATTCAGTATAAAGAAGACTGTAAATTAAGGAAAAAATCGAGCATTTTGTATTCATGATGAAAATAGGCCACGGAACTCTGAAATATTTAAACGAACTTGAAAAATGAAGTATTTTGTCGAGATAAACCTTCAATAACTTTAGAATTTTTTTTAGAAAAACCAAGACCGACCGGAAAAATCTGAAAACAGATTCGTGTTCTGCATTATCAAGGTTAGTGTTTACTGAATTTTTCATGAATTTTTGAGATTTTTGGCCACAGTCAAGACAATTACCATGTTATATTTAGATAATTTGTAACTTTTCATTTCCTCAATTTTTGCAGATGAGCCAATTTGTGTGAATTCAGTTTCAATGATTATTATTATGAATACTAATTTCATCATTAGGCAGATTTATAATACTTTTGGAATACTGAGTCTTTTGACTAAGTCTTACATGTTTTAATCAGTATCACATTCTAGTTATCATAACAAATATCATAGTAGCTATCACAGTATCACACTCCAGTTATCACAAAATCAATATCACAGACAGACTCCATCCCCAGTTATTGAATTCATAAGGAGTAGTGAACCAGTATAATATCCCAGTCCTTCATCTCTCGATCAATATGATACTTAAACTGATTTATTGAAATGGAGTTCACAGTACCATCACACAATGAGTCCCAGTTATATACTACCCTTTTACTTGAGAAGTTTATTCTCAGCTGTTTATTGCACTTTTTCTTAGAAAGTTTCTTATTATGCCCTCTTGTGTTTATGTCCTTCAATGTGGTGAGGCCCAGCTGGGACATTTTGGTCTGATAAAGTAAATTTTTCAGTTCTGGTGATAGTTTGGTTACTTTGATATCTTTTACATAAAAAGGATTCAATATAGACTGCATGTACTCAACCTTTAATCGTATGTATGATTTATGCAATTTAAGAATTATTTCCTTTGAGAGGTCTTTGAAACTAGTGGGAATGAGGTATATCAAGAGAGAGTCACCAAACACAAATACAGGCTTCACTTTATTAAAGGATCCTGTAATAAAAGACACCTCAACGTTGGTTGGATACTCGAGTTATCGAAACTATTTATGCATTGGATAAGCTCTTTATTAATGGGATGGAAGAGTGGACCAGATTGACATCAGTTGTGGTGGAGGCGTCAGCATTTCCACCCTGTTGAACCACAGTTTGGTTGGAACCGGTGCTGTAAATCAATCTGTTTAATAAATTTTTGGGGTATCCATTCTCTTTCATCAAACAGAATAAAAGTTTGAGGTTTTTTTTGTCTCAATGAGGGGTGTGAGATCTTCAATCAGATTTGGATATGGTTGGAATTTTATCTTTGAGGCAGGAGAAGAGAAATCTATTAGTAACAACGTTATACTTAGCAATTTATAAATTCTCTATAATTGAGAAAATATTAATTAGTTTATTGGTAGGTCCTGGTAGTATATAACCCTGAGCTGCCTAACGAATTGCACACAGATGCAAGTAGCGTTGGTTATGGAGCCTGTTTAAAAAAACATGGAAGTGAGAATGAAGTAGTCACGTGTTATAGTAGGTAAACCACGAAATAGAAGCTAGTAGAAGCTTTGAAGCACTTTCGAATGTATCTGCTTGGAATCAAACTCGTAAAAGTGACTGACTGTACTGCGACAGAGCAACATCCAAAAAAAAAAGGTCTTGTTCCTCGCATTGCTCGATGGTGGGTTTACTTACAGGACTTTAACTTCGACATAGTTTACAGAAAGGGTAGCAGTCTACCACATGTCGGTTATTCAAGTAATAATCCGATGCAACCCATCACAAAGGTTTCAAATCAAAAGTAGTCAGAAAGTGCAGAATCTTCTTAGCGAATTGAGGGACCAATTTGATCTCTATTTGATATTTCAAAAAGAATTATTATGGACCCTGCAACTTCATTTGAGAATACGACATTTCCAAAATATTTGGAATATGAGGACTATCGGAAACCTCAGAATTGAAATCCAAATAAAGTCAGAATGGCCAAGCGGTTCGTGGAAAATTCAACTGGTTCTGAACAGCAAACAGTACTGTGCAGAAATAAACGCACTGTGCAGAAATAAAAACACTTAATGTTTGGAATTCAAAGTTCAGTTCCATTGATGCAAGTGCTGAAAAACGAATCAAAAGACATAACATAACTTTACGCAAAAGATCGCAATGGGATCATGAGCGGGTTGCTGAAAGATTATCATCCACTGCAGACTCATATTAGGATATGTAAATAGAAGGAGAATAAATGGCGTTCAGGACAAAGTTGGTGATTCAAAGTTAATTCACAGAGACTCACAAATGCATTTATCCAAAATCGATTACGAGTTTTTGGGTCCATATGAGATTATTGAATGTTTGGAGAACGACGTAGGTTGAAACCAAGGCTGCAAAAGAACAGCTCAAAATGTTGCCATTGCAGTGAGAGCCGTTGTGCATCATGGAGGAAGTTCTTGAATTTCTGGATGATCAAGTCAAGAATAAGGAGAAAAACGAAAGAGAGTCGTATTCGGTTTCTAGGTCCTGATAGAGGTAGAACCGAATTATAACAACAACAACAAACGCACTTTATTGACCAAAAGGCCAATTGGCCATCGACAACATTTAGTCCTGCAGACAGGTGAATTTACAATAATTGAAATAATATGATTTCAGAAATGCCTGTCTGTTGATTAATAGTTTGACAATTTTCTTAACATTGAGTAAAAAAAAAAAAAAAGTCTTAACTATCTGGTAGTGAAACTAATTTTTTGATTGATATCAGCAACATGTATGCTCTCTTAGTTGGTAGGACTGTCCCTAAGCTCCTCGAGGTGTTCCCTGATAGTTTTCAGTGGGTATCTTGCTCTTGAGATGGAATGCTGGTTTCGTTGGTTTAAGTAGTGTTGTAGTATCTCCCAGTTGTGCGGCTTTTGGGCGAATTTTGTGGATAGTTTTCTCAATCTGTCCCCAATAGGTTCAATTTTAAGTAGACTATATAGCATTGAGTTTGGAGGGTTGTGCAATGGATTGTTGGGATTACGGATTTTTGTTATTTTCCTCATTGATATTGTTTCTGCTATTTGCAGTTGTCTTCTCATCGTTGGTTTTCTACAATTCAGGTATAGATTATGGCCATAGTCAAGAAGTGGTCTGCATATACTTTTATATATTTTGGCGGCAGTTTGTTTATTTATACCCTTATTTTTGTAAGTAAGGCAACGGAAAACCTCGGCTCTTGAAAGTACACTCTTCTTAACCGAGTTGCTGTGGTGTTTGAAATTTAGCTTTTGGTCGATTAAAAAGCCCAGGTATTTTATGTTAGCTCTAGGCAGGATGTTGTGTTGGTAGATTGTTATGTTGGGAGAAGAGGTAGTAATATTGTGGTTGAATATCATTAACTCGGTCTTGAGGGGATTCAATTGTAGTTTCCATTTTTCTAACCATACCAGTGTAGCATTTGTTAGTCCTTGTAGAGATTTTATCACCTGTGGTAGGGTTCGCTTATGGGAGACTAATGCTGTGTCGTCTGCAAACTGAAGTATATAGTCGCAGTCATCCACGGAGGCAGGCATGTCATGGCAGTAGGCGTTATAGAGAAGTGGTGACAGTGGTGAGCCCTGTGGTAGGCCTTTTTTGATTGTAAAGGATTGAGAAGTGCAGTTCCCTAGTTTTACCCTTAATTTTCTGCCAGAAAGGAATTCTCTGATGATTCTTAATAGATATGTTGGGACGTTGAGTTTCTTGAGCTTGTAGAGTAGCCCCTTGTGCCACACACTGTCAAAAGCCTTTTGATATCCAGAAACAAGGCAGCGGATTTCAAGTTGTTCAGTTTGGCAGTTTGTACATTTGAAGATAATATAGTAAGTGGATGAAGTGTTGAGCAGTGTGTTCTGAATCCAAACTGGTACTTGGGTATATGATCTGCAATTGCCTCCAATAGTTTATTTTTTACTATTTTTTCAAAAAGTTTTCCAATGTTCGGAAGCAGCGTTATTGGCCTGTAATTGTTTATTTTCTTGCGGTTACTATTGGATTTAGGTATAACTATGATATCTCCTTTTTTCCATTCTGGTGGAAAATTTTGATTGTTTAGGCAGAACTCGAAGATGGTTATTATAAATAGGTGGATATCTAGGCTTAAATTTTTTACTACCATCCAAGATATTGAGTCGGGACCTGGGGAAGTGTTTTTTTGTTTTTTGAGAATGTCAAAATATTCTTCTTGGCTGACTGTGACCTCGCTTGCTTCGATAGAATTATTTCCTAAAAAATGTTCATGCCAGTCATTAACCATGGAGTCAGTGTTCTCATCACAGTTGTCCAGTGGAGTATCTTCATATAGTTTGGAAAAGTGTTCTCCGAATAACTGTACTTGTTGGGCTTCGGTGTTGTAGGTTATTCCGTTTTCTTCAATGGTTTCGATTCGGAAGGACTTTTTGTATCTCGAAAGTTTTTTTATTTCTTGGAAAAATTGTTTTCCTTGGCAGTTGTTGATTTGGTCGCATGCTTCCAGCCATTTGTTAAGTTTATATTCTTGGATAAGCCTATGTATGTTCTTATTATATCTGTTTATGTGTGTTTTGAATTCTGGTATTGGATTGTTTCTATATTCTCTATACATTTTTCTTCTATTTTTTATCAATCGCATAATATAAGGTGGAAGTTCATGTGCCTGAAACTTGATTGCCTTTTTGGGAGTGTTATTTAATGTGGTGTCTTCTAGTACTTTTAGGAATTCCGAGATCGTACTTCTATCAATTGGTCGGAGAACCGAATTATTTATCGATCTTAATTTGATTTTGCATTATATCGGTTTCTAGGTCCTGTTAAAGGTAGAACCGAATAATGATTGATTATTATTTTATTTTGCATTATCTCGGTTTCTAGGTCCTGTTAGAGGTAGAACCGAATAATGATTGATTATTATTTTATTTTGCATTATCTCGGTTTCTAGGTCCTGTTAAAGGTAGAACCAAATAATGATTGATTTTTGATTTTATTTCGCATTATCTCGGTTTCTAGGTCCTGTTAGAGGTAGAATCGGATAATGATTGATTTTTATTTTATTCTGCATTATTTCGGTTGCTAGGTCCTGTTAGAGGTAGAACCGAATAATGATTGATTTTGATTTTATTTTGCATTATGTCGGTTTCTAGGTCCTGTTAGAGGTAGAATTGAATAATGATTGATTTTGATTGTATTTTGTATTATCTCGGTTTCTAGGTCCTGTTAGAGGTAGAACCGAATAATGATTGATTTTGATTTTATTTTGCATTATCTCGGTTTCTAGGTCCTATTAGAGATAGAACCGAATAATGTTTAATTTTGATTTTATTTTGCAGAGAGAGAGAGAGAATGCTTTATTGGCTGAATACCAGACAAAGAGCCATTGACCTTAGGTCTTTCAGCTCATGTAAAATTAATTAACATTGCAAATATTACAAAAAAAAAAAAAAGAAAGAAAGAGACAAAATTATTGGTTTCCTTTATAGTCTTCTTCGAGTTTCTTCATTATTGTAGAAGTTGGAAACTTCCTTGTAGGGTTGGGATGAGGATCTTCTTGGTAAAGTTGAGTGATGCTCTGATTATTTGTGAGTCTTGTATAAAATTTAGTATTCAATTTCTTTAATCTTTCTGCAATTGGTTCAATTTTCGTTAACCTGAATAGGAGTTCATTAGGTGGGTTATACAATCTGTTATTGGGATGTCTTATCTTTGTGATGATTCTGAGCGCTATTCTTTCTGCTGTTTCCATGTTTTTCAATGCGGGCTTTCTGCAGTTGACAAAAATTGGATGAGCATATTCCAATATAGGACGACAAATTGTCTTGTACACACGTGCTGCATTTTTTATGGAAAGTCCTTTGTCCCTTACTATTAATTTAGAAAAATGGTTTGCTCTTGATACTGTTCGCTTTTTCATTATATTAGTGTGCATGTTAAAGTTCATTTTATGGTCAATATGCACACCTAAATATTTTATACAATTCAGAGGTACTTTTTGTTGTCCACTAATGGAAATTTTAGGAGAATTACTTGATATTCTATGATTAAAAATTATATATTGTGATTTTTTGGGGTTGGGCTTCAAGCGCCATGTGTGAAACCAAATTTCTGTCCTATCTACTAGTTGTTGCAGGCCTTCTATGCAGTCTGGTAGGTTTTTCCTATGGGATATTAGGAGTGTGTCGTCTGCATACTGTAGCATGTATTGTATGTTATCCCTCATATGGTTGAATATGTCGCTGCAATATAAATTGTACAGCATTGGTGATAGAGGTGATCCTTGTGGCGTTCCTTGCCTAGGAGTGAATGTGTTGGATATTTGATTGTTAATTTTGTCACATAATTCTCTATTCTCTAGGAATTCCTTAATTATATACAGTAGATAATTTGGAGTTTTCATTCTGTGTAATTTAAAAAGAAGTCCTTTGTGCCATATGCTGTCAAAGGCCTTGTTTATATCCAAGCTTATTACGGCTGTTGTATGTTTTTTTAAAATTGCATTTTGTGTATTCGACACTAAAATGGATAGTGGATGTGTTGTGCATTTTCCGTCCTGGAATCCAAATTGAAAGTTGGGAATTTCCTTTTTTGTTATATCTGCGAACTTTGCTTTTATTATCTTTTCAAAAATTTTTCCCAGTACTGGTAGCAGTGTAATGGGTCGGTAGTTGCATGGTGAAGAGTGGTCTGTATTGGCTTTAGGGATTGTTATGATACATCCTTTTTTCCATATGCTCGGATATATTCCCCTGTTCAGACAGTATTCATATATTTTGATAATATGTTCATGTATATTTAGTGATAGCCGTTTCATTATTTTCCACGGAATACAGTCTCCTCCAGGGGCACTGTCTTTAAATTTGTGGATGATCTCAAAGTATGATTCCTTGTCAATTCTTTCATTTATTTCCTCTTCTGCCTCTGGTGTGTGGAAAAATGTTTCATACCACTTGTTAATAGCTGTCTCGTTAATTTTGTCATAGTCCTTGTCTTGGTATTCAAAGTTCCTCTCATACTCTTTGGCGAATAGTTCAACTTTTTCTTGATCTTCAGTGTACTGTATATTATTTACCGAAAGTGGAGGTATATTATTGTTCACTTTGTATTTGGACAGTTTTTTTATTTCTTGGTAAAATGTTCTTCCTTTTGAACTGTTGATTTTCTCACATGCGTTGATCCATTTATGTTCCCTATATTGATGTATCATTCTTTGAATATTTTTATTGTATTCGTTTAACTTTTGTTTGAACCTGGGGTTTTTGTTCTGACAGTAGTCTCTATACATTTTCCGTTTATGTTTAATTTGTCTTAATATATATGGTGGGAGTTCATGGGTGAAGAATTGGTGATTTACTGTTGGAGTGTTGTTTCTGATGGATTTTGATAGTGCATCATTGAATAACTTGATTTGTTCCCTATCAATTCCCTGTTCTTTGTTATGTATTATGAACTCTTCGATTTCGTTGCTTATCTTCTCTATATTACTTTTATTATAGTTATATGTGACTTTTTTGTTTTCCTCTTGTGGTTTTTTTCCAATGTCAAATTCTATGAGAATTGCCAGATGATCTGAACCTAAGTCTGGAACCAATTCAACTTTTATGAAATTCTTCTTTAAGTTGGAAGTATGTAATATCAAGTCAGGGGTGCTGTCTGTATTGTTATCCATCAGAAATGTGGGTGCTGTAGAAACCTTCATGAATTGATTGTTACATAAGAAGTTGGATAATTGCTTATTTTTTGCTTTATTGACATTGAAGTCGCCGATAATTATTGCGTATTTGTATAGAGAGGCTTTGGTGAATATGGTTTCTTCTATTTTCGACCAAGGATGAACATATACCAAGAACACGTGGAGTTTTTCGTCTTTGAATGGTATGGCGTAATGCAAGATCTCATTTTTCGAATTGTTGATTGCAGGGGGGTTTTCTTTCTTCATTTTAAGGCCTGGGTGACATTTAACTAAACTTCCTCCTCGGACTCTGAGATCCTTTTCTCCATCTTTTTTTATTATGCTCCAGTTTCTGTATTTAATTTCTTGATCTTGTCTGATTTTAGTTTCTACAAACATAGCCACTTGTATATTGTTAGACTCTAAGTAGTTGTTTATCAAGTCTTTCTTTGGTAGGTAACTGTTTATATTGTTGTATATAATTTTAATTTTAGAGTTGAACTTGCTTATTATTATTGCTGTCTATGGGTTCTGTAGGTGACAAGGTTTCTGGATCCTCCGTGTCGAACATTAAAATGTAGATCCTGTTACCTGAGAATACAGCAGTTGTATCAATGCTGTATTGGTTCAAGAAACGTTTCTTCAATTTCTGTAATAATTCTTCTCTGTTCGTGTACTTTAGTTTGTTTAATTTTCTGATGTAAGTGTTTATGATCTCATCATGTATAGTTATTGGGGAGTGTATTCTTGATTGCTTCTTGTTTAGTTCCTCTATTTCACGTGATTTCTTGTTTAGTGGCTTGATGTTGGCATTGGGAATCCCGTCAATTGGTTTCCTCGGGTGATTGGGGAACCTCCAGGCTTGGTGATCTTCGGCTCCACAGGCTAAACTTTTTGGGGGCTGATTCGATTTGCACGTAGTTGTTTTATGCGCACCTTGGCATTTTGTAAATTGTAGTTTATTGTTACAGTTGTCTTTGGTATGGTCAAATTTAAAACAATAGTTGCAAGGGATTGGCTTTGGTTCAGGAGGGTTACTTGGATATACTGCGTAGTGTCGATTTTTGTAGAATAATCCGTTATTGAGTAACTCTTCAGATGTTTTCGCTTCCGCTGTAATTATGCGTATGTAGCCTGTTGGGGTGTTGAAATTTTTGGATATGATTCTTTTACAGTATCTATGTCCCATTTTTTTATCATTCAGGTACTCACTTATTTCTTCGTTTGTTATGCTTTTTTCCATTCCTGAAATTACTATAGAGTATGTTTGTTGTGGTTCGTTTTTTTGTTTGTGTTGATTTCTGGCTTTAGTTTCTTGGTATGACATTATTTTATTCTCCTCTTTCAATTCATCAAGAGCCTTTTGTAAATTTTCTTTAGTGTTGTTAGATTTTAATAGGTAACCTAGTTTAGTTGTGAGTATAACATCTGTGTTTCTTGTGATTTTTGTGTTCCAAACCTCTGACATTTTGAGTCTGTCCTGTATTTGTTCTTTGTTTACCATTATGTAAAATAATTGAGAATATTCGGTATTTTGAATATCCCTCATTCTTGTGGAGAAATTTTTGGACATTGTTTTGTTTGAGTGGTTTATTTGTTGACTTCCATTTGAATTTGTGGATTGTTTGTGTATTGTATTTGACATTTGATTTGTTGGCCGATTAACGGGAGGAATTTCAGTATGAGTGGTTATGGTTTTTTGTTGTTGTTTATCTTGTTTTGTTTGTTGTCCAGGTGCTGGTTCTTTATGTATGTTTCGTTTCTCTCTGTGAACTGGTATGAACTCATTGTTATCTCTGACATCTGGACTTTTCACTCGGAATTTTTTCGCGAAACCCATTAATTCCGCTACTTCGTCGTCAGATAAATCCTGAATTGTTTCATACAATTCGGCCTCGCTTGCGGATCTTTTGTTACTTCCCCCAGGATCCACTTCCATTTCCAAGTTTGAAGTGGGTTTATTCGAATTTGCTTCCATAAATTAGAATTTAAACTGAAATAATATAATTTCACTTCTATCGTCGCAAATATAGTCTTCTCGATAAGAAACACGTGTGGTTCGTACCGATGCTTGGCGCAGACTGGTTTATTTTGCATTATGTCGGTTTCTAGGTCCTGTTAGAGGTAGAACCGAATGATGATTGATTTTGATTTTATTTTGCATTATGTCGATTTCTAGGTCCTGTTAGAGGTAGAACCGAATAATGATCGATTTTGATTTTATTTTGCATTATCTCGGTTTCTAGGTCCTTTTAGAGGTAGAACCGAATGATGATTGATTTTGATTTTACAGAAGTAACTCGTTCAGTAGAGGGAGTTTGTCAAGTCTTTTATTACTGCCCAAAGGGGTAGATGTTGTTTTGGTATTTTTCAGATGAGGCATTAGCTGAAGAGGGTGCCGAGACCGTCACCTCTGTCAGGTTGGCCGTGTTAGAAACTTGAGAATTTGAAAAGAGCCGCTGCCGGTAGTGAAACAGTTTTTCCACCTGGATGAATAGTCACCGATGCTTGGTATCCAGGGCAACGGATGCAGACGGTCAGAAAGAAATGTTTGAGGAATGTGCTTTGGTAGAAGCTGTGTTCACTCTCGGAGATCATGCTGCTCAGATTACTCGTTTTGGATTTTTGTAATCATCGAAGTTCATTAGAAATTACAATTCTGCAAAAGTTTTAGTATAATTTCTGATAATATATTGATTGAAGGAGTTGAAAGTATTTAATAGCTCTTGCTTGCCATCCGATGGAATTGTCAAAATCAAGTCATCTACATATTGGTACAAAAAGAAAGGGCGAAATGATAAACAATCCACACAAAATCTGATGAGTACAGGCATGGCTTATGAGGCGCGGACGGGGCTAAGGTTGCTCCCCATATGACATCCAAAAATTTGTGAAAAAAATTCATCCTTGTACTTGAAATAATTTGAATCAAAAAGAAACTTCAAACTTCTGATGAACTCCTCAAGTGGAATGTTGGTAACTGAGCAAATTTGTTCCCATTCAGTGTTGATCGTATTTCTCATTAAATCCCAAGAGATGTTTGTGAAGAGACTCACTGCATTCAAAGATACCAATACATGATCATCCCACAACACATAAAACAAAATATAAAATGTATTCATATCCTTGTAGGGGCGAATGCAGAGGACAGTAGAAAGGCAATTAATCTGGGTAATAAAGTAGCTTCAGAGTTGCTCAATTCGGAAATTTCAATTATTATCAAAAATATCAAATCTTTGCGTGCTAACTTAGCTAAGACTTTTGCTAGGTTTGAGTCAGTGCTTCCTGAACATATTTTAATCAAGAGATAATGTCAAACAATAACATAATCCCAATTTTCAGATTTCAAATAGGTCCAGTTCTCCAGAAACGCCTAATAGGCCGTCGAACTTGGTACACCCAGTATATGTATTATTATTATTTTGTGTTGACATAGCAGATGCTCATTGCTCGTCATTTTCTCCATCAAATTTCATTTGTGAAATGATGTTTTGATTTAATTTTGGGTTATTTAATAATTAGGGTTGTTGAATTATAATATCAGCTGAAATTTATAAGTTTTTCTTTGGGTCTGTGGCCTTTTTAGTTGACTTTTTTTACGCTTCGAATCTTCCTGGAATGTAGGTTCTTCTCCCCTTGAATTGGTAGAAGGAGATGTTGGGCTGATCTGGTCCGTTTCTGATTTATAGACAAATTCTAATGGCTCGCTGACACCAAAACCGGACGATGGCGGACAAAACTTCGTGGACCAGTAATATTATCGCGTCATTGTCCGATTAACCGAAAAACGGATGATCAATCATCGACTCCGAATTTGTTAGGATTTCTAGCTAGTTTGCTGGCAAGATTTTCCGATATACCGATGTTCTGGAAAACTGACGAAAATCCGATCAGGTTCGTAGTCGACGATTGATCGTTTTTCCGCCTTATCGGACAGTGACGCAATGACGGTCGGGTTTGTGTACGCTCTCTCTGTCTTTGACAAGTATTTGATTCGAGCTTCAAATTTCGGCTGACGTCGCATAAGGTTACTACTTGTCCCTGCAGTTTTGTCCGGAAAAATCGGATTTGGTGTGAGCTAGCCGTAAGTGTGGAGCGCTCGTAATAATTCGTTCAGAAATGTATCGAATTTGACTCATGTTAACAATAATAATAGTTTTTAACGAAATTTTCAAGGTTAAAATTATCTATTAACTTTTATACGTGGGCTCAATATGCCTGAAACATCCTGAAAAATAAATATATTCCATTCTAGGCTGAATTTACTGAACAGCAAAGTGAAGAAGGAACCCTACGTGATCATTTGAAGAAATTAGAAATTGACAATTAATTTCAAATGGCATCCAGAGGCCGAGGAAGAGGTCGTGGGGCAAAACGTACTTTCAATAAGGACCAGTTGAATGCTCTTGGTGCTGGAGGAAACGAACCACTTTCCCAACTTTCAGATCCTCCGCTTCTCTATACACCTCTTCACAGAAGTGCAGCAATTCTAGAGGTAGGACTTCAATTATAATGTTAAAATTTAGCATTCCCTTTTTTCAAATTTTTAGTCGTCATATTTTGAGCAATTTTGTAAGCTTAAATCTCCTCTACCTCAGGGGTAAGAGTTGTCACCTTCAAATTCTTGATAGGGGGTGAGCTATAGAGCAAAACACAACTTTATGCGACCCTAGATGGAACTAGCCCAAAACCAGTATTCGATCCGACAATTTGTACCTGAGACCTATGTTTATTTGTTTTGTTTTGAATTTTTATCGTCATGAAAACTATACCTGGAAAAATACCTTTGAGAACACTAATTTATGGATGCATTTCTCACAAATCTAGGAATCCTAGAGCCCATTTTCATTATTTTCGTGATAAAAATCAAAATGTTTATCTAACCAACAAACTAGAAATCGTAGAGCCAATTGATAGACGTAAATCCTGGGAGCATGTATTAAATATAAAAATAGAAAGCTAATGTCAACACGAAAACACACTCTTTTCAGGAAACAGCTGACCGGCAAATGCAGCGCCACCATCGGTTATCATTTTGCCCAATACCTCAACTTAATATATGAATACTACAGATCCAAATTCTTATTATTCAAGTACTTACAGGGTATTCATACTTAGTGTATGTAATGTACAGTCTACATGAATTCAATAGAATGTGACTGCTATTTGTTTAGAATTTGATTTACTCTCCGTTTGTTCACCATATGCAAGACCCTATGATTTATCCTTAAAACAAAACCTAACTAAGGCTGTCTCAAAAGTCAAAACTAGAATTAACATCAAACTAAAATGATGCGGCACTTCATGCGGATACTATGTAACCACGCTTTGATGTTCCGTTTTAGGGCACTGGTTGATTAAACAGCCCACATGTTAAAATGAGCAACGCTCAATTGAACCATACGATGCCTTCAATCTCGGGCACAATAAGATCTGCACCAAGTCACTGGCTACCAGTTCTAAGCCATATTCCACCTCCAATGGTACCGAGATCCACTGCACTTGTCAAAGAGTACAACGAAATTCTTTATAACCCTAAACTACCAATCAACACAGATATCGATGACATTGGAAGGAATAGGCTGCTCTCAAGAAAGCCCCCTATCAAAACAGCTGAAAAACTGGCGACCACTAACTTTAAACTAGTAAATCATCCGAACCTGAACTTCACAACATGCCATGCATAACAACAACCCCAGCCGGTTTCGAACTACCTCCTTAGACATGGAATTAATGGCGGTATTCTGCTTTCATCTGTGAGCAAATCTGTAGCTTTTCATAAGTTTACAGGAAAATTACGATTCTCGACGCTTTCTACAAATCTATAGCTTACCGGTGATCGGAAACATATCGAAAGGAATATTGTGAGGTTATGTCGAATGGTTTGTTCTTGTCACAGAATATAAAATACTTTTCTATACTCAACTCCTTTGTGTTTCCTTTTCGCACTTCGGCTGTAAATTTCTCTTTCTCGTTAAAACGAACACAAATTGTACATGAATATATCCAATAATCAATACTTACGATCCAATATTATAGAAAAATTAATTCTATTTTTTTATCTTATTACGAAATAGTTCAAAATTGACATTTCTAATACTACAGCTACAGAAAAAACTTTCAGAATTTCAAAATGTACGAATCTGTAAGTCAGCCACATACAGATCAATCGTACGCTACAGATTCGGAGCTTACAGAGAATAAGCAGAATACCTGCGGCAGGGCTGCCGCGAGCTTCGAACGAAATGTACTTTAGTTATCGAAGAAAATGTACTGTAATGTACTGTACAGACAGAATACTCTTGAAATAACGCCATCTGCTGAACTTTATGGAAAACTTCTGTTTTCCAATCTGTTAAGGTATGGCTGAATGCGTGTATAATAATAATAAACCAACAAAAAAACAATAACGGAGTAATTTAACCTGAATATTTCTTATTTTCATATATTCACAAAAAATCGGCAGTCTTCCTTTTTTTGAAATAATTCATTGAATGGAAAATTCAATTTCGTAAAATGATTTACAGAAATAAAAAAAGTTTAATTTGTTTTCTAGTTCTAATTTAGTTGAAATAAAATTTTATTAAATGAAGGAATGTATTTTTCTGTTCTATGAATGATATGTGGAGAATTTGTAAACATCATAGAGATAGTATAAGAGGAGGAGCGATTTCGTAACTAAAACGGGACCAGGTCCGCCACATTGGTACGACACATTTGTCAAGCGGTCGTTAACCCTGATGTTTCGTGTTCGGTTGTGAGTTTTGTGAAAATTATTTATATTTGAAGGACAATCTTTGTAGAACTAATTGAACAAAATGGTTTCTTGTGCTGTGCGAAGTTGCTGTACCCGGGATGGCGTGGATAAGAAGAAATCATCGGGAATTACATTTCATAGGTTAATATCAACAATGTACAGGGTCGGTTTAAGTAGATTTGATGTCTGATACTAGAAATTCCTTTTTATATTCATTTAGAGATTTGAAGAATAAAAAGGGTCTTCAATACCCTTCAGAGGATGTCATCAAAATTTGCTTAAAGACCGAAAAAATCATGGAGCGAGAAATCATTATAGCTGGTCAAAACTGTGTTTCAATTGCAACTATTAATAATAGGATATTTAATGAATTTGTTTCATCAAACATCTTCTCATTTTTAATTGATCACAATTTTGATCAGTTTTTTGGATAATCATCGATTATTATTGATCAGAAGCATAATAAAGAAATATTACAATATAAGAATGATTTCTCTCTTTAAGTATAAAGTTGACAAATCAACTAGTATTAGGCACCAAAATAACAAAATTGTACTGTTTAAGGGACAGTAAAACTGTTAATTGGGTAAAATAGGTGTACATATTTTAATATATATATATATATATGTTTATCTACTCGTGTATATATCCTTGAAACCAAAGAAACGGTAGGTATTCTATAATAAAAAATCTAGCTGTTATTAATATAAGGAAAAAAATTGTTGATCTTCCACCTATACAAAGTGAGTCATGATGGAAGAAGTAGCTCAATATTTGAAGGAACGTTAACGAGTACAACTTCCAAAGATGTTATTGAATATCACTAGTTGTTTCTGCTAATTAAAGAAGACAAAATTTCCCTTAACATTAGAAAAACTCAGAAGAATTCAATCTCCATTAAAAATGTTCTCAAAATAAAATAAGTATTGTTTTAGTATATAAACTGTTGAAATTCATTTTTATTTTATGAATGTTAAAAATCATGATGTTTATTCTGCTTCATCCATAAATTAGCCTGTAATTTATTTACTCCGACCCTGTCCAATTTGTGGTTCTGTGGCCGAAACCGCCACATTGGTACGACACTTTGCCCCGCCCAGTGGACCCGTTTTATGTGGAAATCGTTGAATGCAACAGCGTCTCCTTCTATACTATCCCTATGGTAAACATATTCATGGCAATTCACATGTAACCACATGATTCAGTAGTCAGTACCATTAATTTAAGGAAATAAGTTGAAGATGTATGTATGAATGTAGTGTCAAAGTACAATTCGAGTTCATTTTCTGAATTGTACTAGAAAGCATATTTTTCTGATAAAAATGTACTTTTGTATTTTCCTGTTGAAAATGTACTGTAAAAAGTACAATTGTACTGTAACGGCAGCCCTGACCTGCGGCTATGAAAGGCAGACGATCCGCCACATCACGGGACATTGCAAGCTGAGGGTATATGGGGGCCATCTAAATGATTTACTGGCAGACTCAATTGATTATATTAATAATTTAGTAATTCAACTGTGAATTATGTTATCATGTTATATGGCCACGTTTTTGTCATGAAGATAAATGCTTCCGTGAGTATTTTTCAGTGTAGTTGTCAGGTTCATTAAAAATTTACAAACTGTAGTATTCATTTTGTCTTTCAATTAGGAGAAAGCTCACCTTTAATTTATTGAGAATTTATGGGTGACAAACCATACCCCTAGCGTTGAGGATATAAAAAACGAAAAAAGGGTTGAAACAAGCGCACCTCCTCGAATAGCTACCGGAGAGAGAATAGATCCTATTTCGCATAGGTTTTCAAAAAAAAATGGGACTATAGCAGTTTCTGATGATAAGAAATGTATTGAACAGGGCTAAGAAACGTCCTTATCTTTAGCTCTATCCTTCCTGGCTGAGGTTGTTTCTGATCGACGATGTGGGGGGTTCTCCCAATGTATAAGATTCAAATTCCACAATGAACGACACGGGCACAGAAAAATTCTAATTCCCAGTCGGGGTTTGATGAACAGCGAAGATTCACAATTATACGAAGAGTAAGTAATAAGATGAAAAATCTGTCCATATCTCTGAGCCCGGTCGTCCACTGGAAACGTATTCAAGCAGCGAGCGTTTGTAGCTGCTACAACCATTGGCAGCGGCGGCGGTTGCGGCTTCTTGCGCTCTATTCAGTGATATAACCGATTGCGCTATACGAAGACCATAGTTTGTCTTCGAAAACGACCGCGTTCGTATTCTTTCAGTACCTATTTAGTGCAATATGCTATGAATCTGGAGTACTAGTACATTCTAGAGTCAAGTTATGTAGTCAAAAGACTACGGAAACACAGAGGTCCTGACGTTATTGGATGCACCCAATTTTCAGAGCCAGAAAATCGTTGGAGGAATTCAGACATCTCCACAAGCAACAATTTTAAAAATATCCTGAGCGATTTTTCAATTACTATCGAATGAAGCAAAGAACATTTCTGAATGTCTTCGAGAAACGATAAAACTTCATAGAGACAACACTTCGAACTCTCAACCTTTGTAACGTTTCGGAGTTTATGTCAGACTCCCTCTTCAGACAATTTCTCAACATGAGCTTTTCGAAATCGTAAGAATTTAGAGGGCGTTTTCCACTTCCCAAAGTTTTGTACGAGACTCCGAAATGGAATACTACAATTTACTGATAGGAAAAACGAAATCTACGTGGGGATCTATTTCATGAAGAGTTTCTGTAGGAGTGAGGTGCAGACGTTTCTCATTGCTAATGTCTGAGAAGTGCCTAACAGCATTGAATATAGGTCTGCGGCTCATTTTGGTTGTCATTGACGAAGACGTTAAGCAGTACTTATGACGAGTAATATCTCAGAAACTAGTCTATTGCTACGTTGGTTCGATGTACTTCATGCTTTAGATTTTCACTAGTCCTTGTTATTAGTCATTAATAGTTTCATCCAACAAAATACAAGCCGACTCCTTGATTTTGCTTGTACAAGTATCAGGTTCTGTAATTTGAATTTTCGCGTTATTCCAATCCGTCATCTGATCGCCGGCATTGGAACACACATGATCTGAGATCATCCGATATCTATATTTTTTATGCTTTTTTTATATTCATTTTTTCTAATTTCTAAGGGTCCTGATGTTTCTGCTGTATATGGTTTTCCATAAATACGAGGAATATTATAACCACGATTTTTTTATTTTTGTTTCTCATTTATTGTGAGTAAAAATCATTTCGTGTTTTGAAAACGTTTTCTATATTGAATTTAAAATCAATTCTTCTTATTTTTTCTCTAAGTCCATGAACATGAGGAATCAAATTCAATAAAATTATTTTTGACATTTTCTTGTTGGTCCCTGATTATCATTATACCTGTTCTAACACTCATTTGATTGATTAAAATAAAAATTCAGATATCGATTTTTGTGTGCCTTATTTCTGAACACACTTATTCCGAAATGATTTGAAATTTTCTTTATCGAAAAAAAGAAGTAAAGTATATTATTCTGTTCCAATTCCATTGTGAATAATACGATTGAAAAAATCCATCAATTCTTCTCTGCCAAATCACAAAAACATCATTGACATAACGCCACCAAGTTTTGAGGCATTGCACCCCACAATTCATCAAACAAAATTCGATATCAAGATCTCCTTGAATTTCATGGATGCTGGATGCGATAGCCAAAAAGAAAAAAAGATATACCATTCGTTATCTAAATTTTCATTCTAATCACCAAACGAGTGTTAAGACGGGTATTGTGAAAACACTTTATGATAATAATAATTTCATTTAGAACTTAAAAAAGAAATATTGAAATTAATTTCATTAAAAATATTCTTGAGGATAACCCATATCCAACGAATTTCATACAAATTTCTACGCGGAAAGGATTTTACTACGTAAATAGAGCAGCGGCGTAGCTACGTGGGTGCTAGAGTGTGCAGTGCACCAGGGCCCCCGATCTTAGGGGGCCTCCAAGCGCTGGCCACCAAATCCCGTTTGAACTAGGGAACAAAATTTGGTGATCTGTTATTATTTTAATCAGTTGTTCAGGGGCCCCCCGAGGGGGCCCCTATCTTATCAACATGTCTTCAGAATGATTCACATGAAACAGAACCAGACCTACAGCAAATTTTAGCTCTAAGTAAAAAAATAACAAATCGAAAGATCCGAATACTCTCTCCAATTATCCCTATCCGCCTGCAATAAAGTTCGTCAACAGAGGCACTTATCACCATGTGGGGCAATAAAGTTTTCGGCATCCCTTTGAAATCTAGGGTGGGTCTTATGTACGTGGTACGTGCCACGGTCGGTGTTGTTTTTATTTTCTATTCTATTCATTTTTACATCAGTACGCAATTTTGTTGTTTATGAAGGATCTACCTTTATGAATTATTTTCAATGTGTCATTTTTATACATATAAATTATACATTATATTTCATATACTTATATATACATAAATAAACTTCCCATTTTTTTTTGGCATCGACTACTTCGTTCATTAGCTTTCTGAACGATTTATTTAGGGGCAGGGGCCCTTCCTTGATTTTTGCACCAGGGCCCCTGACCACCTAGCTACGCCACTGAAATAGAGTGAGCTCAACAAGCGTGCACGCGCTACACTTGCTACAGATCTCACTTCAGGCGGATCGAGCGTCGAAGCTTGTAGCCGCTCGTATACGCCCTTTCGAAGTCCTCTGTAGCGGACGCAGGTGCATTGGAATACATGGGTTGGGATTTGTAGCAACTTGCCGCACGTTTACGCTCGTTTCGCGAGAGCTATAGGGCAGTCCAACATCACAATTAAATATGGTCGCTGGGGATAACCAGTAAACCAAGCGCTGTCAGATAGACGTCAAATTGAAATCCTGGAAGACAAACAGAAAGCAAAATGTGTATTTCTAACAGAAGTTTTTTCAATATTCGAAATTAATGTTGAGAGGTTTTAATTCCATGTAGTTTTAAGAGGAACATACGTTCCAAGATTGACGCAATTCATATATCAAAATTTTTTATTCAACATTAAATGTTCTATCAGTGAATTTCAACTTCGTACAATCTATCACAAGCTAGCATGACTTCATCGTGTGTGTTCAGGAAATCCCAACTAGTGTGCAGAAGTTTATCGTAAAGTCCAGGAAAATCGACCTTCCTGAAATTAAAACTTTCAAGTCGGATTTTAGGGAAGTTGTTCTGTCGCGACACCGATGTCACGGAAAATTCTAAGGGCGGATGATGCGAATCCACGGACAAGAGAGGGTGAAGAGACTCTCGCATAATAATAGGGCTTCTACTGAAAGCCAGATCCATTATCCTGTGATTGGCATTAAAGGTGCAATTGTATTGTGCGAGGGCAAAAAAATTCATGAAACAGTCGAGATCTTCAAGTCTGACATTACGCACATTCGTCCCCACCAAATCGACATACTCCGGAATATTGAAATCACCTACAACAATTGGTTACCGACTTCGTCAAGTAAAGATGGAATACCTGATAAAGCTTCTAAAACTCTCTATGGGATGCCGGAAAATCCGCTGTAAGCTCTTCCGGCATTGGTTGCTAACAAAAATAGAAAATTTGAGGTTTTTCAGCTTTTTTCTATAAATTGGACATTTTGCAGCATCCCACACGGCATAGTTGATAGTTTAAAAGGGGTTACAGTCCACTGCGACCTTAAGCCGCATCCACATTATGCCGCTGTGTGCCGAGGGCAAGGCTGCTCGGCAAAATCCCATCGGCAAAGCCAACGAGAGAGGACGCATCCACATATGCGTTGGCTTCCTCGTCGGCTTTCATTCAGTCGCACAATGTTCACCCACGAGGATTTACTGATTCCTTCAGCCTCAGTTATTATAATTGAAAATGAAAAGAAAATACGGCGTAAGCGACGGTTTTGGGTACGGCCAAGCCTTCGAAGTAGAGAACGGCACTGATCGATCAATTGTAGGACGTTTTCGTTTGTCCATTACATCCTATCAACATGCGTGTACACCCTCTGAATATCTGAATCGCTACTGAAGCCGCTTGAGGCCAGCGGTTGGCACATCCTCACTATACATTTCCATTGGCTTCTTTTGATGGAGACCGACAGTTCTCCCATCATCTAGCGATTTCTTCAGCAGCACACAGCGGCACGAGCCGACGATGCATCCACATACAGAGCGGTTTTGTCGTGCGGCCTTGCCGCTCGGCACACAGCGGCATAATGTGGATGCGGCTTAATGGTCTATTGTGCCCCCTGACAAAGCTTTACAGCTCGCCTTCCAGTCCCAGAGATCTATCCCACACGGCATGAGCCGTATCAGTCAAATTGGAATTAGTACAGTTTATACATTTATGAACTGAGTTCGTACAATCTTTGAGGGTATGATCACCAGCCCACTTCGGACAAATTGCCCTCCGCGAAGAGTTAACCTGACTATGATTAAAACCACTACATCTATAGGAGATCTTCACATCCGTTGCATCGTAAACAGAACAAGTATCGAAATTTACGATCTTTCCTCTATCCATTATCAAACCATAACTGGAGGCACCAGTTCAATCAATTCCTGAAAAAAGTTCGCATTCTTCTTGGTAGACCAGGTCTTCAATATCTTCAAATGTGATTACTCAGCGAAAACATTGTTCTGACCTTTTAGGAACTTCAACATATCTTCACTTGAATAATTCTCGGCAAGGCTCACTATTTTAACCTTTGGATGATATTTTCTGACATCTGATATTTGAGAATTCAATGCAAGTTTTTCATCTGCAAGTTTCTTGAAATTTTTGGCGCCAGCAAGATCGTCGCAACCAATGAGAATTCCACCATTCTTAATGTGTTTTACCGGGTAAACCTTCAGATTCAGATCGCGGGGTCTATACTTTTCATAATATCAAATTGTGTTTTCGAATTAGGTTGCTCTGACTTTTTAGGCTTGACGACGATCATTGATTTTGATTTTACAATGTTCGAGTAAGTAGGAATCCCCTCGGCAGGTCGTGGTGTCGACGACATCTTTGAAAATGTAGCTCGATGACTGATTTGATTTGAAAAGTCATCGAACCTTGTTTCGAATTCGCTAAACATTCCATTGAGTTTGGCGTCAAAGGTAATTTTCATATGCTCCTCGTATTTATTCCGAATTTTGAAACAATTCGGGCAATACCAGAAAAATCCGGGATTCTCAAGCAGGTCGAACTGTCAGGGGAGATCCCAACACATTTCGCCTGATAAAATTTTGCACATATGCCGGAGCACAATATGCTTGGCGATTTACGGCGATCGAATGATTCATTGCAGTGAGCGCAGATAGACATCGTTCATAGTTCCCATTCGCAGAATTGAACTCAAATAACGAATGAAGAACTCGATCACTCACAAGAACTGTTTAGAGCCACCCCCAGAACACTAAAAGTCGCACAAAATAGCAATCAAATGAAGAGCATCAGTCACACACGTTTACGTTAGTCGATCGATTTCGAACAATACTTAGTCAGGATTATCAATAGTTTCTGAACTAGATGTCCGACCTAGAAAAAACAACATTTTTAAAATCACCAGAGGAAAAAAATTAAGAAAACACCTTTGCATAAATATATTACTTTTGATTCAGTAAAAACAGTTGAATAGCATCGAACAATTTTATTGTCTTTGCAGTGTTAATTCATTCGAGTGAGGCTTCTTATCTTATTAAACACGTCAAGTCCTCCAGGAATACGAAATAGTTATTTTCCTATCAAGTGCAGAAAGTTTTACTTTTTCGTATGAGATTGCTGTTGCAATCGAGTACAGGAAAGATACTTTCTGCACAAGGTAGGAACAATATTTTTTCTACAAGCGCCTATATGAGATCGGTTTGAATTCAACACACAGATCAAATTTGATAACCTTAAAAAATTCATAATTGTCGAACGTAATTCTACATGTCCTTGCCATAGTACTCTCATCGTTGACGTTCTGTGCATAGAGACTTATCATAATTCAGTTTATTCTTTAATGAAAGTGTGCGGGAAAACCCCCTGCTATTCCATTCCCCTATTCTTTTCAGTGCTATTCCATTCCCGCACCCTTTCAGTGCGAGAAAGGTTTGCAGGGGTTTTTCCCGCACACTTTTATTAAAGAATAAACTGAATTATGATAAGTCTCTATGCACAGAAAGTCAACGATGAGAGTACTATGGCAACGACATGTAGAATTAGGTTCGACAATTATTATGAATTTATATAGGTTATCAAATTTGATCTATGTGTTGAATTCAAATGGAATAGCAGGGGGGTTTTCGCACTGTTTGGAAATTTGACTATTTCCGAATTAAAATTCTTGCGGGAAAAGGGTGGTAAGCGTATATACGCTTGAAGAAAATATCTATTTTCTCGACTCCACTTCCAACAACAGGACGACCTAATTATTAATTTCTTGCTGAAATACATACCTATTTGGTGAGATATTGAATAATTTCATTACCTTTATTTGACGTCAATTCCTTTTTTTTTATAATAATAATAGTGTTTATTTGTAGAATTTCTGCAAAACATACAGAATAATAATAATAATAACTCCACTTTGAATTTGATAAGCCTGGAACTCTCTTGTAACAGCAGGGAATGACATTTTCTCCTTTTTTTGGAGTTACTAATTCATTTTGCTTTATTCCATCGGCGTATTACTTCTTCATTTGAAACCTCGTCAAGGTTTTGATGATTTATTACTATTCTGTTTTCTCAAAAATGAAGAATAGGAATTTTCTCAATGTATATATTATTAATTTACATGAATAAATTTTCCCATTTTATTAATTTTTTTGTAATAGTCCTCCCAGCATTCGGATTATGAATTAGTTCTAAGGCAGGCCTTTGTGAACTTCATGCAGCTGTCCTATTCTTATATGAAAATGCCAGAACAGTCGGACGAAGTCCAAGAAAAACTTGAACTCCCTGCAAAGATGGTTCATGATTGGAGAATGTTCCCCAGCGAATTACGTCCGAAGTTGAAAGCGAAGAGGAAAGTAAAGATCATAAAGAAAGAAGAAAATATTATGGAGAGGTGAGTGTCATAATTTATTGTTTATTAGGTGACAAATGTATGTAAGGAGTAAGAAAACTAATCATAATTTCCGCTGAGATCTGTATTGTACATGTAGAACCTTGCTGATAATTCTGGTTATCCATCCAATCATTTAAATAATTGGATCATGAGAATTGTAAATTCGGTTATATGAAATCTTATTGTCAAAATATCTTGAGCTTCTGATTTTTCTAAATTATACCTTTCCATGAAATTATCTCCTAGAAATGTTGTTTTTTAATTCTATGAAAATGTTTCATCGAAGTAAATGGCTTATGAAACAATTACTATATGTTTTTCAGACTAGATGGATTGGAAAAGTTGGAAAATAAATCGACATACGACATTGATAAGGTTAAGACCGAACCTAATGCAGAAGAGGACGAAGATGAGGAACAGGAAGAGGACGAAGAGCAAATGGACGATGAAATAGACGATGGAACTGATTATGGCAATAACTATTTTGATACTGGAGAGGGTTATTATAATGATGAAGATGATAACTTAGATGATGGGCCAGTATATTAATTCCTTCATGAAGTACTTCTTCATATTGTATATATTGTAAATAAATTTTTTCAAATAAATAATGTCTTTATGAGCAGAAAAAAAAAACAAGCACAGTAGTATTCAAACTCAACCTCACACATACCGGCCATGAGCTATCTTTCAACAACTAGTCTCTTATAACAATATGTCAGTAATGAAATATATTTAAGAAACTATAAAATATACCCCAAGAGCACTCGAATCACACAGCATAAAAGGAACAAGCATGTACACAATTCTAAATACAATATAATTTTTGCTCACACAGCAAATACTCTAAGATTATACTTGATTTTACTTATATTGATCAATTTGAATTCCGGGATGGAATTCCGGAAACCAGGATGCCTATAGGTACGCCACCTAATAGATGGAAAGACTCCTAGACTTCAACATCTCACAAAATGGATGAGTGAGTTGGAAACAAACAGGCTGTAAGCCTACAAAAAGAGGAAGAAGAAGAAGAAGAATTCAGTTGGGATGGAATTATGAAACGTTATTGAACTAAAAATGAAACTTCTCTGAAATTAAGTTGTTCTACGTCTAGAGACCACAAACTTATCCTGAAATCTCGTAATCCTCGAGTGAACTGAAGAGCGACGAATGAATCTCTCCCTGAAGAACATCAAAATTTAAAAGAAGCTTATGAGTAAAAATACCAAGGTGATCATTTCTTCTCGAATCCATAAAGAGACAATAATCCTCTCTAATTCTATAACTAATAGGATCATACTTTCTTTTACCATGTATCAACCTATATCACGATTTCTGCACTCTATGTATTGTATTGTATTATTTTAGCTCTCTCAATAAAAAAAATATATGTATATATATATATATATACAGGGTGTACCAAGTATTTAGATAAATTTGTAACTTTTCATTTCCTCAATTTTTGCAGATGAGCCAATTTGTGTGAATTCAGTTTCAATGATTATTATTATGAATACTAATTTCATCATTAGGCAGATTTATAATACTTTTGGAATACTGAGTCTTTTGACTAAGTCTTACATGTTTTAATCAGTATCACATTCTAGTTATCATAACAAATATCATAGTAGCTATCACAGTATCACACTCCAGTTATCACAAAATCAATATCACAGACAGACTCCATCCCCAGTTATTGAATTCATAAGGAGTAGTGAACCAGTATAATATCCCAGTCCTTCATCTCTCGATCAATATGATACTTAAACTGATTTATTGAAATGGAGTTCACAGTACCATCACACAATGAGTCCCAGTTATATACTACCCTTTTACTTGAGAAGTTTATTCTCAGCTGTTTATTGCACTTTTTCTTAGAAAGTTTCTTATTATGCCCTCTTGTGTTTATGTCCTTCAATGTGGTGAGGCCCAGCTGGGACATTTTGGTCTGATAAAGTAAATTTTTCAGTTCTGGTGATAGTTTGGTTACTTTGATATCTTTTACATAAAAAGGATTCAATATAGACTGCATGTACTCAACCTTTAATCGTATGTATGATTTATGCAATTTAAGAATTATTTCCTTTGAGAGGTCTTTGAAACTAGTGGGAATGAGGTATATCAAGAGAGAGTCACCAAACACAAATACAGGCTTCACTTTATTAAAGGATCCTGTAATAAAAGACACCTCAACGTTGGTTGGATACTCGAGTTATCGAAACTATTTATGCATTGGATAAGCTCTTTATTAATGGGATGGAAGAGTGGACCAGATTGACATCAGTTGTGGTGGAGGCGTCAGCATTTCCACCCTGTTGAACCACAGTTTGGTTGGAACCGGTGCTGTAAATCAATCTGTTTAATAAATTTTTGGGGTATCCATTCTCTTTCATCAAACAGAATAAAAGTTTGAGGTTTTTTTTGTCTCAATGAGGGGTGTGAGATCTTCAATCAGATTTGGATATGGTTGGAATTTTATCTTTGAGGCAGGAGAAGAGAAATCTATTAGTAACAACGTTATACTTAGCAATTTATAAATTCTCTATAATTGAGAAAATATTAATTAGTTTATTGGTAGGTCCTGGTAGTATATAACCCTGAGCTGCCTAACGAATTGCACACAGATGCAAGTAGCGTTGGTTATGGAGCCTGTTTAAAAAAACATGGAAGTGAGAATGAAGTAGTCACGTGTTATAGTAGGTAAACCACGAAATAGAAGCTAGTAGAAGCTTTGAAGCACTTTCGAATGTATCTGCTTGGAATCAAACTCGTAAAAGTGACTGACTGTACTGCGACAGAGCAACATCCAAAAAAAAAAGGTCTTGTTCCTCGCATTGCTCGATGGTGGGTTTACTTACAGGACTTTAACTTCGACATAGTTTACAGAAAGGGTAGCAGTCTACCACATGTCGGTTATTCAAGTAATAATCCGATGCAACCCATCACAAAGGTTTCAAATCAAAAGTAGTCAGAAAGTGCAGAATCTTCTTAGCGAATTGAGGGACCAATTTGATCTCTATTTGATATTTCAAAAAGAATTATTATGGACCCTGCAACTTCATTTGAGAATACGACATTTCCAAAATATTTGGAATATGAGGACTATCGGAAACCTCAGAATTGAAATCCAAATAAAGTCAGAATGGCCAAGCGGTTCGTGGAAAATTCAACTGGTTCTGAACAGCAAACAGTACTGTGCAGAAATAAACGCACTGTGCAGAAATAAAAACACTTAATGTTTGGAATTCAAAGTTCAGTTCCATTGATGCAAGTGCTGAAAAACGAATCAAAAGACATAACATAACTTTACGCAAAAGATCGCAATGGGATCATGAGCGGGTTGCTGAAAGATTATCATCCACTGCAGACTCATATTAGGATATGTAAATAGAAGGAGAATAAATGGCGTTCAGGACAAAGTTGGTGATTCAAAGTTAATTCACAGAGACTCACAAATGCATTTATCCAAAATCGATTACGAGTTTTTGGGTCCATATGAGATTATTGAATGTTTGGAGAACGACGTAGGTTGAAACCAAGGCTGCAAAAGAACAGCTCAAAATGTTGCCATTGCAGTGAGAGCCGTTGTGCATCATGGAGGAAGTTCTTGAATTTCTGGATGATCAAGTCAAGAATAAGGAGAAAAACGAAAGAGAGTCGTATTCGGTTTCTAGGTCCTGATAGAGGTAGAACCGAATTATAACAACAACAACAAACGCACTTTATTGACCAAAAGGCCAATTGGCCATCGACAACATTTAGTCCTGCAGACAGGTGAATTTACAATAATTGAAATAATATGATTTCAGAAATGCCTGTCTGTTGATTAATAGTTTGACAATTTTCTTAACATTGAGTAAAAAAAAAAAAAAAAGTCTTAACTATCTGGTAGTGAAACTAATTTTTTGATTGATATCAGCAACATGTATGCTCTCTTAGTTGGTAGGACTGTCCCTAAGCTCCTCGAGGTGTTCCCTGATAGTTTTCAGTGGGTATCTTGCTCTTGAGATGGAATGCTGGTTTCGTTGGTTTAAGTAGTGTTGTAGTATCTCCCAGTTGTGCGGCTTTTGGGCGAATTTTGTGGATAGTTTTCTCAATCTGTCCCCAATAGGTTCAATTTTAAGTAGACTATATAGCATTGAGTTTGGAGGGTTGTGCAATGGATTGTTGGGATTACGGATTTTTGTTATTTTCCTCATTGATATTGTTTCTGCTATTTGCAGTTGTCTTCTCATCGTTGGTTTTCTACAATTCAGGTATAGATTATGGCCATAGTCAAGAAGTGGTCTGCATATACTTTTATATATTTTGGCGGCAGTTTGTTTATTTATACCCTTATTTTTGTAAGTAAGGCAACGGAAAACCTCGGCTCTTGAAAGTACACTCTTCTTAACCGAGTTGCTGTGGTGTTTGAAATTTAGCTTTTGGTCGATTAAAAAGCCCAGGTATTTTATGTTAGCTCTAGGCAGGATGTTGTGTTGGTAGATTGTTATGTTGGGAGAAGAGGTAGTAATATTGTGGTTGAATATCATTAACTCGGTCTTGAGGGGATTCAATTGTAGTTTCCATTTTTCTAACCATACCAGTGTAGCATTTGTTAGTCCTTGTAGAGATTTTATCACCTGTGGTAGGGTTCGCTTATGGGAGACTAATGCTGTGTCGTCTGCAAACTGAAGTATATAGTCGCAGTCATCCACGGAGGCAGGCATGTCATGGCAGTAGGCGTTATAGAGAAGTGGTGACAGTGGTGAGCCCTGTGGTAGGCCTTTTTTGATTGTAAAGGATTGAGAAGTGCAGTTCCCTAGTTTTACCCTTAATTTTCTGCCAGAAAGGAATTCTCTGATGATTCTTAATAGATATGTTGGGACGTTGAGTTTCTTGAGCTTGTAGAGTAGCCCCTTGTGCCACACACTGTCAAAAGCCTTTTGATATCCAGAAACAAGGCAGCGGATTTCAAGTTGTTCAGTTTGGCAGTTTGTACATTTGAAGATAATATAGTAAGTGGATGAAGTGTTGAGCAGTGTGTTCTGAATCCAAACTGGTACTTGGGTATATGATCTGCAATTGCCTCCAATAGTTTATTTTTTACTATTTTTTCAAAAAGTTTTCCAATGTTCGGAAGCAGCGTTATTGGCCTGTAATTGTTTATTTTCTTGCGGTTACTATTGGATTTAGGTATAACTATGATATCTCCTTTTTTCCATTCTGGTGGAAAATTTTGATTGTTTAGGCAGAACTCGAAGATGGTTATTATAAATAGGTGGATATCTAGGCTTAAATTTTTTACTACCATCCAAGATATTGAGTCGGGACCTGGGGAAGTGTTTTTTTGTTTTTTGAGAATGTCAAAATATTCTTCTTGGCTGACTGTGACCTCGCTTGCTTCGATAGAATTATTTCCTAAAAAATGTTCATGCCAGTCATTAACCATGGAGTCAGTGTTCTCATCACAGTTGTCCAGTGGAGTATCTTCATATAGTTTGGAAAAGTGTTCTCCGAATAACTGTACTTGTTGGGCTTCGGTGTTGTAGGTTATTCCGTTTTCTTCAATGGTTTCGATTCGGAAGGACTTTTTGTATCTCGAAAGTTTTTTTATTTCTTGGAAAAATTGTTTTCCTTGGCAGTTGTTGATTTGGTCGCATGCTTCCAGCCATTTGTTAAGTTTATATTCTTGGATAAGCCTATGTATGTTCTTATTATATCTGTTTATGTGTGTTTTGAATTCTGGTATTGGATTGTTTCTATATTCTCTATACATTTTTCTTCTATTTTTTATCAATCGCATAATATAAGGTGGAAGTTCATGTGCCTGAAACTTGATTGCCTTTTTGGGAGTGTTATTTAATGTGGTGTCTTCTAGTACTTTTAGGAATTCCGAGATCGTACTTCTATCAATTGGTCGGAGAACCGAATTATTTATCGATCTTAATTTGATTTTGCATTATATCGGTTTCTAGGTCCTGTTAAAGGTAGAACCGAATAATGATTGATTATTATTTTATTTTGCATTATCTCGGTTTCTAGGTCCTGTTAGAGGTAGAACCGAATAATGATTGATTATTATTTTATTTTGCATTATCTCGGTTTCTAGGTCCTGTTAAAGGTAGAACCAAATAATGATTGATTTTTGATTTTATTTCGCATTATCTCGGTTTCTAGGTCCTGTTAGAGGTAGAATCGGATAATGATTGATTTTTATTTTATTCTGCATTATTTCGGTTGCTAGGTCCTGTTAGAGGTAGAACCGAATAATGATTGATTTTGATTTTATTTTGCATTATGTCGGTTTCTAGGTCCTGTTAGAGGTAGAATTGAATAATGATTGATTTTGATTTTATTTTGCATTATCTCGGTTTCTAGGTCCTATTAGAGATAGAACCGAATAATGTTTAATTTTGATTTTATTTTGCAGAGAGAGAGAGAGAATGCTTTATTGGCTGAATACCAGACAAAGAGCCATTGACCTTAGGTCTTTCAGCTCATGTAAAATTAATTAACATTGCAAATATTACAAAAAAAAAAAAAAGAAAGAAAGAGACAAAATTATTGGTTTCCTTTATAGTCTTCTTCGAGTTTCTTCATTATTGTAGAAGTTGGAAACTTCCTTGTAGGGTTGGGATGAGGATCTTCTTGGTAAAGTTGAGTGATGCTCTGATTATTTGTGAGTCTTGTATAAAATTTAGTATTCAATTTCTTTAATCTTTCTGCAATTGGTTCAATTTTCGTTAACCTGAATAGGAGTTCATTAGGTGGGTTATACAATCTGTTATTGGGATGTCTTATCTTTGTGATGATTCTGAGCGCTATTCTTTCTGCTGTTTCCATGTTTTTCAATGCGGGCTTTCTGCAGTTGACAAAAATTGGATGAGCATATTCCAATATAGGACGACAAATTGTCTTGTACACACGTGCTGCATTTTTTATGGAAAGTCCTTTGTCCCTTACTATTAATTTAGAAAAATGGTTTGCTCTTGATACTGTTCGCTTTTTCATTATATTAGTGTGCATGTTAAAGTTCATTTTATGGTCAATATGCACACCTAAATATTTTATACAATTCAGAGGTACTTTTTGTTGTCCACTAATGGAAATTTTAGGAGAATTACTTGATATTCTATGATTAAAAATTATATATTGTGATTTTTTGGGGTTGGGCTTCAAGCGCCATGTGTGAAACCAAATTTCTGTCCTATCTACTAGTTGTTGCAGGCCTTCTATGCAGTCTGGTAGGTTTTTCCTATGGGATATTAGGAGTGTGTCGTCTGCATACTGTAGCATGTATTGTATGTTATCCCTCATATGGTTGAATATGTCGCTGCAATATAAATTGTACAGCATTGGTGATAGAGGTGATCCTTGTGGCGTTCCTTGCCTAGGAGTGAATGTGTTGGATATTTGATTGTTAATTTTGTCACATAATTCTCTATTCTCTAGGAATTCCTTAATTATATACAGTAGATAATTTGGAGTTTTCATTCTGTGTAATTTAAAAAGAAGTCCTTTGTGCCATATGCTGTCAAAGGCCTTGTTTATATCCAAGCTTATTACGGCTGTTGTATGTTTTTTTAAAATTGCATTTTGTGTATTCGACACTAAAATGGATAGTGGATGTGTTGTGCATTTTCCGTCCTGGAATCCAAATTGAAAGTTGGGAATTTCCTTTTTTGTTATATCTGCGAACTTTGCTTTTATTATCTTTTCAAAAATTTTTCCCAGTACTGGTAGCAGTGTAATGGGTCGGTAGTTGCATGGTGAAGAGTGGTCTGTATTGGCTTTAGGGATTGTTATGATACATCCTTTTTTCCATATGCTCGGATATATTCCCCTGTTCAGACAGTATTCATATATTTTGATAATATGTTCATGTATATTTAGTGATAGCCGTTTCATTATTTTCCACGGAATACAGTCTCCTCCAGGGGCACTGTCTTTAAATTTGTGGATGATCTCAAAGTATGATTCCTTGTCAATTCTTTCATTTATTTCCTCTTCTGCCTCTGGTGTGTGGAAAAATGTTTCATACCACTTGTTAATAGCTGTCTCGTTAATTTTGTCATAGTCCTTGTCTTGGTATTCAAAGTTCCTCTCATACTCTTTGGCGAATAGTTCAACTTTTTCTTGATCTTCAGTGTACTGTATATTATTTACCGAAAGTGGAGGTATATTATTGTTCACTTTGTATTTGGACAGTTTTTTTATTTCTTGGTAAAATGTTCTTCCTTTTGAACTGTTGATTTTCTCACATGCGTTGATCCATTTATGTTCCCTATATTGATGTATCATTCTTTGAATATTTTTATTGTATTCGTTTAACTTTTGTTTGAACCTGGGGTTTTTGTTCTGACAGTAGTCTCTATACATTTTCCGTTTATGTTTAATTTGTCTTAATATATATGGTGGGAGTTCATGGGTGAAGAATTGGTGATTTACTGTTGGAGTGTTGTTTCTGATGGATTTTGATAGTGCATCATTGAATAACTTGATTTGTTCCCTATCAATTCCCTGTTCTTTGTTATGTATTATGAACTCTTCGATTTCGTTGCTTATCTTCTCTATATTACTTTTATTATAGTTATATGTGACTTTTTTGTTTTCCTCTTGTGGTTTTTTTCCAATGTCAAATTCTATGAGAATTGCCAGATGATCTGAACCTAAGTCTGGAACCAATTCAACTTTTATGAAATTCTTCTTTAAGTTGGAAGTATGTAATATCAAGTCAGGGGTGCTGTCTGTATTGTTATCCATCAGAAATGTGGGTGCTGTAGAAACCTTCATGAATTGATTGTTACATAAGAAGTTGGATAATTGCTTATTTTTTGCTTTATTGACATTGAAGTCGCCGATAATTATTGCGTATTTGTATAGAGAGGCTTTGGTGAATATGGTTTCTTCTATTTTCGACCAAGGATGAACATATACCAAGAACACGTGGAGTTTTTCGTCTTTGAATGGTATGGCGTAATGCAAGATCTCATTTTTCGAATTGTTGATTGCAGGGGGGTTTTCTTTCTTCATTTTAAGGCCTGGGTGACATTTAACTAAACTTCCTCCTCGGACTCTGAGATCCTTTTCTCCATCTTTTTTTATTATGCTCCAGTTTCTGTATTTAATTTCTTGATCTTGTCTGATTTTAGTTTCTACAAACATAGCCACTTGTATATTGTTAGACTCTAAGTAGTTGTTTATCAAGTCTTTCTTTGGTAGGTAACTGTTTATATTGTTGTATATAATTTTAATTTTAGAGTTGAACTTGCTTATTATTATTGCTGTCTATGGGTTCTGTAGGTGACAAGGTTTCTGGATCCTCCGTGTCGAACATTAAAATGTAGATCCTGTTACCTGAGAATACAGCAGTTGTATCAATGCTGTATTGGTTCAAGAAACGTTTCTTCAATTTCTGTAATAATTCTTCTCTGTTCGTGTACTTTAGTTTGTTTAATTTTCTGATGTAAGTGTTTATGATCTCATCATGTATAGTTATTGGGGAGTGTATTCTTGATTGCTTCTTGTTTAGTTCCTCTATTTCACGTGATTTCTTGTTTAGTGGCTTGATGTTGGCATTGGGAATCCCGTCAATTGGTTTCCTCGGGTGATTGGGGAACCTCCAGGCTTGGTGATCTTCGGCTCCACAGGCTAAACTTTTTGGGGGCTGATTCGATTTGCACGTAGTTGTTTTATGCGCACCTTGGCATTTTGTAAATTGTAGTTTATTGTTACAGTTGTCTTTGGTATGGTCAAATTTAAAACAATAGTTGCAAGGGATTGGCTTTGGTTCAGGAGGGTTACTTGGATATACTGCGTAGTGTCGATTTTTGTAGAATAATCCGTTATTGAGTAACTCTTCAGATGTTTTCGCTTCCGCTGTAATTATGCGTATGTAGCCTGTTGGGGTGTTGAAATTTTTGGATATGATTCTTTTACAGTATCTATGTCCCATTTTTTTATCATTCAGGTACTCACTTATTTCTTCGTTTGTTATGCTTTTTTCCATTCCTGAAATTACTATAGAGTATGTTTGTTGTGGTTCGTTTTTTTGTTTGTGTTGATTTCTGGCTTTAGTTTCTTGGTATGACATTATTTTATTCTCCTCTTTCAATTCATCAAGAGCCTTTTGTAAATTTTCTTTAGTGTTGTTAGATTTTAATAGGTAACCTAGTTTAGTTGTGAGTATAACATCTGTGTTTCTTGTGATTTTTGTGTTCCAAACCTCTGACATTTTGAGTCTGTCCTGTATTTGTTCTTTGTTTACCATTATGTAAAATAATTGAGAATATTCGGTATTTTGAATATCCCTCATTCTTGTGGAGAAATTTTTGGACATTGTTTTGTTTGAGTGGTTTATTTGTTGACTTCCATTTGAATTTGTGGATTGTTTGTGTATTGTATTTGACATTTGATTTGTTGGCCGATTAACGGGAGGAATTTCAGTATGAGTGGTTATGGTTTTTTGTTGTTGTTTATCTTGTTTTGTTTGTTGTCCAGGTGCTGGTTCTTTATGTATGTTTCGTTTCTCTCTGTGAACTGGTATGAACTCATTGTTATCTCTGACATCTGGACTTTTCACTCGGAATTTTTTCGCGAAACCCATTAATTCCGCTACTTCGTCGTCAGATAAATCCTGAATTGTTTCATACAATTCGGCCTCGCTTGCGGATCTTTTGTTACTTCCCCCAGGATCCACTTCCATTTCCAAGTTTGAAGTGGGTTTATTCGAATTTGCTTCCATAAATTAGAATTTAAACTGAAATAATATAATTTCACTTCTATCGTCGCAAATATAGTCTTCTCGATAAGAAACACGTGTGGTTCGTACCGATGCTTGGCGCAGACTGGTTTATTTTGCATTATGTCGGTTTCTAGGTCCTGTTAGAGGTAGAACCGAATGATGATTGATTTTGATTTTATTTTGCATTATGTCGATTTCTAGGTCCTGTTAGAGGTAGAACCGAATAATGATCGATTTTGATTTTATTTTGCATTATCTCGGTTTCTAGGTCCTTTTAGAGGTAGAACCGAATGATGATTGATTTTGATTTTACAGAAGTAACTCGTTCAGTAGAGGGAGTTTGTCAAGTCTTTTATTACTGCCCAAAGGGGTAGATGTTGTTTTGGTATTTTTCAGATGAGGCATTAGCTGAAGAGGGTGCCGAGACCGTCACCTCTGTCAGGTTGGCCGTGTTAGAAACTTGAGAATTTGAAAAGAGCCGCTGCCGGTAGTGAAACAGTTTTTCCACCTGGATGAATAGTCACCGATGCTTGGTATCCAGGGCAACGGATGCAGACGGTCAGAAAGAAATGTTTGAGGAATGTGCTTTGGTAGAAGCTGTGTTCACTCTCGGAGATCATGCTGCTCAGATTACTCGTTTTGGATTTTTGTAATCATCGAAGTTCATTAGAAATTACAATTCTGCAAAAGTTTTAGTATAATTTCTGATAATATATTGATTGAAGGAGTTGAAAGTATTTAATAGCTCTTGCTTGCCATCCGATGGAATTGTCAAAATCAAGTCATCTACATATTGGTACAAAAAGAAAGGGCGAAATGATAAACAATCCACACAAAATCTGATGAGTACAGGCATGGCTTATGAGGCGCGGACGGGGCTAAGGTTGCTCCCCATATGACATCCAAAAATTTGTGAAAAAAATTCATCCTTGTACTTGAAATAATTTGAATCAAAAAGAAACTTCAAACTTCTGATGAACTCCTCAAGTGGAATGTTGGTAACTGAGCAAATTTGTTCCCATTCAGTGTTGATCGTATTTCTCATTAAATCCCAAGAGATGTTTGTGAAGAGACTCACTGCATTCAAAGATACCAATACATGATCATCCCACAACACATAAAACAAAATATAAAATGTATTCATATCCTTGTAGGGGCGAATGCAGAGGACAGTAGAAAGGCAATTAATCTGGGTAATAAAGTAGCTTCAGAGTTGCTCAATTCGGAAATTTCAATTATTATCAAAAATATCAAATCTTTGCGTGCTAACTTAGCTAAGACTTTTGCTAGGTTTGAGTCAGTGCTTCCTGAACATATTTTAATCAAGAGATAATGTCAAACAATAACATAATCCCAATTTTCAGATTTCAAATAGGTCCAGTTCTCCAGAAACGCCTAATAGGCCGTCGAACTTGGTACACCCAGTATATGTATTATTATTATTTTGTGTTGACATAGCAGATGCTCATTGCTCGTCATTTTCTCCATCAAATTTCATTTGTGAAATGATGTTTTGATTTAATTTTGGGTTATTTAATAATTAGGGTTGTTGAATTATAATATCAGCTGAAATTTATAAGTTTTTCTTTGGGTCTGTGGCCTTTTTAGTTGACTTTTTTTACGCTTCGAATCTTCCTGGAATGTAGGTTCTTCTCCCCTTGAATTGGTAGAAGGAGATGTTGGGCTGATCTGGTCCGTTTCTGATTTATAGACAAATTCTAATGGCTCGCTGACACCAAAACCGGACGATGGCGGACAAAACTTCGTGGACCAGTAATATTATCGCGTCATTGTCCGATTAACCGAAAAACGGATGATCAATCATCGACTCCGAATTTGTTAGGATTTCTAGCTAGTTTGCTGGCAAGATTTTCCGATATACCGATGTTCTGGAAAACTGACGAAAATCCGATCAGGTTCGTAGTCGACGATTGATCGTTTTTCCGCCTTATCGGACAGTGACGCAATGACGGTCGGGTTTGTGTACGCTCTCTCTGTCTTTGACAAGTATTTGATTCGAGCTTCAAATTTCGGCTGACGTCGCATAAGGTTACTACTTGTCCCTGCAGTTTTGTCCGGAAAAATCGGATTTGGTGTGAGCTAGCCGTAAGTGTGGAGCGCTCGTAATAATTCGTTCAGAAATGTATCGAATTTGACTCATGTTAACAATAATAATAGTTTTTAACGAAATTTTCAAGGTTAAAATTATCTATTAACTTTTATACGTGGGCTCAATATGCCTGAAACATCCTGAAAAATAAATATATTCCATTCTAGGCTGAATTTACTGAACAGCAAAGTGAAGAAGGAACCCTACGTGATCATTTGAAGAAATTAGAAATTGACAATTAATTTCAAATGGCATCCAGAGGCCGAGGAAGAGGTCGTGGGGCAAAACGTACTTTCAATAAGGACCAGTTGAATGCTCTTGGTGCTGGAGGAAACGAACCACTTTCCCAACTTTCAGATCCTCCGCTTCTCTATACACCTCTTCACAGAAGTGCAGCAATTCTAGAGGTAGGACTTCAATTATAATGTTAAAATTTAGCATTCCCTTTTTTCAAATTTTTAGTCGTCATATTTTGAGCAATTTTGTAAGCTTAAATCTCCTCTACCTCAGGGGTAAGAGTTGTCACCTTCAAATTCTTGATAGGGGGTGAGCTATAGAGCAAAACACAACTTTATGCGACCCTAGATGGAACTAGCCCAAAACCAGTATTCGATCCGACAATTTGTACCTGAGACCTATGTTTATTTGTTTTGTTTTGAATTTTTATCGTCATGAAAACTATACCTGGAAAAATACCTTTGAGAACACTAATTTATGGATGCATTTCTCACAAATCTAGGAATCCTAGAGCCCATTTTCATTATTTTCGTGATAAAAATCAAAATGTTTATCTAACCAACAAACTAGAAATCGTAGAGCCAATTGATAGACGTAAATCCTGGGAGCATGTATTAAATATAAAAATAGAAAGCTAATGTCAACACGAAAACACACTCTTTTCAGGAAACAGCTGACCGGCAAATGCAGCGCCACCATCGGTTATCATTTTGCCCAATACCTCAACTTAATATATGAATACTACAGATCCAAATTCTTATTATTCAAGTACTTACAGGGTATTCATACTTAGTGTATGTAATGTACAGTCTACATGAATTCAATAGAATGTGACTGCTATTTGTTTAGAATTTGATTTACTCTCCGTTTGTTCACCATATGCAAGACCCTATGATTTATCCTTAAAACAAAACCTAACTAAGGCTGTCTCAAAAGTCAAAACTAGAATTAACATCAAACTAAAATGATGCGGCACTTCATGCGGATACTATGTAACCACGCTTTGATGTTCCGTTTTAGGGCACTGGTTGATTAAACAGCCCACATGTTAAAATGAGCAACGCTCAATTGAACCATACGATGCCTTCAATCTCGGGCACAATAAGATCTGCACCAAGTCACTGGCTACCAGTTCTAAGCCATATTCCACCTCCAATGGTACCGAGATCCACTGCACTTGTCAAAGAGTACAACGAAATTCTTTATAACCCTAAACTACCAATCAACACAGATATCGATGACATTGGAAGGAATAGGCTGCTCTCAAGAAAGCCCCCTATCAAAACAGCTGAAAAACTGGCGACCACTAACTTTAAACTAGTAAATCATCCGAACCTGAACTTCACAACATGCCATGCATAACAACAACCCCAGCCGGTTTCGAACTACCTCCTTAGACATGGAATTAATGGCGGTATTCTGCTTTCATCTGTGAGCAAATCTGTAGCTTTTCATAAGTTTACAGGAAAATTACGATTCTCGACGCTTTCTACAAATCTATAGCTTACCGGTGATCGGAAACATATCGAAAGGAATATTGTGAGGTTATGTCGAATGGTTTGTTCTTGTCACAGAATATAAAATACTTTTCTATACTCAACTCCTTTGTGTTTCCTTTTCGCACTTCGGCTGTAAATTTCTCTTTCTCGTTAAAACGAACACAAATTGTACATGAATATATCCAATAATCAATACTTACGATCCAATATTATAGAAAAATTAATTCTATTTTTTTATCTTATTACGAAATAGTTCAAAATTGACATTTCTAATACTACAGCTACAGAAAAAACTTTCAGAATTTCAAAATGTACGAATCTGTAAGTCAGCCACATACAGATCAATCGTACGCTACAGATTCGGAGCTTACAGAGAATAAGCAGAATACCTGCGGCAGGGCTGCCGCGAGCTTCGAACGAAATGTACTTTAGTTATCGAAGAAAATGTACTGTAATGTACTGTACAGACAGAATACTCTTGAAATAACGCCATCTGCTGAACTTTATGGAAAACTTCTGTTTTCCAATCTGTTAAGGTATGGCTGAATGCGTGTATAATAATAATAAACCAACAAAAAAACAATAACGGAGTAATTTAACCTGAATATTTCTTATTTTCATATATTCACAAAAAATCGGCAGTCTTCCTTTTTTTGAAATAATTCATTGAATGGAAAATTCAATTTCGTAAAATGATTTACAGAAATAAAAAAAGTTTAATTTGTTTTCTAGTTCTAATTTAGTTGAAATAAAATTTTATTAAATGAAGGAATGTATTTTTCTGTTCTATGAATGATATGTGGAGAATTTGTAAACATCATAGAGATAGTATAAGAGGAGGAGCGATTTCGTAACTAAAACGGGACCAGGTCCGCCACATTGGTACGACACATTTGTCAAGCGGTCGTTAACCCTGATGTTTCGTGTTCGGTTGTGAGTTTTGTGAAAATTATTTATATTTGAAGGACAATCTTTGTAGAACTAATTGAACAAAATGGTTTCTTGTGCTGTGCGAAGTTGCTGTACCCGGGATGGCGTGGATAAGAAGAAATCATCGGGAATTACATTTCATAGGTTAATATCAACAATGTACAGGGTCGGTTTAAGTAGATTTGATGTCTGATACTAGAAATTCCTTTTTATATTCATTTAGAGATTTGAAGAATAAAAAGGGTCTTCAATACCCTTCAGAGGATGTCATCAAAATTTGCTTAAAGACCGAAAAAATCATGGAGCGAGAAATCATTATAGCTGGTCAAAACTGTGTTTCAATTGCAACTATTAATAATAGGATATTTAATGAATTTGTTTCATCAAACATCTTCTCATTTTTAATTGATCACAATTTTGATCAGTTTTTTGGATAATCATCGATTATTATTGATCAGAAGCATAATAAAGAAATATTACAATATAAGAATGATTTCTCTCTTTAAGTATAAAGTTGACAAATCAACTAGTATTAGGCACCAAAATAACAAAATTGTACTGTTTAAGGGACAGTAAAACTGTTAATTGGGTAAAATAGGTGTACATATTTTAATATATATATATATATATATGTTTATCTACTCGTGTATATATCCTTGAAACCAAAGAAACGGTAGGTATTCTATAATAAAAAATCTAGCTGTTATTAATATAAGGAAAAAATTGTTGATCTTCCACCTATACAAAGTGAGTCATGATGGAAGAAGTAGCTCAATATTTGAAGGAACGTTAACGAGTACAACTTCCAAAGATGTTATTGAATATCACTAGTTGTTTCTGCTAATTAAAGAAGACAAAATTTCCCTTAACATTAGAAAAACTCAGAAGAATTCAATCTCCATTAAAAATGTTCTCAAAATAAAATAAGTATTGTTTTAGTATATAAACTGTTGAAATTCATTTTTATTTTATGAATGTTAAAAATCATGATGTTTATTCTGCTTCATCCATAAATTAGCCTGTAATTTATTTACTCCGACCCTGTCCAATTTGTGGTTCTGTGGCCGAAACCGCCACATTGGTACGACACTTTGCCCCGCCCAGTGGACCCGTTTTATGTGGAAATCGTTGAATGCAACAGCGTCTCCTTCTATACTATCCCTATGGTAAACATATTCATGGCAATTCACATGTAACCACATGATTCAGTAGTCAGTACCATTAATTTAAGGAAATAAGTTGAAGATGTATGTATGAATGTAGTGTCAAAGTACAATTCGAGTTCATTTTCTGAATTGTACTAGAAAGCATATTTTTCTGATAAAAATGTACTTTTGTATTTTCCTGTTGAAAATGTACTGTAAAAAGTACAATTGTACTGTAACGGCAGCCCTGACCTGCGGCTATGAAAGGCAGACGATCCGCCACATCACGGGACATTGCAAGCTGAGGGTATATGGGGGCCATCTAAATGATTTACTGGCAGACTCAATTGATTATATTAATAATTTAGTAATTCAACTGTGAATTATGTTATCATGTTATATGGCCACGTTTTTGTCATGAAGATAAATGCTTCCGTGAGTATTTTTCAGTGTAGTTGTCAGGTTCATTAAAAATTTACAAACTGTAGTATTCATTTTGTCTTTCAATTAGGAGAAAGCTCACCTTTAATTTATTGAGAATTTATGGGTGACAAACCATACCCCTAGCGTTGAGGATATAAAAAACGAAAAAAGGGTTGAAACAAGCGCACCTCCTCGAATAGCTACCGGAGAGAGAATAGATCCTATTTCGCATAGGTTTTCAAAAAAAAATGGGACTATAGCAGTTTCTGATGATAAGAAATGTATTGAACAGGGCTAAGAAACGTCCTTATCTTTAGCTCTATCCTTCCTGGCTGAGGTTGTTTCTGATCGACGATGTGGGGGGTTCTCCCAATGTATAAGATTCAAATTCCACAATGAACGACACGGGCACAGAAAAATTCTAATTCCCAGTCGGGGTTTGATGAACAGCGAAGATTCACAATTATACGAAGAGTAAGTAATAAGATGAAAAATCTGTCCATATCTCTGAGCCCGGTCGTCCACTGGAAACGTATTCAAGCAGCGAGCGTTTGTAGCTGCTACAACCATTGGCAGCGGCGGCGGTTGCGGCTTCTTGCGCTCTATTCAGTGATATAACCGATTGCGCTATACGAAGACCATAGTTTGTCTTCGAAAACGACCGCGTTCGTATTCTTTCAGTACCTATTTAGTGCAATATGCTATGAATCTGGAGTACTAGTACATTCTAGAGTCAAGTTATGTAGTCAAAAGACTACGGAAACACAGAGGTCCTGACGTTATTGGATGCACCCAATTTTCAGAGCCAGAAAATCGTTGGAGGAATTCAGACATCTCCACAAGCAACAATTTTAAAAATATCCTGAGCGATTTTTCAATTACTATCGAATGAAGCAAAGAACATTTCTGAATGTCTTCGAGAAACGATAAAACTTCATAGAGACAACACTTCGAACTCTCAACCTTTGTAACGTTTCGGAGTTTATGTCAGACTCCCTCTTCAGACAATTTCTCAACATGAGCTTTTCGAAATCGTAAGAATTTAGAGGGCGTTTTCCACTTCCCAAAGTTTTGTACGAGACTCCGAAATGGAATACTACAATTTACTGATAGGAAAAACGAAATCTACGTGGGGATCTATTTCATGAAGAGTTTCTGTAGGAGTGAGGTGCAGACGTTTCTCATTGCTAATGTCTGAGAAGTGCCTAACAGCATTGAATATAGGTCTGCGGCTCATTTTGGTTGTCATTGACGAAGACGTTAAGCAGTACTTATGACGAGTAATATCTCAGAAACTAGTCTATTGCTACGTTGGTTCGATGTACTTCATGCTTTAGATTTTCACTAGTCCTTGTTATTAGTCATTAATAGTTTCATCCAACAAAATACAAGCCGACTCCTTGATTTTGCTTGTACAAGTATCAGGTTCTGTAATTTGAATTTTCGCGTTATTCCAATCCGTCATCTGATCGCCGGCATTGGAACACACATGATCTGAGATCATCCGATATCTATATTTTTTATGCTTTTTTTATATTCATTTTTTCTAATTTCTAAGGGTCCTGATGTTTCTGCTGTATATGGTTTTCCATAAATACGAGGAATATTATAACCACGATTTTTTTATTTTTGTTTCTCATTTATTGTGAGTAAAAATCATTTCGTGTTTTGAAAACGTTTTCTATATTGAATTTAAAATCAATTCTTCTTATTTTTTCTCTAAGTCCATGAACATGAGGAATCAAATTCAATAAAATTATTTTTGACATTTTCTTGTTGGTCCCTGATTATCATTATACCTGTTCTAACACTCATTTGATTGATTAAAATAAAAATTCAGATATCGATTTTTGTGTGCCTTATTTCTGAACACACTTATTCCGAAATGATTTGAAATTTTCTTTATCGAAAAAAAGAAGTAAAGTATATTATTCTGTTCCAATTCCATTGTGAATAATACGATTGAAAAAATCCATCAATTCTTCTCTGCCAAATCACAAAAACATCATTGACATAACGCCACCAAGTTTTGAGGCATTGCACCCCACAATTCATCAAACAAAATTCGATATCAAGATCTCCTTGAATTTCATGGATGCTGGATGCGATAGCCAAAAAGAAAAAAAGATATACCATTCGTTATCTAAATTTTCATTCTAATCACCAAACGAGTGTTAAGACGGGTATTGTGAAAACACTTTATGATAATAATAATTTCATTTAGAACTTAAAAAAGAAATATTGAAATTAATTTCATTAAAAATATTCTTGAGGATAACCCATATCCAACGAATTTCATACAAATTTCTACGCGGAAAGGATTTTACTACGTAAATAGAGCAGCGGCGTAGCTACGTGGGTGCTAGAGTGTGCAGTGCACCAGGGCCCCCGATCTTAGGGGGCCTCCAAGCGCTGGCCACCAAATCCCGTTTGAACTAGGGAACAAAATTTGGTGATCTGTTATTATTTTAATCAGTTGTTCAGGGGCCCCCCGAGGGGGCCCCTATCTTATCAACATGTCTTCAGAATGATTCACATGAAACAGAACCAGACCTACAGCAAATTTTAGCTCTAAGTAAAAAAATAACAAATCGAAAGATCCGAATACTCTCTCCAATTATCCCTATCCGCCTGCAATAAAGTTCGTCAACAGAGGCACTTATCACCATGTGGGGCAATAAAGTTTTCGGCATCCCTTTGAAATCTAGGGTGGGTCTTATGTACGTGGTACGTGCCACGGTCGGTGTTGTTTTTATTTTCTATTCTATTCATTTTTACATCAGTACGCAATTTTGTTGTTTATGAAGGATCTACCTTTATGAATTATTTTCAATGTGTCATTTTTATACATATAAATTATACATTATATTTCATATACTTATATATACATAAATAAACTTCCCATTTTTTTTTGGCATCGACTACTTCGTTCATTAGCTTTCTGAACGATTTATTTAGGGGCAGGGGCCCTTCCTTGATTTTTGCACCAGGGCCCCTGACCACCTAGCTACGCCACTGAAATAGAGTGAGCTCAACAAGCGTGCACGCGCTACACTTGCTACAGATCTCACTTCAGGCGGATCGAGCGTCGAAGCTTGTAGCCGCTCGTATACGCCCTTTCGAAGTCCTCTGTAGCGGACGCAGGTGCATTGGAATACATGGGTTGGGATTTGTAGCAACTTGCCGCACGTTTACGCTCGTTTCGCGAGAGCTATAGGGCAGTCCAACATCACAATTAAATATGGTCGCTGGGGATAACCAGTAAACCAAGCGCTGTCAGATAGACGTCAAATTGAAATCCTGGAAGACAAACAGAAAGCAAAATGTGTATTTCTAACAGAAGTTTTTTCAATATTCGAAATTAATGTTGAGAGGTTTTAATTCCATGTAGTTTTAAGAGGAACATACGTTCCAAGATTGACGCAATTCATATATCAAAATTTTTTATTCAACATTAAATGTTCTATCAGTGAATTTCAACTTCGTACAATCTATCACAAGCTAGCATGACTTCATCGTGTGTGTTCAGGAAATCCCAACTAGTGTGCAGAAGTTTATCGTAAAGTCCAGGAAAATCGACCTTCCTGAAATTAAAACTTTCAAGTCGGATTTTAGGGAAGTTGTTCTGTCGCGACACCGATGTCACGGAAAATTCTAAGGGCGGATGATGCGAATCCACGGACAAGAGAGGGTGAAGAGACTCTCGCATAATAATAGGGCTTCTACTGAAAGCCAGATCCATTATCCTGTGATTGGCATTAAAGGTGCAATTGTATTGTGCGAGGGCAAAAAAATTCATGAAACAGTCGAGATCTTCAAGTCTGACATTACGCACATTCGTCCCCACCAAATCGACATACTCCGGAATATTGAAATCACCTACAACAATTGGTTACCGACTTCGTCAAGTAAAGATGGAATACCTGATAAAGCTTCTAAAACTCTCTATGGGATGCCGGAAAATCCGCTGTAAGCTCTTCCGGCATTGGTTGCTAACAAAAATAGAAAATTTGAGGTTTTTCAGCTTTTTTCTATAAATTGGACATTTTGCAGCATCCCACACGGCATAGTTGATAGTTTAAAAGGGGTTACAGTCCACTGCGACCTTAAGCCGCATCCACATTATGCCGCTGTGTGCCGAGGGCAAGGCTGCTCGGCAAAATCCCATCGGCAAAGCCAACGAGAGAGGACGCATCCACATATGCGTTGGCTTCCTCGTCGGCTTTCATTCAGTCGCACAATGTTCACCCACGAGGATTTACTGATTCCTTCAGCCTCAGTTATTATAATTGAAAATGAAAAGAAAATACGGCGTAAGCGACGGTTTTGGGTACGGCCAAGCCTTCGAAGTAGAGAACGGCACTGATCGATCAATTGTAGGACGTTTTCGTTTGTCCATTACATCCTATCAACATGCGTGTACACCCTCTGAATATCTGAATCGCTACTGAAGCCGCTTGAGGCCAGCGGTTGGCACATCCTCACTATACATTTCCATTGGCTTCTTTTGATGGAGACCGACAGTTCTCCCATCATCTAGCGATTTCTTCAGCAGCACACAGCGGCACGAGCCGACGATGCATCCACATACAGAGCGGTTTTGTCGTGCGGCCTTGCCGCTCGGCACACAGCGGCATAATGTGGATGCGGCTTAATGGTCTATTGTGCCCCCTGACAAAGCTTTACAGCTCGCCTTCCAGTCCCAGAGATCTATCCCACACGGCATGAGCCGTATCAGTCAAATTGGAATTAGTACAGTTTATACATTTATGAACTGAGTTCGTACAATCTTTGAGGGTATGATCACCAGCCCACTTCGGACAAATTGCCCTCCGCGAAGAGTTAACCTGACTATGATTAAAACCACTACATCTATAGGAGATCTTCACATCCGTTGCATCGTAAACAGAACAAGTATCGAAATTTACGATCTTTCCTCTATCCATTATCAAACCATAACTGGAGGCACCAGTTCAATCAATTCCTGAAAAAAGTTCGCATTCTTCTTGGTAGACCAGGTCTTCAATATCTTCAAATGTGATTACTCAGCGAAAACATTGTTCTGACCTTTTAGGAACTTCAACATATCTTCACTTGAATAATTCTCGGCAAGGCTCACTATTTTAACCTTTGGATGATATTTTCTGACATCTGATATTTGAGAATTCAATGCAAGTTTTTCATCTGCAAGTTTCTTGAAATTTTTGGCGCCAGCAAGATCGTCGCAACCAATGAGAATTCCACCATTCTTAATGTGTTTTACCGGGTAAACCTTCAGATTCAGATCGCGGGGTCTATACTTTTCATAATATCAAATTGTGTTTTCGAATTAGGTTGCTCTGACTTTTTAGGCTTGACGACGATCATTGATTTTGATTTTACAATGTTCGAGTAAGTAGGAATCCCCTCGGCAGGTCGTGGTGTCGACGACATCTTTGAAAATGTAGCTCGATGACTGATTTGATTTGAAAAGTCATCGAACCTTGTTTCGAATTCGCTAAACATTCCATTGAGTTTGGCGTCAAAGGTAATTTTCATATGCTCCTCGTATTTATTCCGAATTTTGAAACAATTCGGGCAATACCAGAAAAATCCGGGATTCTCAAGCAGGTCGAACTGTCAGGGGAGATCCCAACACATTTCGCCTGATAAAATTTTGCACATATGCCGGAGCACAATATGCTTGGCGATTTACGGCGATCGAATGATTCATTGCAGTGAGCGCAGATAGACATCGTTCATAGTTCCCATTCGCAGAATTGAACTCAAATAACGAATGAAGAACTCGATCACTCACAAGAACTGTTTAGAGCCACCCCCAGAACACTAAAAGTCGCACAAAATAGCAATCAAATGAAGAGCATCAGTCACACACGTTTACGTTAGTCGATCGATTTCGAACAATACTTAGTCAGGATTATCAATAGTTTCTGAACTAGATGTCCGACCTAGAAAAAACAACATTTTTAAAATCACCAGAGGAAAAAAATTAAGAAAACACCTTTGCATAAATATATTACTTTTGATTCAGTAAAAACAGTTGAATAGCATCGAACAATTTTATTGTCTTTGCAGTGTTAATTCATTCGAGTGAGGCTTCTTATCTTATTAAACACGTCAAGTCCTCCAGGAATACGAAATAGTTATTTTCCTATCAAGTGCAGAAAGTTTTACTTTTTCGTATGAGATTGCTGTTGCAATCGAGTACAGGAAAGATACTTTCTGCACAAGGTAGGAACAATATTTTTTCTACAAGCGCCTATATGAGATCGGTTTGAATTCAACACACAGATCAAATTTGATAACCTTAAAAAATTCATAATTGTCGAACGTAATTCTACATGTCCTTGCCATAGTACTCTCATCGTTGACGTTCTGTGCATAGAGACTTATCATAATTCAGTTTATTCTTTAATGAAAGTGTGCGGGAAAACCCCCTGCTATTCCATTCCCCTATTCTTTTCAGTGCTATTCCATTCCCGCACCCTTTCAGTGCGAGAAAGGTTTGCAGGGGTTTTTCCCGCACACTTTTATTAAAGAATAAACTGAATTATGATAAGTCTCTATGCACAGAAAGTCAACGATGAGAGTACTATGGCAACGACATGTAGAATTAGGTTCGACAATTATTATGAATTTATATAGGTTATCAAATTTGATCTATGTGTTGAATTCAAATGGAATAGCAGGGGGGTTTTCGCACTGTTTGGAAATTTGACTATTTCCGAATTAAAATTCTTGCGGGAAAAGGGTGGTAAGCGTATATACGCTTGAAGAAAATATCTATTTTCTCGACTCCACTTCCAACAACAGGACGACCTAATTATTAATTTCTTGCTGAAATACATACCTATTTGGTGAGATATTGAATAATTTCATTACCTTTATTTGACGTCAATTCCTTTTTTTTTATAATAATAATAGTGTTTATTTGTAGAATTTCTGCAAAACATACAGAATAATAATAATAATAACTCCACTTTGAATTTGATAAGCCTGGAACTCTCTTGTAACAGCAGGGAATGACATTTTCTCCTTTTTTTGGAGTTACTAATTCATTTTGCTTTATTCCATCGGCGTATTACTTCTTCATTTGAAACCTCGTCAAGGTTTTGATGATTTATTACTATTCTGTTTTCTCAAAAATGAAGAATAGGAATTTTCTCAATGTATATATTATTAATTTACATGAATAAATTTTCCCATTTTATTAATTTTTTTGTAATAGTCCTCCCAGCATTCGGATTATGAATTAGTTCTAAGGCAGGCCTTTGTGAACTTCATGCAGCTGTCCTATTCTTATATGAAAATGCCAGAACAGTCGGACGAAGTCCAAGAAAAACTTGAACTCCCTGCAAAGATGGTTCATGATTGGAGAATGTTCCCCAGCGAATTACGTCCGAAGTTGAAAGCGAAGAGGAAAGTAAAGATCATAAAGAAAGAAGAAAATATTATGGAGAGGTGAGTGTCATAATTTATTGTTTATTAGGTGACAAATGTATGTAAGGAGTAAGAAAACTAATCATAATTTCCGCTGAGATCTGTATTGTACATGTAGAACCTTGCTGATAATTCTGGTTATCCATCCAATCATTTAAATAATTGGATCATGAGAATTGTAAATTCGGTTATATGAAATCTTATTGTCAAAATATCTTGAGCTTCTGATTTTTCTAAATTATACCTTTCCATGAAATTATCTCCTAGAAATGTTGTTTTTTAATTCTATGAAAATGTTTCATCGAAGTAAATGGCTTATGAAACAATTACTATATGTTTTTCAGACTAGATGGATTGGAAAAGTTGGAAAATAAATCGACATACGACATTGATAAGGTTAAGACCGAACCTAATGCAGAAGAGGACGAAGATGAGGAACAGGAAGAGGACGAAGAGCAAATGGACGATGAAATAGACGATGGAACTGATTATGGCAATAACTATTTTGATACTGGAGAGGGTTATTATAATGATGAAGATGATAACTTAGATGATGGGCCAGTATATTAATTCCTTCATGAAGTACTTCTTCATATTGTATATATTGTAAATAAATTTTTTCAAATAAATAATGTCTTTATGAGCAGAAAAAAAAAACAAGCACAGTAGTATTCAAACTCAACCTCACACATACCGGCCATGAGCTATCTTTCAACAACTAGTCTCTTATAACAATATGTCAGTAATGAAATATATTTAAGAAACTATAAAATATACCCCAAGAGCACTCGAATCACACAGCATAAAAGGAACAAGCATGTACACAATTCTAAATACAATATAATTTTTGCTCACACAGCAAATACTCTAAGATTATACTTGATTTTACTTATATTGATCAATTTGAATTCCGGGATGGAATTCCGGAAACCAGGATGCCTATAGGTACGCCACCTAATAGATGGAAAGACTCCTAGACTTCAACATCTCACAAAATGGATGAGTGAGTTGGAAACAAACAGGCTGTAAGCCTACAAAAAGAGGAAGAAGAAGAAGAAGAATTCAGTTGGGATGGAATTATGAAACGTTATTGAACTAAAAATGAAACTTCTCTGAAATTAAGTTGTTCTACGTCTAGAGACCACAAACTTATCCTGAAATCTCGTAATCCTCGAGTGAACTGAAGAGCGACGAATGAATCTCTCCCTGAAGAACATCAAAATTTAAAAGAAGCTTATGAGTAAAAATACCAAGGTGATCATTTCTTCTCGAATCCATAAAGAGACAATAATCCTCTCTAATTCTATAACTAATAGGATCATACTTTCTTTTACCATGTATCAACCTATATCACGATTTCTGCACTCTATGTATTGTATTGTATTATTTTAGCTCTCTCAATAAAAAAAATATATGTATATATATATATATATACAGGGTGTACCAAGTATTTAGATAAATTTGTAACTTTTCATTTCCTCAATTTTTGCAGATGAGCCAATTTGTGTGAATTCAGTTTCAATGATTATTATTATGAATACTAATTTCATCATTAGGCAGATTTATAATACTTTTGGAATACTGAGTCTTTTGACTAAGTCTTACATGTTTTAATCAGTATCACATTCTAGTTATCATAACAAATATCATAGTAGCTATCACAGTATCACACTCCAGTTATCACAAAATCAATATCACAGACAGACTCCATCCCCAGTTATTGAATTCATAAGGAGTAGTGAACCAGTATAATATCCCAGTCCTTCATCTCTCGATCAATATGATACTTAAACTGATTTATTGAAATGGAGTTCACAGTACCATCACACAATGAGTCCCAGTTATATACTACCCTTTTACTTGAGAAGTTTATTCTCAGCTGTTTATTGCACTTTTTCTTAGAAAGTTTCTTATTATGCCCTCTTGTGTTTATGTCCTTCAATGTGGTGAGGCCCAGCTGGGACATTTTGGTCTGATAAAGTAAATTTTTCAGTTCTGGTGATAGTTTGGTTACTTTGATATCTTTTACATAAAAAGGATTCAATATAGACTGCATGTACTCAACCTTTAATCGTATGTATGATTTATGCAATTTAAGAATTATTTCCTTTGAGAGGTCTTTGAAACTAGTGGGAATGAGGTATATCAAGAGAGAGTCACCAAACACAAATACAGGCTTCACTTTATTAAAGGATCCTGTAATAAAAGACACCTCAACGTTGGTTGGATACTCGAGTTATCGAAACTATTTATGCATTGGATAAGCTCTTTATTAATGGGATGGAAGAGTGGACCAGATTGACATCAGTTGTGGTGGAGGCGTCAGCATTTCCACCCTGTTGAACCACAGTTTGGTTGGAACCGGTGCTGTAAATCAATCTGTTTAATAAATTTTTGGGGTATCCATTCTCTTTCATCAAACAGAATAAAAGTTTGAGGTTTTTTTTGTCTCAATGAGGGGTGTGAGATCTTCAATCAGATTTGGATATGGTTGGAATTTTATCTTTGAGGCAGGAGAAGAGAAATCTATTAGTAACAACGTTATACTTAGCAATTTATAAATTCTCTATAATTGAGAAAATATTAATTAGTTTATTGGTAGGTCCTGGTAGTATATAACCCTGAGCTGCCTAACGAATTGCACACAGATGCAAGTAGCGTTGGTTATGGAGCCTGTTTAAAAAAACATGGAAGTGAGAATGAAGTAGTCACGTGTTATAGTAGGTAAACCACGAAATAGAAGCTAGTAGAAGCTTTGAAGCACTTTCGAATGTATCTGCTTGGAATCAAACTCGTAAAAGTGACTGACTGTACTGCGACAGAGCAACATCCAAAAAAAAAAGGTCTTGTTCCTCGCATTGCTCGATGGTGGGTTTACTTACAGGACTTTAACTTCGACATAGTTTACAGAAAGGGTAGCAGTCTACCACATGTCGGTTATTCAAGTAATAATCCGATGCAACCCATCACAAAGGTTTCAAATCAAAAGTAGTCAGAAAGTGCAGAATCTTCTTAGCGAATTGAGGGACCAATTTGATCTCTATTTGATATTTCAAAAAGAATTATTATGGACCCTGCAACTTCATTTGAGAATACGACATTTCCAAAATATTTGGAATATGAGGACTATCGGAAACCTCAGAATTGAAATCCAAATAAAGTCAGAATGGCCAAGCGGTTCGTGGAAAATTCAACTGGTTCTGAACAGCAAACAGTACTGTGCAGAAATAAACGCACTGTGCAGAAATAAAAACACTTAATGTTTGGAATTCAAAGTTCAGTTCCATTGATGCAAGTGCTGAAAAACGAATCAAAAGACATAACATAACTTTACGCAAAAGATCGCAATGGGATCATGAGCGGGTTGCTGAAAGATTATCATCCACTGCAGACTCATATTAGGATATGTAAATAGAAGGAGAATAAATGGCGTTCAGGACAAAGTTGGTGATTCAAAGTTAATTCACAGAGACTCACAAATGCATTTATCCAAAATCGATTACGAGTTTTTGGGTCCATATGAGATTATTGAATGTTTGGAGAACGACGTAGGTTGAAACCAAGGCTGCAAAAGAACAGCTCAAAATGTTGCCATTGCAGTGAGAGCCGTTGTGCATCATGGAGGAAGTTCTTGAATTTCTGGATGATCAAGTCAAGAATAAGGAGAAAAACGAAAGAGAGTCGTATTCGGTTTCTAGGTCCTGATAGAGGTAGAACCGAATTATAACAACAACAACAAACGCACTTTATTGACCAAAAGGCCAATTGGCCATCGACAACATTTAGTCCTGCAGACAGGTGAATTTACAATAATTGAAATAATATGATTTCAGAAATGCCTGTCTGTTGATTAATAGTTTGACAATTTTCTTAACATTGAGTAAAAAAAAAAAAAAAAGTCTTAACTATCTGGTAGTGAAACTAATTTTTTGATTGATATCAGCAACATGTATGCTCTCTTAGTTGGTAGGACTGTCCCTAAGCTCCTCGAGGTGTTCCCTGATAGTTTTCAGTGGGTATCTTGCTCTTGAGATGGAATGCTGGTTTCGTTGGTTTAAGTAGTGTTGTAGTATCTCCCAGTTGTGCGGCTTTTGGGCGAATTTTGTGGATAGTTTTCTCAATCTGTCCCCAATAGGTTCAATTTTAAGTAGACTATATAGCATTGAGTTTGGAGGGTTGTGCAATGGATTGTTGGGATTACGGATTTTTGTTATTTTCCTCATTGATATTGTTTCTGCTATTTGCAGTTGTCTTCTCATCGTTGGTTTTCTACAATTCAGGTATAGATTATGGCCATAGTCAAGAAGTGGTCTGCATATACTTTTATATATTTTGGCGGCAGTTTGTTTATTTATACCCTTATTTTTGTAAGTAAGGCAACGGAAAACCTCGGCTCTTGAAAGTACACTCTTCTTAACCGAGTTGCTGTGGTGTTTGAAATTTAGCTTTTGGTCGATTAAAAAGCCCAGGTATTTTATGTTAGCTCTAGGCAGGATGTTGTGTTGGTAGATTGTTATGTTGGGAGAAGAGGTAGTAATATTGTGGTTGAATATCATTAACTCGGTCTTGAGGGGATTCAATTGTAGTTTCCATTTTTCTAACCATACCAGTGTAGCATTTGTTAGTCCTTGTAGAGATTTTATCACCTGTGGTAGGGTTCGCTTATGGGAGACTAATGCTGTGTCGTCTGCAAACTGAAGTATATAGTCGCAGTCATCCACGGAGGCAGGCATGTCATGGCAGTAGGCGTTATAGAGAAGTGGTGACAGTGGTGAGCCCTGTGGTAGGCCTTTTTTGATTGTAAAGGATTGAGAAGTGCAGTTCCCTAGTTTTACCCTTAATTTTCTGCCAGAAAGGAATTCTCTGATGATTCTTAATAGATATGTTGGGACGTTGAGTTTCTTGAGCTTGTAGAGTAGCCCCTTGTGCCACACACTGTCAAAAGCCTTTTGATATCCAGAAACAAGGCAGCGGATTTCAAGTTGTTCAGTTTGGCAGTTTGTACATTTGAAGATAATATAGTAAGTGGATGAAGTGTTGAGCAGTGTGTTCTGAATCCAAACTGGTACTTGGGTATATGATCTGCAATTGCCTCCAATAGTTTATTTTTTACTATTTTTTCAAAAAGTTTTCCAATGTTCGGAAGCAGCGTTATTGGCCTGTAATTGTTTATTTTCTTGCGGTTACTATTGGATTTAGGTATAACTATGATATCTCCTTTTTTCCATTCTGGTGGAAAATTTTGATTGTTTAGGCAGAACTCGAAGATGGTTATTATAAATAGGTGGATATCTAGGCTTAAATTTTTTACTACCATCCAAGATATTGAGTCGGGACCTGGGGAAGTGTTTTTTTGTTTTTTGAGAATGTCAAAATATTCTTCTTGGCTGACTGTGACCTCGCTTGCTTCGATAGAATTATTTCCTAAAAAATGTTCATGCCAGTCATTAACCATGGAGTCAGTGTTCTCATCACAGTTGTCCAGTGGAGTATCTTCATATAGTTTGGAAAAGTGTTCTCCGAATAACTGTACTTGTTGGGCTTCGGTGTTGTAGGTTATTCCGTTTTCTTCAATGGTTTCGATTCGGAAGGACTTTTTGTATCTCGAAAGTTTTTTTATTTCTTGGAAAAATTGTTTTCCTTGGCAGTTGTTGATTTGGTCGCATGCTTCCAGCCATTTGTTAAGTTTATATTCTTGGATAAGCCTATGTATGTTCTTATTATATCTGTTTATGTGTGTTTTGAATTCTGGTATTGGATTGTTTCTATATTCTCTATACATTTTTCTTCTATTTTTTATCAATCGCATAATATAAGGTGGAAGTTCATGTGCCTGAAACTTGATTGCCTTTTTGGGAGTGTTATTTAATGTGGTGTCTTCTAGTACTTTTAGGAATTCCGAGATCGTACTTCTATCAATTGGTCGGAGAACCGAATTATTTATCGATCTTAATTTGATTTTGCATTATATCGGTTTCTAGGTCCTGTTAAAGGTAGAACCGAATAATGATTGATTATTATTTTATTTTGCATTATCTCGGTTTCTAGGTCCTGTTAGAGGTAGAACCGAATAATGATTGATTATTATTTTATTTTGCATTATCTCGGTTTCTAGGTCCTGTTAAAGGTAGAACCAAATAATGATTGATTTTTGATTTTATTTCGCATTATCTCGGTTTCTAGGTCCTGTTAGAGGTAGAATCGGATAATGATTGATTTTTATTTTATTCTGCATTATTTCGGTTGCTAGGTCCTGTTAGAGGTAGAACCGAATAATGATTGATTTTGATTTTATTTTGCATTATGTCGGTTTCTAGGTCCTGTTAGAGGTAGAATTGAATAATGATTGATTTTGATTGTATTTTGTATTATCTCGGTTTCTAGGTCCTGTTAGAGGTAGAACCGAATAATGATTGATTTTGATTTTATTTTGCATTATCTCGGTTTCTAGGTCCTATTAGAGATAGAACCGAATAATGTTTAATTTTGATTTTATTTTGCAGAGAGAGAGAGAGAATGCTTTATTGGCTGAATACCAGACAAAGAGCCATTGACCTTAGGTCTTTCAGCTCATGTAAAATTAATTAACATTGCAAATATTACAAAAAAAAAAAAAAGAAAGAAAGAGACAAAATTATTGGTTTCCTTTATAGTCTTCTTCGAGTTTCTTCATTATTGTAGAAGTTGGAAACTTCCTTGTAGGGTTGGGATGAGGATCTTCTTGGTAAAGTTGAGTGATGCTCTGATTATTTGTGAGTCTTGTATAAAATTTAGTATTCAATTTCTTTAATCTTTCTGCAATTGGTTCAATTTTCGTTAACCTGAATAGGAGTTCATTAGGTGGGTTATACAATCTGTTATTGGGATGTCTTATCTTTGTGATGATTCTGAGCGCTATTCTTTCTGCTGTTTCCATGTTTTTCAATGCGGGCTTTCTGCAGTTGACAAAAATTGGATGAGCATATTCCAATATAGGACGACAAATTGTCTTGTACACACGTGCTGCATTTTTTATGGAAAGTCCTTTGTCCCTTACTATTAATTTAGAAAAATGGTTTGCTCTTGATACTGTTCGCTTTTTCATTATATTAGTGTGCATGTTAAAGTTCATTTTATGGTCAATATGCACACCTAAATATTTTATACAATTCAGAGGTACTTTTTGTTGTCCACTAATGGAAATTTTAGGAGAATTACTTGATATTCTATGATTAAAAATTATATATTGTGATTTTTTGGGGTTGGGCTTCAAGCGCCATGTGTGAAACCAAATTTCTGTCCTATCTACTAGTTGTTGCAGGCCTTCTATGCAGTCTGGTAGGTTTTTCCTATGGGATATTAGGAGTGTGTCGTCTGCATACTGTAGCATGTATTGTATGTTATCCCTCATATGGTTGAATATGTCGCTGCAATATAAATTGTACAGCATTGGTGATAGAGGTGATCCTTGTGGCGTTCCTTGCCTAGGAGTGAATGTGTTGGATATTTGATTGTTAATTTTGTCACATAATTCTCTATTCTCTAGGAATTCCTTAATTATATACAGTAGATAATTTGGAGTTTTCATTCTGTGTAATTTAAAAAGAAGTCCTTTGTGCCATATGCTGTCAAAGGCCTTGTTTATATCCAAGCTTATTACGGCTGTTGTATGTTTTTTTAAAATTGCATTTTGTGTATTCGACACTAAAATGGATAGTGGATGTGTTGTGCATTTTCCGTCCTGGAATCCAAATTGAAAGTTGGGAATTTCCTTTTTTGTTATATCTGCGAACTTTGCTTTTATTATCTTTTCAAAAATTTTTCCCAGTACTGGTAGCAGTGTAATGGGTCGGTAGTTGCATGGTGAAGAGTGGTCTGTATTGGCTTTAGGGATTGTTATGATACATCCTTTTTTCCATATGCTCGGATATATTCCCCTGTTCAGACAGTATTCATATATTTTGATAATATGTTCATGTATATTTAGTGATAGCCGTTTCATTATTTTCCACGGAATACAGTCTCCTCCAGGGGCACTGTCTTTAAATTTGTGGATGATCTCAAAGTATGATTCCTTGTCAATTCTTTCATTTATTTCCTCTTCTGCCTCTGGTGTGTGGAAAAATGTTTCATACCACTTGTTAATAGCTGTCTCGTTAATTTTGTCATAGTCCTTGTCTTGGTATTCAAAGTTCCTCTCATACTCTTTGGCGAATAGTTCAACTTTTTCTTGATCTTCAGTGTACTGTATATTATTTACCGAAAGTGGAGGTATATTATTGTTCACTTTGTATTTGGACAGTTTTTTTATTTCTTGGTAAAATGTTCTTCCTTTTGAACTGTTGATTTTCTCACATGCGTTGATCCATTTATGTTCCCTATATTGATGTATCATTCTTTGAATATTTTTATTGTATTCGTTTAACTTTTGTTTGAACCTGGGGTTTTTGTTCTGACAGTAGTCTCTATACATTTTCCGTTTATGTTTAATTTGTCTTAATATATATGGTGGGAGTTCATGGGTGAAGAATTGGTGATTTACTGTTGGAGTGTTGTTTCTGATGGATTTTGATAGTGCATCATTGAATAACTTGATTTGTTCCCTATCAATTCCCTGTTCTTTGTTATGTATTATGAACTCTTCGATTTCGTTGCTTATCTTCTCTATATTACTTTTATTATAGTTATATGTGACTTTTTTGTTTTCCTCTTGTGGTTTTTTTCCAATGTCAAATTCTATGAGAATTGCCAGATGATCTGAACCTAAGTCTGGAACCAATTCAACTTTTATGAAATTCTTCTTTAAGTTGGAAGTATGTAATATCAAGTCAGGGGTGCTGTCTGTATTGTTATCCATCAGAAATGTGGGTGCTGTAGAAACCTTCATGAATTGATTGTTACATAAGAAGTTGGATAATTGCTTATTTTTTGCTTTATTGACATTGAAGTCGCCGATAATTATTGCGTATTTGTATAGAGAGGCTTTGGTGAATATGGTTTCTTCTATTTTCGACCAAGGATGAACATATACCAAGAACACGTGGAGTTTTTCGTCTTTGAATGGTATGGCGTAATGCAAGATCTCATTTTTCGAATTGTTGATTGCAGGGGGGTTTTCTTTCTTCATTTTAAGGCCTGGGTGACATTTAACTAAACTTCCTCCTCGGACTCTGAGATCCTTTTCTCCATCTTTTTTTATTATGCTCCAGTTTCTGTATTTAATTTCTTGATCTTGTCTGATTTTAGTTTCTACAAACATAGCCACTTGTATATTGTTAGACTCTAAGTAGTTGTTTATCAAGTCTTTCTTTGGTAGGTAACTGTTTATATTGTTGTATATAATTTTAATTTTAGAGTTGAACTTGCTTATTATTATTGCTGTCTATGGGTTCTGTAGGTGACAAGGTTTCTGGATCCTCCGTGTCGAACATTAAAATGTAGATCCTGTTACCTGAGAATACAGCAGTTGTATCAATGCTGTATTGGTTCAAGAAACGTTTCTTCAATTTCTGTAATAATTCTTCTCTGTTCGTGTACTTTAGTTTGTTTAATTTTCTGATGTAAGTGTTTATGATCTCATCATGTATAGTTATTGGGGAGTGTATTCTTGATTGCTTCTTGTTTAGTTCCTCTATTTCACGTGATTTCTTGTTTAGTGGCTTGATGTTGGCATTGGGAATCCCGTCAATTGGTTTCCTCGGGTGATTGGGGAACCTCCAGGCTTGGTGATCTTCGGCTCCACAGGCTAAACTTTTTGGGGGCTGATTCGATTTGCACGTAGTTGTTTTATGCGCACCTTGGCATTTTGTAAATTGTAGTTTATTGTTACAGTTGTCTTTGGTATGGTCAAATTTAAAACAATAGTTGCAAGGGATTGGCTTTGGTTCAGGAGGGTTACTTGGATATACTGCGTAGTGTCGATTTTTGTAGAATAATCCGTTATTGAGTAACTCTTCAGATGTTTTCGCTTCCGCTGTAATTATGCGTATGTAGCCTGTTGGGGTGTTGAAATTTTTGGATATGATTCTTTTACAGTATCTATGTCCCATTTTTTTATCATTCAGGTACTCACTTATTTCTTCGTTTGTTATGCTTTTTTCCATTCCTGAAATTACTATAGAGTATGTTTGTTGTGGTTCGTTTTTTTGTTTGTGTTGATTTCTGGCTTTAGTTTCTTGGTATGACATTATTTTATTCTCCTCTTTCAATTCATCAAGAGCCTTTTGTAAATTTTCTTTAGTGTTGTTAGATTTTAATAGGTAACCTAGTTTAGTTGTGAGTATAACATCTGTGTTTCTTGTGATTTTTGTGTTCCAAACCTCTGACATTTTGAGTCTGTCCTGTATTTGTTCTTTGTTTACCATTATGTAAAATAATTGAGAATATTCGGTATTTTGAATATCCCTCATTCTTGTGGAGAAATTTTTGGACATTGTTTTGTTTGAGTGGTTTATTTGTTGACTTCCATTTGAATTTGTGGATTGTTTGTGTATTGTATTTGACATTTGATTTGTTGGCCGATTAACGGGAGGAATTTCAGTATGAGTGGTTATGGTTTTTTGTTGTTGTTTATCTTGTTTTGTTTGTTGTCCAGGTGCTGGTTCTTTATGTATGTTTCGTTTCTCTCTGTGAACTGGTATGAACTCATTGTTATCTCTGACATCTGGACTTTTCACTCGGAATTTTTTCGCGAAACCCATTAATTCCGCTACTTCGTCGTCAGATAAATCCTGAATTGTTTCATACAATTCGGCCTCGCTTGCGGATCTTTTGTTACTTCCCCCAGGATCCACTTCCATTTCCAAGTTTGAAGTGGGTTTATTCGAATTTGCTTCCATAAATTAGAATTTAAACTGAAATAATATAATTTCACTTCTATCGTCGCAAATATAGTCTTCTCGATAAGAAACACGTGTGGTTCGTACCGATGCTTGGCGCAGACTGGTTTATTTTGCATTATGTCGGTTTCTAGGTCCTGTTAGAGGTAGAACCGAATGATGATTGATTTTGATTTTATTTTGCATTATGTCGATTTCTAGGTCCTGTTAGAGGTAGAACCGAATAATGATCGATTTTGATTTTATTTTGCATTATCTCGGTTTCTAGGTCCTTTTAGAGGTAGAACCGAATGATGATTGATTTTGATTTTACAGAAGTAACTCGTTCAGTAGAGGGAGTTTGTCAAGTCTTTTATTACTGCCCAAAGGGGTAGATGTTGTTTTGGTATTTTTCAGATGAGGCATTAGCTGAAGAGGGTGCCGAGACCGTCACCTCTGTCAGGTTGGCCGTGTTAGAAACTTGAGAATTTGAAAAGAGCCGCTGCCGGTAGTGAAACAGTTTTTCCACCTGGATGAATAGTCACCGATGCTTGGTATCCAGGGCAACGGATGCAGACGGTCAGAAAGAAATGTTTGAGGAATGTGCTTTGGTAGAAGCTGTGTTCACTCTCGGAGATCATGCTGCTCAGATTACTCGTTTTGGATTTTTGTAATCATCGAAGTTCATTAGAAATTACAATTCTGCAAAAGTTTTAGTATAATTTCTGATAATATATTGATTGAAGGAGTTGAAAGTATTTAATAGCTCTTGCTTGCCATCCGATGGAATTGTCAAAATCAAGTCATCTACATATTGGTACAAAAAGAAAGGGCGAAATGATAAACAATCCACACAAAATCTGATGAGTACAGGCATGGCTTATGAGGCGCGGACGGGGCTAAGGTTGCTCCCCATATGACATCCAAAAATTTGTGAAAAAAATTCATCCTTGTACTTGAAATAATTTGAATCAAAAAGAAACTTCAAACTTCTGATGAACTCCTCAAGTGGAATGTTGGTAACTGAGCAAATTTGTTCCCATTCAGTGTTGATCGTATTTCTCATTAAATCCCAAGAGATGTTTGTGAAGAGACTCACTGCATTCAAAGATACCAATACATGATCATCCCACAACACATAAAACAAAATATAAAATGTATTCATATCCTTGTAGGGGCGAATGCAGAGGACAGTAGAAAGGCAATTAATCTGGGTAATAAAGTAGCTTCAGAGTTGCTCAATTCGGAAATTTCAATTATTATCAAAAATATCAAATCTTTGCGTGCTAACTTAGCTAAGACTTTTGCTAGGTTTGAGTCAGTGCTTCCTGAACATATTTTAATCAAGAGATAATGTCAAACAATAACATAATCCCAATTTTCAGATTTCAAATAGGTCCAGTTCTCCAGAAACGCCTAATAGGCCGTCGAACTTGGTACACCCAGTATATGTATTATTATTATTTTGTGTTGACATAGCAGATGCTCATTGCTCGTCATTTTCTCCATCAAATTTCATTTGTGAAATGATGTTTTGATTTAATTTTGGGTTATTTAATAATTAGGGTTGTTGAATTATAATATCAGCTGAAATTTATAAGTTTTTCTTTGGGTCTGTGGCCTTTTTAGTTGACTTTTTTTACGCTTCGAATCTTCCTGGAATGTAGGTTCTTCTCCCCTTGAATTGGTAGAAGGAGATGTTGGGCTGATCTGGTCCGTTTCTGATTTATAGACAAATTCTAATGGCTCGCTGACACCAAAACCGGACGATGGCGGACAAAACTTCGTGGACCAGTAATATTATCGCGTCATTGTCCGATTAACCGAAAAACGGATGATCAATCATCGACTCCGAATTTGTTAGGATTTCTAGCTAGTTTGCTGGCAAGATTTTCCGATATACCGATGTTCTGGAAAACTGACGAAAATCCGATCAGGTTCGTAGTCGACGATTGATCGTTTTTCCGCCTTATCGGACAGTGACGCAATGACGGTCGGGTTTGTGTACGCTCTCTCTGTCTTTGACAAGTATTTGATTCGAGCTTCAAATTTCGGCTGACGTCGCATAAGGTTACTACTTGTCCCTGCAGTTTTGTCCGGAAAAATCGGATTTGGTGTGAGCTAGCCGTAAGTGTGGAGCGCTCGTAATAATTCGTTCAGAAATGTATCGAATTTGACTCATGTTAACAATAATAATAGTTTTTAACGAAATTTTCAAGGTTAAAATTATCTATTAACTTTTATACGTGGGCTCAATATGCCTGAAACATCCTGAAAAATAAATATATTCCATTCTAGGCTGAATTTACTGAACAGCAAAGTGAAGAAGGAACCCTACGTGATCATTTGAAGAAATTAGAAATTGACAATTAATTTCAAATGGCATCCAGAGGCCGAGGAAGAGGTCGTGGGGCAAAACGTACTTTCAATAAGGACCAGTTGAATGCTCTTGGTGCTGGAGGAAACGAACCACTTTCCCAACTTTCAGATCCTCCGCTTCTCTATACACCTCTTCACAGAAGTGCAGCAATTCTAGAGGTAGGACTTCAATTATAATGTTAAAATTTAGCATTCCCTTTTTTCAAATTTTTAGTCGTCATATTTTGAGCAATTTTGTAAGCTTAAATCTCCTCTACCTCAGGGGTAAGAGTTGTCACCTTCAAATTCTTGATAGGGGGTGAGCTATAGAGCAAAACACAACTTTATGCGACCCTAGATGGAACTAGCCCAAAACCAGTATTCGATCCGACAATTTGTACCTGAGACCTATGTTTATTTGTTTTGTTTTGAATTTTTATCGTCATGAAAACTATACCTGGAAAAATACCTTTGAGAACACTAATTTATGGATGCATTTCTCACAAATCTAGGAATCCTAGAGCCCATTTTCATTATTTTCGTGATAAAAATCAAAATGTTTATCTAACCAACAAACTAGAAATCGTAGAGCCAATTGATAGACGTAAATCCTGGGAGCATGTATTAAATATAAAAATAGAAAGCTAATGTCAACACGAAAACACACTCTTTTCAGGAAACAGCTGACCGGCAAATGCAGCGCCACCATCGGTTATCATTTTGCCCAATACCTCAACTTAATATATGAATACTACAGATCCAAATTCTTATTATTCAAGTACTTACAGGGTATTCATACTTAGTGTATGTAATGTACAGTCTACATGAATTCAATAGAATGTGACTGCTATTTGTTTAGAATTTGATTTACTCTCCGTTTGTTCACCATATGCAAGACCCTATGATTTATCCTTAAAACAAAACCTAACTAAGGCTGTCTCAAAAGTCAAAACTAGAATTAACATCAAACTAAAATGATGCGGCACTTCATGCGGATACTATGTAACCACGCTTTGATGTTCCGTTTTAGGGCACTGGTTGATTAAACAGCCCACATGTTAAAATGAGCAACGCTCAATTGAACCATACGATGCCTTCAATCTCGGGCACAATAAGATCTGCACCAAGTCACTGGCTACCAGTTCTAAGCCATATTCCACCTCCAATGGTACCGAGATCCACTGCACTTGTCAAAGAGTACAACGAAATTCTTTATAACCCTAAACTACCAATCAACACAGATATCGATGACATTGGAAGGAATAGGCTGCTCTCAAGAAAGCCCCCTATCAAAACAGCTGAAAAACTGGCGACCACTAACTTTAAACTAGTAAATCATCCGAACCTGAACTTCACAACATGCCATGCATAACAACAACCCCAGCCGGTTTCGAACTGCCTCCTTAGACATGGAATTAATGGCGGTATTCTGCTTTCATCTGTGAGCAAATCTGTAGCTTTTCATAAGTTTACAGGAAAATTACGATTCTCGACGCTTTCTACAAATCTATAGCTTACCGGTGATCGGAAACATATCGAAAGGAATATTGTGAGGTTATGTCGAATGGTTTGTTCTTGTCACAGAATATAAAATACTTTTCTATACTCAACTCCTTTGTGTTTCCTTTTCGCACTTCGGCTGTAAATTTCTCTTTCTCGTTAAAACGAACACAAATTGTACATGAATATATCCAATAATCAATACTTACGATCCAATATTATAGAAAAATTAATTCTATTTTTTTATCTTATTACGAAATAGTTCAAAATTGACATTTCTAATACTACAGCTACAGAAAAAACTTTCAGAATTTCAAAATGTACGAATCTGTAAGTCAGCCACATACAGATCAATCGTACGCTACAGATTCGGAGCTTACAGAGAATAAGCAGAATACCTGCGGCAGGGCTGCCGCGAGCTTCGAACGAAATGTACTTTAGTTATCGAAGAAAATGTACTGTAATGTACTGTACAGACAGAATACTCTTGAAATAACGCCATCTGCTGAACTTTATGGAAAACTTCTGTTTTCCAATCTGTTAAGGTATGGCTGAATGCGTGTATAATAATAATAAACCAACAAAAAAACAATAACGGAGTAATTTAACCTGAATATTTCTTATTTTCATATATTCACAAAAAATCGGCAGTCTTCCTTTTTTTGAAATAATTCATTGAATGGAAAATTCAATTTCGTAAAATGATTTACAGAAATAAAAAAAGTTTAATTTGTTTTCTAGTTCTAATTTAGTTGAAATAAAATTTTATTAAATGAAGGAATGTATTTTTCTGTTCTATGAATGATATGTGGAGAATTTGTAAACATCATAGAGATAGTATAAGAGGAGGAGCGATTTCGTAACTAAAACGGGACCAGGTCCGCCACATTGGTACGACACATTTGTCAAGCGGTCGTTAACCCTGATGTTTCGTGTTCGGTTGTGAGTTTTGTGAAAATTATTTATATTTGAAGGACAATCTTTGTAGAACTAATTGAACAAAATGGTTTCTTGTGCTGTGCGAAGTTGCTGTACCCGGGATGGCGTGGATAAGAAGAAATCATCGGGAATTACATTTCATAGGTTAATATCAACAATGTACAGGGTCGGTTTAAGTAGATTTGATGTCTGATACTAGAAATTCCTTTTTATATTCATTTAGAGATTTGAAGAATAAAAAGGGTCTTCAATACCCTTCAGAGGATGCCATCAAAATTTGCTTAAAGACCGAAAAAATCATGGAGCGAGAAATCATTATAGCTGGTCAAAACTGTGTTTCAATTGCAACTATTAATAATAGGATATTTAATGAATTTGTTTCATCAAACATCTTCTCATTTTTAATTGATCACAATTTTGATCAGTTTTTTGGATAATCATCGATTATTATTGATCAGAAGCATAATAAAGAAATATTACAATATAAGAATGATTTCTCTCTTTAAGTATAAAGTTGACAAATCAACTAGTATTAGGCACCAAAATAACAAAATTGTACTGTTTAAGGGACAGTAAAACTGTTAATTGGGTAAAATAGGTGTACATATTTTAATATATATATATATATATGTTTATCTACTCGTGTATATATCCTTGAAACCAAAGAAACGGTAGGTATTCTATAATAAAAAATCTAGCTGTTATTAATATAAGGAAAAAATTGTTGATCTTCCACCTATACAAAGTGAGTCATGATGGAAGAAGTAGCTCAATATTTGAAGGAACGTTAACGAGTACAACTTCCAAAGATGTTATTGAATATCACTAGTTGTTTCTGCTAATTAAAGAAGACAAAATTTCCCTTAACATTAGAAAAACTCAGAAGAATTCAATCTCCATTAAAAATGTTCTCAAAATAAAATAAGTATTGTTTTAGTATATAAACTGTTGAAATTCATTTTTATTTTATGAATGTTAAAAATCATGATGTTTATTCTGCTTCATCCATAAATTAGCCTGTAATTTATTTACTCCGACCCTGTCCAATTTGTGGTTCTGTGGCCGAAACCGCCACATTGGTACGACACTTTGCCCCGCCCAGTGGACCCGTTTTATGTGGAAATCGTTGAATGCAACAGCGTCTCCTTCTATACTATCCCTATGGTAAACATATTCATGGCAATTCACATGTAACCACATGATTCAGTAGTCAGTACCATTAATTTAAGGAAATAAGTTGAAGATGTATGTATGAATGTAGTGTCAAAGTACAATTCGAGTTCATTTTCTGAATTGTACTAGAAAGCATATTTTTCTGATAAAAATGTACTTTTGTATTTTCCTGTTGAAAATGTACTGTAAAAAGTACAATTGTACTGTAACGGCAGCCCTGACCTGCGGCTATGAAAGGCAGACGATCCGCCACATCACGGGACATTGCAAGCTGAGGGTATATGGGGGCCATCTAAATGATTTACTGGCAGACTCAATTGATTATATTAATAATTTAGTAATTCAACTGTGAATTATGTTATCATGTTATATGGCCACGTTTTTGTCATGAAGATAAATGCTTCCGTGAGTATTTTTCAGTGTAGTTGTCAGGTTCATTAAAAATTTACAAACTGTAGTATTCATTTTGTCTTTCAATTAGGAGAAAGCTCACCTTTAATTTATTGAGAATTTATGGGTGACAAACCATACCCCTAGCGTTGAGGATATAAAAAACGAAAAAAGGGTTGAAACAAGCGCACCTCCTCGAATAGCTACCGGAGAGAGAATAGATCCTATTTCGCATAGGTTTTCAAAAAAAAATGGGACTATAGCAGTTTCTGATGATAAGAAATGTATTGAACAGGGCTAAGAAACGTCCTTATCTTTAGCTCTATCCTTCCTGGCTGAGGTTGTTTCTGATCGACGATGTGGGGGGTTCTCCCAATGTATAAGATTCAAATTCCACAATGAACGACACGGGCACAGAAAAATTCTAATTCCCAGTCGGGGTTTGATGAACAGCGAAGATTCACAATTATACGAAGAGTAAGTAATAAGATGAAAAATCTGTCCATATCTCTGAGCCCGGTCGTCCACTGGAAACGTATTCAAGCAGCGAGCGTTTGTAGCTGCTACAACCATTGGCAGCGGCGGCGGTTGCGGCTTCTTGCGCTCTATTCAGTGATATAACCGATTGCGCTATACGAAGACCATAGTTTGTCTTCGAAAACGACCGCGTTCGTATTCTTTCAGTACCTATTTAGTGCAATATGCTATGAATCTGGAGTACTAGTACATTCTAGAGTCAAGTTATGTAGTCAAAAGACTACGGAAACACAGAGGTCCTGACGTTATTGGATGCACCCAATTTTCAGAGCCAGAAAATCGTTGGAGGAATTCAGACATCTCCACAAGCAACAATTTTAAAAATATCCTGAGCGATTTTTCAATTACTATCGAATGAAGCAAAGAACATTTCTGAATGTCTTCGAGAAACGATAAAACTTCATAGAGACAACACTTCGAACTCTCAACCTTTGTAACGTTTCGGAGTTTATGTCAGACTCCCTCTTCAGACAATTTCTCAACATGAGCTTTTCGAAATCGTAAGAATTTAGAGGGCGTTTTCCACTTCCCAAAGTTTTGTACGAGACTCCGAAATGGAATACTACAATTTACTGATAGGAAAAACGAAATCTACGTGGGGATCTATTTCATGAAGAGTTTCTGTAGGAGTGAGGTGCAGACGTTTCTCATTGCTAATGTCTGAGAAGTGCCTAACAGCATTGAATATAGGTCTGCGGCTCATTTTGGTTGTCATTGACGAAGACGTTAAGCAGTACTTATGACGAGTAATATCTCAGAAACTAGTCTATTGCTACGTTGGTTCGATGTACTTCATGCTTTAGATTTTCACTAGTCCTTGTTATTAGTCATTAATAGTTTCATCCAACAAAATACAAGCCGACTCCTTGATTTTGCTTGTACAAGTATCAGGTTCTGTAATTTGAATTTTCGCGTTATTCCAATCCGTCATCTGATCGCCGGCATTGGAACACACATGATCTGAGATCATCCGATATCTATATTTTTTATGCTTTTTTTATATTCATTTTTTCTAATTTCTAAGGGTCCTGATGTTTCTGCTGTATATGGTTTTCCATAAATACGAGGAATATTATAACCACGATTTTTTTATTTTTGTTTCTCATTTATTGTGAGTAAAAATCATTTCGTGTTTTGAAAACGTTTTCTATATTGAATTTAAAATCAATTCTTCTTATTTTTTCTCTAAGTCCATGAACATGAGGAATCAAATTCAATAAAATTATTTTTGACATTTTCTTGTTGGTCCCTGATTATCATTATACCTGTTCTAACACTCATTTGATTGATTAAAATAAAAATTCAGATATCGATTTTTGTGTGCCTTATTTCTGAACACACTTATTCCGAAATGATTTGAAATTTTCTTTATCGAAAAAAAGAAGTAAAGTATATTATTCTGTTCCAATTCCATTGTGAATAATACGATTGAAAAAATCCATCAATTCTTCTCTGCCAAATCACAAAAACATCATTGACATAACGCCACCAAGTTTTGAGGCATTGCACCCCACAATTCATCAAACAAAATTCGATATCAAGATCTCCTTGAATTTCATGGATGCTGGATGCGATAGCCAAAAAGAAAAAAAGATATACCATTCGTTATCTAAATTTTCATTCTAATCACCAAACGAGTGTTAAGACGGGTATTGTGAAAACACTTTATGATAATAATAATTTCATTTAGAACTTAAAAAAGAAATATTGAAATTAATTTCATTAAAAATATTCTTGAGGATAACCCATATCCAACGAATTTCATACAAATTTCTACGCGGAAAGGATTTTACTACGTAAATAGAGCAGCGGCGTAGCTACGTGGGTGCTAGAGTGTGCAGTGCACCAGGGCCCCCGATCTTAGGGGGCCTCCAAGCGCTGGCCACCAAATCCCGTTTGAACTAGGGAACAAAATTTGGTGATCTGTTATTATTTTAATCAGTTGTTCAGGGGCCCCCCGAGGGGGCCCCTATCTTATCAACATGTCTTCAGAATGATTCACATGAAACAGAACCAGACCTACAGCAAATTTTAGCTCTAAGTAAAAAAATAACAAATCGAAAGATCCGAATACTCTCTCCAATTATCCCTATCCGCCTGCAATAAAGTTCGTCAACAGAGGCACTTATCACCATGTGGGGCAATAAAGTTTTCGGCATCCCTTTGAAATCTAGGGTGGGTCTTATGTACGTGGTACGTGCCACGGTCGGTGTTGTTTTTATTTTCTATTCTATTCATTTTTACATCAGTACGCAATTTTGTTGTTTATGAAGGATCTACCTTTATGAATTATTTTCAATGTGTCATTTTTATACATATAAATTATACATTATATTTCATATACTTATATATACATAAATAAACTTCCCATTTTTTTTTGGCATCGACTACTTCGTTCATTAGCTTTCTGAACGATTTATTTAGGGGCAGGGGCCCTTCCTTGATTTTTGCACCAGGGCCCCTGACCACCTAGCTACGCCACTGAAATAGAGTGAGCTCAACAAGCGTGCACGCGCTACACTTGCTACAGATCTCACTTCAGGCGGATCGAGCGTCGAAGCTTGTAGCCGCTCGTATACGCCCTTTCGAAGTCCTCTGTAGCGGACGCAGGTGCATTGGAATACATGGGTTGGGATTTGTAGCAACTTGCCGCACGTTTACGCTCGTTTCGCGAGAGCTATAGGGCAGTCCAACATCACAATTAAATATGGTCGCTGGGGATAACCAGTAAACCAAGCGCTGTCAGATAGACGTCAAATTGAAATCCTGGAAGACAAACAGAAAGCAAAATGTGTATTTCTAACAGAAGTTTTTTCAATATTCGAAATTAATGTTGAGAGGTTTTAATTCCATGTAGTTTTAAGAGGAACATACGTTCCAAGATTGACGCAATTCATATATCAAAATTTTTTATTCAACATTAAATGTTCTATCAGTGAATTTCAACTTCGTACAATCTATCACAAGCTAGCATGACTTCATCGTGTGTGTTCAGGAAATCCCAACTAGTGTGCAGAAGTTTATCGTAAAGTCCAGGAAAATCGACCTTCCTGAAATTAAAACTTTCAAGTCGGATTTTAGGGAAGTTGTTCTGTCGCGACACCGATGTCACGGAAAATTCTAAGGGCGGATGATGCGAATCCACGGACAAGAGAGGGTGAAGAGACTCTCGCATAATAATAGGGCTTCTACTGAAAGCCAGATCCATTATCCTGTGATTGGCATTAAAGGTGCAATTGTATTGTGCGAGGGCAAAAAAATTCATGAAACAGTCGAGATCTTCAAGTCTGACATTACGCACATTCGTCCCCACCAAATCGACATACTCCGGAATATTGAAATCACCTACAACAATTGGTTACCGACTTCGTCAAGTAAAGATGGAATACCTGATAAAGCTTCTAAAACTCTCTATGGGATGCCGGAAAATCCGCTGTAAGCTCTTCCGGCATTGGTTGCTAACAAAAATAGAAAATTTGAGGTTTTTCAGCTTTTTTCTATAAATTGGACATTTTGCAGCATCCCACACGGCATAGTTGATAGTTTAAAAGGGGTTACAGTCCACTGCGACCTTAAGCCGCATCCACATTATGCCGCTGTGTGCCGAGGGCAAGGCTGCTCGGCAAAATCCCATCGGCAAAGCCAACGAGAGAGGACGCATCCACATATGCGTTGGCTTCCTCGTCGGCTTTCATTCAGTCGCACAATGTTCACCCACGAGGATTTACTGATTCCTTCAGCCTCAGTTATTATAATTGAAAATGAAAAGAAAATACGGCGTAAGCGACGGTTTTGGGTACGGCCAAGCCTTCGAAGTAGAGAACGGCACTGATCGATCAATTGTAGGACGTTTTCGTTTGTCCATTACATCCTATCAACATGCGTGTACACCCTCTGAATATCTGAATCGCTACTGAAGCCGCTTGAGGCCAGCGGTTGGCACATCCTCACTATACATTTCCATTGGCTTCTTTTGATGGAGACCGACAGTTCTCCCATCATCTAGCGATTTCTTCAGCAGCACACAGCGGCACGAGCCGACGATGCATCCACATACAGAGCGGTTTTGTCGTGCGGCCTTGCCGCTCGGCACACAGCGGCATAATGTGGATGCGGCTTAATGGTCTATTGTGCCCCCTGACAAAGCTTTACAGCTCGCCTTCCAGTCCCAGAGATCTATCCCACACGGCATGAGCCGTATCAGTCAAATTGGAATTAGTACAGTTTATACATTTATGAACTGAGTTCGTACAATCTTTGAGGGTATGATCACCAGCCCACTTCGGACAAATTGCCCTCCGCGAAGAGTTAACCTGACTATGATTAAAACCACTACATCTATAGGAGATCTTCACATCCGTTGCATCGTAAACAGAACAAGTATCGAAATTTACGATCTTTCCTCTATCCATTATCAAACCATAACTGGAGGCACCAGTTCAATCAATTCCTGAAAAAAGTTCGCATTCTTCTTGGTAGACCAGGTCTTCAATATCTTCAAATGTGATTACTCAGCGAAAACATTGTTCTGACCTTTTAGGAACTTCAACATATCTTCACTTGAATAATTCTCGGCAAGGCTCACTATTTTAACCTTTGGATGATATTTTCTGACATCTGATATTTGAGAATTCAATGCAAGTTTTTCATCTGCAAGTTTCTTGAAATTTTTGGCGCCAGCAAGATCGTCGCAACCAATGAGAATTCCACCATTCTTAATGTGTTTTACCGGGTAAACCTTCAGATTCAGATCGCGGGGTCTATACTTTTCATAATATCAAATTGTGTTTTCGAATTAGGTTGCTCTGACTTTTTAGGCTTGACGACGATCATTGATTTTGATTTTACAATGTTCGAGTAAGTAGGAATCCCCTCGGCAGGTCGTGGTGTCGACGACATCTTTGAAAATGTAGCTCGATGACTGATTTGATTTGAAAAGTCATCGAACCTTGTTTCGAATTCGCTAAACATTCCATTGAGTTTGGCGTCAAAGGTAATTTTCATATGCTCCTCGTATTTATTCCGAATTTTGAAACAATTCGGGCAATACCAGAAAAATCCGGGATTCTCAAGCAGGTCGAACTGTCAGGGGAGATCCCAACACATTTCGCCTGATAAAATTTTGCACATATGCCGGAGCACAATATGCTTGGCGATTTACGGCGATCGAATGATTCATTGCAGTGAGCGCAGATAGACATCGTTCATAGTTCCCATTCGCAGAATTGAACTCAAATAACGAATGAAGAACTCGATCACTCACAAGAACTGTTTAGAGCCACCCCCAGAACACTAAAAGTCGCACAAAATAGCAATCAAATGAAGAGCATCAGTCACACACGTTTACGTTAGTCGATCGATTTCGAACAATACTTAGTCAGGATTATCAATAGTTTCTGAACTAGATGTCCGACCTAGAAAAAACAACATTTTTAAAATCACCAGAGGAAAAAAATTAAGAAAACACCTTTGCATAAATATATTACTTTTGATTCAGTAAAAACAGTTGAATAGCATCGAACAATTTTATTGTCTTTGCAGTGTTAATTCATTCGAGTGAGGCTTCTTATCTTATTAAACACGTCAAGTCCTCCAGGAATACGAAATAGTTATTTTCCTATCAAGTGCAGAAAGTTTTACTTTTTCGTATGAGATTGCTGTTGCAATCGAGTACAGGAAAGATACTTTCTGCACAAGGTAGGAACAATATTTTTTCTACAAGCGCCTATATGAGATCGGTTTGAATTCAACACACAGATCAAATTTGATAACCTTAAAAAATTCATAATTGTCGAACGTAATTCTACATGTCCTTGCCATAGTACTCTCATCGTTGACGTTCTGTGCATAGAGACTTATCATAATTCAGTTTATTCTTTAATGAAAGTGTGCGGGAAAACCCCCTGCTATTCCATTCCCCTATTCTTTTCAGTGCTATTCCATTCCCGCACCCTTTCAGTGCGAGAAAGGTTTGCAGGGGTTTTTCCCGCACACTTTTATTAAAGAATAAACTGAATTATGATAAGTCTCTATGCACAGAAAGTCAACGATGAGAGTACTATGGCAACGACATGTAGAATTAGGTTCGACAATTATTATGAATTTATATAGGTTATCAAATTTGATCTATGTGTTGAATTCAAATGGAATAGCAGGGGGGTTTTCGCACTGTTTGGAAATTTGACTATTTCCGAATTAAAATTCTTGCGGGAAAAGGGTGGTAAGCGTATATACGCTTGAAGAAAATATCTATTTTCTCGACTCCACTTCCAACAACAGGACGACCTAATTATTAATTTCTTGCTGAAATACATACCTATTTGGTGAGATATTGAATAATTTCATTACCTTTATTTGACGTCAATTCCTTTTTTTTTATAATAATAATAGTGTTTATTTGTAGAATTTCTGCAAAACATACAGAATAATAATAATAATAACTCCACTTTGAATTTGATAAGCCTGGAACTCTCTTGTAACAGCAGGGAATGACATTTTCTCCTTTTTTTGGAGTTACTAATTCATTTTGCTTTATTCCATCGGCGTATTACTTCTTCATTTGAAACCTCGTCAAGGTTTTGATGATTTATTACTATTCTGTTTTCTCAAAAATGAAGAATAGGAATTTTCTCAATGTATATATTATTAATTTACATGAATAAATTTTCCCATTTTATTAATTTTTTTGTAATAGTCCTCCCAGCATTCGGATTATGAATTAGTTCTAAGGCAGGCCTTTGTGAACTTCATGCAGCTGTCCTATTCTTATATGAAAATGCCAGAACAGTCGGACGAAGTCCAAGAAAAACTTGAACTCCCTGCAAAGATGGTTCATGATTGGAGAATGTTCCCCAGCGAATTACGTCCGAAGTTGAAAGCGAAGAGGAAAGTAAAGATCATAAAGAAAGAAGAAAATATTATGGAGAGGTGAGTGTCATAATTTATTGTTTATTAGGTGACAAATGTATGTAAGGAGTAAGAAAACTAATCATAATTTCCGCTGAGATCTGTATTGTACATGTAGAACCTTGCTGATAATTCTGGTTATCCATCCAATCATTTAAATAATTGGATCATGAGAATTGTAAATTCGGTTATATGAAATCTTATTGTCAAAATATCTTGAGCTTCTGATTTTTCTAAATTATACCTTTCCATGAAATTATCTCCTAGAAATGTTGTTTTTTAATTCTATGAAAATGTTTCATCGAAGTAAATGGCTTATGAAACAATTACTATATGTTTTTCAGACTAGATGGATTGGAAAAGTTGGAAAATAAATCGACATACGACATTGATAAGGTTAAGACCGAACCTAATGCAGAAGAGGACGAAGATGAGGAACAGGAAGAGGACGAAGAGCAAATGGACGATGAAATAGACGATGGAACTGATTATGGCAATAACTATTTTGATACTGGAGAGGGTTATTATAATGATGAAGATGATAACTTAGATGATGGGCCAGTATATTAATTCCTTCATGAAGTACTTCTTCATATTGTATATATTGTAAATAAATTTTTTCAAATAAATAATGTCTTTATGAGCAGAAAAAAAAAACAAGCACAGTAGTATTCAAACTCAACCTCACACATACCGGCCATGAGCTATCTTTCAACAACTAGTCTCTTATAACAATATGTCAGTAATGAAATATATTTAAGAAACTATAAAATATACCCCAAGAGCACTCGAATCACACAGCATAAAAGGAACAAGCATGTACACAATTCTAAATACAATATAATTTTTGCTCACACAGCAAATACTCTAAGATTATACTTGATTTTACTTATATTGATCAATTTGAATTCCGGGATGGAATTCCGGAAACCAGGATGCCTATAGGTACGCCACCTAATAGATGGAAAGACTCCTAGACTTCAACATCTCACAAAATGGATGAGTGAGTTGGAAACAAACAGGCTGTAAGCCTACAAAAAGAGGAAGAAGAAGAAGAAGAATTCAGTTGGGATGGAATTATGAAACGTTATTGAACTAAAAATGAAACTTCTCTGAAATTAAGTTGTTCTACGTCTAGAGACCACAAACTTATCCTGAAATCTCGTAATCCTCGAGTGAACTGAAGAGCGACGAATGAATCTCTCCCTGAAGAACATCAAAATTTAAAAGAAGCTTATGAGTAAAAATACCAAGGTGATCATTTCTTCTCGAATCCATAAAGAGACAATAATCCTCTCTAATTCTATAACTAATAGGATCATACTTTCTTTTACCATGTATCAACCTATATCACGATTTCTGCACTCTATGTATTGTATTGTATTATTTTAGCTCTCTCAATAAAAAAAATTTATGTATATATATATATATATACAGGGTGTACCAAGTTCGACGGCCTATTAGGCGTTTCTGGAGAACTAGACTTATTTGAAATCTGAAAATTGGGATTATGATATTGTTTGACATTATCTACCGAGCTAAAATATTCTTAGAGCCTGACCACTTTCAGTTATACACGGGGCGAAAAAAAAATGTTTTTTCTCTATTTCTGTTTTCAAATTTGATAGAGTATGCAATTCTGAATACATTCGTACTCAAGTCGTTGCATTCGTCGAAATACTTTCTGAAATATCGAGAAAAACCTGAAGAAAAAAAGAGAAAAGAGTATTCGGAATAATGTTTGCTATTTCTAATCTAGATATCTTAAGCAAAAACCGTTTTCACGTTTTTGTAGTCGAAAACAGTGGAAATATTTTACATATTTAGAATTTTGAAAAACTCGTCACAGGGTGTTCCAAATGTTGGGTCAAAAATTGGGATCAAGATGGGCCTATAACTTTCGTTTTTCAAATTAGAACCCTATTTTTTTATGATTGCGTTGGATTGTACGAAGAAAAATGATGATAATGTCCTAACATGTTAATGCTCCTAAATTTGATAATTCTTGAGTTATTTAGGATTTTCTGATTTTATATCGTACGTAGCGTCAAATTCATTAAATCTGATTCATATCAACTATGACCTTGGTCATAGAAGATAAATTATTCCAATAACTCACTATTGACACATCTTTTTTTTAATTCATTTATCATTGTTCTTATGAAACAGATTTTATGCATTTGACGCAACGTACGACATGGAATCAGAAAATACAAAATAACTCAAGAATTATTGATTTTAGGAGTATCAACATGATAGAACATTATCATAATTTTTCTTCGCAGAATCCAACGCAATCATAAAAAAATAGGGTTCTAATTTGAAAAACGAAAGTTATAGGCCAATCTTGATCCCAATTTTTGGCCGAACATTTGGAACACCCTGTGAGGAGCTGATTGATGGCATCCCAGACTATACGATCCAATCTGGGGCTAAGGTAGGCAGGTATTCGACACCAGAAGATCTTTACAAGGATTATTTATCCACTCTAACCGTCACGAGAGAACGAGTTAGATCGGAAATGGTCAGGGATTTTTCCAAAAAGTATGGAAAATTTCAGGATCGGAATGTCAAGACTGTCGAACCAAAGCAGGAACCAAGACATGGTAAATGCTACAACTGCAGGCAATTCGGGCACATACAATCCAACTGCACGAAACCCCGTATAGAATGCTCACATTGTAAAAAACTGGGCCATTCTGTGGAGAATTGTTTCAAGCGGAAACATAATGAGGCTCAACCTACCAAAAAACTATTGCTCTGCGAAAGTAAATCCGAAGGCAAGTCGGATGGATACTTTGTGACCTGCTCAATAAATGGCAATGAGATGCAAGGGCTTATAGACTCAGGCTGTGAAGTTGTTTTGGTTAGAGCGAGTGATGCACGTAAAAGTGGTATCAAATGGAATCCCAGCAATATTTCTGTCAGCGGGTATGGTGGTGCCGTAACCAAGGTTTTAGGTGTCTCGGATGTAGATTTGACAGTAGACCTCTACAAATCGAAGGTTTCCGTATTGATTGTTCCGGATGAGGTTCAAGAGATACCAGTTCTGATTGGTAGAACCATTCTCAACAAACTGAATGCCATCACAGTTGTACGGCAAGGAGAGATGAGAGTATTCGACTCGAAACTCGCGGAGTTGCCCCAATTGGAAAAAATACCACGAAAGAAAACCGTACTTAAGGCAGCAATTCAAACGAAAATACTGCCTAACCACGTTGGATTTGTAAAATGCTACTCTGACGACCATTATGACGGCAGTCTTTTTGTCGAAATGAAGCAGTGGTTTAAGCCTGGGCAAGAGTGTCTAGTTGCTCGTTGTGTGACTTCAACAGAATATGGCCGTTTACCTGTGCTCAATATGTCGGAGAATGTTTTGTGCTTGGAGGCAAACCAAGTGATGGCACGTGCTGTTCCCTGCCACCTTGATGAGACTCAGGTGAGTGTTAATAAAATAGAAATTACAAAATTGCCAAAGTTCACGTTGGCCGATATAAAGTGTCAAGTTCCAAATTCTCTGTGTGGTAATGATTTGAATAAATTGTTAATATTGATCAACAAATATCGTGATTGCTTCGCGCAGGACTTGAAGGAATTGGGTAAAATTAAAGGGGAAGAAATGACAATTCAGCTGACAGACGACAAACCTGTGACGTATAGACCCTATCGACTTTCCTTCCACGAAAGAGAGAAAGTCAGGGACATAATAAACGGGTTGCTGTCAGCCGGAATAATACAAGAGTCGAAATCACCTTATTCGAGTCCTATAGTTCTTGTGAAGAAACCCAATGGAGAAACACGAATGTGTGTCGATTTTCGTGGGTTGAATGCGAAGACGGTAAGAGATTGTTATCCTTTGCCTAGAGTGGATGATCACCTAGAACTTCTACAAGGCTGTAAATTTTTCACATCTTTAGATATGGCTAGTGGGTACTTCCAATACAAATGGCCGAGAGTTCGCGTCACAAGACGGCTTTCGTAACGCCAGATGGGCATTACGAATATTGCAGAATGCCTTTTGGGCTGGTAAATGCGCCAGCCGTGTTTCAGCGTACTATAAATAGAGTTCTAGGTTCTATGAGATTCACTACCGCTTTAGCTTACATGGATGATATACTCATTCCATCTGCTAGTTTTCCTTCAGGTTTGATTGCCTTGTCAGACGTTTTTGAGACCTTCAGAAGTGCCGGTGTAACTTTAAGGTTATCCAAATGCCAGTTTTTCCAAACATCTCTAAACTATCTTGGTCACGAGATAAGTGCTATGGGTACACGTCCAGGTACAATGAAAACCAATGCTATTAAGGAATTTCCGACTCCGCAAAACGTACATCAAGTACGGCAGTTTTTGGGTCTCTGTAGTTATTTTCGAAAATATGTCAAGTCATTTGCTCAGATCGCACGACCTTTGACATTTCTTACGAAAAAGGAAATTTCATTCTTATGGTCAAATGAACAGGAGGAAGCTTTCAAGGCCTTGAAGGAAGTGTTGACAACCAGACCAGTTCTTGCCATATACAATCCAAAATTCGAAACAGAAGTCCACACTGATGCCAGTAAACTAGGACTAGCTGGCATACTACTACAAAAACAAGACGATGGACGACTAAAGCCTGTTTTGTATTTTAGTCGACAGACTACGAAAGAGGAACAGCGTTACCACTCTTACGAGTTAGAGACATTAGCAGTTGTCAACTCACTTCAACGTTTCAGGGTTTACGTATTAGGTCTGAGCTTCAAGGTTATAACTGATTGTAGTGCCTTGAGAACAGCGATGTCTTAACGTGATTTAATTCCCCGTATTGCACGATGGTGACTTACTCTACAGGAATTCAATTTTTCTGTAGAATACCGTCCTGGATCAAGAATGGCTCACGTAGACGCACTGAGTCGAAACCCCGTAGAAAATCCTGACTGCTTAAGAAGTATTGCAGTTTCCCAGGTAGACATCACTAAGGAAGATTGGGTGTTAGCATCCCAAGTCCAGGACCCTCGATGCAAACATATTTTAGAAGTACTTTCCAGAGAGCCAGTGGATAAGGAAGAGAAGCAGATATTCAACGACTTTTCTCTCAAAAATAAAATGATATACAAAAAAACAAATGAAGGACTGAAATGGTATGTTCCTAAGGCAGCGCGTCGAGTCGTGACGATGTACCATCACGACAACAATGGACATCTAGCGACAGAAAAGACGTTAAAAAGCATTGGCGCTAGGTACTGGTTTCCAAGAATGCGACACTATGTAGGTCGCTATATTTCGGCATGCCTAGGGTGCGCTTATAATAAAGCTCCTAGTGGAAAGAAGGAAGGGTTCTTGCATAGGATTGAAAAAGTATCAATCCCTATGGATACGATACACATCGATCATCTTGGGCCCTTTGTTAAAAGTACGAAGGGTAACTCATATTTGATCGTTGTCGTAGAAGCTTTCACAAAGTTTCTGTTCGTTAAAGCTGTGAAAAGTACACAAGCAAAACCGGTGTTGAATTTTTTAGAAAATATATTTGATGTGTTCGGGGTGCCGAAGCGCATTATTTGTGACAGAGGATCTTGTTTCACCAGCCAATTGTTTACAAAATTCACACGAGATTTAGGTATTAAGGTTGTGTTGAACGCAACTGCGACGCCAAGAGCAAATGGGCAGGTTGAGCGATACAACCGCACTATCCTAGCATCACTGTCGGCCTCTAGTGACGATGAGCGTAAGTGGGACGGTATGTTGGGTAGGGTTGTTTTCGGCATCAACTCTGTACCAAGTAGCTCTACGGGTAGGAGTCCACACGAGTTACTCTTTGGTTATAAGCCTAAAGGAATGAGTGATTGCTTTTTAAGCTTGGCTGTAACTGAGGAGGAACTTCGTGCAGACGTGGATCAAATGAGAGAAGAGGCTAGGAAAAGAACCCTAGTGGCCCAAGAAAAGCAAAAGGCTTATTTCGAAAGAAAACGGAGACGCTGTCACGAGTACGAAAAAGGAGATCTTGTCGTTTTGAGAAAAGCTAACCTTACCAACGATGGTAAGAGTACGAAGCTTGTACCAAAATTTAGTGGGCCTTACATAGTGAACGAAAAGCTAGGCCATGACAGATATGTGGTGTGTGACCTGCCAGGGTCGAGACGTACCCGTACGCAATATAAGGGTGTCAGTTCAGCTGACAGAATGAAACCGTTTACGGCTGCTTACGAAAGCGATAGCGAAACGGCTTCTGAAAACGAAGTGTGCATTACTTTGATATAATTGAATTATTATAGTATAAGGGTGAAGGGCCTCCGTTGTCTCAGATGGTGCGCAACATTTGTTGCGACGGCGGCACTTTTCCGATTAATTTAGAATTATACTGATTTGGGGCAAAGGTGAGATTCTTGTTATGTTTCAGGTATTTTCCGGGACGGAAAATGGGTAGCATGGCCGACTGTAACGCATCAGCGCTGAGTAATGCGTGAGGACTGTGTTGCTTGGTAACCAGATGAGCACATGCTAGGATGATTCGCTGTTCGGAAGATAAAAAGAAATACGTGTAGTCAGTTAGTCACCAACTCCCCTCTAAGTTATGTTGAGAAATATCTCTCCGTTAGTGGTTTAATTAATTATATTCGTTCTATTGGTTTATAAATGGTATTATTTAAATCTTCGTTATAATTTCCACTGTTTTCGACTACAAAAACGTGAAAGCGGTTCGTGCTCAAGATATCTAGATTAGAAATAGCAAACATTATACCGAATACTCTTATCTAACTTTTTTGTTTATTTTTTTTTTTGATATTTCGGAAAGTATTTTGATGAATGCAACGATTTGAGTACGAGTGTATTCAAGTGTGTGTCACGTGAGTTATTGGAATAATTTATCTTCTATGACCAAGATCATAGTTGATATGAAACATATTTAATGAATTTGACGCTACGTACGACATAAAATCAGAAAATCCTAAATAACTCAAGAATTATAAATTTTAGGAGCATTATCATGTTAGAACATTATCATCATTTTTCTTCCTACAATCCAACGCAATCATAAAAAAATAGGGTTCTAATTTGAAAAACGAAAGTTATGGACCAATCTTGATCCCAATTTTTGACCCCACATGTGGAACACCCTGTGATGAGTTTTTCAAAATTCTAAAAATGTACAATATTTCCACAGTCTTTGACTTCAGAAATGTGAAAACGGTTTGTGCTTAAGGTTTCTAGATTAGGAATAACAAACATAATACCGAATACTCTTTTCTCTCTTTTTCTTCAGGTTTTTCTCGATACTTTGGAAAGTATTTCGACGAATGCAACGATTTGAGTACGAATGTATTCAGAATTGCTTACTCTGTCAAATTCGAAAACAAAAAAACGCTCCCTGTATAACTGAAAGTGGTCAGGCTCTAAGAATATTTTAGCTCGGTAGATAATGTCAAACAATATCATAATCCGAATTTTCAGATTTCAAATAAGTCTAGTTCTCCAGAAACGCCTAATAGGCCTTCGAACTTGGTACACCCTGTATATATATATATATATATATATATATATATATATATATATATATATATATATATATATATGTCGAACGTTACTTTTGACGAGAAGTTTTTGGTGCAATGATACTTTTGACGAGGATTTGTCCCTTTTGACGAGACTCGTTGAAATGCCCTCCTCGTCAATGTGTTAAATCTCGCATGCAACGAGACTTTTGGAGAGATTTCATAAGGTGTAAAGTTACTTTCAACGAGAATCATAAAGAACGATTCTTTCGAGGAGATTTGTCTAGAATCATCAAAAATTGTGTTTTATGAAATTTCTTGAAAAATATTAAGAAAATACAAAAAAGGCTCGATTCTCGCATATATTAAAAAAACGTTTTGGAAGCAAACCTTAATGAAAAGTGAAAAAAAAATTCTGAAATTATCTTAACCCTTTGTGTCCCACTGGTAGTTTTGAGTACCACTGTCTTTGAAGGGTTGTAAAATTATATGTGGACTTATTCTCTGACTTATTACCCAACGATTCTCCAAAGTACACGTTCTCATAGTGACGATACTCCTTCAGTGGCGACTAACTAGTTCGTTCATATATGTACTCAGTGTTGACTAGAGTTGAAATCGATAATTGTTTCCAGGAGCTATTTTCGAAAGGAAATTTGAAGTGGTATTATTTGTTTCTCAAAATATCACGATATTGAATGAAAACATTTATAGTTGAAGTTCGTCTTCTCATTAACTGACGGTACTTATACGTCCCACTTACACTGATTTATTATTGTAAATGCATAAAGTTCAAGAGTAGCATATTGAATTTAAATGTGAAAAATAAATTTTAAAATGAGCTCAGAAAATACACGAACAAAGGCTTTTTTCTATATTTATCGTACATCGAGCGCCCGATGCTTTCCTACTATATAACTGTTTTTTTTTTTATAAGTGTCATAAAATGAGATTATTTTGAGAATCATGTTTTGCTTTCAGAGCGTGTTTAGTAGTAGTTCTCATTCATTAATTGCTCAAGCTTATTTAAAAAATTATTTTTTATTTTTCAATAGGATGTGAGGCGATTTGTTCTATATTAATCGTACATCGAACTCCTGTCAGTTTTTCACAATAATACTAGTTTTCCTCAATGTCTTAAGATTAGTTGAAGAATTATTTTTCACTATTTGTTCAATGTGCTTGAGAAGCGTGTCTTTCAGTTTTTTTTTCACACATATAAACATTTATTTCTCACTTTTTAGTTTAATGCTTTGTGAAATCTACGGGAAACTATCATCGTGAATGGAACGATTTTCCTAAATGAATTACAGTTGGATTTACGGCATCAATCCAAAATTGCTAAAAGAAAATTTAAGCCTGCCGTGGACTGGTTTAGAACACTAGAAGAGCGATTCAGAACAGCGATGCTCCAAGCCTTACTGCGCTCGGCCACACGACACACACGTTTTCGAAAGATTTTTGGTGGGTTTGATAAAACTTCGAGTGCTCGATCAAGCACTGTCAAGTTGATTAGAGCTATCGAGATTCCTTGAGTTTTCAAATCCACTGATTTGATTGGTTCAAATTTACGTGAGCTTTTTTGATCAGACAATTGAAGTTTTATGAAACCCACCGTATATGTAATACCTCATAACTTCTATGGAGATTACCCAAGTGATCGAGCTGTACAAGGAACCTATTTCCTGACAATCTTGATCAGTATACTGAGATGTAGTTATTAAATTATAGTATTGTCATCGATTCTGGCTACACGTAAACTGTTGGAATTAAATCTGCCCGTTTAAAGGGGGACAAAATCGAGTCCGAATATGGGGCCGGTACAAACATTGAGTTTAAATATATTTAAACTCAATGGTAAAAATATCAATGCTGGTGAAACTAATAAAAGCGAGTTAAAAAGCGTCGAGAATTCGGTGTACGATAAATATGAAACAAAGCGGTCCATTTTTTGTCACAATAATAGTAGTTGATTCATTCAATAATGTCTTAAGCTCATTTTAAAAAATATTTTTCATTTTTTAGGTTTCATAAACTCTAAATATTAGTTTAATGTCTGCGGATAACTAGTGCCGTCAATATAACGAATAAAACGAAAATTTGAGGTACAAATGTTCATTTCAGACCTGAACGGGTTGAGAACCCACAATTGCCGTTTCCGGGTGCGAAAACCAGCGCCATAGTGGGCTAGGCCAATAACACTACTTTTGGTGTTAGATTGTATAATAACGGTTTTATAAGCCGAAAAATCAAGGAACGAAGGGAAATAATTTAGTTCTGGTGATTCTCATCAAGATAATTATTAAAAATTTCAAAATGCAATGTGCAAATTTCGATAAATCAAAAATTGAGGTTTGACCGCGATGCCCACCTTCCACCCCCATGAGAGGTATAATTGGATGTGATATGGCTTCCGAATGTCACCACCAAATTTGAAGTCTATTCGATGTGACAATTTCGGGAAATCAAAAATTGAGGTTTGATCTATACCCACCTTCCACCCAACATGAGAAATGTGAGGGGATGTGATTAATGCCTTTTCTTCTGCTATGGCTTCCGAATGTCACCACCAAATTAGACGTGGATTCTATATGCAACTTTTGACAAATCAGCAATTGAGGTTTGACTGATGCTCACCTTCCACCCCCATGAGAGGTGCAAGGGGATGTGATGAATGCCTTTTTTTGCTATGGCTTCCGAATGTCACCACCAAGTTTGAACTCCATTCTATATGCAACTTTCAAGAAATCAAAAATTGAGGTTTGACCGATGCCCATCTTCCACCCCCAATGAGAGGTATTGGTGGATGTGATAAATGCATTTTTTTCTGCTAGGGCTTCCGAATGTCAGCACCAAATTCGAAGTTGATTCTATGGGGAACCGCCTACTTTAAGATGACTGAAAAAATTATCGGGTAAAAAGTCTCTTCTTTGTCAGAGTTTATTGGAGGTATACTGACAGCTTCATACAACAATCCTTTCTTCATCAAGGACTCATTTGAATTTGTTTTTGAGGTTAGAGGGTCCCACATTCCAGATGGGCATATCATGGCTAGCCTCATTGTATACTAATGTAACATCTCAGAATGTGTAAAACTTATTTTTGACACTACCTATTGCCAATTTCAGGGAGACATTAGAAGCAGCTGATTTGTGCACCAATGGGTGGAGATGCTTCTCCTATATTTGGACAAATAGTAGTTAATGACCTCATAGAGGAGTCCTTGTTAGTTGCTGATTTTCGGGTGTCGGGTTTAAAGAAATTTGTTGATGACTTATTCTGCATAGTACAGGAGGACAAAATTAATGATCTTGTAACAGTCTTCAACAATTATTCAGAACATATAAAATTCAGCTATGAGGTTGAGCAGGACTTCTCATTGCCTTATCTGGATGTCCTGTTGAAATATGATAGTAGTCGTGGTGTAATCAAAACCGATATATCGAAAGAAAGTTTCGTCAGGTCGATATGTAAACTATAAATCTAATCATGAATTTAAGCATAGAGTTAACCTCGTGTTTGGACTGAGGGATCGCATGGAGAGAATTGTTAATCTTTGTAAATTAATAACTTTACAATTATATAACTCATGCCATCCTCGATTGGTCAATAGATTATTGTTTTAACACCCCTAATAGATCAGAAATGCCCCTTGAACCTGGTGGTCGGATTAGAGAGGCTCCCACAGTTAACATGGAAAATGACGTTAGAACTGTCACACTTCCATACATCCGGAACATTACTAACAAAATCGTTGCTAATGCCTCTTCATTTAGTGAGAATGATATTGGAATAGTTAAGAAGCTACCACACACCTCAGCTTATTTATTGTTTTCCAAGACTGAAGACAAAACTAATAAACTGAACAAAAATAATATATAGTTACTGTGGAGTAACTTTGGAGTATGTGAAGGGGCCTATATTGGACAGACTGGAAGAAATCTAAAGACTAGATTAAAAGAAAATCAAAGAAACTGTCAGAAAAGAAAACCATCGACTGGTCTATTCACTCACACTTTGGAAGCTGGTCACTTGATGAATTTTGACAGTGTGGAAGTGTTGAGAAGCAATAGTAACAGATTTAAAAGTATGTTGCTAGAGTCTCTTGAGATTGAATATCTGTCCCATCCCTTGAATCTGGCCGCGGAATCACAGGAAAATAATTCAATTTATTGTAACATCGTGGATATAATTGAATAAATATACAGTTACGTACGACCCTGGTATAAATTGTCCTTTTAGTGGGTTTAGACATGTTGACGTCTGACATTTATGACGTATCGATCTGTTGACAGTTGACATACATTTTTATCGATCATGGGACCTATTCTCGAAATCATTCGCAACTCTACGCATCCGCATTTTTACGAATAGCGATTTGAGTTTCAAAAACGGCATTCTTCTATTCTCGAAATCGTTCGCAACTCCACGCATACGCATTTTTACGAATGGCGATTTGCGTTTCAAAAACGGCATTCTTGGCAACTTCGGAAGGTTTATGGATAGATTTACATATCGGCACTACTGTAAGCTCAAATTTCGAGCTATGCGGACAATATAGGTGAATATCGGTGAAATCCAACCTCACTTTCAAATTCAATGTCAATGATATCATTTAAACCAAAGATTATAGAGTTAGAAAGATAGGAAACGCCCTTACATCTGTGGTACTAAAATCCGACTACGATTTTTGGCTAGTTTCTTACTTTTGACACCTAGATGGCGCTGAAAACATAATTCGGTACAGAAAACTATTTTAATAGGCGCGAAATTCGAATTATACTTTTCATAAATTTCCATTAAAATGAGTTTTCTTTGTCGAGCTTTTAGAGAAACATCCTGATCGACAAAATAAAAGCAGTGCTCCGTTTTTTGATCAGGATTATACACATTGTTTTGAATCAAATGAAATACGTTTCGGATTCTTTATATTTTTATTTGAAATGATTGTGTAAAATCAACTACAATACAATAATTATGAAATTGACAACATTTCAAAAATTTGTTCACATATTCTAATATTCTCTAGAATTATTATAACAATTTCATGAACTTATTCATATAGTGAACTCTCGATATCGAACATCGATAAATCAAACAGTTGTTCTGGACCCGATTCAAACATATCTTACGCAGTGTATTTTAACCTCAATGAGTCCAGAGGGTCTAGTAGATGAGTCGAACTGCTGAAAGGGTCGTCAAGAGAACCACCACCTCTATAAGTCGTTCTTCTGACCACCATTGCCTCTATGAGTGGAACTTCTTGAATAAATGAATGAGACCGAAGAAAATTCGGTTCGCAAACAAATTATCTAGAACAATATATTTTTGCCCCGAAACCTCTATCCATTTGACAACACTGAAAATAAAAAACAATGAACAAGGCAGTTACATGATACTAGTTTCAAAACTTACATTTCCATTCTCTTTGGTAATGAAAAGAATGCACATTAAAGATTATTCTTTATATTATTTCTGCAATTAATCACCATGCATTTCGAATGTCGGCCAGTTTCTAACACAAAATTTATAACAGAAAAACACAAGTTATTATTATTATTATTATTATTACAGTAGAACCCCGATTATCCGAGCTCGCCATGAGTCGGAGCATCAACATTTTTGGTATTTGAAATCCTATCGATGCGAATAATCACTGAAAAAATCGCTCCTCAACATCGAGATCTAGGGGGTTAATTCTCATCCCCTATATTTCAAAATTCTATATTACTGAAACCGTCAGCCGGAGCATCACCATGTTTGGTATTTGAAAACATCACATCGATGCGAATAATCACTGAAAAAATCAAATCTTAGCAGCGAGATCCAGGGGGTTATTTTTCATCCACTAAATTTCAAAATTATTTTAAAATCCTATACAACCGAAACCGTGAGTCGGAGCATCACCGTTTTTAGTATTTGGAATCCTCCTACGATGCGGATAATCACTGAAAAAATCGCACCTCAAGATCGAGATCTAGGGGGTTAATTCTCATCCCCTATATTTGAAAATTATATATGACTGAAACCCTGAGCCGTAGTATCATCATGTTTGGTATTTGTAAACATCACATCGAAGTGAATAATCACTGAAAAAATCAAATCTTAGCAGCGAGATCTAGGGGGTTATATTTCATCCACTAAATTTCAAAATTATTTTAAATTCCTATATAACCGAAACCGTGAGTCGGAGCATCAACATTTTTGGTATTTGAAATCCTCCTATCGATGCGAATAATCACTAAAAAAATCGCTCCTCAACATCGAGATCTAGGGGGTTAATTCTCATCCCCTATATTTCAAAATCCTATATTACTGAAACCGTCAGCCGGAGCATCACCATGTTTGGTATTTGAAAACATCACATCGATGGGAGTAATCACTGAAAAAATGAAATCTTAGCAGCGAGATCCAGGGGGTGATTTTTCATCCACTAAATTTCAAAATTATTTTAAATTCCTATATAACCGAAACCGTGAGTCGGAGCATCAACATTTTTGGTATTTAAAATCCTCCTATCGATGCGAATAATCACTAAAAAAATCGCACCTCAACATCGAGATCTAGAGGGTTAATTTTCATCCCATATATTTCAAAATCCTATATTACTGAAACCGTCAGCCGGAGCATCACCATGTTTGGCATTTGAAAACATGACATCGATGCGAATAATCACTGAAGATATCAAATCTTAGCAGCGAGATCCAGGGGGTTATTTTTCATCCACTAAATTTGAAAATTATTTCAAAATCCTATACAACCGAAACCGTGAGTCAGAGCATCACCATTTTTGGTATTTGAAATCCTCCTATCGATGCGAATAATCACTAAAAAATCGCACCTCAACATCAAGATCTAGGGGGTTAATTCTCATCCCCTATATTTCAAAATCCTATATTACTGAAACCGTCAGCCGGAGCATCACCATGTTTGGCATTTGAAAACATGACATCGATGCGAATAATCACTGAAGATATCAAATCTTAGCAGCGAGATCCAGCGGGTTATTTTTCATCCACTAAATTTCAAAATTATTTTAAAATCCTATACAACCGAAACCGTGAGTCAGAGCATCACCATTTTTGGTATTTGAAATCCTCCTATCGATGCGAATAATCACTAAAAAACCGCACCTCAACATCGAGATCTAGGGGGTTAATTCTCATCCCCTATATTTCAAAATCCTATATTACTGAAACCGTCAGCCGGAGCATCACCATGTTTGGTATTTGAAAACATCACATCGATGCGAATAATCACTGAAAAAATCAAATCTTAGCAGCGAGATCTAGGGGGTTATTTTTCATCCACTAAATTTCAAAATTATTTTGAAATCCTATACAACCGAAACCGTGAGTCGGAGCATCACCATTTTTGGTATTTGGAATCCTCGTAGCGATGCAGATAATCACTGAAAAAATCGCACCTCAACATCGAGATCTAGGGGGTTAATTCTCATCCCCTATATTTCAGAATCCTATATTACTGAAACCGTGAGCCGTAGCATCACCATGTTTGGTATTTGAAAACATCACATCGATGCGAATAATCACTGAAAAAATCAAATCTTAGCAGCGAGATCCAGGGGGTTATTTTTCATCCAGTAAATCTGAAATTATTTCTTTGGATGATTTTCCGCCCCTGCGATACTCTCTCTGCTGGGGTGTCATCAAGTTGTTTTCCCCAAGGTACTTGGCTATAAGCCTACCTATCATCCCAGTGAACATTTTTTAAATAGATGAAAGGCATGTTATGGGGCGGTAGTTCTTAGGGTCACTTTTATTTCCTCCTTTTTGGATTAGGTACGTGATGCCAGCTGTGAAATACTCAGGGACTTTGAAGGAATCATGCAGAGCCTCCTGGAAGAGCCGTGCAAGCAAGTCCTGGGTGCTCGTAAAATACTTTCACCAATAATTGTGGATCTTATCTATTCCGGGTGATAAACAGTTGTCAGAGCCTCTCAGAACCTCGACGATGTCCGTTGCTGACACTACAATGTCTTCCATCTCGGTGTTGGAGATTTCTTCCTGTGCTTCCTTTATCCAGTACGCACTCTCATCGTGAGTAACATTCTTGGTCCATATTTTGCTCCAGTACTCACTTGCTGCTTTAGCGTCAAGGTGATCTTCGGTGTTGGGAGTTTCCTGCTCCAGTTGGCGGAAAAACTGCCTTTGGTTCTTGTAGAAGAGCTTATTGTTGTTATAACGTTTCATTTTTTCATTGTATCTACGTATTCGGCTTCCTAACGCTTTGATTTTTTTTTTCAGGAAATCCAGTTGCGAGGATATCTTTTCCCTAAAGTTTGGGTCTTTACGTTTGATTTTTATTATTATTGCAATCAAAATAGTGTTGGGAACACTGAAACGATATGTCAAAAGCGATCTTGATCATGCGCAGAATGTAAGCATAAAGTAGTAGAGTTTAGCGTCACCTGAGTAACAGAAATGTTGTAAATGAAAATTGTGATATTCAATAAATAAATAGTTTCCCAATATAAATTATTGTTGTTACTTTCACAAAGCTTCCACCAGAGGTTATGGGCCCAGTAACAAAGCTGTGAGAGTACAACAGTATTTGGAGGTAACAAAAAGAACTTTTCTAAGCGGCGTGAACGTGTGTGAAAGCGCGGCCATTTTTTCCTTTGTCCTGTGAAAGAATCGAATAAGCAAAATGGAGGTGATCTCTAACAAATTGTACAATTCCAATTGGAATGTTTGGAAGTTCCAAGTGAAATTAACACTTGCTTCGAAGGGCTTATTTGAGATCACATGTGGTAAAGAAATCCGTCCTACAGAAGATGAATAAAAAATAGAAAAATGGAAGGTGAAGGATGCTCGTGCCCAAGAAGCACTTGTTCTACGAATGGAGGATGAAATAATTTCCCATGTGATGCAGTGTTCAACCGCCCAAGAAATGTGGGAGAAATTGGAAACTATTTTTGAAAGAAAATCCGAGGTTAGTGTTCATCTGCTCAATGAACAATTTTATAATCTAAAATTCAATGATGAAGACGTTAATACATTCATCTCAAAAGTAACAAATTTGCGAACCAAGCTCAAACAAAATGGAGAAGATATTCCGGAAAAGATGGTTCTCACCAAGATCATCATGTCCCTCCCTGAAAAATTTCGACATTTTCAGTCGGTATGGGAGAATATCAGCTCAAATAGTCAAACCTTAAATAATCTGACAGCACGATTGCTGATTGAAGAAGAGCGGTTGAAGAAAGAAGAAGAACAATCAGTGGCATTGGTGACGTTTCAACGTTCGCAGAACCACAACGTAAACAAAGATAACAGAAAATGTTTCGCTTGTGGAAAATTAGGCCACGTTAAAAGTCAGTGCCGGAATATTGAGTGCAATTACTGCAAAAAGAAGGGACATTTGATGAAAGATTGTTTTTCAAAGAAGAAGAAGGAAGAAAGAAAAAAAACTCGGGAAAATGGGAGCAATAGCAAAGCAGCCGTGGCTTTTTTAACAGTCTCAAACGAGGTTAGATCAGAGGTAAATATAGAATGGTTTATGGATAGCGGAGCATCTCAGCATATGTGCAAAGATCGAAACGTTTTCTGCAAATTTGAAGAGATGAAAGTTTCAAAATTTGTAAAAATCGGTGATGGCTCAATTTTGCAGGTGAAAGGCCAAGGTAACAATTGTCTTCAAGCCTATAATGGCACACATTTTCATTTTGTAACATTGCATGATGTCTTTTTTGGGTAATCATGCAGTTTACACAAGTAAGATTGAAAGCCGATTTTACGCATGCGCAAACAGTGACAATTTGCGATTTTGTTGCCAGATTGTGCATTCATCATATCTCTAGAATCCTTGAAATTGTAGAGAAGGTTTCACTTTATTTAGTAATCGATTTTTTTCCAGCTCATGAATTCGAATCTTTAGAAAGTTGCTAAGAATTATCGGGAATAACATAATTTTATAGCTATTTTTCATGTTTTCAATATAACACATCAAGAATTTGCTTTGAAATAAAAATGATATGAACTAGGCGCGCATACGATCAGATAAGATTAACTCGTATTAATTGAATGGATTATGTATCTTATTGAATTATTTCTTAATCAAACAGCAGTTATTTGAATATTCCCCTTACGGAGGAAATTTCAGATATTTGCAGCTTTCAGTCGCAAAGGAAAACTGATAACGAATTCTTTTCACCCACCCCCATTGTAAAATTTTCGCTTTGAAATGTTTTCAAATAAGTATCTCTACAAATAAAACAAAACAAAATGTTATTTAGTTATTTTTCCTGTTTCGTCGAGCTTTGATAGATAACAAGCACAAAATTTAACTTAGAAATGAATATCAATCAGTATCGCAATAATAACTACACCAATAAATGTTATATCTTGTTTTAGTCGTATGCAATATTATAATGATAGAACCAAAGATTATAGAGTATAAAGATAGGAAACGACCCTATATCTCCAGTACTAAAAACCGACAACGATTTTCGATTAAGTCAACACGCGACATACTAGATGGCGCTGAGTAAATTTGTCGATACAGATTTCGGCATTCTACAAAGAGCGCGAAATTTGAATGAAATTATACGTATTAAATTGAATTTCGACTTTGTCAGGCCCAGAATATAACATCCTGAGCGACAAAACAAAAAGCAATGCTCTTTCTTGTTCTGCTCAGGATATTATTTTTCACTCGGACTTCAACTCAATTCATATAAATAAAACACGCCGTTAAATTTGTTATGTTTTTATTTGAGATGAATACCTTTTGAGAATATAGTACAGCAGTATCAGAGCAATTTAAAATAAACTACCAATTCAAGAATAGTTATTTATGATACAAGATCAGAAAGCATTGATATTCTTACACGAGTTCAAAATTCAAGAACGAGTCATCTTTATGAGGATTTGACACATACTTAGAGAAAAACATATTAGTTACAGAATAATCAGAACCACAATTATAGAGGTGTTCAGGATGTTATCCGATCCCATTCAACGACATACCTGCATCGCATACAGGATCAGGTATGAAAGCTTGGAATAGGAATAATTTCCGTTCAGTATTCAGTATTTCTTTATGGAACAATATTTAAATTGAATAATGAATGAACAAAGAAGACATCAAAAAATAATAACATATCAACTCATGAGTGCAAATTAATTCCGTTATAACCTACAGTATATCCAGCAATAGATGGTCGCATTCAGCAGACGTAGCACAAAGCGATGCTGTTACCTATCGGAAGCGGTATAGGTCGGAACCATATTGAACGCATGTGCCTCCTTAGACAGATAACTTTTTGATTATCTAATCAACTTACTTATTGCTAATTTATTACTGGATATGAGAGGCTGACCTTTAAAGGAGTGACGGATCACTTTCATCTTATTAATTTTGCACCGCAAAGAGTTGATTGTAGCCTTCATCCTCTTGATTTTGTCTTAGGGGACTCTTATATAGATGATTTTTCCCCTTTTTTTCAGTTTCACTCAAAGAAATAGCTGAAAAAGAGGAATATTAGGTCATTCAATAATTTGAATGAAAATTATCTCGAATTTACATTTACAAGCTAGAATGTATTCATGAAAATGGTTAAGTTTCAAAACTTATTGTGAATGAAGTCAGTAAGACATTTAAGAAACATTTAAAGATGAAGCTATGAGGTTAATGGAGAGACTTACAGTTATTATTTGAGCATTAACTAGGATTTGCCATATTCTTCTTCTATCGATGCCTATCCTCTGTGGATGTTGGCAATCATGTCAGCTTACAGCTGTCCTGAATATTTGAATGGTCGTCATCCTTGTCCATTGCCTGATATTCTGCATCCATGATGTTCGTTGGCGCCCTGGAGACAGTCTTCCTTCTATCTTGCCTTGTGAAATCAGTTGAAGCAGTTGATATTTTTCATTACGTAATACATGTCCCAGATATGACATTTTCCTGATTTTAATGCACTACAGTATTTCCAGATCATTCTGCATCCATTTCATAACAGTATCATTCCTGACATGGTAGATGTTCGAACTCCTGAGCATTCGGCAATTCTCAATTTGTGGTGCAGCATCTGTTTTGGAAGCTCTAGATGTTGGAATTTCTGTAAAAGGAGAAGTTTTAATGAACGAATTCAATGACAGACATGTGTTTTTATTATATTAATATTCGCTTAGACTCACCGACAGAATTTATTGCAGCATTCATTTTCGTTCGAATAAGGCCCCTTCAGGAATGGAATGCTTCCTGGATGGTAATTGTACCTGATTTGTTCTGGAGAAAAATGCTCACTGCATATTGTGTAAAATTTATTGAGATCGATATCGTCTCGCCCTGAAAATTCTATCCATTTCTGAGCACTGAAAATAAAAGGAATGAATAACACAGTTACAGAAGTCGTGTTTCATTACTTACATTTCCATTTTCTTTGGTAATGTGAAAAATGCTAATCCTTCTGTTATTGAAACAGTTCTTCACCATACAACACGATCCAGAACTCATCTTAAAGTTGAAGAATAATAAATAATAATATAAGTAAATACCGAACAAACACACGACAGCAAAAACCAAGCAAACTTCGAAACTAGTTAATCAACAAGCAAGATGGCCGATTGGCGCCTTGACAGCCACGAAGCTAGCACGTAATCAATCACGTGCTAAATTTTAGTCAACAAGTGACTCTTCAGATGGCGCTGACAACCGTTGTCGCCTCGTTTCCCATCTTTATACTTTATAATCTTTGGATAGAACGGAAATCAACTTCATATGTCAAATTCTTCAAATACAAGATAAATATCCCAATCTGGCAACGTAGCTACGGATTACGCCGAGGTCTCTCGCATCCACTTGTGTGAACTGCATGTTTACCCTTTTTTGTACCTGGTTTAAAAGTGAATTTGTTTTCACAAGGTAAAGCTTTAGATAAAGGCCTATCGTTAATTTCTGATGCTGAGAAAGCACGATTTGTTGACAAGAAAGACATCACAGTAGCTATAGCAATTAGGTAGGATGAGTTATATAAAATGATGTTTAGGGGACCTACTTCTTCTGAGCACACATGCCAGTGTAAGGAATTTAAAAATATGAGAATAATGCATGCTATCTGGCGAAAACAAAAAACGATTTGAAATGGTGGCACAAAGCCTTAGGTCATCAAAACATCAGATATACGAGAAATATTTTGAATAAGAATCAAATTAGAGTTGAACAAACGGAAGCATTCTGTAGTTCCTGCGTACAAGCAAAACATTGTAGAGAAACTTTTCATGCTAGTGATAGTAGGGCAAAAGAACTCGGGGGTATAGTACACGTGGATTTGTGTGGTCCTATGGAAGAAAGTTCATTTAATGATTCTCGGTACATTTTTTTGTTGAAGGATGATTTCAGTAGCTATAGGTTTGCTTATTTTCTAAAGAGTAAATATGATGTATATGAGGTATTAAAAAACTTTCTACAGTTTTTCAAAACCCAAAAAAATAAAAGGGTTAAGATAATGCGGAGCGATAATGAAACAGAGTTTGTAAACTCGTCGGTAGATTCTTTGTTAAAAAAGGAGGGCATCAAACATGAATGTACGGTACCCTATACTCCACAACAGAACAGTAGAGTAGAAAGGGAATTCAGAACAATAATTGAGTCAGTGAGAGCTATGCTCGCTGACAGTAAACTACCAAAAGTTTTTTGGGCAGAAGCCGCAAACACCGCAGTCTTCTTACTACACAGAACTGGTATGAGTCCAGTTAAGGACAAAACTCCATATGAGATTTTCTTCAATAGATCATTCAGTTTAAAAATGGTTAAAGGTTTATTCGGTCAAAAAGTATGGTCATATATCCCTCAAGAAAAGAGGAAAAAGTTAGATATGAAAAGTAAACCTGGAATATTTGTAGGGTATTCTGAAAACGTCAAAGGATACAGAGTTTACTATGAAGGAAAAAATACAGTAGCTATTGAAAGAGAGATAGTTTTTGAGGAAATGGAAGAAGCAAAGGTAAAAGTTTTTTCTCTGGATGTTGAAAATCATACAGACTGTATCGATGAGGGAGTTGAGGTCGATGAGGAAACTCAAAACGTTACACAGTCTCCAGGTTTAGAACCTGAAGGCGATCATAACCAAGATCAAAGATCAGAGGAAGCTGACGAAGAATTACTACAGGAAGGGTCCACTAGGCAAAGAGATAAAAGGTTGCGACCTTTATCGAAACTGAAATTGCCTCATAACTTAGACAAAGATTTTGATCTAAGCTATTTTAGTTTAGATATTGATGAGCCCACTACTTACGATCAAGCTATGGATAGTAAATATGCAAGTAGTTGGAAAGAGGCTATAGATGAAGAAAATAAGGCTTAAAAAAAAAATAATACTTGAGAGGTAGTTGAAAAACCAGAAAATGGTGAAATAATAGATAGCAAATGGGTTTTCAAAATTAAAAGAGATAAAGAAGGTAGAATATCGAAATTTAAATGTAGATTAGTAGCAAGAGGTTTTGAAAAAAATGTCATGGAGGATGTTTATAGTCCTGTAGTAAGATTGACTAGTGTTCGGTCAATTCTGGCTGTGTGCGCTCATAGGGGGTGGACCATCTATCAGATGGATGTATTAAGCCATTTATGGTTTAAAAAAGGCAACACTTTATTGGTACGAAAAATTCGATAGATTTATGATAAGTGAAGACTTTAATAGAGGAAAATGTGATTACTGTTTATACATCAAAACTGCAACAGAAGTTACCATATATGTATTAATATTTGTAGATGACATTTTAATTACAGGGTCCTGCTTACAGGAAATTAAAGCTAAATTTACATATGTCATTTAAAATGAAAGATTTGGGATTATTGGACTATTTCTTAGGTATATCTGTTGAACAAGTTCATGAGGATGGGAAAATTGTATTAAATCAAAAACAATATTTGAACAATGTTCTATTAAAATTCGGGATGATTAATTGTAAACCTATCAATACGCCAATGGATTGCAACTTTAATTATGATTGTTTAAAGTTTGAAAAATCAGAGAGTCCTGATACAGAAAATAAATGCAGACAAATTATTGGTTGTATAATGTATGCCATGTTAGGAACAAGGCCAGACTTGTGCTCAAGCATAAGCCTATTATCTAGATAACAAAATTGTGCTAGTGAAGGGTTGTTAATCGCATTGAAGAGAGTGTTAAGATATATAAAAGGGTCAATTGAACTCAAATTAACATATTGTAAGAAAAATAAAGATGTATTAACAGGCTATGCCGATGCAGATTGGGGTGGCGATACTACAGATAGAAGATCAACAAGTGGTTTTTGTCTTTATGTGTACGGAAATTTAGTATCTTGGAATTCAAAGAAACAAAGTACTGTCGCCATGTCAACTACTGAGGCTGAAATTATAGCTTTAAGTTTATGTATTAGTGAAGCATGTAGTCTTAGAAATATGTTTTTGGAATTGAAATTTAATGAAGATTTAAAGGTTATCATCTATGAAGATAATCAATCTGCAATTCGTTCATGCAGTTCTCACGAACAGTTAAAGAGAGTTAAACACTTGGACATTAAATATCACTTTACAAAAGAAAAAATTTCCGAAGGTATTGTAGAATTGAAATATGTTCCTAGTTGTGAACAAGTGGCAGATGCATTTACCAAGCCTTTGAATAGGATTATATTTGAAAAATTGAGAAGTTTATTATTTTAATAAGTATTCTGTCCTGTTTTTGTTTTTTTTTTGAAAATTTTTGATTGAGAGGGGGTATTATTATTGCAATCAAAATAGTGTTGGGAACACTGAAACGATATGTCAAAAGCGATCTTGATCATGCGCAGAATGTAAGCATAAAGTAGTAGAGTTTAGCGTCACCTGAGTAACAGAAATGTTGTAAATGAGAATTGTGATATTCAATAAATAAATAGTTTCCCAATATAAATTATTGTTGTTACTTTCACAAAGCTTCCACCAGAATTTTGAATGCTGATGCCGCCCTCCTTACAGATCTTGAGAGCTTCAGTGATGAAGCAGCACTCTGCAGGTAAGCATGAAAAGTACCAATGTTCCTCCTTAAGTAAGTTATCTTTTTCTGCAGACGATCCAGCCAAGGGCGCCGACGCTGTTCTGTTTCACCCATCCGCATTGCAGTCTTCTGTATGATTTTGTGACCATTATTCTTGCAGACCGCGAGTGCTGCAGCATAGATTACGTCCGCCAGCTCATCCAGTGTGTTGGTGCCTTCCAGATATTCGGGCAGGATAGTGTTCAGTGATGCCATTGTCTTAACAGCCACCTTAGACTGTACGAGTCTAGGTATAATTGGTCTAGCGTCTGGCGGTATTGACGCGTATTTCATCAAGTTGGTTGCGAATGATCTCCTCAGTGCATTTTCGCTCTCACGCGGGATGAAAAATGCGCTTCTTCTGACTCTGGGTGAAGACACGCGAGTTCCAGTCAGTCACCCCACATCTACTTGTTCTTCGCTCGTTACGTTTGGGTAGCAGCCTGACTTAATTACCTCCAGCTCGGCTCGATAGATCTTTTGGCCTCTTAGTATCCATCTTACTCGGTTCGATAAAATTGGAGCAGTTGACGGCCTGGCAGGATTTATCTCATTCCATACGTCGACCAGTGTTTGTCGATAGGTCTTATCAGATTTTCTAGTTAATAGGTCCGTTGCTATATAATGCGCACGCATTACCATACAATTCTCTTCAAAAGTCCAGCGTGTGCGTCCATCCCGTTGACGCCTGGTAGTGGAACGATCAGTCAGAACGTTCAAACTACTTCGGTTATCTCGTGTAGGAGATTCGGGAGTGGACCTCACGGTGCCGTCTCGGAGGGGTGCGCCGCTTGCCTCACATGTACCTCCTACAGGTCGTACATCTGGACGGTTCCGAAGGGAGCCGACCCGAGACTCCCCACCGCCCTGGGTTGCATTTCTTCTTCTGTTTGGAGCAATTATTTTCAAGCCCTCTCAAGGCTGCTGACCTGGAGAGAGAGTGTTTGACTCAGGTACGCGGGGTCGTCACTCCCCGATGATCACACGGATCACCCTGCGTATATATATATATATATATATATATATAGGGTGTTTCACGAATGATTGTACAGGCTTTCAGGGCAGATGCAGGCCATTTTGGTGAGTCTCAATCAGTGTTAGAAATATGTCCTAACAATATTCGTTTAAGAGATACAGGATGTTTTATGTATTTTCGCAGAAATTTTCTATAGGCATAACTCTTGAACGTTTGCATGGATCTTCATGAAAATTTCAGGGAATGTGTATGGGCCAATGGCAAATATTCACACATAATGGCTTTCTGATAGCGCAGGCCCGGACTGAGAAAATGATTTTCTTTATTCCACATCTTATAAAACACCCTGTACATCAAATTTTTGAAAAGCAAAATTATCCTCAGATTCTACAATAAATACTCTTTCAAACAAGCCTATCAGGATTAATGGCACACTTCGCATCATCATATTATGAGCCATTGATTATTTGGAATTTTCAATTTATAGTAAACACGGACCTGTAAATCTCCGAATAATGAATTGATTCATAATTAAATCGATTGAAAGCCTTAGTAACGCTACTTAGGTATTGTACTGCATCTTATTTCATCCAATACATGGATTTGGGGGACATACTCATCTCTTCGAATAAGTGAAACACGGATGCATAGCAGCAACATCAAATATTTTGAAAAAAAACTAAATTTAATCGAAAACTTGATTTAACATTGAACATTTAATTGTACTATTATAAAATGTACTTAAGAAAAAAATGTGAAATGCATCTTATGAACATGTTGTGTTGAACTGACAAAAATGGACAATAAATAAGAAAAAAATTATAACTTGTTTTCGAAAATATCAGTAAATTCGGCATTCGTGAATGATGGCATTTCGATAAATCTCGTATTGAAAATTTATGAGAACACAACAATCTACCACTTTTCTATTTCAACAATTACCTGACAATGGTCTGAAACGTCAAAATTTTTATCAGGAGCCCCTTAGATTTTGAAATTGGTTGAATTCAGAATGAACGAATTTCTTCTGCGATCTTCCACATAGCATTGACAATAAATGATATCTGAAGCTATGATTGATTCAAGCTGCATGTGACTTCTCACATGGTGAAATAATAATGGTACCAGAAAGAAAGGCTAATGAAAGCTGTCAAAAAGAAATAGGAACTTTTCGAGAACAAATCATGTACGAAAATTGATAGAGGAAGGGGTGTGAAAGAATTTCTTTCCGAGAGTGTGAATAAGATGTCTAAATTTATTTCCTTTTGTGTGTGCGTTTGTGTCTGATTTCAGTCAGTTATTAATTTTTTCAAATAATATTTATTTTTTCCCTTTGGTATGTTCGCGCCCCCTAGGGGGGTGCACCTCACAGGTTGAGAAACGCTGCCTTAAGTCATGATACTGAGAAATTAAATTCATTCGATATGAATTATTCGGAGATTTACTAGTCCGTGTTTACTATAAATTAAAAATTCCAAATATTCAATGGCTCATAATATGATGATGCGAAGTGTGCCATTGATCATGATAGGCTTGTTTGAAAGAGTATTTATTGTAGAATCTGAGGATAATTTGCTTTCCAAAAATTTGATGTACAGGATGTTTTATAAGATGTGGAATAAAGAAAATCATTTTCTCAGTCCGGGCCTGCGCTATCAGGAAGCCATTATGTGTGAACATTTGCTAATGGCCCTCACATATTCCCTGAAATTTTCTTGAAGATTCACGCAGGCGTTCAAGAGTTATGCAAATTGAAAATTTCTGTGATAATACATAAAACATCCTGTATCTCTCAAACGAATATTGTTAGGACATATTTCTAACACTGATTCAGAATCACCAAAATGTCCTGCATGTACCCTGAAAGCCTGTACAATAATTCGTGAAACACCCTGTATATATAGCAGGAAAATATCATGAAATATGCATTAATGAGGGATTTTGAGAAGTACTCACTTACCTAATTGATTGCTTCCAAAAATGAACGAGATGATCAATTAATTTGCGACGTGACTTTTAGAAAATTCTTATTTTACAAGAGGAGCACAAAAGATGGTCTTTTCTTCAGAGAGACTCGATACAGAAAGGGGGTAGATTAATTAATACAATTAATAATGAGCATGAGTTGATCTGTCAGCAGGTTAGTTCATAGAGGTAGGTCAGTTTTGACGTCAATCAGCTGTTCATAGAGTTGCAGAGATCGAGTTGACGTTTCGGTGCGTTCGAACCATGGGCGTAGTTGAGGATGACGTCTGAGGGGGCTCAATTTTTAACAACACCAATATAATTTTTTTTTCGAGGTTACATAATTTTTCACTATGAAAAAGGCAATTATTCACGGAGCGAAAAAAAGTACGTGTTGATCTGCCGTATATACAGTATATATATATATATATATATATATATATTCGTAGTGCGTTGTGACCTCCGTTAAGTTCAGTGGGCGACCTGACCTCCGGGTGAAGGAGTGGTGTGATTGAAATTTTTTTTGTCAATATATTTACAGGGGAAGGCAAAAAATATAGGGACCTTGAGAGGGGAAAAGATTTTGCTCGAAAAAATTTTTTTCATATGAGACAGACCTTGCTACCTCCGCTTATATTTTGTATGGGTCGTGCGCTGTGTCCTCCTGCAACGATGCCAGATTTTCGGAGGACAGAAGGTAAATTAGTTCGGAATAATCATATATGGAATGCAGCTGTTCTTTCAACACATGTTTGGAAAGATAAGTGCTTTACGCTGCTCATTCCGGAGCATCGGAATAAATAAAGAAACATCGTCTTGTGCCTGACAAAGGCTTCGTGAACTAATGGTCCCTATACACGGCTATGAAATAGAACGAGAGGTTTCTCAAAGTTTCAAGCATTATAAATCGAGATACTTTTTAAAGAAAAAAACAAATTCTATTGAATTGGGAAACATGCAACTGAATGTTGAAGAGATAAAGAAAAGTTAATTACTCACAACATTGATGGGATTAATCATAATTGAACCTTTCTAGCCAAAACAAATATTATACGTTATATTAAATTATAAAAACCATTAGATAACCTTCAGTTTTCTATTCCTTCAATGCACGGTTGGAAAATTTTCGATGTTTCCGCCCTCCCAAAAATTTGGTTTCGTCTCGTTGCTGGACATCTTTAACGATATTCAATGAAGAAAATTATACTTCTGAAGAACAATAATGCTTTCGAGTATAATATGAAAGTCTATGGTTTCGTTAGTTTGTTTATTTATCTTCACAGAAATCGGGAAGCAAATGTCCGGTTTGATTGTGGAATTGATTTTAATATACTCAACGAGGAAATGGGGCAAATATAGAATAGTGGAACTCGAAAGGGACATTTTTGTAGTGTAAGAAAATTTATACATAAAAGTCCGCGTCTACATATGTCTAACTCTCATCGGGGATAACCCTCGATAACCAATTTTAACATATTCAATTCAATCCAAATCAATGTTCAATTTGAAGGGACCTTTTGACTGGTATGGAATGAATTAAAATTTAAATAAATATGACTGTTATCATTCCTTATAAAAAATGCTTTTCAAAGCATAGTTTCCTGAAGAATATTTCCCGAGATATGACGAGAGGCTGAAATAAAAATTTAGACAAGAAATAAAATTTACGATCTATCGTAACGGAGCGTTCTAATGCTTCATTTGATTGATTCTAACGAATCATTTGATAACTTGATATTGTTTCAAGTTTTCTCCATCATTGAGGTTTAAGATTTTTTGATATTGATAATAATTGTAATTATTTTTTGATTTAATTTTTCATATTGAGATTTGTTGATTTTCTGTTCTCACGTTCATCTGATGCACAATATCTGCGAGTTGAAGCATCTAATGAAAAGTAGCATAATATAGTGTACGTGTATAGGGTTAATATTGGTCGTAAAAAAAGTTTAAATGAGCAAAATTGACGTACCTATTTTTCATGGGCATTCAGAATTCAGTACTAGGAAATACAGTTTTCGTAAACCTAAAAATTTGTTCTAAGCTATTGTTGTTTTCTTAATGGTACAGTACGTGATCAGGCATTCAAAGTTTTGTGAATCCCACCTTGAAAGTGGTTTTCCGTCTATGATCACTTCAAATGAAAAAGGTCCCTCTTATTTTTTAAATTCGCAATATGATTAAATTAAAATTGATATGCTGAATAGTGAGTAGTAAGGACCTCTTGAAATATTGACCTTTGAAATAGCATTTTTAGTGTACCTGGGGCGGACTAATCTTAATTCAGCTTCTTCGAAATGTACTTCTGTAAAATTCTTTACTTTTTCATAAAACTTCACTGCACTTTCACTGGCGCGCATCGACAGATTAGGCTTGAATTTATCCCTTCAATGCATAAGAGATTCGAGTTTTCTCTGCGCGCCAGTGAAAGTGCAGTGAAGTTTTATGAAAAAGTGAAGAATTTTACAGAAGTACATTTCGAAGAAGCTGAATTAAGATTATTGAAAAAAGGTTTGAAACACTGTCCGAATATGTTTAATAATAAGGACCTCAAACATTTAGCAGTTGATGTAGAATTAGCATTAAATAAGATCGAATCTCCTGAGATACAAAACTTTGAAAAATCTGTTTGTGCGAGAATGATATCCAATGCTCGTATTAGACAGGATAAAATCGAAGTTGCCGTTTTGAAACAAATCAAAAAGAAAGCCTCTGAGAATGATCTGATATTTACAAAAGTTGGCAAAGGCAATATAGTTACAATTTTGAACAAGACTGATTATTTACAAAAAACAGAATTATTGTTGAACTCTGATAACTTCCGAGAACTGAGAGTTGACCCAACATCGAAATTCCAAAATTCACTCAAAAAATATATCAAAAATTGCCCAAACGTATTATCTGAAATAACTTTTCCTTTGACGATAATGAATCCAAGAATACCGCAATTATATGCTCTACCTAAAATCCATAAAGAAAATTGTCCTATGAGACCCATTGTTTCCTATTCTCATGCACCAGCTTCAAAACTCTGTAGATATCTGAATTCTATTTTACCAAAAATGATTCAACATGAACCAATTTACTCCATCAAAAACACAATCCAACTTACAGATGAATTAAAGTCACTGAAAATTCTTCCGAATGCTAGGTTAATTTCGTTCGATGTAGTAAATTTATTCCCATCAATACCTCATACAGAAGTTAAAAATTTAATCAATGAACAGCTTCATAATAATTTTGTCCTCAATGCAGAATTGATAGTTGAAACAAATAAACTTTTGCAGTTGTGTCTTGAACAGAGTTATTTCAAGTTCAATGGAAAATTCTATCTACAGTTGGATGGTCTACCAATGGGTTCTCCTTTATCTCCTCTTTAAAGCGAAGTATTCATGACACATTTGCAAAAGAAAATAATCTCGTCAATTAATAACAATGTGACTGAATTTGTACTATACTGGAGATGATATGTGGATGACGTGTTTTGTATTTGGACTTGCTCAGATTTTGAGCTTGAATTGTTTTTCCAACTGATTAACTATTTGTATGTGTCGGTCCAGTGCACATTGGAAATGGAAAATGAAAATAAGTCGTTAAACTTTTTGGACATTCAGATAAAAATAGTAGAAGATCATATGGAATTTGATGTGTATAGAAAACCTACTTTTTCAGACATCCTCATCCATAATAGTAGTTCACATCCATATAAAATAAAAATGTCAGCTTTTCATTCCCTGGTACACCGTCTAATATCAATACCACTTTCAACAGCTGATTTCGAAAAAGAAGTGGAAGTGTTAAGGACATTGGCATTGAACAATGGTTTCTCTCCCAATATTATAGATAAATTAATTGACAGAAAACAATATCAAAAACTATTATCAAGTATATACCCCACCAAAATTAATAACTGTATTGATAAATTTGCTTATATAAACTATATCCCACAAATAAGCGACAATATTTGTAGTAGATTAAGACGAAATAAAATTGACATTGTATGTATATATATATATATATATATATATATATATAGCTTAGAGGGTATTGCTGGACACACATATTCTGATGTCTATTCGTTCATTGCTGGACATTCTTTTTTTATGTCTTTGCGGGCATTCCTGGACAAGTTTCATGCATTGTTGCCGGATTCACCACTTTATCAGCAACATAAAGAAAATTTAAGAATATGATGAAATTCACCTATATCTGATTCTTCATGATACATAGAGGACTCTTTATGAGGTGCTTTAAAAAAAATATATGTAGATTTGATAAATGGTATATACTATTTATTTTCTCTCTATATTCCATGTATAGCATCTTCGATAAATGTTGTGGCTTACTCTATATATAACAGTTTTTGTTGATATCGAATAACAAGAAATGAAGCTTTCCTCTCATACACATTTATGTACTTGCTCTGATTCATGAATATGTATTTCAGATAAGAATTAAATTGAAAACTTCACACACTGTAGGACAGTTACATTGAGTAAAGTCAAATGCGGTAATTCTGATTTGTTACAGACTCGTTCATGATGTTTGCCTATTGAATAATCGAAGTATGTAACCTCGCGTATTGAACGCAACTTTGTCAAAAATCTAAAACACCGTGGAAAATTTTTTTTCAAGTCTTGGTGAATATTACCTTGAAGGACACCTTATTGAAAAAAACTTCTCGAAGGCGCTTTCAAAGAAGACTAAATTTCTAACAATATAATACAAGAACTGTATGTGTGACCCCTACTGTTTTACATATACACTTTTTCAAAGTTTATAATTTTTTTCGAATTTTGCAAACAAGAATGAAAAGGCGTACCCTGCATTTAATTATTCAGAAAAGGAAGAGAATGATGCTCGAAAATGTCAAACGTAAGTATACTTCCTCAGTGATAGATAAAGATTTTATAAATAATTTTTCCACGACTGCTCTATAATCCGTACATTTTGAATGATCTTTCAGAATCGTAATGTTAGTCATTATTCACCGGTGACTAATGATTCATTATTCACTGCTGCAACGGAATAGAATCGATGTCAAGTGGAATATTTGACGTTTATCTTCAATATTGAATTTTCAGTGAACACAGATCATTCTGTCAAAGTCTTTGATGAGAACTGTCATTGTTGGAAATGCAGATTATTAATTTGACTTTTACCGAGGAAGTCGTAGACAGGGTGAAGTATTCTATTCGTACATGAATACTGTTCACTCTGGTGAATTGCGATACTCTCCTTGCGGCTGAAGTCGAAAACTTCACCCCCTCATGAATAATAGTACCTAATCATTATGTGCTCATCGAATAATTCAATATTTTCCAAAATTTGATAGGTAATGAAAAGAAATAAGTTGAAACATATGCAGTAAAATAGATTGCCTCATGTGATGAAGTCACGTATTTTTTTCTCCCTTTCAATACATTTGAGAGATGAAATTAGATTTATATGCTGTAGACTGCAAAATGGGAAATCTTCAATCATTTCATCTTCGTTAGGTCAGTAGTTCTGTTCTCGTGTATTATATATAATTCTTGTTCTGGTAATCATTTTTCACAAATCTCATATTAGTTGAAGTGGATAATTATTCATACAAGATTCAATTGTAACGAAAAAATATAAATCAAAGTACATGTGATTTCCATGAATTAGGACAGTCAATCTAATTAAGCTTGCTTTCAAAAATATTTTTGAAATATATATTACAATTCTAGCAAAAAAACAGAAGATACAATATGGAGGAAAAAGAAGTACTACAAGAAACTGTCACCCGCCAGTCTCAGGAGGCAACATCCGATTCTCAGAGAATGTTCCTATTTGATCGATGACTCGGATAAACAGATTCTTCACAAAACCACTCGCTTTTCTCAATCTGAGAGAGAAAAATAAAAATAAAAATTTGAATTTTCATAAAATAAAATCTTCATTCGATTTGAAGACAAACCGAATGTTGCGCGAATATTCAAATTGCTTTCCATCTATCGTCTAATGATAGATATAAATAATACAATCGACCACTCATTTCTCGTATTTGGCTCAAGAATGAAGGTGTTTCGAAATAAATGTAAAATTCAAATTTGTCCCCATTAATGCAGTGCAGTGTTGACAACTCTAGGAAACAAATCGACACTACTTACTATAGCTAGTAAAAATGAAGCATTACACAACAACATGTCCTCATTTTCAAACAACTTTCAAAGCATGAAGAATGCTTCAAGACCGCAGTTAAAAAATTTCAAGAAAAATTGCCGAATTTGGGATATGATTGTTGAAAAACGAATGCATCCACAACGTGTCACTATGTGGTGTGCATTTCCGGTTCAAGGCATAATAAGAACATACTTCTTTGAGCATAAGGCCGGTCAAGTAGTGACTAGGTATTATTAAGACATGACAACACAGTTCTTTTTGCCGATATTGGAAGATAATGACATGGCCAAAATGTTATTCCAGTACGGTTCTAAGAGGTTATCTGAAATCACAGTTCTATTTCAACAAGCACACAACCACGCGTGTATTTGCATCAACGCAATTCAGCTACATTTGCAGAATCGTCAAGGATAATTCGACAGGAGGGTGCGTATGTGTATCCAAAGCTGTGGAGGTCATTTGCATGAAGTGTCATTCAATTCATGTTTTAATAAAAAACACAACAAACAAAAAACTGAAATATATGTTTTCAGTTTTTCCGAATCCAATAAATAACTTCAAATTTCATGAACACTCAGAATGTCTTGATCATTGCGGGACGTCAACAATGATGCAATCAGTCCAACCATTGTCGTTCGGAAAAACGAACCTGCCCAGCATTATGCTTCTACATATAAAATATGAGTTTTATCCACACACTGTAGTTTAAATTACAATTCATAATACATAACATTTTAATAAATTATTGACACATTCAACTTTCATGAACACAACACAAAAGTATTATTGGTCATTGCTGGACGTTAACAATGACGTCATGTCCAGCTATGCACGCTTGCAAAAACGATACGGTCCAGAAATGTGCGCTTCTATTATATGAGTTATCAGTTTTATCACATACAGAAATTACAATGAACAAAGTATATAAAATTGAGAAAACGTAGGTAGAAAGGGTTTTACTGATGTAGATGAGTATCGAAGAACGTTGAACTGAAAGAAAATCGGCATAATATGTTTAGCTACATATGCGAGTTTTTCGAAATATTTAATTTATCATGCAAATTATATACTTTCAGATTTCAGTTTTGCTTTTATCCTTATTTTCTGATTTTAACGTAGATATATTTTTTCATCTCGTTAACTTCTTTCCAAATTGATCAGTCTCTTATTCTTCAGGACAAGGTCCCACTAGAAGCTTCATCTCTTGGAATTTTCTTTTTGTTTAGGTTTTAGCTCATGTTTTCTCCTAAAAATGTTTTACGTTTCCAATTAACTCAATGATAAATCAAATACCTTCTCAGGATGATGGTTTACATTACATATTCGTAAATTAGAATAAATAAATATGTAGAAGAGGAGCATGCATAAAAATCATATGATTGAGAAAATTAGTGTTATTTCTTGAACATATTTAGGTATTTCATCTGATATCTTACGGCACTTTTTGTAATCGAAAACATTACATATTTGTAGGAGAATTAAATAGACTAAAACCTATACAAGACGATCATTTTATGAGAAAAATCCTCAATAAGTCCTTGTCCGCCTAAATGATATTCTACGGATCATTTGGAGAAAAGTTATTGGACAATAAGTATTTTTCTTCTTTATAACCAGAAAGTACGAACGAATAAATGAGTATCGATATATTCAAAACATGTTAATTGCATGAATATTTCAAAATTCTGAAGAACTTCCATATGTCAACTGAAAAATGAAATAGATTGTTCAACTCTGAGTAACTTTTTGCAAGAATCGGCGGAACCGTTCCTACATTTTCAATGTGTTTTGCTCTATTGGCTTCATATGATAAAACATTGAAAACGTACGTTCCTGCACAGGATAGTCTTAACTAAGTTTGATATTTTTCTTCCCGATCTTCCCTTTTTGTTCTGAATCACGTATAATGTCTTCAAATATTGAATTCAAATGCAAGGATCTGATATTAAAGGTGGTGGACATGAATGTCTAACACTTTCAGTGATTCCGCATATGACCTTTTGTGCCCTTTAACAGAGGTGTTCGCATTTTTCAGTCACTGTGCTTCCCTATGCATTTAATCCAATCGCCAGAAAACTAGGTTCAAAGAAATTCGATAAATATTGCCAACGACCACTTTGCAATATACATAATGTCCGGGAATATAATAGAAAAGGAATTCATTTCGCCCAAAAAATTAGTTATCATTTATAATTGCGAGCAACAGGTATACTACCCGAATTTGTCACTTGGTTTGTAAAAATAATTATACAAGTTCAGAAAAATTCATCAAGGGATAGAATATATCCTCTAGGAAAGAAAAAGTTGCATCAGTTAAAATAAGAAATAATTCTAAAACGATTTTGTCTGCTTTCACTTTCATTGGAATGGAACCCATGATGAAATAGTGGGAAAGGTGGGTTTGTTCAACCCATCTATTCGCTAGAACCCTCCTGTCGAATTATTCTTGACCATTCTGCAAATGTTGCGTTGATGCAACTTTGAATCTTCTTCTTCAAATGCACACGTGGTTGTGTGCTTGTTGAAATAGAACTCTGATTTCGAATAACCAATAGGGAGATATGTAAAAGTGTTGAATCACATGATGAAGAAGGTCAATTCTGATCAATAAAACGAAAGAAAAACACAACATGGAAATGTGTCATGCAGTTATTGAAGTCTTTCACGGGCTGTATGGCATGTTGCTCCGTCTTGTTGAAATCACTTTCTGGCCAAATCATCATCTTCTTATTTCGGCTGAAAGAACTGTGTTATCATGTCTCAATAATAGTCACTTCTTGATCAGCCTCATGCTCAAAGAAATGCACACCACACAGTGACACGTTGTGGATGCATTTGTTTTCCAAAAATCACATGTAGATTCTCAGAAACCGAAGTTCGAAAAATTTCCATGAGAGTGTCTAACTGCTGTCTTCAAGCTTTCTTTATTCTTGAAATATTGTCGTTCTATTGTGGAATGCTCCATTTTCACTTGCCCTAAAATCTGTCGATTTGTTTCCCAGACTTGTCAACACTCAACTGCATTAATGGAGAGAAATTTGAATTTTACATTTAGATTTATCTCTTGAGCAACATACGAGAAATAAATGGTCGATTTTATGATTTTGGTCTATCATTAGACGATAGACGATGGAGAGCAATTTGACTATTTTAGCAACATTCGGTTTGTCTTCAAATCGAATGAAGATTTTATTTTATGAAAATTCAATTTTTAATAAAGGCAAACGCCCTATGTTTTGAAAAAAATTGTTAACTACTCCACCAATTTTTCACACCATCAGGATTCAATGAAGAAAAAGATTTAGTAAATAGTTTCCGAAATTCATTTGATAGTTAATATAAATATAAATATTTTCATGATTAATTTTTTTATTTCATGAGATGGTTTGATAAAAACTATCATATACCTGTCTGAGCATTTTCTTTGAAAACATTCAATACCGCAGTTATACATTTTTTCCTCCATCAATAACCGCATTTTATATTGACAAATCATGCATCTTTACTCGATGGGTCTTAGTATGAATATTCTACACAGTCAAGTAGGTCGAAAAAGTTTTTTTCATGATCTTCAGAAACCGCTATGCCCATGAGTCACATCAGATTCATTAATCCTGAACAATAAAAATCGACAAACAATAATAGATCCATAATAATTGAAAAAAATTTTTAATGAAATAGAAATATATATATTGAAAAAAATAATAAATATATTTTAATATATTAACAACGCTCTGGTAAATAAATGGAAAATAATGAAAAAATAATGAAACAAAATGAAAAACTGAATAATATGAAATACAACCAACTAGAAAATAAAAAATAATAAACATAAAATAATATCTCAGAATATCTTTAGAAAAATCGATAATATCACAGAAAAAAATTATTGCTTCCAAGAGATAACAAACAAAAAATAAAATATTATGCTCATACTGATTGCAATGCTAAGAAGATAAATGAAGATAATGAACATTCCAATCAGATGAACTAAAAAAATAAAATATGATGAGATCATATATGAAATCTGGGTGTTTTTTCGACGGTTCAAAAAGTTCTACACATTGTATTTGTGAGACTCGAATATGTTTCCTCCTGAGAGTGGCGAGCGACAGTGTCTTCTAATACTTCTTCTTCCTCTATACTGTATCTTCCTTTTTTTGCTAGAATTTAAATAAATATTTCAAAAATATTTTTGGAATTAAGCTCAGATTCACCGTCACATATGCATCTTGTACGAATAATAATAATCATTGAGTCAATGATTAATTCTTGAATAACCTGAGCAAATATCAGTCAGGTGTGTTCACTTATAATTTTCAAAACTTACCTCCTATTGGAATGAAATAAATAAAATTAAATCACTTACCTATACCAAATACTGCAGGAATCACAACCTTTGGTACACCTAATCTCAAATTGAGTTGAATTTCTATTGACATGCTGATATCTTTCGATGTACATGAGGGTTTACTTTTTTCTGTTGATTTCATTTGATTTTTTCGAATGACAAATGAATTATTATCCAACTGCAGTACCAATGATTACATTGTCGACGACCCCTTCGACGACCAATGCAAACTAACTTGCAATTTCATGAAATGTTCAGCAAACAACATGGCAACCCAGCAAAATTTATGGATTTAAGGGTGGGGGTAATATTGTCCAGTTAAGCACGCCAAAACATATAAAAATATATTGGGCATTGCTGGACGTCCAGCAATGCCACGCTCTGTCCAGCAATGGACGTATAGATGTGTGATTTGGTCCAGCAATGCACGCATCGGCATATATATATTTATATATATTCTTTTGAATAAGAGAGCTAAAATAATACAATAAATGTTGAAACAAAAAGTATGTACCATCTAGAAAAACTTAAAATCAATGTTTTGTAATGGAAAGGATAGTTAAACAATTTTTGAAAAAAGTGGTATCTATAAAATTTTTTGTGACGAATGCCCAGCTTTTTACATGGGTCAGACTGGTCGTTCTCTTAAGATGAGGGTTTGATGAACATAAAAAGTCAATTCTTCAAAACAAATTAACAACTGGTTTTTCTGATCATTGTATCACTTGTAACCATTTCATAGATTTTAATAAAACAAGAATATTGCATGAAGGGGAAAAAAGCAGACGCCTAGATCTTCTAGAAATTTTGGAAATATTTTCTGCGTCCAAATATAAACAACCAATTGTGAACGATCAATTAGATTTCCGCTTATCTCCGGTTTTAACATCTGTTGTTTGATGTTTATTTCTTTGACTTATACTTTTACTTTTCAGTCTTGAGAATGGGATAAAACCCGAAACATGTCGACTTATTAGATGTTTAATTTATTAAAATATTGTGAACGTAGTCTTGTGTTTTTATTTTTTCAATTGACAAAAGATGTTTCACCAAGTGTTGAGCGAGGAAACAATTTCGTTAATCAAGGGGCATTTTTCATCAAGAATAAATGTCGCAGATAACAATCACATTCATTTTTATAAGAATTCATTCCATGCCAGTCGGGAGTCCTCTTCAAATTGAACATTATTCTGAATTGAATTGAAAATGTAAAAAATGGTTATCGTTGGTTGGTTGTCCTCAGCATTTAGACATATGCCGTCGTGGTCTTTCATATAGAATTTTTCGAAGACTACAAAATTGTCTCTGACTATGTTTCTCTATCCCTTATAGTTTACACAGCGTCGGCCGTGAAAGCCTGATAAAAACGACTTTTTCATGAAAGCTCAATATTTTTCTCATTTCTTCGTGACATAGGAATGTGAACCCTACATGAAAACCCCCCAAAATATATTTTCTACATTATAGTGAAAGTTTCATCAACGGACATTCACATTTATATTAGTATATGGATAGATTTTCTTCAAATCAGACTGGGTAGTTAAAAATTTATTCCAGTAAACTAGTTTTTCAGTGGCGTCATTTGGGAGGCCGTATATCCGTAGGGGGATCCGCTAGGAGAAAAAAATTATGGGAATATGTCATATTATTTTTTTCAAACTATACATGATACGAATGATGTAAAAAAAAGAATAACGTTAGCAAACAAAAATTTTTCCCGCGAAGTGTTGAATTTCAATATTCACAAAAATGAGCTGCGACATTCAAACAATAAGCAATCCGAGGGGAAATCACTCCTTCCCATACAACCGTTCACAAAATACATTGGGACTTCTTCTATATTCCCGAAATTCAAATGTCACCGCAATGACATCTCGATGACCTTGGCTGTTCCAACGGGCCAAAATTCAAAATCTGTTATAACGTGCATTCGAAAAAATTCGGTGTCAAGTAGGCTACTTGGAAAAAATGGCACGTTGGGATATTTTACTTGACAGTTATTGTTCAGAATGTAGGTGCCACCGATAATATTGCATAAAGATACTCCAGTATTTTCTGACGAAATGCACAGGGTATTTTTTAAGGGAGAAGTTTTTTTTTGACAGGTAGTAGAACTCATCAAAATCAATCATTCAAACTTCCATATTGCTCACCTGTTATGAATCAATGCCGCGTTTTTAGGAAGTTGAACATCAAATAAATTACTCACTAGACTTTTTTGCGATCTGTTCGACGCACTTAAATTTTTAGTAAACATGTAGAATTATTTTTCAACTCCTATCTGGCGATTTTTTCTGAGAGAAATAGTTAATTCCAAAGTGGGGACAGAAAAATTTCTTTATTAAACAAAAATTCACAAATCCAGCTATAAAACTCGTCTAAATTGTTTTCATGAATTGGTCGTAATGATCATTGTTCGATCAGATTGAATTCATCATCGAATTCGATCAATTTGAATCATATCAACAGGTCACTATTGGAATAAATCTGCAGCATATTCCAAAACTGATGTTCGAACATAATCAATATAGAAGTTTCAATACGTTCAAGTCAGATTTGGACTTGGCATTTCTCACATTTGCGGGTAACTCTGGTTCAAATAAATTGGGAAGAGTGAATATTCAAAATGTTTTCATGTTGATGAGATCTATTACCTGTCAATACAAAGCGTTACATTTGAAGACACCGTATGTATTCAGATTGATTAGAGAAAAGGATTGTATCTAATTTAATAATTTAGATTTCATCAAACAAATGTTCATATTTTACATATATATTGGGGACAAGCTATATTCCCCGTATAGATACGTAAAAAGCTTTCATTCTCTTTCAGTTATGCGTGGATGGTACAAAATGAATACGTTGGACGATGGAAAATAAGCATATATGAATTCCCTCATGGGACGAAGTTAAAGCTTGTCTTCCTAATGCATCACACCATTCCACTTGAAAAAGCGATAAAATAACCTTTGAGATATGCCACCTGTTGACATCTGCTCTGAGGGTGTACCAATACACATTGTTGCCATTTACGGAGGAGGAAACGTCTTTCGAGTCTCTCAGAGTTATTCATCCATATATGGCGCAGCACACTAGCGCCCGTGATATATACCCGAACTAAAAGATTGTTCAGTACATAAACAGGGTGCCTTGTGACCTCAAAACGATTTTTTGATATGTTGATCCTTGAGTCATCCTGATTCCAACAAGCTAAAAAACAAGGCGATACGTTGTCACCTCCGAAATCGGAGGTGACAGCGTTATATATGAGGTCAGAGCGTAAAACGAGTTTCTGTTTTGGAGGTGAAAATGACCCTTTATAACTATATATATATATATATATATATATATATATATATATATATATATATACGTATTACGCGCCCTTACGGAGCCGAAAATGCTACACGCGACTACCCCTACTGAGCCAAAATCATTTTTAAGAAGCCCGGATCGGGCTTCCTAAAAATTTGCGTGTATATCTTTCACAGAGGCTTCCTAATAGGTCAGTGAGCCTATAGACGAATTGTTGGGCCGAATATCGCCCATATAATATCGCAATATATACGCGCTTAGTTCACGGGATCCACCTGTAGGTGGTGCTCCAGTAGTTCCGTATATAAATATATACATTTTGGCGATATAACCCCGATTATAGGAATCCCGCTATGCCTCGCTGTTATTCGAAGCCCGTAAGTTTGGCAATGTCGCATTCTATCGGAATTCGTTAGAACGTTCGCAGGGTAAAATGATTCTCCTGAAAGACTAATGGATGGAGAATTATCGCTAGAAAGGATAGGAAAAATTTCTCATCGGAAGAATCAATGAATATTGGATTCAATCGTCTTCATTAGATGATACTTTAATTTATTGGTATTTCAAGCTGCGCTTTTCAAGATATCATCTACAGGGTGTTTTTTTCAAATGTTTCATTGGACCTATTCGATGAAGGAATAGTTATACGAATTCAAGATTTTGTTATTCTGTTTAAGAGTAGTTGTGAACGAGATATTCTTGATAATGGAATATTTGTTGGTACATTATTTGGGCTATTTCCATTATCTATACTGTTGGAATTTACCGACGTTTCGGCAAGCATTCGCCTGCCGTCATCAGGGTGTTGTTGGTCCTGAGAAGGACCGGTCTTTGCCAAACTTGTTCCGTTTGGACTTTTGCGCTCCATACCATCCAACTGAGTTGTGGGAATGCAAACGCGAGCTGTCAGAGGTGCAAACTCCGCAACTCAACATTGTATTTTGAATTTTACTTCCCCGAGAAATACAATTATTGGCAATTATCAATTAATTCAACTGGTTATATTAACCGGTGAGGTGGTATTTCACTGCCATAGAGAGTGAGATGGTGTCTCAGACACCTGCAATTTTATATGATTTTTCTCTGTCCATAGCTCTTTCTTTTTGGCTTCTCACAATAGAATTACTATGTCATGAATGTATTCAACTAACGGGTTAGGCATTTGGTGTCACCCATTTAAAAAAAATCTGTTATAAAAGCAAAAAACATTTTATTGAAACAAGATATTGAAAAATAACGATAATAATATGTGCAATTTACGTTTTAAAAATTCTTCGCATTGTCTTGTTGGAAATGTGCAACACAAGTGACTTCCTTGATGCAAATCTATTCTTCTTATCACAGCTTGTCTTACCCGTTCAATATTTTCGGGTGTTCTGACTATACGCAGACACCTCTACAAAAATTTGATGCCACATTCCCTCTAACATCATAATCTCTTACCCACCTAAATATGTTTTGGCATTTTGGAATTCGTCCGTGTCTTTTCACATTAAATTCACGACGAAAATTTCTTTGCACTTGCACAACTGAATTATTTAATATGAATTGTTTTACTACATAAATTCGTTGATTCATCGGAAATATCTCCTTGGCCAATTGAATTGCAACTATTGACATATAAGAATGTGTCACTTCAATTGTCTAAAACAAATTATTATTTCCATAACGCACTATGAAAAATAGATGAAACCAGATGACTCACCTTGTATTTTCAATGAAATTTTATGAATATATTAGTGAAAAATTATTAATTTTGAAAACGAAGAGCAGAAAATGTGCGGAATTGTTACAAACTTCCATTCCGTATCAACTGCCAAAAAATGAATACGAATTTTTAGGAGAATCAAAATTTTTTAGTTATTGAATGTGTGGATGAAACATTGAACGCAAAAGAAAACAATCTATCGAAACTGAAAAAAATGACAACATGTCAAAATATCACATTTTCATTCCTACTTATTTCATTCTCGCAATACATTGAATTCAAAATTTTTGACTACAAAATCAGCACACTGGCTTTGTACACATTCCCTTGCACTGAAAATATGTTTTCCTGTGAATTTTCGATGGATTCTAGCAACTCACCGTGCATAAATTGAAAGTTGCTGGGAGCCCCGATATTGCCATTTGATCTGCAAAGAAGTGATAGCGGATAAAAAATATGAAAGAGTCTACCAGACTCCACCTCATCGGCTCCAGGTTAAATCAATTCTATATCAAAATTTTTATTCCCTTTCGACCATAATGTTCTCGTCATCAATTGTTGAAAAAATCTTATAATATTGAAACAATAAATAAATTGATAATATGTCAGAAAATGTTCATTCCTGCGAGCATACTGCCCTTCTTTGTTATTCATTTCTCTAAATAAAATGTTCAGAATTTTTATTTTGCAAAACAGCTGTTATATATGGAGAAAGCGCAAGAATTGTTTACATAACATGTTGCAATTTCGATATCAGATATCCCGAGTTACCTGGATAACGATAGTAAAGTTTCTCAGGATCCAGCTGAATTTCATTGTACAGGAGGAACAAAATCATTACCGTGATCGTAAAAAAAACAAATCGACGTAATGGGTTATTATCAAACTCATCCTCGGTCATCTTTTGATGATTTAGAAGATCAGAGAATCTTGTTCATTGATAATTTTTCCCCCGTCCAATAAATGGTAATTTTTTGTGAAGGATTTTTACTGAAAATTCAAGAACATAAAAACTTCTTGAAACATATTATTTGGTCTGACCAAGCTAAATTTACCCAACAAGGAATAACGAACGAAACGAAGTCAAGGAAGTTCAAACTGTATTTCAATTTCCACTAACTGTATTATGCCTTGTCACAGATGACCAACTCAGATATTTCATTTGAAAACCTAGTCGAAAATTTCTTGCGTGAATTGCACCTCGCATTCAATAATTGGTACAGGGAAAATTTGCTAACACCAGAGAAAATTCGTCAAGAATATTTGAGGAATGTTGCTGGTGAAATAGGGGTCGATTTCTTCGACCGCTTCGATCTCCAGATCTTCCCCACTAGATTACTATTTATGGGATATAATTAAGAATAGTATATTCTAAAACAAGTTGCAGAATGAGCTCCTATTCCAACACGAATGCGAAGTTCGAAAACGAGCGACGAAGGAGCGAGTTTTCGATAGCATGAGTGTTGCAATTGCTTTCTGCAACGAGTATTAGACGGTATTTTCTCTATTTCAGTCAATTTTAGTGAAATACTCTCGAAATTCAAATGAAAATTCAGATTAGTGACTTTTGTTTTGTATCTTGGCAGTTGGTGTGACATACGAAATTTGACAGATCACGGAATTTGAATTGATTTGATTCGAAACTTGATGCGATTGGAGGTCAGTACTGACAACCATAAAACGAAAAATATAACTGAAAACAATGCTGTAATGAGTTTCATTACAGCACTACTTTCAGTACTGTAATGAACTCATTACGATACTGAAATAGAGAAAGAAATTTACACGAACGAAATATAGAACAGTTGCGAATCAAAGTATGTTAAGTTTTTCATAGTTCAGATCCTAATGAAATTGTTTAGACAACGGAGTCTGGTCGTGATCGATATGTCTCGAACTGAATGGACGACATTTCGAACGTGAATTTTGAATTGGACCTTGTTTGTATTTTTGAGAAGAGTTGAATTCGAAATGTTACCAACAAATATGTTCCTCTTGAATATTTCAGAAGATATACATTTTATGTTAGTGGTGTTATTCAAGCTTATTGTATACGAAATACAAACAGGGTTTACTCATCAATATTATTCAGAATTCAATATGATAAGCGAAATATCCAGTGACAAAACTATTCAACGAAATTTAGATTCAACATAAAATTTTTTGAAAAAAGGATTCCAAGAAAATTCACGGCATTATTTAAAGACCCTTGGTGGAGGAAAAGCGTTTCATTACTTTGACCCCCTTTTTTCCTAATCTCACCCTACTCACTGTCTATTTATAGGTTATAAGCAGGAAGAGAGTTAACTCGAATGTTATAGAGAACAGTTGCGCCTTAAAAGTTTTTAACAAAAGAAAGACATTTCATAACAGTTAATCGCCACTTCTGTTCGTATGTTTAAGAAAACCAAAATTCGAAATATGACCGAGAAAATTAATTTCAAGCATTTCTCAAAAAATACGGATTTTATTTTAATTGTGATATCTGCACACCTACAATATCTTTCAATGCAATATATTCAATTATGACTTCTCGCTGTCATCAATTTTGAGACTCACGGTATGCACTGTATCATGTAATTTCAAGCATTTACACAAAAACATCTTGTCAAATTAAGGTTATCCGTGATCAAACAGAGCTTCATTTCGATTTGAAGAGTGGAAAGTGTTACTTTCAGTCCAACTGGATCTCGAAATTTCAAATGTGAATTTCGATTCCTTTCCAAAAATAATACAACGAACGGAATTGGTGGGATACTTGTATTTGAAAACAATTAATAATTGCGTACCCTTTGAAATTTCCGAAAGAAAATCTCTTCGAGATTCTAGTGTCGTTCGAGTATCTACTTTTTTATCCACGAATAGTTTTGAATAGAAGGTCTCATCAAGTATTCGCATGAAACTTATGACGTACGCAACGGACGTGAAAGCTTTTTTCAAGTAATTGACTTGAAATGACATTGAATTAAAATTGGAGAATAAAGAAAATTTTGAATTCTTTTTACTACATGAATATTTGAAACAATATTTCACAGAAAATAATCGTAGCGTTTTCCTTACCTTTCATTCTCCGAAAAACAGCTCTCGTGGTATCCGAGGATATCAAATCGATGATGAAATGGTATCACCCTCATTGTACAACCAATGACTCAATTCGTGGCTTCGGTTGGCTGCACCTTGTGTCGCATGTATATATCTGAATATGAAACAAATCGAAAATAATACAGCGGAATAATTCAGACGCAATATTCAACTGGAATATTTTGGCAACACTGCTCGGGCTTGCCATAGACCGTGAATCATCTATTTTTTACACAAAAAGGCTTGGTATGGCATTACAATATGACAGGCTTCTAATGGGTTGTGATACGTACTCCCAAATGTATAAATTATACACACCCCCCTTGTATCACCGCACACCCTGGCTTCACTTCACCTGTGTCATATGGCGGGCTTGGTAACGATAGTCTAATGCGTATATATATATATATATATATATATATATATATATATATATATATATATATACTGTATATACGGCAGATCAACACGTACTTTTTTTCGCTCCGTGAATAATTGCCTTTTTCATAGTGAAAAATTATGTAACCTCGAAAAAAAAATTATATTGGTGTTGTTAAAAATTGAGCCCCCTCAGACGTCATCCTCAACTACGCCCATGGTTCGAACGCACCGAAACGTCAACTCGATCTCTGCAACTCTATGAACAGCTGATTGACGTCAAAACTGACCTACCTCTATGAACTAACCTGCTGACAGATCAACTCATGCTCATTATTAATTGTATTAATTAATCTACCCCCTTTCTGTATCGAGTCTCTCTGAAGAAAAGACCATCTTTTGTGCTCCTCTTGTAAAATAAGAATTTTCTAAAAGTCACGTCGCAAATTAATTGATCATCTCGTTCATTTTTGGAAGCAATCAATTAGGTAAGTGAGTACTTCTCAAAATCCCTCATTAATGCATATATCATGATATTTTCCTGCTTTTTATAAAGTTTGAAAATGTGTCCACGTTTCAGATCATGAAAATCTATAAAAATACTGGTAATCCTCTCTCACTTTATTCTCATAAAATCTCTATTGCATTTAGCTGATGGAATTGACTCCTCTAAGATATATATTTTGATATATTTTTGCAGTTCTCATAGATTTTTCAGATATCTCTAGACTCATCACATGTGAGTAATTGATTGCTCCAAGAATGAACATTATTTGTGGTAATGAATCCTGATTCATTATATTCTCATGTGCACCTCATTATCTCAATGTATTCATCTCATTTCTCAATTATTCACTTCTCGTTACACTTGCTAATAAAATTATTGTTCTCGAGTTTCAGATGAATGAGAGTTCTCAAACGTAAAGGTGAATCATGGAATCAGTCTTCTCTCTCAATAAAATCAAGTGAACTTCTCTGAAGTATTTGAACGATCAAGTAACTCACATATTGAACCTGATTGACAGTCTCAATCCCTGCTCCACCTTGAGCGGTCTCCTCAAATATTGATCACATGATTAAATTGGTATGATTTCCTCATTATAACTAAGAAATTCTCAAGTTCATTCATCGGAAACACTTAGCAAGTGGAACCTCAAGCCTTCAGCTTCAAACGAATCAAAGGGTTAGTGATTTTTGCACTCATACAATGTACTCTCATATTGTCATTCTCATAATTATCAATTGTAGCCTTTATTTTTCTGATGAACACTAACCCTGCTTACTAAAAGTAGTTTGTCACTGTAAATGTTGTCTCAATTGATTAATTAGCCTTCTCTTTACAGAACCACGTTATAGATCATAATTATTGATTTCTCAACCATGATATTCTCATATTGTAATGATCTCAATGAAGACCAGACTTAGACTACTAAGCTATCGGAACACGTATCTCCTCTAAGGCCTGATCTCACTTTTATTACAACTCAGTCTACTCTAACAATGCATTATTTAACCTTTTGTTTTTCTGATGAAATAAAGAGGCTCTCGCAATAAATTTCATTTGCATCATCACTCTAAACTCTGTGTTTAATTTTGAATTAATGGAACTCTCTCAAAGTCTAAGTCTGACTTCATCTGATCTCTCATTTTGAAATTCTCTAGATTACCTCTGTTTTTAGTTGAATAAAATCACTCTGAGTTTATAGATGACTTTAATATTGTATTTTTTACTGTATTAACTTCATGCGGGTGACTTATTCATTTTATGATTGTGAATGATGTCAATAAATGTTTTTACAATACCATATCTAACTCAATTATCTGGATACAGTCCTAAACTTTATTTTCCAAAATCAGAACAACCCCGATTTTGAACAGGTGTAAACTTGAGACATTAGCCTTTCCAGTGTGTACATTAAGACTTTGAAAATATTTCAATATTTGACCTGGTTCGGCAGTAATTAGTTCATTTTTATATCGGATAAAATCTAGGAAAACTTATCAGCTAGAACACCTGCTGACGAGATACCCGATAACGTATCGCTAGTTGCGATTCTTGTTACACCGGTGGCGTACCCAGTTCAAAGATGGATTGCTCTTATTGCAGAAAGCCGGTAACAAATGCCGTTTGCTGTTTTGAATGTAAGGCCTCCTTTAATCCGAGTTGCTCCGTGAAAGCGCGTGCTGTTATGAAAGATGGAAAGTTGCTGTGCTGTCAGCGCGTGAATGAAAATCCTTTATCCTGGGAATCTGATAAAACAATAAAACAACTCACTCTTCTATTCGAATCCCATTTCAGAGACTTCAATGAAGAAATAAAAAAGAATTACCTTTCTCAAATATGAGAGATGAATGAGAAGATTGAAGCTTTGTCTTCACAAGTGATTGCTCAGGCGGAGGACATTTCATCCCTGTTGCTACGCTGAGTTCATCTTCGGCGCAACCCAACACAAGAAGCTCAACGAGTCCTGACGAATTCATTGTGGAGATTGAAGAGCGTCGCAGGCGATCAAAAAAAATATTATTGTCTATGACATGGAGACCCAGAGTTCGTTAAGCGATGAAGTATAAGTTATGGAGGCGATATTATCTATGGTTGTCTCAGATGTGAAGATTATCAAGGCATTTCGTTTGGGTAAGAAGATGGGAAACAGGCCACCACCCTTGAAGCGGATGTTCGGAAGTTCCGATGAGGTTCTGAATATTTTGAAGAACAAACATAAGTTTGGTGAACCTCCTGTGAGATTATCGGCCGATTTGACACTCAGGCAGTGTGAGTATCTTGGTGATCTTCGGCGAGAGTTGGAACAACGTAAAGCTAATGGGGAATTGAATATTACTATTAGATATATAAGTGGTTTTCCAAAAATTGTCAGGGTTAGAAAAAAATAATTGATGGAGATAAGTACAGTTTTGATCGCTTGAGTTTCTATTACCACAATGGTCGTAGTATTAGGGGTGAATAAACTTTACGAGCTAGTTAAGAGTGTAAATGTTACAGATTATGATGTAATAGTGTTGCCTGAGACTTGGCTGGACCCATCGATTATTGATGCTGAGTTAGAATTTCATAATTATAGTACAGTAGGCGCTCGATAATCCGGCACCCGGATTATCGGGAATGCCGGATTATCGGAAATGACGGATTATCGGAAATACCGGATTATCGAATTTGTATAGGAAAAGAAAGCTTATTTCATATGATTTCACCACTATCCAACTTTCGCAAAATTTGACTTCTATTTTGTCAAGGGACACTGTGAAACAAGAAAAAACAAATACGTGACATCACTGTCGAGGTTAGGTCCGGATTGCCGAGCGGGAGAAACTACTCGAACCGCTCGGTAGTCCGGCGTTCAGCTGTATAAAATGCCGGATTATAGACAGGGGTAACCTGGGTCCCAAAGTGCCGGACTACCGAGCGTGTCGGATTGGCGAGCGCTGGATTATCGACAGCCTACTGTATATTTAGAAAAGATAGGTCCATTTTTTATAGTTCGAGACAGGCTGGGGGTGGAGTGCTGATCGCGGTGAAGAGAAAGTTCTCATTAACTTTGGTTTCGACTCTGCATAACAATGTTGAGGATATTTTTGTTGTACTTAAGTGTGATACGAATGTATTGTTGCTAACTGTTCATATACCTACTAAGTCATGCGCTTCTGATAGAGTTCAGCACTATGAAAGCCATTGCATGAATTTGGAGCATGTGGTGGATTCCATTAAACCAGATACTGTTTTCATAGCAGGCGATTATAACGGGGGGGGGGGGGTTGTCGATTGGCATGATGCGACTTTGAGCGGGTGTACTGATTCATTATCATTATTTTGGGGATCTGTTTCAAATTAATTCAGTAAGGAACTTGTATGGCGGTTTGTTAGATCTTGTGTTCTCTGGGAATCGCTATGTCTCAGTCGAGCCCGCCGTTGATGTTCTCTCTAAGTTGGATGCTTACCACCCCGCACTTTTCGCCAATATTCCGATCAACATTGTACATTCTAGAGATGTGGGTAAAACTTCTTACAATTTTAAGAAAGCTGATTACGAAGCGTTGAATGAACACTTCTCAGAACTCAATTGGGACGCTCTATTCCATAACAATGCTGATGGGATAGATAATAATATGGTTAGTGTGTTTTATGCTGTTGTTTTCAGTACTATGGATAGATTTGTTCCAGAAATTTTCATTAAAAATGCCACCTTTCCCCCTTGGTATACTCCCGAGCTTAAAAATCTCGCTTTCAAGAAAAAAGAAATTCACCGTGTATGCAAGAGATGTAAACGCTGGGAAGATTATCTTTCATTTTCTGAGATTCGCTCGGCTTGCACTATGATGGCGGAGTCATGTTATTCTACTTACATTGAGAATATAGAGAGTTCAATAAAGGATAATATCAGATCATTTTGGAATTTCACTAATTCTAAAAGAAAAGACAATGATTTGCCGACAAGTATGCACCTGCATGGAAGATGTGCGGAAGATGACATTGATATAGCAGCCCTCTTTTCTGAACATTTTCGATCTACCTATGTTTCGGGTCCTACTCTTTTTGATGATTCAACTTATTCTGATCACTTTGGGGACGACAGCTTATCTTTTTCTCTTGACGAGGTTGCCAAGAAGTTGGAAACTTTTGATATTGGAACAGGGACGCGCCGAAGCCAAATTTTGTGGGGGGAAATCCATCGAAAATTTTCCAACTGAACATTGAATTAACAGGAAACCGTTATGCATATTATGGTATAATATTTGTTTCAGTAAAAATAATTCAAAATGATGAGTGAGGAGTAATTAACTTTTTTCCATCTACCGAACATTCAATTAAGTAGATTTTATGGAGTTTGTTTTTTCATGAAGAGTATCTTTATGTTGCTTGAAACTTTGAGAAACACTACTTGTTTGTTTCTTCAGTTTTGTAACTTTTCTTTATTTCATGGAATCTGGAAGCGAGAGCATGGCTCATTTTCATCGGAGAAAATATTTTTTCTGAAAAAATCTATTCTTTTTATTCCGTGAAAGGAGTAAATATCGGGAATCAAAGTTATGAGAAATTAACGTTAATTTCCCAATTACCTACTCAATATTCAATAATGTGAGTTTCTTCATTTTATGGATTTTTTTTTTGTGAGGAATACCTTGAAGTATATTTGAATTTTTGAGACACACTTTTTTTTTCATTCTTTGATTGAGTTCAGTTTCATTCTTTGGTGTATCTCAAGATTTCAAGCATCATGAAACAAGATATTTTTCACGAAAAAAGCAGATTCCATAAAATGAAGAAATATACATCATTGAATGTTGGGTAGATGAAAAATCAAAGTTAATTACTGATCACTTTGATGAGATTCATAATATTGAAACTGTTCATGCCTAACATGGGTCCATTTCACAGAATAAGAGGACAAAATTATCAGAAATTATATTTCGTTTGATAAAAAATGAGCCCTACTTTTGCCTTCAGATTCCATGAAATAAAGGAAAGCAACATAACTAGAGAATAAAACAGAAAATGTATGTCAAAGTGTGTGCCATAAATTAAGATACTTCTTAGAAAAAAACATATTCCCGATTTAGTAGGGAAACGGTTTTGACCTAAATCAGTCATATTGAAGAAACAATTTTAAACAAAATTTCCTAATTTGAGTTTGAGGATGTATTTAGTGTTTTAACGATTTTTGTTGTGACTTCCGATATTCTGTGGTCTTCTTCTTCATCTGCGGTGCCTTTTCTGGCAGAACCGAGGCCTGGTGGCCCATTGTTCATCCGCCAGGGAGGGGTCCTTCTCACCATGGAAATATTAGGTGTAGGGTTTCCTAGGTGTGTTGACCTTAACTCATTAAGATTGCTGCAGTTGAACGGAATTCTGTGGTCACCATACTCATAATTTTCTCTCACACTTGTTGTCCTCTTTTTGTAATTTTTATAAGGCACCACATAACTTAAACTTCACTTCGAATCTTTGTTGGTGCATTATTTGAATTGATTTACAGATATTGTTTATTAGCAAAACTATAACACAATGTACGAAGAGACGGTCTATTAGGCGTTTATGGAGAACTGGAACTATTTGAAATCTGAAAATCGGGATTATGTTATTGTTTGACATTATCTACCGAGCTGAAATATTATTTTTATTATTATATTTCAGTTATAGAGGGTGTGAAAAAAAAACCAAATTTTTGTTTTGTTTTTTTGTTTTCGAATTGAATAGGGTATGCAATCCTGAATACATTCGTCAAAATAGTTCTCAAAATATCGAGAAAAAACTGAAGAAAAAAGAGATTAGAGTATTCGGTATCATATTTGTTATTCCTATTCTAAATATCTTGAGCACAAATTGTTTTCACATTTTAGAAGTCGAAGATTGTAGAAATATTGTACATTTGCTGAATTTTGAAAAATTCTTCACAGGGTCTTCCAAATGTTGAGTCAAAAATTGGGATCAAGATTGACCAATAACTTTTTTTTTCAAATTGGAACCCTATTTTTTATGATTGCGTTGGAGTTGTCGAAGAAAAATTATGATAATGTTCTATCATGTTGATGCTCCTAAATTTAATAATTCTTTAGTTATTTGAGAATTCTGATTTTATGTCGTACGTAGCGTCAAATTCATTAAATCTGTTTCATATCAACAATGACAAATGAATTCAGAAAAGAGGTGTGTCACTAGTGAGTTATTGGAATAATTCATTTTCTATGACCAAGATCATTGTTGATATGAAACAGATTCTATGAATTTGACGCTACGTATGACATGCAATCAGGAAATCCTGAATACCTCAAGAATTATAATTTTAGGAGCATTAACATGTTGAAACATTATCTTAATTTTTATTCCCACAATCCAACGCAATCATAAAAATAGGGTCCTAATTTGAAAAACGAAAGTTATGGGCCAATCTTGATCCCAATTTTTGACCCAACATTCGGAACACCCTGTGACGAGTTTTTCAAAATTTTAAAAATGTACAATAGTTCCACTGTCTTCGACTTCGAAAATGTGAAAACCGTTTGTGCTTAAGATTTCTTGATTAGGAAAAACAAACATGATACCGAATACTCTTATCTATCTTTTTTCCTCAGTTCTTTCTCGATATTTTGAAAATTTTTATGACAAATGCAACGGTTTGAATACGAATGTATTCACAATTGAATACTCCATCGAAATGGAAAAAAAATAATAAAAAAAAATTTTGAAATTTTTTTTTTCGTCCCCTTTATAACGGAAAGTTGTCAGGCTGCAAGAATATTCTAACTCTGTAGATAATGTCGAACAATATCATAATCCTCATTTTCAGATTAAAATAGGTCCAGTTCTCAAGGAACGCCTAATAGGCCATCGCACTTGGCACATCTGAAAGTAACAGCTTAAATTTATTATACCAGATGGTTTTTTATGACACAGTCCATGCGACGTAACTAAAAAATTTACAACTAAGGTATATCCAGCCAGAACTGATAGTGGCATTAAACAATTAAATGTACCCCTGCAAGGTTATGAATATTTGCATTGGCTTCCGTTTAGTGCTTTCTCCGCCTTCTCCAGATCTGTATTAGGTACGACAATTAAGTGATTTATTTATGAATATATATTTTAAAATTATTGGTCGTTTTTGATTCAATGTATGTACTCACAAAGTCGGCTATAATCTGGTGGCACGGTAGTGCCCCCGCCAACGCTAAGCGCGGCGCCGGGGCACTATCTATCTTTTATCGAAGTATTTCGTCGTATTTTCGAACACTTATAACTTGAGTTTGGGATCTATATCCCAAACTCAAATTATGAGTGTTCAATTTTGTTCATCTACTATTAGATGAACGAAATTCTCAGGATACAATGCAAGTAGTGAACTCATCAAAAGTGCAAAGATTTAAGTGCATAGCTCCTACACTTCAGATTTTATAGACATCTAAAAACCCCCGATTTCGTCAGTCACTCACTGATGATCATAAAAACCTTAAGGGTACTTCCCTATGTCCTATCAAGTTGAAATTTGGTATATAAGCCAGCTTCAATACACAAACAACGGAAAAATTCTTAAATTTGAAACTTTCACCCCCAACTCTTAGGACCAAGGGATGTATAAGATTGTATGATTCCATTATCGATGCATAAATATTATTTATAATGCTTTTTTCCGTACTACTAAATGCACGCAATTTTGACCACTTTTTTTGTAGTAAATTCCTGGGCAGAATCTGTAGAACTCGACATTGTTTGTAGAACTATAACACGCAATATGTTCGATTGAATGCGCCGATATGGGCAATCACCACGAAAGATATTTATCGACTGAACTGAAATCTGATTTATCTATCTAGCGTATGGTTAACATGGAAACATAATTCTTCGGAAAATCTGAAATCTAAAACATTGAACATGAAACCCGGTTCTGATGAATTTGGCACCGCCTTGTTGTTTTGAAGCGCTATCGCCTCTCGATGGATGAAGTGTAGGTATCTACTTCTTTAGGCCACATCTCTCCCAACACTTGATGGTAAAAATATTGGGTTAAATACCATTTATTGCTGGCTATACATATGCCAAGTACTGATTGCAAACTTGTTCTTCTAATTCAGATTCCTTCGTATTTCATAACTCTCTCGGAATTATGTATTTCAACTGCTTTGAAATTTAACCCACTGCTTTGAACTTTTTCCAACTGCTTTGAACTTTTTCCAACTGCTTTGGAATATTTTCTAACTGCTTTGAAATTTTGCCAACTGCTTCGAAATTTTTACAAAAGTTTTGAAATTTTTCCAACTGCTTTGAAAATTTGCCAACTTCGTTCAACATTGGAGGGGGATATAAGCATCATAAGTGCCATTCCTAAAATCCTGGAGACATTAATATTGGATCACATACAATCAGATATATCGTCTAGATTGATCGAGCAACAACATGGCTTCACTAAGGGTAAAACTGTCGACTCAAATCTATTAGTTTTCGCCCAGTATGTCTTCGATTGTTCAGAGGGGGGAGGTAAGGTTGATGTTGTGTACACTGACTTTTCTGAGGCCCTCGATAAGGTGGATCATTCCATTTTGAGCGAGAAACTGTCGTCTCTTGGAATAACTGGAATATTAAAGATTGTTGTTTCTGATTTACATTAATGACATCACCACTTGCTTCACATTTGCACTGTTTCTTCTGTCTGCCGACGACCTCAAAATTTATTTAATGGTTAATACTCTAACACTCTAACCGATATGTTGAACTTCCAGTCTGATATGGATCGATTGGAGCAATGGTGTAAAGATAACAGAGTCATCATTAACCTCGGAAAGTGCAAACATATGAGTGTCGTAAGGCTGGATCGAAACTTTGTATCACACAACTGTATGAATAAGGAAGCGATACAAACTGTGAACTCTGTTAAAGACTTAGGTGTTTTTTACGATAATAGGATGAGTTTCAGGGAGCACATTGACCACATAATCAATAAGGATGCTAGGGTTCATTTTGCGTCATTCGTATGAATTTAGGGATGTCAATACCTTGAAACATCTTTATGTCAGTCTGGTAAGGCCGCATCTTGAGTATGCCTCTTGTGTATGGTCTCCATGGTCCTCATGAAGACTGTGACAGATAAGAACGAGTGCAAAATAGGTTTTTTCTCTCTGTGTCTTGCGAATGAGAATCCCAAGACTAAACTTTTCCACAACGCACATGAGATCGGATCTGCATCTTCCTGCTTTGCGGACTCGTAGAATTAGAGCTGATATATTGTTGTTCGCTAGATTGGTTGGGGGCTTTTGTCCTCTTCCTATCTTCTGTCTCTTTTCAGCTTTCACGCCTCATCTAGGAATGTTAGAGGTGCCATGTTGCTATGTCTCAGGACCTACAGGTACAATTATACCAGGGCTTCGCCAATTCCAAGAATCTCGCAACATGTAAATACTGCCAGTACAACAGGCATTGACTTCTTTTACCTCAGTAACCCCTCCATTGTGCGCTATGTCAATAAAAATTTGTTATGATCTGTTAAGTTTTGGATTATTTTTCAGTGCTTCTTAGGACGTATTGTACGTTAATTGTTTAAATGTATTATTATTGTTCATCTGTAAAATTGGTTTTATTGCGTTGATAAATAAATGAATATTTTTTTTCCTTCACACGATTTGGTGTTTTTTTTCCTCTCCTCAAACTCTATGGCATATCAGGAAATATAGTAAACCTTCTAGAATATCTAATGAAGACATGGGGAACACAACTGAGTTTTGGCAATAAACTGAAACATTTTGAAACATCTGTCATGAAAATTATGCGTGGAATATTTCAGGGTGATAAACTTAGTGCACTCTGGTTCTGCCTGACACTCAACTTCATGACCAAACTACTTAACGAAGGTAATTATGGATATGTCATAGATAAAAAAAAAACATTCGAATCACCCATCAATTATAGGTGGATGATCTGAAGTTGTATGCTACCAATGGGGATTAGCTTCGTACAGGATGGGATAGCTATCCAAAGACCTGCACCAGAAGAAAACTATAAATACCTTGGAGTTCAACAAGCTCTTGAAATAAAAACATCAGATGCGAAATCTTCTTTTAGACATAAATTTTTCGACAGAGTTGAAAAAATTCTCAAGAGCAAACTGAACTCTAAAGCAATGTTCACTGCAGTTAATATATGGGCGGTGCTTAGTCTTGCCTACTCCTTCGGTATTATGAAATGGTCTACTACAGAACTTAGAGCGATCGACGCAAAAGTCAGAGTCATCATGAGCAAATACGGTATCCATCACCCCACGCATCTGTCAATAGATTGTACATGCCTAGACACTCTGGAGGCAGGGGACTACAAAAAATCGAGATCACCCACCAGAAAGCGGTGAGAGAACTCAAAAAATATTTTCAATCAAAAAGCTCACCGTTTTTCGAGATGATATTCAGGAAAGACCATAATATCACAGCCCTAAATCTGAGAAGTACGACGGATCCACCTCGGACATCGACACTTGAAGCAAGGGCCGAAGAATGGCACAGCAAACCTCTACATGGAAGATACTCGGCAGCACTGAAAGTAAAAAGGATAGACCAACAACTTTCACTTGCTTACCTCACATCAGGTTACCTTTTTCCGGAGACGGAAGGACGCATTGCAGCGATACAGGATCAAGTCATACCAACAAGAGCATACTTGAAACATATAGCTGGAAAAAATATACTTACCGTTAGATGCGGCCAAGCTCTCGAAACAATCCAGCATGTCGCATCGTCTTGCTCCATTCTAGCACCAAAAGAATACACGAACCGCCATAACGCCATGGCGAAGGTATATCATCAGCTGTAAAAACTGGCCTGATGGCACATAACCTGATGAATTATATTCTGTAAATTGGCAGAGTGCAGTGTTTGCTTTCCTCAAGTATCACTCAGGGTTTAATAAAGGTGGATGGATTGGATTTTTCTAGATTTTATTTTCACTTATCACTTTTACATACAGTATATAACCCCATTACCAAAGATTATAGAGTTAGAAAGATAGGAAACGCCCTTACATCTGTGGTACTAAAATCCGACTTCGATTTTTGGCTAGTTTCTTACTTTTGACACCTAGATGGCGCTGAAAACATAATTCAGTACAGAAAACTATTTTAATAGGCACGAAATTCGAATTATATTTCTCATAAATTTCCATTAAATGGAGTGTTCTTTGTCGAGCTTTTAAAGAAACATCCTGATCGAGAAAACAAAACTAGGCTCCGCTCTTTGATTAGGATGATATTTTTTCTAATTTTGTCATATAAAGTGACACTTTTCAAAATTCATCGACGTTATGAAACGTCTTTCGTAACTAGTTACGAAAAGTAGAACTTTTCGCAACTGGTGATGAAATAGTATATTCTAAAACAAGTTGCAGAATGAGCCCCTATTCCAACACGAATGCGAAGTTCGAAAACGAGCGACGAAGGAGCGAGTTTTCGATAGCATGAGTGTTGGAATTGCCTTCTGCAACGAGTATTAGACGGTATTTTCTCTATTTCAGTCAATTTTTGTGAAATATTCTCGAAATTCGAATGAAAATTCAGATCAGTGACTTTTGTTTTGTATCTTGGCAGTTGGTGTGACATACGAAATTTGACAGATCACGGAATTAGAATTGTTTTGATTCGAAACTTGATTCGATCGGAGGTCAATACTGACAACCATAAAACGAAAAATATAACTGAAAACAATGCTGTAATGAGTTTCATTACAGCACTACTTTTAGTACTGTAATGAACCCATTACGATACTGAAATAGAGAAAGTAAATTTCGCCATTGATTGTGAAAAACACAGAATCGTTGTGAGACTGAACTACTTGAACTATGCACTTCCTTACTTCCTTCATGTATTACATATTATGAAGATCAATACATTTAAATTCAGGTAACTGTAACACATGAATGGGAAAATTAATTATAAATATTAATTACACAATTTGAACAATTATTGATATTGACCCCAGCGCACAACGAAGTTTTTTGTATAGCATTAATTTGGGTATTTTCTTTGTGATTTTCTCCAAGAATGTTTGTCGCAATCTTCTGTTTATTAATTATGGAATTCTCCACGTAACCTTCAGCAACTGTATTGGACTTCCATCCTCCATGCTGTTTGATTCTCAGCAAATCAGCTCCAGAATCCGCAAGCAGAGTAGTGGATGACCGCCGAAAACAGTGACCAGTATACAAAGAAGGATTTGGCAACTTTAAAAACTGGGCGATAATTTTCGGAATATTTCCAAATGTGTTTATACCTACAGGTTGCACTTCACATCTTCCATTCGAATATTTCACAAAAAATCTGTCATGCTTAACATTTGATGGCCTTAGATTAACGTATTTTTAAACCATTTCGATGCAGTTCATACCGTCAAAAGCTCCACCGGTTATAGCAAATTCTCGACATACTTTCGTCTTTCTGTTCGGAATGGTAACTTCAACGAATTCCTCCTGAAACACTACATCTTCTACGCGAAGAAAAGTTAATTCACCTTTTCGGCAAGCTCCAGCAACTCCAACGATCAATGCTACCTTATTCATTAAATGTTGCCCATCGGAAGCTTCTTTCAGAAAATGGGCAATGTTCTCTTTACTAAAAACTTTTGACTTTTTAGGTTGGTAACCTTCAGAATGACATTCTAAAAAAGCCACTAAATTTGTATATTTCTTGATATCAATATTTCTCTTCAAGCACAATTCGGTTCTTAACATCGAATATAAGCTCCATAAGGTCGAACTCTTCATTCCTTTTTTTGCTTGAAAATACGCTAGCAAAACTTTTTCATTCAAATGAGTAATCCGTTTTTGTTCACACCATGAACAGAATTTGGCATAGGACAAATCATACTTGCTCCTCGACTTCTTAGGAATAATTGTAGATAACGCAGATTGCGCTGCTTCCTCGATGTCACTCGGTACGTCGTTCTCTGAATCAGACATTGCTGTATATTTTCTTCTACTTTGAAATAATTTCAAGGAATTATTTGCGTCTAAAGAAGCGATTATGATATTCCACTTTTTTGAAAATCAAAATTACGAAATACGACACTGTCACTAACGAAGTGAAAAATGAATTTGTATCTCCGAATTCACTTGACGCTTGTAGGGACGTTTTGATACTTTCAATTTGAATTCAAATAGTCACATCCTATTCAAAATTAGAAAAAATATTGTGTGAAACACGTTGGGAAACACTATTTTTCGTAACCCACTTTCTTTTGCGAAACGAGCGGAGCGCTCATTACGAAAAATAATGCTTTTTCCAACTGGTTGCACAAATAACTATTCCATCTACACATTGTTTTGAATCAAATAAAATATGCTTCTGGATTCTTTATATTTTTATTTGAAATGATTGTGTAGAATCAACTAAAATACAATAAATATGAAATTGAGAACATTTCAAAAATTTGTTCAGATATTAGAGAATTATTATAACAATTTCAAGAACTCATTCATACAGTGAACTCTCGATAAATTGAACATTGATAAGTCAAACAGTTGTTCTGGACCCGATGCATTCATATCTTACCCAGTGTATTTTCACCTCAATGAGTCTAGAGGGTCTAGTCTAGTAGATGAGTCGAAATGCTGGAAGGGTCGACAAGAAAACCACCACCTCTATAAGTCGTTCTTCTGACCACCATTGCCTCCATGAGTGGAACTTTTTGATCTAATGAATGAGTCCGAAGAAAATTCAGTTCGCGAACAAATCACCATACGTGATGAATATCATACGATTTTTTGACCTCTAAGGACATGTTTCCAAAGCTCAAACGTTCGTTTCTCATTGATGATGATTTCATGTTTACTTTGAGTTTTTCTCTCAATGAAGTGAGTCTCACTTGAATAACTCGAGTGTTTGGTGAGCCGAAAAATAGATAAGTGGAACAGTTCTTTTGGTCCCTAGGAGTATGACTTAACGAGAGTCCACTGTATATTAATTACAGAATGTTTGAACAACAATAAAAGAAAAATATCAGAGGTGTACAACAAGACCTGTAGGTCAGCCCAGCACGAGTTCTTTATGCGTTATCCAGAACAATATATTTTTGCCCCGAAACCTCTATCCATTTGACAACACTGAAAATAAAAAAAAATTAAAGAGACAATTACATTATACGAGTTTCAAAACTTACATTTCCATTCTCTTTGGTAATGAAAAGAATGCACCTCAAGATTATTGTTTCTATTATTTCTGCAATTAATCACCATGCATTCCTAATGTCGGCCAGTTTTTAACACAAAATTTAAAACAGAAAAACACACAAACCAAGATTATGGAGTGAGCTAGGAGCTACTCTTGTAGATTTCGAGTTATTTCAGTGAAAAATACGCGAGAAAATACAATCATAATTCAGCAAAAATATTTATTCACGTATTTCTTTCAAAATTGACAACAGCATACTAATAATCTCTAATAATCTTGCCAAATGGACCCTAATTAAATATTTTAACCATAACCCGATTACTTTTGAAACAACAGATGTCGCTCACATCACTGTAGTCGCTTCGTTTCCCATCTTTATACTCTATAATCTTTGCCCATTACATTTTCGACTTGCGATTAGGTACCTTTACATTAACGATCTTTGCTGAGCGACTGGAACGTCCCGTGACAATCGCGCGCGAATGCATGATAGTGTAAGAGCCTGTCCAGATGCGGCGTAAATCGCGCGATTGACTACGCGCGTACAAGTTTTGATTGCGTCCAGATGCCGCGTTTGTGTACGCGTCGATACGCGAGATTCCAGAGCAGTATTCCTTTTATCTTCGGTTTCAACGGTTGCTAGTGTTTCTGTTCATTTGACAAAATGAAGTGTAGCGAAGCTGTTGTGTTATGGCTCGCGCACCGCAGGTGGAAACGACGTAAACAAAGAGAAAAATAAACGATATATAGTTCACCCAGTTCTACTCCTACGTTATATCCGAATCTCAGAGAGCATAATGAAAAGTTCTTCAACTACTTCCGGATGTCAAAACAATCTTTTGAAGATTTGCTCGAATCTGACGTCACTCTGGACAAATTATTTGAAGTGGTCTAACACTGTTTGTCAAAAATGATCTTTCATACCCCTTTACCGACATTTTTTAGAATTTTCTTCCTCTTAAGGTGAAAATTAAGATCACGTGTATCTGTTTGTTGGATATTGAAACGGTTGTTTATTGAGAATTCAGAAAACTAGCTGATGCGGTTGAGCATAATCCTCTGTTCATTCATTTGAAGTTTTGCTTTTTGGATTCAATATTTCTAACAGCGGTACATACTTAGAGAAATATATCATAAAAACATATTTATATATTTAAAAAAAAAAACATATTTGAAATTTGTGAAAGAAAATCAGATTATTAACTCATCACTTGAAAAATGAATTTTTCGATTTATTTCGGCAGACATTTCTTTTTTTTTTACATATATGATTTCAATAGTATTCGAATGTACTCTTTCAAATTCATCTGAAGCTTTGATGGACTAGTTCAATATACAATTTGAGGTAAAAATGATTAATTTCGAAATTGTCATATCTGCTCTTGAAATATTCTTTCCTTTCCATGAAATCTAACGAAATCCAAGTATAGATTTTTCTATTATCTTGTTTGAAAAAAATGTACGAAATATTTGTACAAGCTCTCAAATAAAAGCCCCTTCTTTGAGATTGTTGAAGCCAAAGCACACCATAATATTTTACTGAGTTTAATCAATTTTCCTTCAGGGTAGAGAAATTTTTGTAATGAAGAAAAATTTTCTAGTTCAAATTTCTTGTATTTGAGAAATAATATGAAGAACATTCATCAAAAATTAGTTCAAGATCTTTCAAACGACTCAAAAGATATCATTCATACGTTCGTAATTTTTCACGCATAAGTACAAAAAAACTGATTTTTCTGGTTCAGATACGTTTTTCACATGAGAAATTTAAATCTATCAAAACCACCAGAGTTTCAAATTGATAATACAATAGAAAAATTCATTGATAACGTTTTGGAGAATTTAAATCCGTGACCACACTGACGTCATGGTGTGCAACAGGATGCGCAAGAACACACCTTGTATTCTTCCACCATGTTTTCTACTTCATCTATGAAACGTTCTATATCGAGGTAATTGCGCCCCATATCGAAATTTCCCTCAATCCGTGCCAACACTTCTAACGCAGGTACTTACGCGCGTTTACTGGACGCTACCCTAGGCACCCTAGTTAGTATCTCGACACGCAGGCAGAAACGCTCGAGTCGAGATCCCGGCGATTGCTTGCGTCGAATCTGCGTTTTTATTACACGCGCGAGGGCATGTGGACGGGATCTTCTGTACCCTAGTATCTCGACTCGCGCGTAGTGAATCGCGCGATTTACGCCGCAATCGCCGGGATCTCGACTCGCGCGTTTCTGCCTGCGTGTCGAGATACTAGGGTGCCTAGGGTAGCGTCCAATAAACGCGCGTAAGTACCTGCGTTAGGAGTGTTGGGACGGATTGAGGGAAATTTCGAGATGGGGCGCAATTACCTCGATATAGAACGTTTCATAGATGAAGTAGAAAACATGGTGGAAGAATACAAGGTGTGTTCTTGCGCATCTTGTTGCACACTATGACGTCAGTGTGGTCACGGATTGAAATTCTTCAAAACGTTATCAATGGATTTTTCTATTGTATTATCAATTTAAAACTTTGGTGGTTTCGATTGATTTAAATATCTCATGTGAAAAATGTATGGGAACCAGAAACATCAGTATTTTTGGTACTTTTGCGTGAAAAATTACGAACGTATGAATGATATCTTTTGAGTCGTTTGAAAGATCTTGAACTAATTTCTGATGAATGTTCTTCATATTATTTCTCAAATACAAGAAATTTTAACTAGAAAATTTTTCTTCATTACAAAAATTTCTCTACTCTGAAGGAAAATTGATTAAACTCATTAAAATATTATGGTGTGCTTTGGCTTCAACTATCTCAAAGAAGGAGCTTTTATTTGAGAGCTTGTACAAATATTTCGTACATCTTTTTCAAACACGATAATAGAAAAATCTATACTTGGATTTCGTTAGATTTCATGGAAAGGAAAGAATATTTCAAGAGAAGATATGACAATTTCGAAATTAATCATTTTTACCTCAAATTGTATATTGAACTAGTTCATCAAAGCTTCAGATGAATTTGAAAGAGTACATTTGAATACTATTGAAATTATATATGTAAAAAAAAGAAATTTTCTGCCGAAATAAATCGAAAAATTCATTTTTCAAGTGATGAGTTAATAATCTGATTTTCTTTCACAAATTTCAAATATGTTTTTTTTTAAAGATATATAAATATGTTTTTATGATATATTCCTCTAAGTATGTGCTGCTGTTAGAAATATTGAATCCAAAAAGCAAAACTTCAAATGAATGAACAGAGGATTATGCTCAACCGCATCTGCTAGTTTTCTGAATTCTCAATAAACAACCGTTTCAATATCCAACAAACAGATACACGTGATCCTAATTTTCACCTTAAGAGGAAGAAAATTCAAAAAAATGTCGGTAAAGGGGTATGAAATATCATTTTTGACAAACAGTGGTAGACCATTTCAAATAATTTGTCCAGAGTGACGTCATGCGCCAGCATGAACGAAAATAAGATTCGTTAAGAACACATCTTGTATTCTGTAATTTTGACTTGGACTTAAATCTTCTTTTATGATTTCGAGCAAATCTTCAAAAGATTGTATTGACATCCGGAAGTAGTTGAAGAACTTTTCATTGTGCTCTCTGAGATTCGGATATAACGTAGGAGAAGAATTGGGTGAACTATATATCGTTTATTTTTGTCTTTGTTTACGTCGTTTCCACCTGCGGTCTGCGGTACGCGAGCCATAACACAACAGCTTCGCTACACTTCATTTTGTCAAATGAACAGAAACACTAGCAACCGTTGAAACCGAAGATAAAAGGAATACTGCTCTGGAATCTCGCGTATCGACGCGTACACAAACGCGGCATCTGGACGCAACCAAAACTTGTACGCGCGTAGTCAATCGCGCGATTGAAACCTTTCGCTCAGGATTAGACGCGTTAAAATCGCACACTCTTTCGCTAGCGATTACCCGTGCCATTATTTCATCTCGATAAGCGCGATTGGCACGTGACGTTCCAGTCACGCAGGAAAGATCGTTAGTCTACATGTAGTTGATACAGTTTACACGCGCCACTCCAGACCGCGCGAAAGCGCGAGTGATTTCGCGCGCCATGAATCGCGCGTGAAAGATCGTTAATGTAAAGGTACCTATTGCATAAGAACAGAACTGTTGACTTACTTCATACGTCAACCACTCAATCATAGAGAAACCTCTGTACTGTCACGGTATAAAATTGTTCTATTAACACTTCGAGATTTACCTGACTTGCACAGCACTCCACAACACGAGACACACTTAAAGAAGTTATATCATCCCTTCTACTATATATGTATGGGCTTCTACAAAAGATAGCACTTCCACCACGTCTACCTCTTTCCCGGCAGAAACTGTCCACCAGATTGTAGTTTTGCAATATGCAGGCATCAAGTTCTTCTTTGCTTTTCCAGTGTTCAGTGACCATCAAAACACACAATTCATGTTCACATGCAAATAGTTCAAGGGAGCTCAGACAGTTCCCAATTGACTGTATGTTCTGGTGAGCTTTGGAAATAGACTTATATCCACTATTCTGCCTGGCTAGTTTGTTCGTGTCATTCTTCCGGCCCGATGAAAAAAATTTCGGAAATTAATTTCCCTCAACACAACACCCTCTGGCCAGCTCTCAGGATCCAATAGCTTCTCAAATTGATCAGAGGGAGCACCAACACTGAAGGATGAATTACTGCCCTTTGCGCCCTTCATATCTTTCTCAGTTACATCATTTCCATATATTCTTCCCGCATACAGCCATTTTCTCCTCGAAGCATCCTTTATCTTGCTCTTAAGATCAACTTCTTTAGATCCCGTGCACAATACAGATTTATTACGTTTGATATGTTTTTTCTTCACTTCTGTTTTCCATTTATATTGAGTGCTCAATGCTCAATTTTAAAAATTTCCTTGTACATTAATTTAACAGGAAAGCGTTATACCTATTACGGTATAACTTTTGCTTCGGTGAAAAAAATTCAATATGATGAATTTCAACAGAGTGAGAAGTAATTAATTTTTTTCCATCTACCGATCATTCAATTAAGTAGGTTTTATGGAGTCTGTTTTTTTTTAAGGAGAGTATCTTGATGTTGCTGGAAACTTTTAGAAACCCTACTTGTTTGTTTCTTCAGTTTTGTAGCTTTTCTCCATTTCATGAAATCTGAGAGCGAAGGCACGGTTCAGTTTCATCACAGAAAATATTTTTTCTGAAAAATCTATTCTTTTTATTCTGTAAAAATATTGGGAATCAAAATGATGAGAAATTAACGTTGATTTTCCAATTACCTAATATTGAATAATGTGAGTTATTTTATTTCATATAATCGTCTTTTTTTTGGTGAGGAGTACCTTGAAGTATGTCTGAAACTTTGAGACACATTTTTTGTTTCATTCTTTAATTACGTTCAGTTTCAGTCTTTGCTGTATCTCCAAATTTCAAGCATCATAAAACAAGATATTTTTCACAAAAAAAGAAGATTCCATGAAATGAAGAAATATATATGATTGAATTTTGGGTGGATGAAAAATCAAAGTTAATCACCTACCACTTTGATGAAATACATAATATTGAAACTGCTCATCCCTAACATGGGTCCATTTCACTGAATAATAGGAACAAAATTTTCAGAAAATATATTTCGTTTGATGAAAAATGAGCTTTACTTTTAGTTTACAGATTCCATGAAATAAAGAAAAACAACATAACTAAGGAATAAAACGGAAAGTGTGTGTCAAAATGTTTGTCATGAATCAAGATACTTCTTAAAAAAACCGATTCCCAATTTAGTAGAGAAATGGTTTTGCCCTAAATCAGTCATATTGAAGAAACAATTTTGAACAAAATTTTCTTATTTAAGTTGGCTATTTCGAAATCCCGGTACTTTCCGGCTTTTACATGCGACGCTGCGTATACCATAAGAGATAGAGAAACATGGTCAAGTACAATTTTGTAGTGCTCGAAAAGTTCTATAGAAAAGTCTGCGATGGCATATGTCTAGTGAAATTATGTCTTCCTGAAAACTTAATTTGGGTTTTCTCTCCCAGTCTCTGAAACAAGAATCAATTAGAAAATTTTTTTCGATAATATAAGAAAGGCCCCTGCTTCAAAATTTGAGCACTAATTTGTCAGGGGCCAAAACTTTACGAGGAGAAATTGTTGCCTAACAATGAACAAAAAGAAAAAGGAAACACTTTGAAGTCTTAAGCGTAACGTTTCGGAGTCTAAATCAGACTCCTTCGTCAGACAATAATTTATGGATTAAACGAACTTACCTGTAAGTGAAGTTCAATCCAAATTATACAAAACGTCCCGTCCGAATAGATCACATTTGTAGTATACTCGTTTCTGCGAGTAGCCAGCCACAATTTTTAAACAATAAGAAAAAACTCTATGGTCCTCCTGCTCGTATCCCGTTCTCGTGCCCTCTAACGCCATTATTTTTTAAAGCTATCTTATGTTGCTCGCGGGAAATACAAATTCTAGGATTTGTGGGTAGGGAGGGCTGTGATATATTCGGACGAGACGTTTCGTATAATTTGGATTGAACTTCACTTACAGGTAAGTTCGTTTAATCCATTATACTGCACGTCTCGTCCTCTAAATCACATTTGTAGTCGATGTTTAAAGAATATGCAACATAAGATTTTCTCAATGAATACACCAATACTTAAAATTTATATTTATAGTAAATGCCAGTCTGACACTATTTACTAGTATTGAGGACTGACTTTGCAAACGATTTATTTTCGTTTAATGGTCTATTATAGAACCTGGCGAAGGTTTCAGATATTGCCATCCATCCTGCGGTTTTCCTTATTAGGTCCAGACCGATTCCTTGCCTCAAAGCTGCTGATGTAGAGGCGTGCCTTGTTGAATGAGCGCTGAAAATGCTCACGTCTAAACCACTTTTCCTGAGCGTGTTCATGATCCACCTACTCAAAGTTTGGCTTGTGACCCCGTTATACGGCCTCTTGAGAATATGAATAGCCTCTTTGAGTTTCTTAGGAGTTTCGTTTTTTTCAATGTAACACCTCAATGCCCTAGCTGGGCATATGCTAATATCCTCATTATAGAATGGGATGTCCAGCAAAGGTTGAGTATTCTTTGAGGAAGTGGTTTTGATTCTGGCTGGAATCTTGATTTTTATGGCCTGTTCTCTAATCTCGATATTATCCACCTCAATTAAGGACAATGTCTGAACTCTATGGGCTGTCACAAGGGCCAGAAGAGTTGCTACCTTGTATGACAGTTCTTCTAAACCTAGTTGTTCGTAAGGAAATAATGGGCTCAGGAATTCTAGCACTATTTCAGGGTCCCATGTCAGATTGTACCTTGGTTGAGGTGGTTTTAGTTTTGCTACACCTTTTAGGAACCGTCTTAGTCGATAGTCCTCTTTTGTTTCAGGTGATAGGACAAGGGCTAATGCTGCTCTTGCCGTATTGAGTGAACTGTATGAAGCACCTTCCTCGAACCATGACGTCATGAAGGATAGTATCTCTTGGATGGATGCCCTGAAGAATGATATATTTCGCCCTCTGCACCACTGCCACCACTTCTTGAGACCTACGTTGTACTGCCTGACTGATGATTCAGTTATTGACGCCAGGGTAATGTCGATTGTTTCTTCAGGGTATCCATTCTGCTTCAGTCCTTCCCTGATAACAGCCCTGCCACCAGGGTAAGACACCGATGAAGGGGGTGTGGTTTCCTGTCAATGGACACCAGTAAGTCTACTTTTGGTTCAAAAAGAGTTGTTTCTTTTAAAAGAAGTTGATTAAAAATTGGAAACCAGGGCTGCGTAGGCCAGAGAGGAACAACTAATATCGCGGTAGCTTTATCTGAAATGATTTTTTGTATAACCTGTGAACCTAGAGTAAATGGTGGGAATGCATAGAAAAATAATCCGCTCCACGAAATCGTGAAGGCATCAACTTTCTCTGCTTCAGGGTCTATATGCCAAGATACAAACCTCCAACATTTCTTGTTGACCCTTGAAGCAAATAGGTCTATTTCGGGTATACCCAAGTTTCTGGTGATTGTACAAAAGGCTCTATTGCTTAGTTCATACTCGGTCTCCATACCTGTAACCCTAGATTCTGCATCAGCCTCCAAATTTTCAGAGGATTGTATATATGATGCATGAATAAATATTTTACGATTTTCGCACCACTGCCACAGTTGCCTAGCTAACTGATTCAGCCTCGGATATTTGACCCCCCCCCATTCTATTCACATAGGCAATTGCAGTGGTGTTATCAATACGCATTAAAATATTACAATCTTTTAAATGAGTTGCAAAATATCGCAAACCCAGGAATGCCCCAAGGAGTTCTAAATAATTAATGTGGAATTGTTTTTCTTCCTCCTTCCAGAAACCGTGTGATTTTTTGTCACCACATACGACTCCCCACCCTGTTCTAGAGGCGTCACTAAATATTTCCAGTCGGAAATCAAGAGATTTAAGGGAACTGAAGGATGACAAATTTCGTTCCCACCATAGTAAATCTTCTCTAATAAACTTCGGAATTACCATTTTTGCTTCATAGTTCTGTTGCGATATTTTTAACGCTGTCAACTTCACATACTCTAATTTCTTCACGTTAATCCAGCTATATTTGATTACTGGGCATACCGATATTAGAATACCCAGGATTCTAGCAAATTCTCTGATTTTACAAGGTGAATGGATTTTTATTTGTTTCAGAGTGGTTTTGATTGATTTTACCTTTTCCTCAGGTAGTTTCACTATCATCGTAATTGAGTTATACAAGAATCCTAGGTATGTAATTTCTTGCGAAGGACAAAGGATGCTCCTCTCGTAGTTTATTATGAAGCCTAATCTTGTTAGCATATGCGTAGTTTCCCTAATGTTCGTCATACATTCCGAATAGGATTTTGCTAATAAAAGGAGGTCGTCTATATAACAGACAGAAACATGACCCTGTCTTCTCAGAGAGGCCATATGCTGCAGTATTAAGCCCAAATGGGAGGCAGTTGTACTCATATAATTTATTGTCAAAAATAAACCTTAAGTATTTTTTTTCTTCCTCAGCGATACTAACAAGATGATATGCGTCTTTGATATCGATTTTTGCAAAAAACCAGTTAGAGAGAATTGTATTCCGGACTGTTTTGTAGTCTTCCAATTTAAAATGGGAAGTGTGAATGAATTCATTCAGCTTCTTCAGATTTAATTTTAGCCGATTAGACCCATCAGATTTCGGAATTAAGAATATTGAGGATATGAACTGTTCCTTTTCTGGCTTTCATTTGCTTATTGCCCCGCTAATAATTAGTTTATAAATTTCAATTTTATACATCTGCCTTTCTTTGAAAGACAGATTATCCCTTCTGGGTTCCATTTTTTGGAAAGGCGCCCTCGTAAAGGTGATATTATAGCCTGTAACCCAGGAAAGGATGGTCTGGTCAGAGGTGTACTTCTGCCAGGCGTCTCTAAATAATTTCAAATGAGCAGCTCGGTTATTTACCTTCATCTCCACTGTCTGGCCGACTTCTGTGGTTGGTGCCTGGTTGGCAATCTCGTGTGTCTGATTTTTCTCTGGGACTCTTCCTGTCTGCCTCGGAATGTCCTCTGATTCTTTTGAGGCAGACCCTTGAAGTTTAAAGGCTTGGAGCCTTGGACTGCCTGTTTCCTCTGCGTCCTAGGTTTTTGCGTCTTTAGCTCTAAGGATGCTCTTTGTAACTCCTTTCCTTCCTTAATCTTGTCCATCAAATTTTCGCCAAACAAATACCCATCAATAGATATTTCTGATAGGGACTCTTTCAGCGCCTTGTTCACATTTGTTATAATCAGGCTTCTCCTAATGAGCGATTGCTCGTGATGTACTGATGCCATCACCTAAAATTTCGAGAATTTCAGGGTCCAGGTTTTCGTCTACCTCTCCCGCTACTTTTTCATACTCCACTTGGTTTTCAGCTTGTTCACCCGTGGGGGAACAATTGTTCAATCAGACAAGTAGTTCCTGAAACAAATGGTTAAGACTTCTGCGAAGCTTAAGGTGCCTACTCTCAACTTTTGAGATATGCTGATTGGGGAACCGTTATATACAATAACTAAGAGGTTCTTTTTAACCAGACTCACAAATCAATTAGATTTTTGGGCTTATTAGTTTAATTTGTAACCAACTGTTCTAAGCTATACCTTACAGAAACTTGAGTCCACATAGAAATGAATTGATGCAGATCTCTTTGTGTTGGGAGAGCAGAGTACTTTCGTCATCCTGACCATTGGGTTAGGATCTATTGCTTCAGTTTGTAACCTCTGCGACAGAACTTGACTAATTCATAGAACTGTCTTGCAGAGGTTTTTGGACTAGTTGGTTATATTTGTAACCAACAGTTCTTGGGAGTTCCTCAAGAACGTTTCGTCCACTTAAAAATAGCCTGGTGCCGATCTTTTTGTACCGGGAGAGCAGACTATTCTCGTCACCATGACCATTGGGATGGGGCCTGTTGCTTCGCTTTGTAACCTTTGCGACAGAACTTGACTAACTCATAGATCTGTCTTGCAGAGGTTTGGACTAGTTGGTTCTCTTTGTAACTAACAGTTCTTGGGAATACCTCAAGAACGTTTAGTCCACTTAAGAATAGATTGGTGCCGATCTCTTTGTATCGGGAGAGCAGACTATTCTCATCATCCTATGATCATAACCTCTAAAATCAGATGTCCGATTAATTCCAATGATACTTTCTGGTATATATGAAATAGTTGATGTCCTCCGACGGTTCAGGGATGCTGCTTGGTCCCGCTCTTCCCAAGTCGGGTAAATCTTCCTCTTCAGCCGGTGAGCGCCTTCTTCTCTTTCTCAGTCGCTCCAGACGTCTCTCCAGTTTTCTTATTTCTCTTTCTTCCTCGTCAGATGAAGATTCTGAACTTGAATATCTTCTTTTACTTTTACCCATATTCTAAAATTAAAAATTTGAAACGTTAGAACACGTACTGGCTGCTACACACAAAAAAGAATGATGGCATTAGAGGGCACGAGAACGGGATACGAGCAGGAGGACCATAGAGTTTTTTCTTATTTTTTAAAAATTGTGGCTGGCTACTCGCAGAAATGAGTATACTACAAATGTGATCTAGAGGACGAGACGTTTCGTATAATTTGGATTGACCTTCACTTACAGGTAAGTTCGTTTAATCCATAAGTTATTGTCTGACGAAGGAGTCTGATTTAGACTCCGAAACGTCACGCTTAAGATTTCAAAGTGTTTCCTTTTTCTTTTTGTTCATTGCTAGGCAACAATTTCTCCTCGTAAAGTTTTGGCCCCTGACAAATTAGTGCTCAAATTTTGAAGCAGGGGCCTTTCTTATATTATTAAAAAAATTTTTGTAATTGTTTCAGAGACTGGGAGAAAAACCCAAATTGAGTTTTCAGGAAAATGCAGAGACCTCTCAGACGATATTTCAATAGATATCTGAAATTATGTCATCTACCATCTTAGGGGGTGGATGTGTGTCACTTATGATACTTGCAATCATTTTGATTTTGTTTTCCTCGGTTCCTAAGAAATTATATGAGTGTGTTTTAAAAATTATCACCGCATTTCTGCATTCTTGATAACACATAAAGTGACTTTCGTGAAATAGAATTTTCCCCAAATTAGATTAATCCGCATTCGTTAGAACGAAGTGAGAATAAATGATGGAGACAGTGTGTTAGAATAAGTTGCTGACTTCGATTGAAGTGTTCATAATTCGTCCCGTTTATGAAAACTGATGTGGGGGGATCTCTCCAGGCCTGCACATTCAAGGAAGCCACCAAGATCATCCGCTGCCGGTAAGCCATTTTATATTCAGTCTCGTACTGATCTCAAATTTTTAATTCTGTCTGCTTACTCAACATCCATGAAAAATACAGTCTAAACTAGTTTTACGATTCAATACGTATTTATTACACTTGTACACTATTTTGAATAAAAGAATGGGTCCTCATCTGGAAAAAATGAGTTTTAAGGTTTTCGTCGAGACAGACTTTGACATTGAAATAGGAAAACCCTCTATTCTCAATGGAACTTTTAATTAACGAAGGAGCCTTGAGTCGATTTCGAATGGCTGTTTTGGTTGGTTAACGGTTGACCGCTCTGTTCATAAATGACAACGTCAAACGAACCGCGCTTTCGAATACGGTTCAAGTTTCGGCGAAACAGCTGATTCGAGACGTCACCAATTTGTCATTAGAATGCGGTTGGCCCAAAACTGACGGACCAATCTATGAACCAAGCAAGAACCAAAGTCAATCGAAATAGCCTCTAATCTCCTTTCTGGTAGGAGCTAGGAAATTAAGAAGTTTGATGCAGTTATTAACATTGGAATGAAGCTTGATTTGAGAAAATCTTAATGATTCTCTAAAATTTCTAAGATTCCGATAATGATATTCAAATGACACATTAAAATAATGTGAAACTCAATGGATTATCTGATTATCAAAGAAAAAGTGGGTATTACATTCAAAAATCGAGAGTTGCTAATTCTTACCGGTGCTACGGAAAGTCGAACAAATCTGAATTTTTCAAACATTTATCTCTCCTTACAAAGATAAGCTTTGAAATTTCAAGTGTTTACTTCGAGTTCTTAGAAATGTTCTAACGAAAGGTCTACGTGAATCACCCTGTATATAGTCAGAATTTAATGAGCCCACCTTTCTCGTATATATATCTTTCGATAACAACCTCTCGCACAGAAATTTTACAATGTTGAATCGTGATATCAGGATGTCCATGCCCACGATAAACTAATAACCCATTTTACAATCCGTCCCCATGGAAAACCTTTATTTTTTTACATCTACTCGACAGCACAGCATTGTATCACTTTTCGAAACTGTATATAGGTGGCGGAGCTGTGCGCTTTGTTAGAAACAGCACAATAGGCTTCCGCAATGATATGCGGCTCTCCATTTCCTTCGCCTTTGTCTTCTTGCACGTAGCTGGATGCTATCCTGTTCTATTCGCGAGGCCCGAGGTTGAACGGCTTGGTCTGAAGTTTCCGAATTCATCTAGTTATCGGAGAACCCCGAATTTTGTTTCGTTATTGTCCATAGTTTTATCGCATCTGTGCAGGAGCAAAAAGACAGCTTTCAACAAGATTGTGACCGCGTTACTGAATTCAATTCAGACTCTGGGCATGAAATAGATTATATTATTTTCGATATAATCTGCTTGTTTATTTTGTTGGCAGCTGTCGTTCAATTCTTCATGGAAAATTCGTATACAAATAATGTAAAGAAAAAAAATTGATTAATTCAGGAAGAGTACCTGAATTATTACGACGAAACAATCAAGTCGAGTATATGAATAACTTTTTGAATTCTTATCATATAGGTATGTAGTTGTATTCCTCTCGGAAACACTTATTTTTTAAGGAAGCAGTATCGCTGTCACCAGGGCAACTTCATATAGGTAAAAGCTCCGCAAACTTTGAATTGATTAAACTCGAGTCATTAGTAAAAACACAATATTGTTCACTATATTAATATATTAAGTCATTTGGAAGGAACAACGAACAGAAATAATTATACGGTACGAAATAGAGCTAAGGATAACGATATGTGAGAAGGCTCATAGCTCAGAACTTAACGTTATGGAATATCTCTCGGAACTGGAGTGAGGGTGTCGTACTGCCTATTCTAAAGAGTATGAAAATGCTGACTTAAGCAGAACTACCTAACAATAAAGCTTGTGTCTATAGGGTCAGAACATCTTCCTCCGAAAAGAAGAGTTTTGATGTATTTTCAATGAAAATCAAAATTTTTTCAGATATGAAGTTTGAAGGAGTAGGACACCTTACATATGAAGTATTTCAATTTAAGGAAATTATTTAACTATGATATCCTGTTCTGGTCTGGGTTAACTCAGAAAACCATTAAACTATTCAATATGACCTAGTATTATTTAATTTTTCCTCGAATCTCGATGAAATTTTTGAAACGTGCCTTCATTATTCTCATTGATGCTCTCGAAATATTCTCAAGAATATATCAAGTTCACTCTATACTATCCAGGGGTATGGGTCCATAGCCAACACGACCCACTTACCATCAGAGACTAGCATCTATGGGACTGACATCCTTCGAGGAGAGGAGAGCTCGAGGTGACTTGATTTTCTCTTACCGAGCCATACGAGGATTTCTGGGTGACCAAGTCAGAGATTTGTTCACACTCAACGACGGTAATCTCAGAGGTCACGCTTATAAACTGAACCGAGAACATTTCAGAACAACACAGCGCCAGAAATTCCTACCCAACAGAATCTTCAGTGACTGGAACAGTCTTCCCAACTCCGTCGTGCAAGCCCCTTCTGTTAATCTATTCAAGAATAGATACGACGAATGGAGGTCAGCTCAGCGTGGGAGACAGTAACCTCAGTCCTGCAGTTTGGAGTGTTCGTGTGTGGTGTGGTGTTATTCAACTAAGACATTCATTTGTTTTTGTTTTTCTTTTTTCTTATCAAATTTTCTCAAGTATCGTGAATGCGTATCGAACTTAGTATTTTTCTTTTTGAGTTTATAGGTGTTGAACCTCAACTCTTGTAATTTTCATAATAATAAAATAATAATAATAATTCTTTCTTCGACAATTTCGATTTTCACCTGAAAAGGGATAAATGTGAATTTTGTGAGATTGGACGTATCGTTTTGAATTGGATATTTTTGGTTTTCTCTCGAGTTCGGGGGTGAGTAATATAAGATCTTTTGATAAATTATTTCTAGACTTTATTATTTCTATAAATCTACAAAATGGTGTCTGAATAATCTAGAAATTTCCGCCGGAGGCTTTGTTCAGATACGCTGTGAAGAATTAGAGGACATTTTTCTTTCAACCCATTTTCTGTTGCTCATCCCACGACATCGGAGTTTCTACCACCAGAAATTTGCAGAATTGTTTGCCAAGAAATACTGCACCAGATATCAAGGCCAGTATTATTTTTCAATTTCGAGAGAGTGTACTATCACAATAGGAAGGGCTGGATAGGGCTCTGGACTCCGACCCGGCAACCCGGCAAGTCGGGGTTCGAGTCTCCGCCAGGGAAGAAATTTTCTGGTATGGAGAACGCGCCGAACCATTCACTGTTGGGTAAACAATTAACAGTGCTGTGCCTAAGGTGGCGTCGGGACGCAGTAACAAAGCCTACACAGAACACACCCATCATTCTAACTCGCACAAGCTTTAAGTAGCTTCTGAGGGGTTTCACTGAAACCTAGAATGCATGGAAATACATACATACATACAAAAACCGCAATAGGTGGGTGTACCTTTGGTGTACCTAGAGTTTGAGTGTACCGATGGTTAATAATTGGGGAACATTTCCATCATATTTTCGAACGATATTCGTATGTACAGATTCATACTAACCTTTTACGTTGAATATACTCTGTATGAAAGTTAATGTAAAATTCATTTTTATACATATTTTTTGATGAATTTGAACATCATTTCATCTTATAAATAATTGTTTCTTCTTGATTTCGAACTATTGTCATACTCAAAAGACAAAAAAATCAAGTGGCGCCCCTTTCATTGAAGATTCAGTATCTGTTCTATTTTATCAAAGTTTTATAACCCTTCGACCTATCTGTTCACCGGCCTAAGGCCGCACCGTGAACCTATATATATATATATATATATATATATATATATATATATATATATATATGTAAAATAAGAAAGATATATTGGACGCTGCGAACTGAAATTCATTCGCAGACATCCCTCAATTCGCATGCGTCCTAGTCGTACCGGTGTGCACACTTCCGTATCCCGTATATATATATATATATATATATATATATATATATATATATATATATATATATATATCCAACGAACAAACTGGCATCTTTTCCGAAACGGTATAGGCCTGCATCCTCGTGTATATTGGTGTATATTCAAGAAAGTTTGCACCGTACATTCCGACTTCCAGTTATATCCAGCGGATGGACTGACATCCGTATATTTTGATACAAGTAGGAAACAGTTCGGCCTCTATATATTCCATTTTCAGGTAATCTGCCTTCCAGCAATGTTGCCAATTCGATGTAATTCTGATGTTCGTGATCGGAACTCATTCAAGATGTTTATTCATTTGATTTATCGAAATGCTGAAAGTAATTGTCACACTTGGCTGAATAGTTTTTTATTTCGTTATCAATTGCGTAATTGGTAATTGTTTATCCATGCGATAATCATGTTTTTCAGTTTCAAAAGTTAAATTATTTGTTTTGATTTGGATTTCGCCCACATTAATTCAGAAAATACAAAAAATTTCAAACGCCTGAATTTTGGATACTATTTGATTCAGAAATGGAGAAGTATAGATTCAATTTGACAGACTTCTGGGTTTGACAACTAGGTATATATGAAATGCGATTTTTCCGTGTTTTGATTTAACTATTCCGGATGTGTTTTTTATATCACGTATTCTAAAAAAATTCCTCAAACCTTTCGTGGCATATCGAAGATGATCCTCAGAATAACATATTAATTAATAATAATAATAAAGGCCTTTATTTATGCATGTGATATTGCAAATGGAAAAAACACATACTTATTTTGAACAACAAAAAGGCAGGATCCAGTGCACATTTGGTGCAACTGTTCAATCCTACCTTATCCATTGGACACATCAAAACGTATAGAATTCCCACTGGCATGAGAACTGACAACCAAGATATCAAAAACATCAATTTATCCTATATAAAAAGTCATTTCCTTATTCGAATCGACTTTAATCTTTTCACATTCTACCGCGAAAAACTCTTCTCTGTTCTTCGATAAAATAATTGAACAAAAATACCCTGAAATATTTCAAGTTCCCTACACTTCCGACATCTAATGGCAAGTTGTTGAAGCGATAAGCGATGAAGTACTGAAAAGAACGACTAAAAAATGCTGTTGTGTGCGTGGTGGAGTCAGGGTGTTTCAAAATTGTTTTTTTTTTCATCAAAATCGGTAGAATGATCACATTAAGTGATAGGTTTGGCAATCAAATTTTCTTGTTTTATTCAGTTTCAAGATCTAATGCAATGAAAAGGAAACGAACTGAAATACTGTTTTTAATCTGCACTTTCAAAGGAGCGACTAGCACTTGCCAATCTTGCCATCTTGGCAACTGCCAAATGACTTCTATGGTGATCGTGGTGGTACTATAGGAAATGATATCAAAGGAGCAGCTGCACCCAAATTCCCGTTTTTCGACGTTTCTAGCTCTCGTCTGAAGAGGTACATCTCAATGGTACCTAATTCATGTCAGTCAATAATATCTATAACTTTAGCAAACAAAATTTTGCAGATTGTCGACGACGTTCAACTTGGAGTTTAGCGATCCTTTTAAAACTTCCATTTCTCAATTTAAAAAACTGCTAGAACAAAGGCTATCACAATAAATATTGAAAGAAAAATTTTCATTTGGTACAATTTCATTTTGGAACTATTGTAAAATTGAATTTTTCATTTGATTGTATGATTTTTTCCACGTAATTTGTGAATACTTTTTTGGGTTGGAACCTGTTTTTATATTCCTATCTTTCATAAATAAAATTAAATGAAAAAAAAATGAAAATATCGGAGAAATTATAGTTTGATTATTCGAACCATCAGAACATCCGAAGAGTGATGATAACACATGCACCATGGTACGTTTCAAATCAAACAATTCAAGGAGACTTGAAGGTACCATACGTGAAAGGTGTCATCAAGAAAAAAAGCGGGAATCACCACATGAAGCAGGAGAACCACGTAAATATTTTACTTCACCCACTGACTGAAGTGCACAACGATAGGGATAGGCGACTCAAACGAAAATGTCCAGCAGATCTGAAATAGATGTCAAAAAAAAACTGCCACTGGGTACGACCTCACAACGACACTTGAAAGCACTCAGCTCTGAAGCCAGCAGATAAACTTATAGAATGGATTTATTCTGATTGCTCGCATTGTTATAATAATTTAAAAAAAATCGATGGAAACAAAGTTGAACAAGCCGAAAACGAATTATCAAAAATTACCATTGTAACAAGAAGTCAAACACATTCACTCTGTTACTGAATTTAATTCATTAATTATACGTGTAAGGTTAAAAAAACTTTTCAAGTTGTTGGCGGATAAACGCGCTTCTGTAAACCATAATGAAGTATTGGCACAGATCTGTAACGTAGGATTGATCTTTACCTCTTTGACCACCTTACAGATTTGAGAATAATGAATTTTTCAGTTCCAAAGTCCCTGTGATTAAGATAAAAGCAGCAACAACTTCAGAATTATTTACGGATCTGATAGTCGGCGACACACAGATAAATCGTATGCTACAGATGAAAAGCAGAATTCACCCATGAATCGGAAAAAATTGTACAGGGTGATTAGGTTTGAGTTTGTAATAAGATTCATTCGTGATTATATAAGATAAATATTCCGAGATCCAGCCAATCACCATTCTGAATGAATGACGCTGTATATTTCGTTTGCAATTCTTATGTTTTGACGAAAAAATTGTAATCAGAGTAGATACAAATAAATGTTTTCGCCATATTGAGATTAATTCTGATGTGAATATCGGAATACCATATTCTCAATATGATTGTTGACAGATCTTGAACTTAGAATATTTCTGTGTACTAAATATATGCATTGATCATAATTCTCGGAGTCCCATTCGAGTTTTCTCCACCTACTTTAACAACATTTGAGATGAATCAATAGATTTTGAGCAAAATATGAAATAGGTACTCACTTTATTTTTTTTTATCGTTGCAATGCGATGAAAAAGTTTCAACGCTGAGAATAGATTAAAATAATTCGAACCTATTTTGATGATCAGGAAGATATAGAAATATTTTATTCAGAAAAAAACAAATGATTTAAAATAGGAATATTGTATTCGTACAACAAAAAAAATGACAAAATGTCAACTCAAAATGATAATTTTTAAATAAGAGTTTCTGCTTCGACGAAGAATCTAAGTTAATATATCAACCTGATGATACGTGTATATACACGTACACGTCGTTCCCATATCAGTAGTTTTTCGTGTTAAAATTCGAGGCGACGCATTTTCGAGTGATTCGGTCACTCATGAAAACCAGGTTCGTAACAAAACCCTGTACATTTTTAGTACAAACCGCGAACAGTCCTATAATACGACCTATCGGCATCATCGAAAATAGAGAAGATTTTTACGAAATAAACTTTTTCTGCAAACATGTCCAGGAACCATGAGTACCTGAACCAGAAGTTGGATAGAACTCGGAATAAAATGTAAGTTTCCTCAAACGTCTGATAGACCATCACGGTAAATCATCCTGGATGGGATAAATTAATATTTTAAATCATGAAATATATTTATTTCACTACCTATTCAACGGGAGATAATGGTTATTATCCTGAAATATCGTTATCTAATAAAGCACAGGTGGAAAGTTTCCACTGTTTCGGATATACAGTGTGACACACATGGTACACCCCCATTTTCTCCTTTGTTTCTGTAGCTATCTTTTTGAAATTTGGAACATTGAATATACTCACTGTAAGACACTTTTTGACATATCCATAAAAAAAATCCAACTTCAAATTGTTGTTTGTGTTCGATAGCTACCTTGTGATTGAACCGAGAAGATACTTAAACTTGTCTAAACTCCATTATCGTGTTCGTATCCGTTATACAGAAAAAAAGTTGATATGGATGGATACCCCACCGATGGTACTTTCGAATGACGTCAGAGTAGCATTATGCTACCATTTGATAAAACGGAGTTTCGAGTGAAAGAATGTTTTGATTTACTTCTTTGGTACGTATTTCGAACCACGATACTTTTTAAATCGAAATTACTATAGTGTAGCATTATTTTGATTATTTGGAATAATTTTAGGGAGTTCATGGCTCTCTAGATCGAAAAATAAAATAGGCGTTCTGAATCAAATATCAACTATGAGGTATCATTAGATGAAGAAAATTATGGAGACTTCAAAAATGTAATAATATACCGGGTTTCCTATTTGAAAATCCAAAGTTGATGTCATTTCCGGAAAAACCGAAAATTGGATTTATTTCTTGAATATGTCAAAAAGTATATTCAATGTTCGAAATTTCAGAAATATAGCTACAGAAATAAGGGAGAAAATGGGGGTGTACCATGAGTCTGTGTCACCCTGTATACTAGAAAAATAATGAAAATTTCTTCCTCATTTTGAATCTAATTTAACCAAACAAAGTTTCCATTCATCTAATTTTCACATAATTCAAGTCGACTGGCCTTTCAATATTTTTCCTATAATAATTGGTGAAGAATATAATCTCACGATTGAAATATCATAATTCATCATTTCAATGAATATATTTCAGGATGAATCTTTCTAATAATTGATCATGATCATTCTTGCACAAATGCAGAAGCAGAAATAGTTCAATATCAGATTTCGCGCACCATATTAAAATCCCGGCAGAATATCTTCTCCCGCCAGCTGCAATGTTATGTTTATCTCTTTACGATGCAAAAAACGTCTAAAAAGCCATAAAATTCGTCCCATGAACGACATTCCAGTGATGCCGCTTGCTTCGGATGCCACTTCAACCGCTACATGTAAAACCGAGAATATACATATCCGTGAATATAATATACACGAGTGTGACGAGAGCGCCACCACACTCGATCGCGCGGAACCTCTGACATACAGGACGTTCAGAAATGGTAAAATTTGGCGTCCAGCCAATTATCATCGCAACGTATAGAGGATGCCATGCTGAACCGTTCTGTGTGATTTTCAGCAGATGGTAAAGTGGCATCCGTATATTGGATGCCACATTACCGCGGATGCCACTCTTACCGCGATTTTAACATGGGAGGATGCCAGAATGTACCATATATATATATATATATTATATATATATATATATATATATATATATGTACAGCGGGACATATGGGAACCGATTCGGAGATCCAGCGGTAAATGTGGGGACCTTTGGTACTTTTTGGACCGGACCCAATAGTTTTATAGACGCTGTGGTATATGCGAGGACCGGTCCCAATTTGTTTCCATTGGTGTATAGGTAGATATGGGTACCGTTTCCGAAATAGATAAAACGGTAATTATTGGGATCAGTGTACATATCGAATACGGAATTTCTTGGTCAAGTACAAATCTACTTGGGAATAATATTTTCATTCTTTCTGGAATTTTGATCTATAATGCATTAATAGTTTTTTGAATATTCCAATCATTTTCAATTTTCCGCTCGTATGGATATTCATAAACACAGAAATACAAAATAACATCATAACCTAAGTTATATCTTTTGAATTTCTCAAGGATCGAATTGTATTCGAGTTACTCGAATATACACCATTTTATTGAAGATTCGAGAACGAAACAAATCAATCTCATGAAATTATCTCTTGTAATGGATCCCGTTTCCAGAATACTTAGATAAAATGGTTGTTATTAGGACCAGTGTACATTTAAAACAAGTAATTTCACGTGAAATACAGATATTCCTGCCTGGAAATAATATTTTCATTCTTTGAGGAATTTAATTTTCTAATGCGTGTACCGTTTGTTGGAGATTCCATTCATTTTCAATATTCTGCTAGTATCGATAGTTATAAACACAAAAAATGAAATAATAACCTGACTTATGCCTATGATCTTCCTTAAATAACAAACTGTATTCGAGTTACTGGCACATACAACATTTTATTGTGGTCTTACTCAAGATTTATCGTCCAAAAGAATAATTGAAGTTTCGAGCACGAAACGAATCAATCTGATGAAAGTATCTCTTGAAACACCTACGGTAGTTCTAGCTCAGGTTACCGTATATTAATTCACCAATGAAATACCCTGTATAGAGTACATCCCAAATTGCTTGATTTTGGCTGTTTTTGGTACTTCTAGACTAGATTTCGGAATTAGGCCATAACTTTTTCATTCTCGAAAACATCTAAAAACGATTGAAACTTTCAAGAACCATTTTTTCACTAGGATTATGACATCATATTCAGTTTTTTCAATTTCTAGTTTATTGCGTTCGTATTTGAAATGAAAAATTTGTTATTTCATACTTTATGAAAAAATGGAATTAAGTGCTTTATTTCCAGGGAAAAATTGCCTGTACTACCTTCAAATCGTTTTCAGATATTTTCGTTAATGAAAAGGTAGTGGCATATTTTAGAAATCGATGACCATGATGGAACCTCAATCATACCCTTTCCTGACATCAAGCTCAACTTCAACCTTCAGCAAAAACGCAAGTTCTAAAAGTTTTGTTCGCATATGACTAATGTCGATTACAGAGAAACATTTTGAAAGCCAAAAAGTTGATATATACGAGTTACTCTCAGGGCCGTTTTTAACTTTTTGGATGCCCTGGGCACATGAGGATAATGGGGCACCTACGAAGAATACCACATACAAAATAGAAATACAGAGGAATTCCCTCCCGCCGCTAATGCCGTGATGTGATTTAATTATCAAGTCGGGGGAATTCTGCCGATTTACAGAATTTCGCCCTGAAATTTCTTGCAGTGGCGTGGAGCAAAATTCGGCCTCCCCGCATCTGGGGTGTCCTCTATAGATCTATTATTCATGATAAGTTTTACCTGAAGTTTTTCATAGAGAAATAATGAGAACAATGTAATAAAAATAATTTATATATTGAAAACAAAAATTTCTAAACGAAATTAAGTAAATTCTGATATAAAAGTAACTAGAAACTACACCATTTATTCAGATTTGTCAATAAAATTTTAGAAAATATCAAATGAAATTCAATTGAGTGATTCGAAATACATTTGATGTTTTCTGAAATTCAATTGACTAATCTGAAATTCAATTGACACATTCTGAAATTAAAGTGATTAATCTGAAATACACTTGACGGTTTTTGAATAACACTTGAAAATGGTGTAGGTATTAACACATCAATGTGGTAAGAATTTGAAAACATTTTTATAAGAAAATTGGATCACCTTTTTTAATTTTTTTGTACAAACATATCCATCAACTTGTCGATAACCAAGCTTTTGGCCACTTCTTGTCCAAAGCTGAGTAAGCTCAAAAGTCTGATAGACATGTTTGCGACATTTTTAAGGAGAGTACCGAAAAGCTTGACGGTATATTGAGAAACCCCTCAATAGAATGAAATTATTGGGGCGTCATTTCATGCTTTTAGTTTGGCTTGGGGGCCCCTTTGGTGCCGAACCTACCAGCATCGCGAGTTCTGTGGAGCCCTCTGATACGCCACTGATTTCTTGTCTTGTAGCGCTGTCTGAAATTATGTGGTTAAATGGGGATTTCTCCGGAAGCTTCCGAATGAATACAATAATGTAAGGATGTGATCAACAACACGGTTCGAACAGATGTTTTATGGCTAACCACCCCAACAAATAACACAGGCTAATAATTGCTCTTATCTAGTGTATGCCAGTATGAGCAAGGGTCATAAAAATTGCAACCTTCGAGAACTTGTTGATAGAAAACTGGGAATTCCAATCCATTTGGACTTGTGAATGATCACTCCCGCCTTTTTACCTGAAGGTAATTTTAGTACCCAAAAGGGAATTTTGAAGGAAAGAACCGTTCAGATCTTTTCGAAAAAATCAGTTCTATAATAATATGAGTGAATTTTCTATGAAATGAAAAATTTCCAAACATTATTGAGGAAATCTTCGTTCTTCTTGATTCAGAACAATTGATCTGAGCGTGACCCCTATCGATCGCGGGGCCTGGCACTTGCCCAAAGTGCCCTAGGCGGAAGAGGGGCCTGGTTACTCTGATATGTTCTGAGTATCGCTCCGTGAGTTTAGCAAAATACTCAAATCCAATCGCTCTGGGCGAGTTGTACCAAATATCAAAATCCTGTCTGATCGCAAAAGCGACTCTTTAATTCCTAATCGCTATTCTGGAGTGCAAACTTCGAAAAAATGCAATTAGAATGGAGATTGTTCCTTTGTTTCGAGAAAAAACCAAACGTTTCTCAGTCATTTAACATTTCCAATAAAAAAAAATTATTGAAGAAAATTTTCCATATTAGTTCTACAAAATTTTACTCTTCGCTGATCGGAAAAACCCGAACACTTTTATTTCATTCCTATTTTAAGGTTAGGTTCGCATCAGACACTTCACAAACTTCAACCTCTTGTTAATGAAAAACAAAATTAATCTGACAGCATATGACGCTATCCAAATGCAAGCAATATTGATTATTTCTTCCAACATTTTTCTTGAACTCAAAACAAGGCATTTCTCAAACACTATGTTGTTTGGTATGCCTTGTTTTATTATAGTCATGAACATAATTTCGTCTTCGTCAACTCTAACGTAATGAAGATAGCAAGTGAGAAAAGAAAGCAAATACAGAAATGCTCCGCTAATTGGTCAAAATGCACACTACGACAATGGAGAAGGCTGTTTTATTCATTAGAATTTCCAGCTCTACATACATATTCTCATTCTCGTTTTCGAGAATATTTCAAAGGAATTGTTTGTTCCTACTGTCATGATATATCAAAAATGCAGTTCATTCCGGAAAAAATTGATTTCAGGCCTTCGTTAACTGAACAAACAGGCATAACACGAACAAAATTCAACAAAGTTTTCCGTAAATCAAAAAGTTTTGGACGAACTTCAACAGATCAGAGGATTCACGAAATTGATTCTTTATAACTTCAAATGCTTTTCAAATAAAAATCTATTCGAATATTATTCATGCCTTTCAACTGTATCTGAGTCAGGAAAAATTTGATAACGATAATTTCATAATGAAATAACAACCATTACATGAATTAAAAAAGTGTTGCCGGCAACATCGATTTTTAAATCATTATGATCAAGCGGTGTCCGATACGACACAACAGCTGCATTGCTAAACGTAAACACAAACAAAGACAGAAGATAATTTTTCATGTTAGATGTAACAACCAACAATTCGCCCGAGGACGATAACATTGGATTTGATCTGGAAATCTCTTTTCATGCGTAGTTTGATACTTTTTATTCGGGAGATTTTGATACGAGATTCAAACCATTTCTGTAGGAAGGATATCTAGAATGCATGTGCAAAATAAAAAATTTCGTGATAATCGAATTATACCATGATGTTTCTTTGTTTTTAAGTTAAGGTTACAGACCGAAATCTGGGCAATTTCAATACCTATTAGTTGGTCATTACAATTTTTTGTTTTTCCATTCGTTCGTTTCCTTTAAAAAAACTTCACAGTTCTTGATCGAACAAACCACCTGTGAATAGTTTCATAAATTTTAACGAGCAGCGTGTGGAAACTGCTAGTTGTATTGATACGATATTCAATATTCAGATTGACTGGAACTCATTGAAATTTTCACTTCAAGTGTCTGCAATTTTGTCTCAAAACTGAAAACTATTCCTCTAGTCATTATATTGAGGAAAATTAAGTCTTAGTAAGTACCTATCCTCATGGCATTTCAGAAGATCTTTCCTCCTAATGCGGCTCTCATAATATTCTCGTAAAACGCTGTTTCTGTATATCTTGTTGGTCCTTAAATGTAAGGTCGTACCGGAATATATAGGAAATGTAAAAATCGAATGTATTCATTTACAATGAACAGAAGCAATAGAATCTTTATGTATACTTAAAAATGCAAATAATCCAGAATGCAACATCCATAAAATAAATATACATTCGGTCTGCATATATCTGACTTTTAAATGATGTAACTTCTTCGGCTATTTCATCAACCCTTCTGTAACTCATATGTTCATATTTTAAAAGCTTCCAGAAACATGGTTTCGACGAACTATATCATGTATGGTTTTCGACGAATGTTATCATGTATGTTCTATTATGAAAATATTGCGATATTTCTAGTCGAAAAGTGCTTGTTGAAAGTTTTAAAATTCTTTCAGATATTTTCGAAAATGAAAAAGTCATCTTCGAACTCGATAAAAAATTAAAATTTTGTTACATCTTCTAAACAAATGAAGATAATATCTTGAAACGGATTTCACGAAAATCGAGCCCAGAACTCCTCACAACATTTTTACCTATCTAGTCTGAAAGGTCTGGGATACCCACTATATATTGTATGGATCGCATATACTGATACACATTTACATTTTCTAATATACATAACCTTTCATTTAATTATGTTCATTGCAGAAATAAAATTATATCGATTTTTTCATTTCATATTCATTCCGGTACACAAAGGGTACCATCAAGAACATATATAGTGGTAAATATGGGACATCTTGAAAGTAACATTGCCACGAGGATACTTACCTTTTGAGATATCGAGTCTAGATGCTAGCGATATTATTATTTTTCCTTCAATGAAGGTTAGTCAAGTTGTGGCTACCGATGATATGTGTTAGTTTCAAGCCTTATTTTCATATTTCACTCAAACTAGGGAAGAATTTCATAGTTTTTTCTTTCTGTTTATGAAAATGCACAGGGTTTAAACAATGAACATTCTCGCGTTTGAACATTTTTCGATGAAATTGCGACAAAAATATTGAATTCAAGAAACTTTCATCAATCCGGCTCAGGATTATAATTTTTATGAAATATTATATGAATTATTATTATGAAATCATGATATCGTGCCACGATAGCAGTCTTTCTAGGGTGACAAGTTCAGAGGGTCACATTCCTACCAACTTTCGTAAATGAATAACCCGAACGTAAAAACTCCTTGTATATGATGAATAAGTACTTTGTTTTTTTTTTCAAAATTGCTAATATTTTATATGAATATAGAGGGAAGTTAATCTTGATAGCAGTTGGTTTATGCTGAGATTTTCACATGTGTATGTGGCGTTATTAATGTTACAAAATTAGAATTAATCAGATTTTTTTTCTGTATGTTCTTCACTGAATCTTCGAATGTTGATTGAAATAGAAAATTATCTTAATATTGAACAAACATACCTACCTACAATACCAAAATCAAATTTTCTATCAAATTCCAGAGTGAATGAAAAAACAATCGAATTAATCGGCACTCGTCATATTAGGGATCAAAACTGGATTATTAAAAAATTCACAAAGAAATCATGATATACTCAGAGTGCCTTTTCAAAGTTGAGTATATTTTTGGTCTTTCCCCAAGCATTCATTTTGTATCAGTCAAATTCGAATTCGAACCCATGTGAAAGGAGAAATCAAGTATTTCATATCGAAACAGAAACGATTTGGATAACTTACAGAATGTACAAACGAGAGAATGTTTCATAATTTAGAAAAAATCTTTTTATATACATAGACAAAAAGAAAAAATGATTTTCTTAATTCGAGTAAAATATGAAATACCTGAAACTAACACATATTATCTATACCCTATTTTCAACTAATAAAACAAATATCTTTCTTAATTTTATTAGCCATGGTGTCAGTAAGTATCTTCGTGGCAATATACATTTCGAAACAATCTAATGCGGTCCCAATAGTTACCACTGCATCCATTTTGGGTGGTACCCATATGTACCGGAATATATAAGAAATGAAAAAATCGATATAAATCAGTTTCTGCAATATACATAATTAAATGAATGGTTATGTATACGTCCAAATGCAAATGTATATCAATGTATGCAATCCATACGATATGTACATTCGGTCCCCATATGTCCCGCTGTATCAAGATATATATGTATATACGCATTAGACTATCTTTACCAAGCCCGCCATAAGACACAGGTGAAGTGAAGCCAGGGTGTGCGGTGATACAAGGGGGGTGTGTATAATTTATACATTTGGGAGTACGTATCACAACCCATTAGAAGCCTGTCATATGGTAATGCCATACCAAGCCTTTTTGTGTAAAAAATAGATGATTCACGGTCTATGGCAAGCCCGAGCAATGTTGCCAAAATATTCCAGTTGAATATTGCGTCTGAATTATTCCGCTGTATTATTTTCGATTTGTTTCATATTCAGATATATACATGCGACACAAGGTGCAGCCAACCGAAGCCACGAATTGAGTCATTGGTTGTACAATGAGGGTGATACCATTTCATCATAGATTTGATATCCTCGGATACCACGAGAGCTGTTTTTCGGAGAATGAAAGATAAGGAAAACGCTACTATTATTTTCTGTGAAATATTGTTTCAAATCTTCATGTAGTAAAAAGAATTCAAAATTTTCTTTATTCTCCAATTTTAATTCAATGTCATTTCAAGTCAATGAAAAAAGCTTTCACGTCCGTTGCGTACGTCATAAGTTTCATGCAAATACTTGATGAGACCTTCTATTCAAAACTATTCGTGGATGAAAAAGTAGATACTCGAACGACACTAGAATCTCGGATAGATTTTCTTTCGAAAATTTCAAAGGGTACGCAATTATTAATTGTTTTCAAACACAGGTATCCCACCAATTCCGTTCGTTGTATTATTTTTGGAAAGGAATCGAAATTCACATTTGAAATTTCGAGATCCAGTTGGACTGAAAGTAACACTTTCCACTCTTCAAATAGAAATGAAGCTCTGTTTGATCACGGATAACCTTAATTTGACAAGATGTTTTTGTGTAAATGCTTGAAATTACAAGTCATGATACAGTGCATACCGTGAATCTCAAAATTGATGACAACGAAGAGTCATAATTGAATATATTGCATTGAAAGATATTGTAGGTGTGCAGATATCACAATTAAAATAAAATCCGTATTTTTTGAGAAATGCTTGAAATCAATTTTCTCGGTCATATTTCGAATTTTGGTTTTCTTAAACATACGAACAGAAGTGGCGATTAACTGTCACGAAATGTCTTTCTTTTGTTAAAAACATTTTTAGTCGCAACTGTTCTCTATAACATTCGAGTTAACTCTCTTCCTGCTTATAACCTATAAATAGACAGTTAGTAGGGTGAGATTAGGAAAAAAGGGGGTCAAAGTAATGAAACGCTTTTCCTCCACCAAGGGTCTTCAAATAATGCCGTGAATTTTCTTGGAATCCTTTTTTCAAAAAATTTTATGTTGAATCTAAATTTCGTTAGATAGTTTTGTCACTGGATATTTCGCTTATCATATTGAATTCTGAATAATATTGATGAGTAAACCCTGTTTGAATTTCGTATACAATAAGCGGGAATAACACCTCTAACATAAAATGTATATCTTCTGAAATATTCAAGAAGAACATATTTGTTGGTAACATTTCGAATTCAACTCTTCTCAAAAATACAAACAAGGTCCAATTCAGAATTCACGTTCGAAATGTCGTCCATTCAGTTCGAGACATATCGATCACGACCAGACTCCGTTGTCTAAACAATTTCATTAGGATCTGAACTATGAAAAACTTAACATACTTTGATTCGCAACTGTTCTATATTTCGTTCGCGTAAATTTCTTTCTTAATTATACCCCATAAATAGTAATCTAGTGGGGAAGATCTGGAGATCGAAGCGGTCGAAGAAATCGACCCCTATTTCACCAGCAACATTCCTCAAATATTCTTGACGAATTTTCTCTGGTGTTAGCAAATTTTCCCTGTACCAATTATTGAATGCGAGGTGCAATTTACGCAAGAAATTTTCGACTAGGTTTTCAAATGAAATATCTGAGTTGGTCATCTGTGACAAGGCAGAATACAGTTAGTGGAAATTGAAATACAGTTTGAACTTCCTTGACTCCGTTTCGTTCGTTATTCCTTGTTGGGTAAATTTAGCTTGGTCAGACCAAATGATATGTTTCAAGAAGTTTTTGTGTTCTTGAATTTGCAGTAAAAATCCTTCACAAAAAATTACCATTTATTGGACGGGGTAAAAATTATCAATGAACAAGATTCTCTGATCTTCTAAATCATCAAAAGATGACCGAGGATGAGTTTGATAATAACCCATTACGTCGATTTGTTTTTTTTACGATTACGGTAATGATTTTGTTTCTCCTGTACAATGAAATTCAGCTGGATCCTGAGAAACTTTACTATCGTTATCCAGGTAACTCGGGATATCTGATATCGAAATTGCAACATGTTATGTAAACAATTCTTGCGCTTTCTCCATATATAACAGCTGTTTTGCAAAATAAAAATTCTGAACATTTTATTTAGAGGAATGAATAACAAAGAAGGGCAGTATGCTCGCAGGAATGAACATTTTCTGACATATTATCAATTTATTTATTGTTTCAATATTATAAGATTTTTTCAACAATTGATGACGAGAACATTATGGTCGATATGGAATACAAATTTTGATATAAAATTGATTTAACTCGGAGCCGATGAGGTGGAGTCTGGCAGACTCCTTCATATTTTTTATCCGCTATCACTTCTTTGCAGGTCAAATGGCAATATCGGGGCTCCCAGCAACTTTCAATTTATGCACGGTGAGTTGCTAGAATCCATCGAAAATTCACAGGAAAACATATTTTCAGTGCAAGGGAATGTGTACAAAGCCAGTGTGCTGATTTTGTAGTCAAAAATTTTGAATTCAATGTATTGCGAGAATGAAATAAGTAGGAATGAAAATGTGATAGTTTGACATGTTGTCTGTTTTTTCAGATTGTTTTCTTCTGCGTTCAATGTTTCATCCACACATTCAATAACTAAAAAAATTTTGATTCTCCTAAAAATTCGTATTCATTTTTTGGCAGTTGATACGGAATGGAAGTTTGTAACAATTCCGCACATTTTGTGCTCTTCGTTTTTAAAATTAATCATTTTTCACTAATATATTCATAAAATTTCATTGAAAATACAAGGTAAGTCATCTGGTTTCATCTATTTTTCATAGTGCGTTATGGAAATAATAATTTGTTTTAGACAATTGAAGTGACACATTCTTATATGTCAATAGTTGCAATTCAATTGGCCATGGAGATATTTCCGATGAATCAACGAATTTATGTAGTAAAACAATTCATATTAAATAATTCAGTTGTGCAAGTGCAAAAAAATTTTCGTCGTGAATTTAATGTGAAAAGACACGGACGAATTCCAAAATGCCAAAACATACTTAGGTGGTTAAGAGATTATGATGTTAGAGGGAATGTGGCATCAAATTTTTGTAGAGGTGTCTGCGTATAGTCAGAACACCCGAAAATATTGAACGGGTAAGACAAGCTGTGATAAGAAGTCCGAATAGATTTGCATCAAGGAAGTCACTTGTGTTGCACATTTCCAACAAGACAATGCGAAGAATTTTTACAACGTAAATGGCACATATTAATATCGTTATTTTTCAAAATTTTGTTTCAATAAAATGTTTTTTGCTCTTATAACAGATTTTTTTTTAAATGGGTGACACCAAATGCCTAACCCGTTAGTTGAATACGTTCATAACATAGTAATTCTATTGTGAGAAGCCAAAAAGAAAGAGCTATGGACAGAGAAAAATCATATAAAATGGCAGTGAAATACCACCTCACCGGTTAATATAACCAGTTGAATTAATTGATAATTGCCAATAATTGTATTTCTCGGGGAAGTAAAATTCAAAATAGAATGTCCAAGGAAATTGATTTCCCACAATTGAAAAAAACTTTGCAATTCGAAGCAATTTCCATTTTTTCACACATATATTATTTTCTTAAGTTAATTTCCTCATGGCTTCAGAAAAGAAGTTCTCGTTTGAAACAATTTAGTACTCATTGATAAACATTTTCGAACTGTATAATAATTTGTTATCTCGAGGTCATAAAAAAACTTGATGTTTATCTTTCATGAAAACCTAAAATCGAAAATCATCCAATGAAAAAATTTGTTTTTTGTTTAAGCGAAGCTCTATTTTCAAATAAATATTCATAATTTCATTTGAAAAACAAAAGAATGGCCTAATCTATTATTTTTCTGTTATTCATATTGATCCAGTTAGCAATCATACATAAAATCAGTGAAAAATTGATCGAAGAATTCCAAAATGTTTGAATATGCAGGGTTTACTTTGGCAATGATGAAGTTCCGGTAAAAACGGAACTATGCTTCGCTCGAAAATATTTTATGATTTTAGTTCATCTACTCTTAAACAGAATAACAAAATCTTGAATTCGTATAACTATTCCTTCATCGAATAGGTCCAATGGAACATTTGAAAAAAACACCTTGTAGATGATATCTTGAAAAGCGCAGCTTGAAATACCAATAAATTAAAGTATCATCTAATGAAGACGATTAAATCCAATATTCGTTGATTTTTCCGATGAGAAATTTTTCCTATCCTTCCTAGCGATATTTCTTCATCCATTAGTCTTTCAGGAGAATCATTTTACCCTGAGAACGTTCTGACGAATTCCGATAGAATGCGACATTGCCAAACTTACGGGCTTCGAATAACAGCGAGGCATAGCGGGATTCCTATAATCGGGGTTATATCGCCAAAATGTATATATTTATATACGGAACTACTGGAGCACCACCTACAGGTGGGTTCCGTGAACTAAGCGCGTATATATTGCGATATTATATGGGCGATATTCGGCCCAGGCGAAAATTCGTCTATAGGCTCACTGACCTATTAGGAAGCCTCTGTGAAAGATATACACGCAAATTTTTAGGAAGCCCGATCCAGGCTTCGTAAAAATGATTTTGGCTCAGTAGGGGTAGCCGGGTGTAGCATTTTCGGCTCCGTAAGGTCTCGTAATACGTATATATATATATATATATATATATATATATATATATATATATATATATATATAAGATATTTTAATGATCGTACTAATGTATTGTGTAAAACGTTTAAGGGTTGTCGATCAAAACACTGATTGGATAATAAAAACTTTCTATTCTACACCAAGCTTTCGGAATAATTCATTTCATCATCAGGGCTACTACAAGAAAAATACTACGTTAAACCAAAAGAACGAGCTGAACATTTCATGATACTTACAGAATCTTACGGTTATCAGTACAATTTTAAGCATTAATAAAAAGGTCTATTAATTTGTTGGGAAAATAAGACAGAAAGCATAATACTTCGTTTCGTCGTAACTATAAAATAATACTTATCCACAATAGTCCAGTCTAATATTTGAATCAACAAACGTTACATATTGACGAACAGAAACCAACAGACACAAAACATGATACATACAACCACAAAACAATTCAAATGATTTTTGTTGTTTTTAATTTTTTTATTTTTAATTCATATATTTAATTATTCATCTACCGGACCATCATAAAAATCCGCACTGCTAGATCGTGACAACAGATAGCTGTAAGTATTGCTCAAATTTTCTGTGTCTGTTTTCCTATTTAAGGGATTTTCTTGTCCATTGATATGAATCATTTCCAATATTTTTCTTTTGTTGTACATTATATCCCTATCTAATATTTCACATTTATCATAATCAATCCTATGGTGTTTTTGCATTGAATGAGACGCCAGAGCACATCTTTGATTATTTCTGCTGATATCACTTTTATGTAGTGATATTCTGCTTTCGAGCCATTGTGAAGTTTGTCCCACGTATGTTCCTGGACAATCACCACACGGTATCTTATAGATTACATTGAATTGGAAGGGTTGTGGTGTTGGATCCTTCAATCTACTATATAATTTTCCTACAGTTTTGATATTGTAAGTTGCAATCTTTACATTTTCACCTCTGAAGCAATTTTTTATCTTATTAGTCAGGAGGTATATATTCGGTATGCTACAGAAAACAGAATTGCAACTTTGTCCATCTACAACAATTGGAGGATGCGCTGATGCTATATTTGAATTTGTCATCTGTGACTGGAACAACAACTTCCTCAGAATAAATTTAGGGTAACCATTGTCCAATAATATTTTGTACAGCAATTTTATGTTTTTTTCCTTAAACGTTGGGTGGCATATTTTGCAGATTCTATTTTTCATTTCTTTTATAAAATTGATTTTGATTTTTATAGAGTGATCTGATTGGTAGTGTGTATATTTGTTGGAAGATGTTTTCTTTTTATACTAATTTAATTCTGGTAGCTAGAAATGGTACGGAAAAGTTGCTGTCTTCTCTCTCCAGGGTGAACTGGATGTGTCTATCCAGGGAATTGAAAGTGTCTACCAATATCTGTTCTTAGGACTCCGGCACGGACAATATGAGATCATCCACATACTTTTTAATAAAGCCCAACCTGAATGGTTATTTATTGATACATTCATCCAATACAAAATCCATCACATACTGTGAAATAATAGGACACAGTTTACTTCCCATTGCACAACCAAATACCTGCACGTAGTACTTTTCTTGGAAACTAAAATAATTGTTGTCAATAACAAAGGATATCAACCTCAGGAACCGATCTTTTGGTATATTTGTTTGTTCTTTTATAATATTCCATTTTAATTTCAAATCCTCTATAACAAGTTCTTTATAAACATTCCCAAACAAGTTAATGACGTCTAAAGACACCAAAACATTTCCCTGGGGGTAACACATCATAATCATTCATATTTTCTGCAAATTCGAATGAATCCTTAATGTAATATTCATTATTGGTTTTATATGCCATCTTAAGAATATTTGCCAGATATCCAGATATGTTGGATGTGGGGCTTTGAATACTGGCTACAATCGGTCTGAGGGGTATATTCTCCTTATATATTTTTGGGTTTCCATATATTTTTGGGCAAATAGAGTTGTATCTCTTCATCTTTTTAGCTGTGAGTCGGTCAATGTAACCACTTTCATGTAGATCTGTTATCAATTGGTTAGATGCGTTTTGTATGGAACCAGTAGGATCTCTTGGTATGGTCTTGAAACATTCTGAATTCAGTAACGTGCACATTTTTTCTTGGTATTCATCTCTTCTCATCATTACGATTACCGAACCTTTATCACTATCTAGGATAATCAAATTTGGATTTTCTTTGAGAAATCTTTTAGCGTCTTTGTACATATTATCTGATTCAAAGTTAATATTCCGATTCTTGTGCATGTGATTAGTGATAATACTTGTTACTCTATTTCTCAAAATGTCCCTTCCACTTTCCGGTGTTTTATCTATTATGTAATCTATATCTGTAATGAGTTTACTGATTGGAATTTCTTTCGTCGATACGGGCACACTAAATTTCCTCCACAATGATAAAACTGTATTCTGTATTCACACCACACGGAATAACAACATCAGTCAAGTTCTTAAACGACCCTTCTTGAGTTTGGATATTGGAGTTATAACGTTCTTGTAATATATTAATTTTGTCAATGTTAGTTTGTCTTACTCTCTGGAAATGTCTTCTATAGCTTATTCGTTGTTTTTTCCTGAACTCATCGACTATTTCACCTGGCACAACCTCTGATATCTGCCGCACGATCGATGGTTGGATTTACTAAGCATCAATTCTGTAATTTGCACGACTAATTTCCAATCTCAGGATCGTCATGTCGTCTAGTTTCCTATTAAACTTAGTACCTGCCTCCATCTCGAATAGCGATTGAGATTGAAAATATGTTGTGGAGAAAATCTAACTACCCCATTCTCAAGCCAAAACAATACCTATATGGCAAGTTCAGCAGGTGAGTCTGGATCTGAGGATTTGCACATTTCAAGTGAGTCTTCTGCTAGGATCTCCTTCTGAAAATCATAGAAGAATTAGAAGCCAAAAATTCGATTCTTATTGAAAATTCGTCATTGTTGAAAGATAAAATCACGTATTTGGAAAATGAGATATCCGATTTGAAAAAAATTGTAAACATACGAGAGGAAAGAATGATAACCGATATCGCGTCGGAACCCACGTATGTCCCAGTCAATGTCAGTGAGCCTAAAGATGTGGTATCGTTTCTTGCAAGGAACCCAGCAAACACGGCGATGCAAATGTTACTCTTATGCGATGTACTGTTTACCTCCCCAGGCGCTCGCATTTGCATCCAAATATCCGCCACATCAAGTACGCATTTCGGAAAAATGAGTAGTTGAATATGCGATCGTAAAACTGATCACAAATAATACTCCATTTCTTGTCGCATTTGTGACGCTCATGCGAGTTAATTTTGAGACCACTTTTCTTTATTTCCTTCCGACGTCGCATAGGAATTTTGATATGATACTAAAAGATATCTTCAAATAGGAAGCCATTTCTCATCGCCTTTGAGACATATTATATTATACTCATAGCGTACATGAATATTATACTATTTATTTATTGTCAGAATGACAATTCTCGTAATATGTCTTAGTTTTCGGTCCTGAAAAATCGTCGTATCTGGTTTGAAAAAAACCCTCACGACCAGAGAGCAACAATTTGTGGATTTTGAATTTGAATATCGAAGGAATTTCGAAAGGAAAGTGTGATTACGTCTCCAAATTAGCTGATGAACATGGTATCAAAGAGATTCTTCTGCAAGAAACCCACACGGCAACAGAAAAAAAAATCCTCGTGAAAGAGGACAGTTGAAAGTTATGTATTAATTGATTTTTCACAAGTTCAGCTTGTTATGTTGAAAAATTGTCAGTTTCGAAACATTCAACAGATTCGGAGAAGGGAAATTGATGGAGTTTTTTTGTCATTCCTCTCAAATTTTGTGACATTTCTGTCATAAATATTCATAAACCTCTGAACATTATTTGGCCAAGAAATCTTAATGTTGATGTTTTTTAAAGTAGCAAATGCATTTCCAAAATGCATTCGATTTATTCTGAATAATCGGTTTTTTTTTGCTTTTGTCTTTTTTCATTTCAGATTAAGAATTACGAGTCGTTTTGAGAAGAATCTGTGTATCCGAGCCCATCGACGGATAACATGAAGATGATCACACTGATGTCTTTCAAGATTTTCCTGATATTTGATATTTTATGTTATTTTGTTTACGGGGAGGCAGGTTTTTTCGGCTGAGGTTTTTTCCCCTGGCTATATAGTATCGTATGATACTAGTATTGATAGTATCGTATGATTCTATAGTATCATACAAAGAATGTTATGATATCCCGTTCTTTTTTTACCTCAGCTTAGGTACTTTTTGTTTCAACATTTATGGGATTATTTTAGCTCTCTTTTTCATAAGAATATTATATATATATATATATATATATATATATATACTATTTTTGATGGGTAATTAATTCAATGATTGCAGGAGTATACTAAAAAAGTTATTCGAACAAAAAATATAATAATTAGTGAAGTCAGGATAGAATACATTACAATACAAAAAAAAGGAAGAAACGAAACAAAAAAATGTACAATATAAGTGTGAGAATTAATTATGTAGTTGGGTTTTCAATCAACCTTTCCTTTCTTTGTCTGGCATGTCGAAACTATTCCTCCACATAGATTTCGAAGAATTTCAAGAATATATTAATTGATATCGGCGTGAACTGATATGATTCATTAATTCGATTCGTTAAATAGAATCTCATGGCGTGGTATTCATATCTGTTTAATTTCATGAAACATGGTTGACCCACTAACATGGAAATTCCACGGGCGACCCAGTTTCTCAATCAATCATCATTTCGTCATGACCTTGTAGTAGCGAATTGCCGCAATCTTCTGGTCATATGACGATGATGAAAAAAACTTGGTCAGCAAATATTTCCTCTTTATATACCGGCAGTTATTCTCTCAAAGATTAAGTTCGAATTCAAGTTCAGCTTCAACTCTGTACTCCAAAATAAATATTTGAAAAACACCACCGCGTGTTTAATTCTAATTGTAGTCGATTTACAACCCTCTACAATTAACCAACCCTGAATTCAGTAGCCTTACAAACTACTGAATTCTGCACTGCTACTTCATTGGATTTACGACCCAGTGAAGAAAGCAGAAACATCTTTTGAGATAAACTTATCTCAAAAGATACATCGTCCTTCGAGCCGGATTACCAATCTACATGGTCCATCCAGCCTCCCACTGAAGAACACATCCAACGCAACCAGCCAAGATACATGGTCCTTCGAGCCTCCAAGGAGATACCCGACGCAACCAGCCATTCGAGCCACAAGGTCCTTCCCTGAAGAGGATACCCGACGCAACCAGCCATTCGAGCCACAAGGTCCTTCCCTGAAGAGGATACCCGACGCAACCACCCATTCGAGCCACAAGGTCCTTCCCTGAAGAGGATACCCGACGCAACCAACCATTCGAGCCACAAGGTCCTTCCCTGAAGAGGATACCCGACGCAACCAGCCATTCGAGCCACAAGGTCCTTCCCTGAAGAGGATACCCGACACAACCAGCCGTTCGAGCCACAAGGTCCTTCACTGAAGAGGATACCCGAAGCCCACCAAACCAACAGTACCGAAAAAAAAAAAATCTTCGAGGCCGCATCTACTTCTACAAAAAAAAAAACTCATCCGCAATCTTAAAGCCAACAGAGATGGAAGAAATCCTACGTCAACAATTAGAGATCCCGGAGCAGATTAAGAAAATCTATTCCAACATGAAGAAGGATGGCAAGAAAAGAAAAACACATGAGTACGTGCAAAAGAAATCAGACGAGATAGAGCAATTATGGAGCACATTTGTGGCAAATCACGATCAACTAATGCAAAACTTACCCGACACCCACGAATACCACGTGAAGAAATTTTACGAACAGGCCTCAGGAATCCGAGAAGATGCCATGGAGCATCTCAACAAATATCGTTCAGGAGCAGAGAGTGCCATCGAGATCCGAAACAAACATGAGATGAAAATTACTGAATTTCAACGTTACCTGGCCGATATTTGGAAACAATACGAGAACAATCAGAAAACCTACCACTTCCAAAAAGAAGCCATCCAAGACAAATGGAAAGTCATCTACGAGACATACTATCAAATGAAGCTGACACCAACTATAACCAATCCAGAAGATAACTTGGACGAAAATTTTGCAACGGTCCAGGACGACTACATAACGCTTATGAAGAAATTTGAGGACGACGAACGCGCTGACAGATATCCAACCCAAGGGCGGCCCAACCATCCAGCGTTGCCAAGCGTTTCCATTCCAAAATTTCACGGAAACTACGAAGCCTGGCCAGCGTTCAGAGATATATTTCTGGAACTCATCCACAACAACAATACAATAGGTGATGCCGAGAAGATCCAATTCCTGAAATCCAACGTACACGGTGAAGCTGGCAAGCTTATTCAGCATCTCTCCAACACCGCAGCAAATTATTCGGGGGCGTGGAAGATTATTCAGGAACGGTATGAAAACGAAAGAATTTTGTTCCGAAAATGCATAGACGCCATATTACTTCAACCCACCCTTCATCAAGAATCCGCACATGGGCTAAGATTACTCCACGATGTAACAAAAGAAAATCTGAATGCAATCAGCAACATGGATATCAAGGTTCAAGAATGGGGACCTATAATAACTCACCTATTAGAATCCAAAATGGACCCAGAATCCCGCCGTATATATGAAACATCCCTGAAGGATCCAAAGAAAATACAAAAATTAGAGGATATCCTTTCATTCCTGGAGCGCCGTTTCCAAGCATTAGAGGGAGGAAAACCAAACACGAAAAAATGGGAACCCAACAGAAAACACTACTTCTCTGAAGCAAAGAACACGTTGACAAGTAACACCGCTCGTATGCGAACAGTAAAATGTCCCCTTTGCCATGCAGATCATGCCTTACGAACATGCCAAAACTATCTGGCAATGACTGTTAAGGAAAGGATCGATTATATCATCCAGACTAAAAGATGCTACAATTGCCTTGGATGTCACCGAAAAAATTCCTGTCCATGCAAACTAACCTGTTTCAAGTGCAAGAAGGCGCATCACACAACACTGCACCTGCAACCAACAGGAAGCCCATCTCGTACAGCAAACAGCACGGGAGAGCAATCGACTTTGAGAACCGCAGCAGCCCCTTTCCGCCCAAGCCAGAGCAACCGGTCATCAACATCAAACTATCAGCATCCAGCGCAAGGAATCATCAGTAGCAACGGACAGGACCAATCATCAGTCGGAAGAAGACAACAAAATGAAACCGTCATGACGATTAATGGAAATAACGCGTATATCACCACAGAAAGCATGGGAGCGCCGAAAAAACAAAACAATCCTCTCGCATTACTTGCTACCGCTTACGTCAGGATTAAATCCAAGAATGGGACATTCCAAACAATAAGATGTCTGATTGACCCAGGATCCGAGGCATCGTTCATAACGACAAAGGTCGTGCAGCTACTCCAGTTACAGAAACACAAGCACGAAGCGCAAATCATTGGCATAGGTCAAGCGAAATCAGGGTCATCGCAGCAAATGGTATACGGCGAACTCAGGCCAAGGTTCGATAGTTCATTCAGAATAAACGCTGCGCTACACATAATTCCGCGAATTTCCAATACAATTCCCAAGGAAAAAATACACACCGATGTCATTACGGAATGGAAGGATATACTATTTGCAGATCCGTACTTCACCAACCCCGGACAGATTGACATGCTTTTGGGAATTAACATCTACAAAGACATTATCAAGGATGGCATAAGAAGATCAAACACCGGTATAACAGCCCAAAATAGCGAAATAGGATGGCTACTATACGGAAATGTTGAAAATACAAGTCCATCACTCCAAATAACCAGTCTTACAATCAGAATCGATGAAGAGGAGTCATTGTCAAGATTTTGGGAATTAGAAGAAGCCGCCGACGAAAGACATGTGCAACCTGAAGATCAACACTGTGAGAGCCATTACCAGAGAACCCACACGCGAAATCAAGACGGATCATATACAGTCAAGCTCCCTTTCAAGAAGGATGCGACAAATTTGGGAGTATCCAAAAAGCAGGCCATAGCTCGACTTCTGCAACTTGAGAGAAAATTCGAAGCAAACCCAATAATGGAACAAGACTACAAAGAATTCATACGTACCTATATGAAATTGGGTCACATGAAAACAGCAGAAGCAGAACCACGCGATAGCATTCAAGTCTTTTTACCCCATCAGTGCGTCATAAAAACAGACAGCACTACTACAGCTACAAGAGTGGTATTCGATGGCTCTGCAAAAACAAGTACAGGAGTCATTCACTCGACATCAGGATGCACCATTCAAACCAGGAAAAGCACCTTGCACGCCCACACGAACAATGAAGCATCCATCGTAACAACGTTTAATAAAGAAATTCCACCTAGCAGCCTGTCAGTTAAGAAACAAGGAGTTTACAACGATATAGCGCCCGAACCTGCATGGAAAGCCCCGGATATGCTAGATCAGCTTCTCACCGAGCGAAAGGACTTGAAGATACAGTCCCAAGCCCCCTGGAAAAAAAATAACCCTGCATACGTCCATCACCAGCATTGTGACTACACTTGCGGTTCTGGGGCTGGCCGTCACCTTATCCGTAGTACTCACAAGATTCAAATCAAGACGTGCGAACAACAAAGAGGAGTCCTCCAGCATCGATCATCCCCAACCAGCAGTTAGGCGTAAAATTGATTCCGGAGGTGCAGCAACGTTTGAACTTGAACCGATCTACTCTCGAGTTCAGACATAAGCAATCACTTATTTACACCAGACACCTAACAATTCATATAGTAAACAAAACGAGGAGTCGCCGATGAGAGTTCAAGGCCCCCCGGAGTATGTTTAATTTCATGAAACATGGTTGACCCACTAACATGGAAATTCCACGGGCGACCCAGTTTCTCAATCAATCATCATTTCGTCATGACCTTGTAGAAGCGAATTGCCGCAATCTTCTGGTCATATGACGATGATGAAAAAAACTTGGTCAGCAAATATTTCCTCTTTATATACCGGCAGTTATTCTCTCAAAGATTAAGTTCGAATTCAAGTTCAGCTTCAACTCTGTACTCCAAAATAAATATTTGAAAAACACCACCGCGTGTTTAATTCTAATTGTAGTCGATTTACAACCCTCTACAATTAACCAACCCTGAATTCAGTAGCCTTACAAACTACTGAATTCTGCACTGCTACTTCATTGGATTTACGACCCAGTGAAGAAAGCAGAAACATCTTTTGAGATAAACTTATCTCAAAAGACACAATATCTTTAAATTATGCTATCACTAGTACTATTTATCAATATTCATTTAGTAACTAACAAAAAATACATAAATTCAACTATAAAAAATCATTCATACCTGGATGAAGCCTCTTAACGTGTTGTACTAAATTTGAATATTTCACAAAACTTTTATTTCAGTCGTTGCAAGTTGCTTTATATTTATATATTAACTTGGTGAACTCATCTGAAATACAATATTACGCCTGATTGACAAAAGGTGAAGCTATCAATAAAAATATTGCTACCATTCAAAATAAATCCTTAATGATACATTCATTGAAATTGAAGTATCTCAAGTGATACCTTGAGGAAATTAGATGATACAGCAAGAAGTAGAATTGATTAGAAAAACGTATATTGCAATCAATGACAATCGTTCAACTTTTCAATACATAGCTAACTGGAAAATATCGCAATTATATGGTTACTATGTAACTATACGACCAAAGAATATTATATTCATTAACTATGAACATTGGGTTGTGTTTAATATATTTCTAACATCCTCCCTTAAACATAACGGCATCTTCGTAGAACAGAAACTCAATTTAGGATGTGAAGTGGCTTTAGTAAGTGCATCAGCAACCATCGCATCCGTCTGTATGTAGCGAACATCAATGACCCCTCCAAGTACTTTGTCACGAACAAAATGGTGCCTCACATCTATGTGTTTGGTCCTGGCGTGGTAGTAGTCACAACCTGAAAGTTTTATAGAACTTTGATTATCACTGTAAATAATCATGGCCTCATCTTTAAGTTGTGGCCAAAAACTTTCATGGAATTGCTGTAACCACAAAGCTTCTTGTACACACGACGACAAAGACATGTATTCAGCCTCTGTTGTGGACAGAGCCACAGTAGGCTGACGCCTCGAATTCCAGCTAATTGTTCCTCCCTGAAACAGAAACGTATATCCTGTACAGGAACGCCGGTCATCTTCTGAGCTAGCCCAGTCTGCATCACAGTATCCATGAGGCATAGTCTCCTCTAAATTTTGTTTATAACTCAGCCTGTAATCCTGAGTGCCTTTCAAATAACGCATAATTCTCTTGAGTGCAATCCAATGCTTCATTTCAGGCTTGTTATTGTATTTGCTCAACATATTTATAGCAAAACTTATGTCAGGCCTAGTAATTTGAGAAATATATAATAAGCATCCGATTATCTCTTGATATGGAATATCATGCAGAATGTTTGTTTCTTCGGATTTTTGGAACTTTGCATTCAAATACATTGGAGTTTTCACTGGTTTAGAATCTAACATTCCATATTTTTCTAATACTTGTTGTATATATTTTTTCTGGTCTAAATAAATTATGCCCTTCTCTCTATCTCGTTCAACATGTATTCCTATACAGAAACGTATCTCTCCAAGATCCTTCATTTTAAATTTTTTATGCAATTCTCCTTTTATATAACATTTTGATTCCTCATTATTAGTGAATAAAATCAAATCATCTACATATATGGCTAGAAAAATCATGTTGTCTTTGTCTTTGATTTTATAATAAATACAAAGATCCTGTTTTGACTGAACTAGTCCCATTTCTTTTAATGTGAAATCAAGCTTCTTATTCCATTGCCTGCTAGCTTGTTTCAAACCACATAGTGATTTCTTTAATCGACATACTTGTTCACCATTACAGTACATTGGAGGCTGCATCATATAAATCTCCTCTTCTATGTCACCTTGAAGAAAAGCAGACACAGCATCCATTTGCCATATATCCAAATTATATTTAACAGATAAGGCAAACAAATATCTCAACGATGCAAGTCTGACCACAGGTGAAAATACCTCCTTGTAGTCAATTCCAAATTTTTGAGAACATCCTTTCATCACAAGCCGTGCTTTGTACTTTACTATCTGACCATTTTCATCTGTTTTAGTTTTAAAAACCCATTTGCATGGTATTGGATGCTTATTTGATGGGAGATTAGTCAACTCCCACGTATCATTTTCTAATAAACACTTGTACTCTTCATCCATTGCGTCTTTCCATTTTTTAGCATTGGAGCTTGATAGTGCCTCTTTCACACTTAATGGATCCGAAAACTGTGTAACACACATGAAATTATTGCCTTGCATATTATTTCTCTCATGTGATCTTAAATTATAATATCTCTGGAAATCGTCAATATCGCTATCATAATCACTCGTAGTTGGAAAATATGTGGGATCGTCAGTCTCATTACTGCTGGCAAAAGAAGTCTCACTAGTGGGTGCCGTAGTGTCATCTTGTGAAGTATCTTCCTGTTCCAAAGTATTATTTTTAGGACTAAGAGTGATTGAAGCAAGGGGTGGTTCTGATATAGGTAACTGTGATATATTTTCTTCTTCTGTTTTCTCAATGAAAATCACATCCCTACTAATAACAATCTTTTTACTAACTGGATCAAATAATCTGTATCCCTTAGTATTTTCGCAGTAACCCAAAAATATTAATTCACGGGATTTGCGGTCCCATTTTGAACGATTATGCTTAGGAACATGTACCATGGCCTTAGAGCCAAAAATCTTCAAATGAGAAAGATTCGGTTTCTTACCAGTCCATTTTTCATAAGGTGTTACCTCATTCAAAACACGTGATGGTGATCGGTTAATGATATAAACTGCCGTAGCAATAGCCTCAGCCCAATAGGTTTTCTTCAGATCAGCTTCAAACAGCATACATTTAGCACGCTCGACCAACGTTCTGTTCATCCGTTCCGCTAGTACATTTTGCTCAGGCGTGTACGGAGTGCTGGTTTGATGCTTGATTCCGGAGGCTGCCAGAAAATCAGAAAATTCTCTATTACAATATTCTTTTCCGTTATCACTCCTTAAAATTTTAATTTTCTTTTCTAGTTCATTTTCTACCTCTTCTTTGAACTTTATAAACACAGATTTGATATCCATCTTATTCTCTAGAAAATATACATACACTTTTCTAGAAAAATCATCTACAAAGGTTATGAAGTACTTCCCACCTCCAGCGGAAGATGTCTCCATCGGACCACAAAGATCAGTGTGTATTATCTCCAGCAGTGCATTTGCTCTCGAATTTGATGGTGGAAACGGAAATCTGGTTTGTTTCGCTTCGCAACATGGTATACATACACAATCAACTTCCTAACTACTTATTTTTACACCTTCAGCACATGACTCTAACCTCTTAACATCAGCAATATTTAAGTGACCCATTCTTTTATGCCATGTAATCAAGTCTGTTTTACTTTCAAAAGTAGTAACATATGCCTTATCGGTTACTGTATTAAGTTTGTACATGTTATGAGACAGTTTTGCAATTGCAATAAGCACTCTATTGGCATTATAAATATTGCAACCCTCATCAGTGAATTCCAGATTACATCCATTCCGTGTCAACTGACTGACCGATAACAGGTTTGCACTTAGCTCAGGAATAAACAAAACATTTCTCACCTGGATTTGATGTACATCCTTACAAACATTGGTCTGAATGTTTACTTTACCCATGTTCTGCACGGAGACTGTACTGTTATTTGCCACCGTTATCTTCTGGATCGGAGGTGCCTCTAAATCGTACATCCAGTCTGAGCGTTTTGTCATATGCATTGTTGCCCCTGAGTTTATATACCAATCATCTGGATTCAATGAGCTGTAAGCTGAAAAAATGGCTGCGAAATTATTTTGATTATTATTCTTTCGACATTGACTTCCATAATGTCCATATTTATTGCAACCATAGCAGCGTGGGCCTCTTCCTTTTGATTTGCTGTTTTGTGAGTTTGTGTCGCTTTTTCTGTGTTTTGTAAGAAATGCTGTGGATTCTGTCACTTTGACCTCTTGTAACAATTTTGTCTTGACAAAATCAGAAGAAATTTTTATACTTGAACTTTCTAGGCCCATTATCATTGGCTTATAATTATCCGGTAAGCCTGCCAACATGAGAGTTCCAAGCCACTCATCTCCAACTTCAAAACCAATGTTACGTAACTTATAAGCTGTGCTCATAATTTTGTTCACGTATTCCTCCACACTGGCACAATTATCCAACGTTGTGTTGATTAGGTCCTTCAGCAAGCCGACTTTTCTTGACAGCCCGGAGTCCTCGAAAGCATTTTGCAGGTTTAGCCAAACTTCTCGCGATGTCGACGCATTTTCAATATGAACGAAGTTGATTGGTTCTACCAGCAAAATTATCTTGGTCTTGGTTTTTATGTCTTTCTTCGCATCTTGACCTCCAGGATCAACACAATTCCACAAATCTTCGTGCTCTAAGTATGATCTGACTGCAAACTTCCAGGTCGTATAGTTTTCTCTACCGGCGAGCTTTGAAATTTGTAGATTAGACATACTCATGGTGAAAATTTACTAGGGTTCACTCTTTTTATTTTGACTGCAATATTATATCAATCTCGGTTCTATTCTGGGTGTATGGGACGGCCCATAACCTGAGGAAATTAGATGATACACCAAGAAGTAGAATTGCTTAGAAAAACGTATATTGCAATCAATGACAATCGTTCAACTTTTCAATACATAGCTAACTGGAAAATATCGCAATTATATGGTTACTATGTAACTATACGACCAAAGAATATTATATTCATTAACTATGAACATTGGGTTGTGTTTAATATATTTCCTGATTTTATTTTCGATGAAAATTATGAAAAAAAGACCATCACATTCAGAATACCATGCATGTCAGGATTTAGCGGCAAGAATTCATTTCTTATTTCTTTAAAATTGAATACCCCGTATCCCAGAAAGGAAGTAATTCAGGACCCACTTTCATAAAAGTAAACACAAATAATCGCTCCTCTCAGTTTTTTTCATGATATTATCAGGCAAAGTATAGGCAGGTATAAGTAGTTTATTCACTGCACCGAAAAAAATGGAATCCATTCATAAGAGCTTACCCTAATTTAGTGCAAAGACAAATGAAAGATTGTGTTTTTGAACAATAGGAACAATGAAAAGTGAACTAAATTGATTTAGTAAAAATTGAAAATCAAAATTGTAAACATAAATAAACATAACGTAGGACTTACCAAGATGGAATTTCTTCGCATGCATTCTTAAGTTAATGATATGTGGTTTTGCATGCCGCAACCATTTTCGATAAAACTTTTGAGAACACTACAAAATACTGAAAGTACCGAAAGGAATGATATTGAAATAAAAATTCCGTAATTCTATTCAACGTTCAACAATAATAAACCTACAACAGACTGCTCATTGCGCATGCGGAATCACGAAGCTAAAGTAGAAATTTCTATCTCTAGACTCGTGTCTAGAGAAGGGACTCCCGAAAAGCATGTTCTTCAAAGAGAAAACTGCAAGCAACATCAGTACTTCAGAGCTTTTAGAAGAATATTTTTCAGGTATTTACAAAGGGCCGAGTATTGATAGTAACCGAACGGTTTACTATGATAGAGCGATTGATATTCAGCACTGCTGTTTCTCTAAACAAGAAGTTCTTGAACTTTTGTAAGCATTGCCTGAAAAACCTGATTTTGGACCGGACAAGGTGTCGGCTTTGTTATTGAAAAGGTGTTCCTCAATTTTGTCGAAACCCTCATGTTTTCTGTTCAATCTATCTGTAAGTACAGGTAAATATCCAAATCGTTGAAAATCCAGTTATATCACTCCAATATACAAATCTGGTGACGTCAGTGATATAACAACTATAGGCCAGTGACGAAAAGCTCTTATATCTCAAATATTCTTGATACGATCTTAACGAATAAGACAACATCCATTCTCAGAAGAATTTTCATGAATGAGCAACATGGATTTATTTCTGATAGATCAGTAACGACGAATCATGTATGTTTTATAGATGTAATTATGTCTGCAATGGAGGACAAATTGCAGATTGATGCTAGTTACACTGACTTCGCGAAGGCATCTGATAGGGTTCCTCATAGGCTAGTGATCATTAAGCTCAGGATACAGGGCATGGTGATCCATTGCTCGATTGAATCTCAGATCGCCTAAAACAGGGAGTGCAATATGTCCGAATTTCGGACGTTTGTTCTGAAAGTATTGATATCAGTTCAGGCGTCCCGCAGGGTTTAATATTTAATATTAATATTATAATATTTTAATATTTATAATTTCCTCTACTACATATACAAAAATATAAATTCCCTATACATGTACAGAAGAAAAAAAACTTCACCATCAAAAGAATTACATGGTTTGTCGTACGGAATAAATAAATTAAATACTGAACACACAACAAATAAACAAAGTATACACTATATAACAACAACAAATATATATACACATATATCACAAACATCTGAGAAATAATCTACATTAGGAACTCGTTTAGGTAGTAGATGCTATTTTCGAGCAAAAGACCTCTCACTTTCCTACTGAACTGCCTTCGCAGAAGGGTCTTGAAGCTCTGGGGCAACCTATTTTATAGTTTGACACATGTGTAGTTTGGCCCCTGTTGGGTTCTTCCGATTCTTGCGTAAGGTAAAGCAATCAAATTTTTTCCCCGTGTGTCATGACCATGATTGTGTGAATTCAATTTGAATCTATCCATGCTGGTGAACGTAGTTTACACTAGCAAGGATATAGGCTGAGGTGATGGTGAGCAAGCCCTCCCTTCTGAAAATTCGTCGACAGCTATCTGTGTTTTTAATTCCGAATAAAATTCTCAAAGCCCTCTTCTGAAGCAGCAGAACTCGCGAAGCATCGGAACACTGAGCCCAGAGGACAATACCGTATAATGCCACACCATAAAAGGTAGAGAAATATGTTAGTTTAGCTGTCTCTAAATCTGCTATTTGTTTTATCTTCCGGATCAGGAACAACGACGTCGAAAGCCTCTTACACAGACCATCAATGTGTACTCTCCAGCTTAAAGTGGATTCGAATTCCAGGCCAAGGTATCTGAGTGAGGAGTGGTCTTTAGCGCTGTTGTCTAAAACAAGTTTTTTTTTTAGCTTCATTTCAACTGCAAACCGTTTGCAGAGAACCAGTTTTTAGCTTCTATTTTAGCCAGATTTGATTTTTCAACAAGATTTTCTCTCTTTTTGGCGCCACTCAAAAGTCCCGTATCGTCTGCATAACAACAGATTTTATCTGCTGAGATGTTATAAAAAATGTCATTAATGAATAAAATAAATAACATGTGACCGAGAATCGAACCCTACGAGACACCAATCTCGATTCTTGTCATACCTGAAATCTCATCTCTCCACCTCGTAGCCTGAAACCTATCCGAAAGATAAGCTCTGGCTTAGGCGTGAGGCCTTCCCTCTCACGCCGTAAAAATAAAGTTTCTCAAGAAGAACCTCGTGGCATACAGTGTCGAACGCTTCAGTCAGATCTAAACAGGTCAACTCCAAAACCTCACGTTTATTGAATGATGTGAGGATAGTATCGAACACGTCGATCATCGTTGTAATGGTTGATTTTCCTCGTTGAAATCCGTGCTGCGATTCATGTAGAATTTTGTTTTTTCCAAGGAAATCCAATAAACGAGTCTTCAATATATGCTCGAAGATCTTTGAAAATACTGGCAGTATTTCAATTTGCATAGTCTGTTGATACTCCATTTTAAGAAATAGGTGTTACTAGTGCAATTTTCAATTTATCCGGGAAAATATCCTGTTCTATGCACTCATTGAATATTTTGCTCACTGGTTGCTTTATGAAAGGTACCACTTTTTGAAACATTTCAACCGATATTCCATAAATATCCTTTGTCCTTTTATTTTCAAGATCGAGTACAATTTTTTGTATTTCTTCTTCTGAGACTGGAGCCAAGAACATGGACTTTTGCATACTAGTTATCTTTTTATTGAGGAGAGATTTTGCCTAGTCATTCGATGGCTGTATCCCATTTTTTATGACGTTCCCAATAGGAACAAAATAATTATTTATCTCTTCTGCACTTATGTCTTTCTCGAAATTTACTTTTTCTGTTATTTATTTGTTTCCTTTTTTATTAGATTCCAGATCGCTTGGTGATTTATTTGTGGCATTATTGATTTTATGAATGTTATTTGCTCTGATGTTCTCTGATATCGTCTCCTTCAATAGGTTTTTTAGCTGTTTGAGTATTTTTTACTTTCATCATCTCTTTTTAATTTCATAATGGTTTCAGCAGCTTTAATTTTACTTTTCATTAGTTCGATGTCTTTTGTACTTTTATATTTCTTCTTATTCGGAATTTTCACTCTTTTTTTCAGGAAAGGATCGGTTATAAATATGCAAAAATTCATCATGAAATCTGTTGTAGTAGCTCTCTGCATTACTGGAGTATAGTTTCGCCCAGTCAACATCACCAATTAATTGAACAAAGCGGGAGATATTTCTCTTATTTACCTGCCTTATGACCTTATGAACGCTCTCATTTGTATTATTATATATTTTAGGAAAATGCAAGATCTGGGCTCGTTGATCGGATAGATTTGGATCATACGTTATATGTTTACATGAATCCGCTGAGAAATTTGCGAACACATTATCGATACAAGAGCTTGAGCAAGAACCCACCCTGGAAGGTTCTCTGAAAATATAATCCATATTGAAATATCTGAAAATTTCTGTGAGCTCTTGTTTATTTCTTGAATTCTTCAGGAGGTCTATATTATAGTCGCCCGATAATACTACTTGATGATCGGAGCAAACTCTGTGGCACTCCTCCAACAACTCATGCAGGACTGAAAAAAACTGGTGAAGATCCGATGATAGGGTCTATAAATTTGTACAATTGCTAACTTGAGTTTTGGAATCTGTATTGCAGCTATTTCGATAATTTTTTCCACAGAACGATTTGAAACTTCACGAATCTCCTTGAATTGTAAATCGTTTCTCACCACTATAGCAGGTTTACTGATATGGCCGCTTTTATTTTTATGGTTTATTGATGACATTAAATCTTTCATAACTTTCAGTTCATTTTTACTGTTCGCGGATGATCTGAAAGTGTTTCGTGTTGTCAAAACCTTGCAGGATTGTTTGCTGTTACAGATGGAAATTAACAACTTTGTTGAATGGTGTTCTGAAAATGACATGGAACTCGACGTGGATAAATGTCAAACCATGAGATTTTATAGGAAGAAAGAACCGGTATTTTTTGAATATTCGATAAATGGATCCCTCCTGAAAGCAGTTAATGTGATGAGAGATCTCGGAGTCCTGCTGGACGTTAATTTGAACTTTATTGCTCATATTGAAAATGTGTCTGCTAGGTCTCTCAGGATGCTTGGTTTTCAAAGAAATATGAAGTATTTTGGCGTTCCTACAATAAAAATTATGTACATTGTGCATGTAAAAACCATTCTGGAATATTCCTGCGTAGTATGGTCACCTTATTATGGAGTTTATATTCAGAGGGTACAAAATAAATTTTCGAAGTGGATAGCATATAAATGGAGCTCACCTCAGGAATCCATGAATTATGAAAGTATTCTCGATAAATTGTCGCTCACTCTTCTCGAAACGAGACGGCGGAATTTTAGCATTATGCCGAATTATAAAATTATCCATAATTTCATCGACTGTCCGTATAGAATGTTGGAATTAATGTTCCTCGGAACAACCTAAGAGTATGGGATTTGTTCAGAATTAAGTTCTGTAGAATAAATTATTTAAAGAACAACCCACTTGATAGAGCATCACGCATCACTGCTGGTTCGGAGGGGTTTTTCCCGCACACTCTCATTGAAGAATAAACTGAATTATGATAAGTCTCTATGCACCGAACGTCAACGATGAGAGTACTATGGTAACGACATGTAGAATTACGTTCGACAATTGAAGAGTGGAAATTCAAAAGGGTCTAAGTGCCACTTTCACGAAATTTTAGATTTCATTTGTTATGGGGTCTATGTGCCAAGGCCAATAGCCTACGAAACGATTCATGTACCATACGCTTCAGGCTGTCATCATTTCTGATGAAAAAAAAATTTTTTTTCAACTCCTTTCATCAGTTTGAGGGCGGGTTTCACAAAGCTTTAACTGTAAATTAAAAAAACCTTACCTAAATTCGAATCAATCGAATCACCCGTTTTGAAATTTCAACGAATCGGGATGGCTCCAATACATTTGACGGTACAATCGAAGTTTTGTGAAACCGACCCTGAGACATGTTTTATGAAATATCTCAGTTCGATTTTTTTGGCACTTAGACCCTTTTGAATTTCCACTCTTCAATAATGAATTTATATAGGTAGGTGGTTTATCAGATTTGATCAGTGTGTTGAATTCAAATCGATCTCATATAGGTGCTTATAGTAAAAATATTGTTCCTATCTTGTGCAGAAAGTATCTTTCCCGTACTCTGCTCCGAGTCGTTCGGGCAACAGCAAGCTCGTACGGGAAAGTAAAACTTTCTGCACTTGGTAGGAAAGTAACTATATTTCACGTTTCAATTTTTCAATCGAAGCGGTTTTTTGGGGTGATTCATTAGTTGGTAGGCATTTTTGCTGGATTGTGTTTATTTCTTCAATTGTTTTTTACAGAATTCCTGTTAATTTTTATTAAAATTCTAGTTCATAATATTTTGTGAAATGGCACGACCGTTTATCATTAAATAAATAAATATTATCATAATAATTATTCGCAGAGGGATGTCTCCACATACACATAATTTCTTTTTGGTATTTCTGGAAAATATAGTTATCAAGAATTTATTTGTATCGCTTGGTCGAAAGTTAAGTTGGAGTGGTAATTAAAATTGTTTGTTATTCGAATCGACTTTCTGATACGAACTTTTTTTTGGTAAATCATTAGTTGAAACTTTGTGTAATGTTTTCAATTTGGCATTCATTAAATCTGCGTTTATTCTGTTATTTAAGTTTCTTGTCGTTTTCTGTAGATTTCCGTAAATGCGGAAGCTGCTTTTCGAGAGCTTTCATGATTAATACTCAACCAAACAAAACTGTCCAATCGAAATGGAGTTTCCATCAGAAATAACTGAGCAGAATCAGTTTAACAAAAATTATGATTCAATTTGAGCCCGGACAAGTAAGAATAAGGGAATGTCTGATAAAGTTTCGTCCGTCCCCTACTTCCCTGTTTTCCACAAGATATCCAACAAGAAGACAAAATTAACTGGCAGGCTCAGGTGGTACACAGTTCGATGTTATTTAGGGGGAATTATTTTTGTGGCATAAACCTCAGTAGATAAATCCGAGTTTACACTTTGTTATATTCTTGTTAAGTAAAGTTTTTCCGACCAACTCCAGATTATTCCTCATAGTTATTAATCAGACGAGCACTGTGACATTGTCTTGCAAAATAATGTGGATGACTTAATTGATTCATCATTGAAATTGTGTCTGTTTCTATGAGTGCCGAATTTTCACGACGTGAGGAATTTTTCGATATTTCATATCTAACAGAAATTTTGAGCATGATTGAACAACACTTTGATATTTCTACAATGCATAAGAATTTATTTTACTCTAGTTTGGATTCTTTTTACTACTCGAAAAGGGAAATGTATTTAAAATGAAACATGTTTCCTCAAGCGAAACACTAATATCCACCTATTATCTAAATACCCCATTATATTTTAATAGTAAGTACCCATGCTCAATATAACAAATCATAACAAAAAACATCATAATATGTACCGATGTTCAAAATTATTCTGAATAGCAAATATTGACAAACTAAAATGATCGATTTCTCTAAAACTCACTTCCCATAGTGCTCTACAAACGTGTAGTGCTTGGGGTAAAATTTTACGGTAAATAGTTTTCTATTTCTCAGTACATACAATGTAGAATAGGGCTTGAATTCAAAACAACCCTTTCTAAAAGATACCTGCAGTCAGTGAAGTTATTTATAATTTTATAGACAAATAATATTACATCGAAATTATTTCTTCTGGATTTAAGAGTGGAGATTCATCAAACAGTGAATTTTATTGTAATATATATATATATATATATATATATATATATATATATATATATATATATATATATATATATAGCGGAAGTCATTGATATTCAAAAATGTATCATAAATGAAGGTCTTCTTGGCTTATATCCTCACACAAAATTTGGAAATGATAGAATTATTATTTCTCCATAAACTTCTAATGGGCACTCCCGGTGGGACACCCTGTATATAATATATTATTTATCCCTATATTCCATAAACTTCTAATGGGCACTCCCGGTGGGACACCCTGTATATAATATATTATTTATCCCTATATTCCATAAACTTCTAATGGGCACTCCCGGTGGGACACCCTGTATATAATATATTATTTATCCCTATATTAGGGATAAATAATATATTATATACAGGGTGTCCCACCGGGAGTGCCCATTAGAAGTTTATGGAGAAATAATAATTCTATCATTTCCAAATTTTGTGTGAGGATATAAGCCAAGAAGACCTTCATTTATGATATATTTATGAATATCAATGACTTCCGCTTTCACCGGAAGTGGTATCAACTTTCTTATTTCAAATGGAACACCCTGTATATTATGATATTTTCGGATAGATCTTTGAATGCCACATTAATTTTATGTATCACTCCCTATACAGGGTGAGTCGGGAGGAACGGACCAAACTTCAGGTGTGTATTCTATAGCTCGAAATAATATAAAAAAACTCACATGTTGTTATCCGATTTTCATTTGTTCTCAAACTACAGCGTCATTATAAAAAACAACATTTTCTAAATTAAAAAATTTTCATTTATAGCATTATTTTAATAAATGCACGAAAATCCCGTCATTAACTTCGAAACACATTCGTCTGCGAAGAGCTCTCGATGCTTTTCTGATTTATTCGTGATTTTCTTTAAAAAGAAATGCCGTATTTCTAATGCGTCGAATTAGAGCATCCCGAGTGTCAACTTCAACTTTGTATACCTCGTTCTTGAAGCAGCCCCACAAACAATAGTTCAATGGTGTGAGGTTTGGAGATCTTGGAGGCCAACTAATACACCACAGCGACCAATCCATCCTTGATCTGAATATTGGTTGGCCTCATTTAAATATTCTAATTACCCTATAGTTTGAAAACAAATGAGAATCGGATAACAACATATGAGTTTTTTGGAATTATTTCGACCTGCAGAATACACACCTGAAGTTTGGTCCGCTCCTCCCGACTCACCCTGTATAGCCATCTAGAGCCGTTTTCGAGTTATTCACTGTTTTTCGAACAAATTTACAAATTGGGGCTTGTAGAACACTGAGAATTCAATGAAAGCGCAACACACAATCTCAGATCTGTTTGTTGAAATGGGTTACTGACAAGATATTCAACATAACTCTGTAGAGAAAATAAAGTTTTGATATACTGGGAAGTAAAATGAGAGTTTCGAAGCCAAAAACTCGATTTTTTCAAATGGAAACCATACTTTTTCCACTCACATATCAATTTGTGAGGTAAAAATAGGTAGAGTTTATTCAGGGTTCCCTATATCCAAAATGTACCATTTTCGAGATATTCAGGAAAAACTGTTAGAGTGTCAAAGTTTGAATTCCAAAAAAGGCAGTAATTAGAATTTTCCCAATGGAAGTCGTATTTTTGTCACTCCCATTTCAGTTTGTGAGTAAGAAATAAGTAGAGTCTCTTAAGGGTTCCCTATATCTAAAATGTACCATTTTCGAGATATTCAGAAATAATTGTTAGCAACGAGCATTATTAATAGGTGAGGTATCAATTATGATCTATGTTCACTCTTTCATGAGAATCTGTATGACTTTATTCAAAATAATCCAGGTTTGTTCCAACTGAAGAATTTATCGTGCAGTGTATAGGCAGAATTCCGTTCCAGAATAAATGAGGAAATCCACCAACCAAGAAATAATGAGAAGGTGCGAAAAATGTTTGGAAGTAGGTGGACGAAATTTTCAAAATGTGTTATGATTCAATATTCTATTCTGATATATCTGAATAAAAGTTTGGAAAGTTTCATGACTTGTTTTATAAATTTCGCATTACAATTTTATCTTTCGATATGTATGACATGTTTTTCGAAGAATAACTCGTTATTTTCAATATGAGCAGTAAAAAAAACTAGTGGCTGTTTTTTTTTGAACAATGAAATAAGTTTTGAGGAATATCAACAACAGAAGCATGGAAAAATATTATGAATAAAGTCAAACATATTCTTGAAAGGGCGAACATAGATCATATTATAATAATAAAGCTCGTAGCCGTTATTTCTGAATATCTCCAAAATGGTACATTTTAGATAAAGGGAACCCTGAATAGACTCCACTTATTTTCACCCCACAAATTCATATGTGAGTAAAAAAAATACGATTTCCATTTGCAAAAATCGAGTTTTTGGCTTTTTTTGAATTCCAACTTTGACACTCTCATTTTACCTTCCAGTATATTGAAACGTTATTTTCTCTACAGAGTGACGTCGAATATCTTTTCGGTAACCCATTTCAAAAAACAGATTTGAGATTGTGCGTTGCGCTTTCATTGAAATTTCAGTGTTCTATAAGGCTCAATTTGTATTTTTCTTCACAAAACAGTGAATAACTCGAAAACGACTCTAGATGGCTATAGGGAATGATACACAAAATGAATGTGGCATTCGAAGATCTATCCGAAAAACTCATAATATACAGGGTATTCCATTTGAAATAAGAAAGTTGATACTATTTCCGGTGAAAGCGGAAGTCATTGATATTTGAAAATATATCACAAATGAAGGTCTACTTGACTTATATATCCACACAAAATTTGAAATTGATCGAATAATTATTTCTCCATAAACTTCTAATGGGCACTCCCGGTGGGACACCCTGTATATATATATATATATTATATATATATATATATATATATATATATATATATATATATATATATATATATTTAATTAGAGAGCTCAAATAATACAATAAATGTTGAAACAAAAAGCACCCAAGCTGAGATGTAACAATTCCCTGCTCAATGCATTTATTGATAACTAGCTCAAACCTGTGCGTTATATTTCAATTTGAAACGGCATTGATAGATCCGCAACACTACATTCATAACCGCGTATCGAAGGAGAGACGTTACTACGTGACAAAGTTATCTAGTGTAGATTCAATAATTTCTTGCTCAAATTCGCATTCGTTGAACCTGCCGTAACTTTTGAAGTATCCATTAAGAAACTATACTGTAAAAAACATTTTTCATCAAGAATAAATGCCGCTGATAACAATCACATACATTTTTATATGAATTCTTTCTATGCCAGTAGGGAGCCCTCTTCAAACTGAACATTATTTCGAATTGAATTAGAAATATTAAAAATGGATACCGTGGGTTGTCCTTAGCAGTTAGCCATATGCCGTCGCGGACTTCTTTATAGAACTTTTTAAGCATTAAAAAATTGTCTCTGACCATGTTTCTCTATTACCTTTAGTCAACCCATTGCCGGCCGTGAAAGCATGAAAAATCCGGGTTAATTACCGATTTTTTCATGAAAACTCGATAGTTTTTCTCATTTCTTCATGATATAGGAATGGGTCTACATGAAAAACTCCCAAAATAAATTTTTCATCCCCTCTACTTTGTACGAGAAAGGCAAGCTAGTCCCTTTCTGAGCATTAATGCCCTTCTTCCGTTTTTGCTTGGTTATGCTAGGTCCCACGAGTAGCTTCGGAATTACCGTCGCCAGAGGCAGAGCCCCGCATGCCACTGAAAGGCTATTGAAACTGGAGATCGCCTGGTATCCACAGTTCGCATATTCAAGTCTAGATCAAAGATTATAGAGTGATCGATCACGTGCTAGCTTCGTGGCTGGCAAGGCGCCATTCCACCAATCGCTTGTTGATTGACTTGTTCCGAAGTTTGCTTGGTTTTGGCTGTCGTGTGTTTTTTCGGTTTTTACTTATATTATTATTCATTATTCTTCGATTTCACGATGGGTTCTGGATCGTGTTGTATGGTGAAGAACTGTTTCATTACCAAAGAAAATGGAAATGTAAGTAATGAAACACGACTCCTGTAACTGTGTTATTCATTCTTTTTATTTTCAGTGCCAGAAAAAATCAGGTACAATTACCCTAGAAAATTGCTGCATCCAGGAAGCACTCCATTCCTGAAGGGGCCTTATTCAAAAGAAAGTGAATCAATTTCTGAAAATTCTGCAATAAATTCTGTCGGTGAATTTAACCAAATATTAATATAATGAATAAAAAACACATATGTCTGACATTGAATTCATTCATTAAAGCTTCTCCTTTTACAGAAATTCCAACATCGGGAGCTTCCAAAACAGATGCTGCACGACCAATTGAGAGTTGTAAAATATGGCAAATCCTAGTGAATGCTCAAATAATAATTTTTAGAATCTCCATTAACCTCATAGTTTTATCTTTAAATGTCTCACTGACTTCATTCACAATAAGTTTTGAAACTTAACCATTTTCATGGCTCATTCTAGCTTGTTAATGTAAATTCGAGATTATTTTCATTCAAATTATTGAATGACCTAATATTAATCCTTTTCAGCTATTTCTTTGAGTGAAACTGAAAAAAAGGGGAAAATCATCTATACAAGAGTCCCCGACAAAGAAAATCAAGAGGATGAAGGCTACAATCAACTCTTTGCGGTGCAAAATTAATAGGTTGAAAGTGATCCGTCACTCCTTCAAAGGTCAGCCTCTCATATCTAGTAATAAATTAGCAATAAGTAAATTGATAGAGAATCAAAAAGTTATCTGTCTGAGGAGGAACATGCTCTTTTCTCAAATGAATTGAGAGCTGGGTACATGATGAAGAGAAATCGAAGTTACGATGACAAATTGCGAGAGATGTGCCTCCTATGCCATTATGCATCGCATAATTATTTTTTGATGTCTTCTTTGTTCATTCATTATTCAATTTAAATATTGTTTAATAAAGAAATACTGAAAGGAAATTATTCCTATTCCAAGCTTGCATTCCTGATCCTGTATGCGATGCAGGTATGTCGTTGAATGGGATCGGATAACGTCCTGAACACCACTATAGACCCCACCACTATAGATACAACCCACACAGTGGGTTGTATCTAAAGATGGCCGACGTAAATAATGCGTTGTTAAGTGAGCAGTTAAATAAACTGAAAAAACATGAGCTAATATTCGTTATAATAAATAAAAAGTTACCGAGTAGTGCAGTTATGAACGAGGAAGCACTAGACATGGTGAATACTTTTCTGGGGTCGGAAAACAAAATTGTCGGAGATTCTGAGTCTGGAGCGGTAGAATGTCGAAACTGTGCGAGTGCGAAATTGCAAGTCCATTATTCTAAATTGGAGCTATCCCTGAAGAATACACTCATACATCAAATGGAGGAACGGATCGGTGAGCAGAAAGATTTTATTACAATACTGAAGAATTCAAAGGATTTAACCAAAATAGTAAATAGTGAAAAAAAAAAAAACAATGGAAACAAAAGCGAAACTGTAAGGAAAGAGATTTCTACACTAATGCAGAATAAAACTGAATTGAAGACAGCGACATCTATTGGGAACGATTCGAGTGGCGCTGGCAGAAGAAAACTTCAGTCAACTTCACAAGCGAATGCAGGAGCAAATAAGCAGAAAACGGTAACAACTATAAAAGGTACAAGTGCAGAAAACCAATTATTAAAATCTACAAATAGAAGAGCATGGATATACGTAGGAAAAGTCGATAAAAACTGTGATGAAGATAGGTTGTTGGAGTTTCTGAGGGCTAAATTCGTGGGCAGATCATTCTCTGTGGAAAAAATATCGAAAGAAGAACATGGTTCAAATGCTTTCAAAGTGGGTTTCGATTTCGAGTTGCTTGAGGAAATAACAACAGAATCTTTTTGGCCGAATGGCATAATAATTAGACGATTTACGTTTTTTCGAGCCTACCAAAAGAAATAAATGTATCGAGAAAGAGCCTTTTAAGTTAGCAAATACCACTGAAAAAACAAATGACTTACTGAATGTGTTAAATGTTAATGTTCAAAGTATTACGAATAAGGTTGACACTCTCAGCATAGTACTAAATGAAATGAATATTGACGTTGCTATATTGACGGAGACATGGCTTACAGAACAAACTGTGGAGAACATACATCTACTAAACTACAACATTGCATCGACACATTCAAGGCAAAAATGTCGACACGGTGGTATAGCAGTCGTGATAAAAAACGGCACTATGTACAAGAAACTAGCCTGGCTCGACGAACATGTGGAGGAGATGAATTTTGAGGTGACGGGTATCGAAATAGTGAATATGAATACTCTGATAATAGGAATATATAAATCACAGAAGGCAAATATAGATATATTTTTTGAAAAGATGACCACAATTCTCAATGTTTTAAACAAAAAAATATTCTAAAAAGACAATAATTATAGGGGGCGATTTTAACATTGATTTGTTTAAGAACACGTTGCTGCGGAATACCCTGCTCAACATTATGTCTTCGGGAGATCTGTCACCCTGCTTCCATGAAGCTTCTGGGCAATCTGCCTGCCTGGATAATATATTCACAGATGGAACCTCATTCTCCACGAACACTATTGAGGTCCATCTGGCTGATCACAGGGCACAACTTTTAACCATTCCTGTGCAAGTAGTACCTATAATACAAACAGAAATTAAAAAATCGAGAATTATAAATGAAAAAACTCTCGAAGTACTTACCCGAAACCTGGAGAATCAGAATTGGGTTGAAGTTCTAAACATTGACGAACCGGAAAAATCTTTTAGTTCATTTCTGAAGGTAATCAATGAAAGATATTTGGAGGCATGTCCTGAAACTAAAATAAAGATGAGAAACAAACATAAAGTCAATTGGTACACAAAAAAGTTGAAAAATATGAGGAAAATGCTAGATACACTAGCAACCATAGTGAAGACACAGAGAAGACCTGAGATGGAGAAATATTATAAACTACTCAGAAAAGAGTATAGACGAGAAATTGTTGAAACAAGAAGAAATGCCAACATTAAACATCTGCAAAAAGCCACAAATAAACCAAAAGCTATCTTTGAGCTCATACAAAATGAAAAAAAAAAACATCCAAGCGAATAAACACAACAACCACTCCAACAGCAGATGAAATTAATGACTATTTGGTAAACATCGGAAATAATATTGTCTCAAAAATTTCCGGGACAAAGAAACCTGTGAAGGATTTTCTGAATAAGCAGAAAACAATAGGCAATTCCTTTTTTCTCTTCGATGCAACGGAGGACGAAATACTAAACATCGGAAAAATTATAAAAGCGAAAAATACTAAGGATATTTATGAACACAATACCATTGTCATTAAGAAAATACTGCCGACTATTGTAAGTCCATTAACTCAATTAATAAATAAATGTTTCAACTTTGGAAAATTTCCCGAATGCTTGAAAGTTGCTAAAGTAACTCCCATTCCTAAAAAACTGGATGGAAACAAAGCCGAAAATTATCGTCCCATCTCGATTCTCCCTGCCGTCTCGAAAATATTAGAGATGTTGCTGAAAAATAGAATAGTTGCCTATTTCGAGAAAAAAAAGCTGTTCTCAGGGAATCAACATGGATATAGAACAGGAAAATCTACAATAACAGCCATGGTAGATATGGTTACCCATATTCTCGAGAGCTATGATAAGAATGAAGAAGTTCAAGTTGTCTGTTGTGATCTTTCAAAGGCGTTTGACTGCGTAGATCATGAAATATTACTCCAAAAATTGGAATATTACGGAATAAGAGGAATACCCCATCAACTGTTAACTTCATACCTCACGAACAGAACGCAAATATTACAATTTAAGGATCAATCATCCAAAGAGAGAGCGGTTACCTGTGGCGTTCCTCAGGGCTCGGTGTTGGGTCCCGTTCTTTTCTTGATATATATGAACGATCTTGTATCCAACATCAGATGTGACGCTGTTTGTATGTTTGCGGATGATACAACATTCATAAATAAAGGAGAGAAAAATAATGAAACAACTAAGAAAGCCCAGATGTCGCTGGCAGATGCATCTGACTGGTTCAGCACAAATAAATTACTGCTAAATCCTGACAAATCACAAAAACTCACCTTCACTTTGAAAACAAGTAAGGAACACCAAACAATTAAATTTCTAGGTGTTACCTTTCAGAGCAACCTCAAATGGGACATACATGTCGAAATACTCACCAGGAAGCTATCCAGTTCTGTGTTTTTGTTCAGAAGAATGATGAATCTGGGCAATGAAGAGACTGCACTAACGGCTTACTATAGCAGTTTCCATAGTAGAATGGCGTACGGAATTCTGGTCTGGGGGGGATGTTCTCGGATTCAAGAAGTTCTGAAACTACAAAAGAAATGCATTAGAATCATATGTAAGTGCAATAGAAGACAAAGCTGCAGGGATTTGTTTAGAAAACTGGGAATACTCACGGTGTGTTCACTGTATATACTTACCTGCGTCCTCTACGTCTTCGATAATAGAAGTAAATATCTAAAAAATAATCATTACCATGATTACATCACACGCAAAAGAGAGGAATTGATGGTAATCAAACACAGAGTAGGAGCTAGTCAGCATTGTACGAGTGTGTCAAATTATTCAACAAGCTGCCATCAGAAGTGAAAACTTGTGAAAGTCGAAGCCTCTTTAGAAGAAGAGTCGTAGATATTTTACTGAAGAATACCATCTATGAACTCAAAGAATTTTATCAATGAATTTAAGACATGTTGTTTGTTATAGATTACGTGTACTAGTCTTATGCCCACTTGCACCGTCAAATATATGTCTGACTTACGTCCAACTCAAATTTTAAGTCAGTTTTGAGACGCCGATTCTCTTGCACCGCAGTTTAAGTGCCACATAAGTGATGACTATTTTGAGCCGCGAATATTCATGGCTTAAACAAGACTTTAGCCCGTCTCAAATATTCAAACGTCAAAAACGAACTTCAGTTTTGACGTGTTGTTTTTGATTCCGTGAATTTAATAATTAATATGGATAGATTTTCATTAAATAAAATTGATGATCTATATGAGGATGATTTCGACATATTAGATATCATTGACTATGGTTTTCCTAGAAGTCTAGAATTTATCAGGGCCGATCATTACCATGATATGGACGAATTCGCATTTTTTCGCCGATTTCGTTTGACCAAGAAAAACTACTCTGCAACTGCTGAGATTAATTGAGGATGATTCAGAATTGCCAAGTGATGTGTAAGTACATATCTTATTATATCTTATGTATGATGATGTCAAACCTCAAAGAAGGGAGTTTAAGCCTTGATGATTGTAGGAATCAGAGTGTTTTACCGATGAGTCCACTCCTTACGTGCCTCCGACTCTACGCATCAGCAGGACATTTATTGGCTGTAGCCGATTTGATGAGAATCCACCAATCTACAGTATCAAGAATAGTTGTTCGAGTTTCAGTATTCATAAAAATGCCTCAGACAGAAGCAGAATTACGTTCCTTCCTAACCCAATTTTACCAAATTGCTGGCTTTCCCCGTGTTATTGGAGCAATTGATTGTACCCATGCAATTATTAATTCTGCAGGTACTATTTACTCTTGTAAATATGAAAAGTATTACTTCGATGATATTCCACAGGTGCAGAATTATGTCATGCAAGTTACAAATAAAGAATTGTTGAAATCAAATCAAATCATTTGCCTCAAATAAAAGAAAAAATATTGGTTGTACTATGCCAGTTCGTCAGCGGCCCAAAGTATATGTCGTTCTGTGAATCAGAATACTGAAAATATGCGTACACAAATTATCTTGTTCGTCTATGAATTCGAGTGTTCTTCTTACTTCGCTGTGCTCAGTGCCGACACAAAACCATATGGTCATGTCGCATTTCTATGTCAAAACAAACAAATTCACTGATTTATACAGTGTTGCCAGATTTGGCATTGCTTAGCGCGTGCTTAACAAAGTCCTTTCTATTAGATATGCGGTGCAAGATCTGATCCGTTAAGGCGGGGAAAAGCATGACTCAAAATTTAAGGGAGCCTTAGTTAAGGTTGCCTTAACCAGAAAACGGTGCAAGTGGGCATTATACTATTAAGTGTTCATTTTTTTGTCCTGACGATGTGATACATTTTTTTAAAAATTTGTTTACACAGATATTCTTTGTTGGCTTGTTATACTTAGTGAGTTAATAAAGTAATTATTATTATTATTATATTTGTTGTTCTGATTATTCTGTGTTTTTCTCTAACTATGTGTCAATTCCGTTCATTCAAAAACTCGCCACTTCGTGGCTCGTTTTGAACTCGTATAAGAATATCAATGCTTTCTGCACTTGTATCATAAATAACTATTCTTGAATTGGTAGTTTATTTTAAATGATTCTGATACTGCTGTACGATATTCTTGAAATGTATTTATCTCAAATAAAAATATAAAAAATTTATCGGCTTGTTTTATTAATATGAATTGAGTTGAAGTCCGAGAGAAATGAAATCCTGAGCAGAACAAGCAAGAGCATTGGTTTTTGTTTTTTCGCTCAGGATGCTATATTCTGGACCTGACAAAGTCGAAATTCAATTTAATACGTATGATTTCATTCAAATTTCGCACTCTTCGTAGAATGCAGAAATCTGTATCGACAGATTTAGTTAACATGGTTTCAGCGCCTTCTAGTCTGTCGTATGTTGACTTAATCGAAAATCGTTGTCGGTTTTTCAGTACTGGAGATATAGGGTCGTTTCCTATCTTGATACTCTATAATCTTTGGTCTAGATCTTTCCACTAGCCATGCAGATATGGGTATATGCTGCTCCACCTTGCCTTGAGCAAAGTTTTTATTGTGTCTTTCATGCACTTGGTTCAGGTGGTCAAGCGAAAACTCCCAGCATGTGTTCTCTGTCCGTGAGGCATGACCACGGTCGGCAGATTCCACCTGTTGGTATAACTGACATGAGGGTATTTGGCCCTTGTATATCCGGCCTCGTTTACCCCTGTGCAGAACTCAAGCCACGACCCTACAGCAAGTTAGGGGTTGGTCAGTCTTAGTTTCACGGCTCCTCTTCGCCGTTTCGACTTGAGTTACAACTCCACCAGACGCTAAGGATCAAGATTCACTGCAGTTACTTTAAGCCCCCCACACCGCGTCAAGGTGCTGACCTAGTGGGAGTTTTGCACATATAACTTCTCAAGATACTTCGTGAATCTGACTCACATTGATATAAATTAATTCGATAAGTGCTCTTGGTCATTGAGGATTTCTTCTCGAATATTATTCAACAAACATTTTTGTTTGGTTGAAATTCTGAATATCCATTTTCTGTTGAATACTTTATGAATTTCCAGGCTCGATCGCTAATTCGCAGTTATCATTGTGCGTATTCGCATGAAATGTCACCTGAACAAGGATTTAGTAGTCAATTTGATAGCAAGTTTCATTTGATTGATACGCTGCTAAAGTGAACTCCTAACGCCAGAACGCGAATGTAAACATCGTTTTCATCTGGATGTTTTCGTTGTGAAAAACATTTTCACTTCGTGAATTTTTCAACTCGATCGTTTTTGAATTATTCGCCTTCGTTTCTTGTTATTGATTTATTGTTGTATTGAAACTTGTTCATGACAATGTAGATTTCAAAACGGCAAAACAATCGCGAAATGTTTGCATTTCCGAAATGTCGGCAAGGTTCAAGAGAAAACAGATAAAACTGTGCGAACGTATTTCCAAATTCGTTCTGGAGAAATTGACATACTTAGAGAAGATTGTAATAAACAATAGCAATATATTATTTACAATTCATTATCGGAAGATTTTTTTAATTTATCGGCAGAACAAGCTATTCGCGCACAATTCCAAAATGAGTTCTTCGAAGTGAAAACTATTTTTTCGAAACTTTTCGTTACTGATGAAATGGGTTTTAGTTTAACATCACGGGGATCATTTTTCTACTACCTGGTGCATCCTCTATAGGTGCATCTGATATCAGACTTCCTGAAATCAAACTTGGGAAATTTGATCAAGATTTAAAAAAAATTCCAACCCCTATAAATTTGTTTGACGCCCTCGTTCATAATGATAATAGTTTGTCGGAAATCGAAAAATTTTCTTTTTTCTTCATTGGATGGTCATGAGGCGTTAGTGAAACGATATTCAAACAAGCGCTCACAAGCCAAAGCTCATTCGAATGCTTTAGAAAGTGTGCCCAAAGTAAATTCTAATAATGCTGAGGCATTGCGTAGCTAACTCGATACTTTCCATGAAAATTCAGCCGCTCATAAGCATATGAAATTCCCAGTTGATGAATGGGATTTAATCCTATTTCAAATGCTGTTCAAACATTTATATCATTCGTAAGTCACCAATATTGAAATCGAATATGGTTCGGACGAATTTCCGAGGTATTCATACCACTGATTGAAATTTTGAAAAAATATTGTAACGTCATCCTTGAATAAACACTAGAACACAAATGAAATAAAGATACATTTCGTCTGAAGTTTTCAACTAATAATTGGAAAATAATTTCACATTCCTCTAGTCTCAACGAAAATGCAAAGTCGCAGAATTGTTCGCTCTGTGATGGAACCCATTTGCTTTTTGCTTGTCCTTTTTTATTTCAAGAGGACTCCGAAGGAACGCCATACGTTTTTGTAGAGGTTTTGGACTATGCTCTAATTGTTTGAGTACCATTCACAGTTTGGGGGAGTGAAAATCCCCTAATACCTACATACAGGTAGGGAATATAAACAGCGACATCACACGCTTTTGCATCTTGAGGCGGTTTCCGGATCTCCTGTTCATTTTTCAACCAAATCAACTTCTGTTGAAAAGGAAGCTGATTCAAATGCCATAGTTACAGCTACAAGAATTTTGAAAAAACCTACAGGTATTCTGTTAGCTATGGCTTTGGTCGATATTTGTGACAACCGCGAATGTTTTCATTCATTGAGAGCTTTAATAGATTGCGGATCCATGATGATTTTCATTTGAAGCGTCTAAATGCAAAACCAGACATTTGATATATACCGTTTCGAGGAAACGAGAAAAACATTCCAGAAATATAATTTTGAACTGACAAACTTCCAGCTTTGACCATTTGAATTACGAATAATGGCTTTCAAAAGTCTATTCATGAACCTGATAGTAAAAGAATCATATTGCCAGCAACTTTCTTCATTGTAATCCTTCCTTAACTCATTTTTTTGGAAAATATCAAATGTCTGGTTTTGCATTTATATGCTTCATTTCAAAACGCGTCTCAAACGTGATGGGTCTCCCTAAAAGTTGAATCGATCCAAGGTTTGAATCCTATGGAGACAAACTGACATTTTCGTGTTACGTTGTCCATCTGCTCTGACAAAATCCACACTAGCAGCAAATGCGCTAATAGATGGACACAATATAGATTTCTCAAAAGCGGAAATTATTTCCAGCATCAAAAGTTACTATCCCAGTCTGAACATGGAAGCCATTGGAATTTATAAACACAAAAATAACATAAACACAAAAAAAGAGACCCCTTCCTTGCATAGCGCCTGGTTACCGACCTTAGAAAAAACAAAGATCAAGCCGATACGAAGCGAGAGCCATGTGCCAATCAGCATCGCACACGTAGAAGCGCCACTTTTTCCCGCCATAAACCGGCACGCAGATGACGCTTCCGGTTCGAACACGTCAGTGTCAGAAATTCAGCGTTCGAGATACAACCTTAGACCGAGAATCCTCTGAAGATGCCTACTGAAGTTGTAGGCTAAACGTTAAGTGAAATCATTCCTAATGGACCACGGCCAATAAGCCCGGAAGATTCTTTCCATACCAGTATATCCCGTCGTGAAAGCCTCAAACTATTCAATTCTTAAGGAGGTAAGGTGTTATTCCGTCAGGTCCAAGAGCCGAAAACGCATCCAAATCCCTGAGGTATCTCTCAGCATCAACAATAGAAAAATGTACCTCCTTGAACTCTTCGTTAGATCTGGGTATTAACACAGATGGAAGCAGACCAGATGGTTCCCTGGCGAAAGATGAAGCGAAAGCATCCGCTAGAATTTCGGCTGATTGTTCCTCGCTTGAACTGGAATTTCCCAAGGGATCTCAGACTGAGCCCATAACCTTTTTGGGGGTCCGTCAAGTTGGCCCGGTAGTTGTGGCATTTTTACAAAAAATTTTTTTATTGCTAATGCTAGGTAAGTGCTGGCTAGTGCTGAAAAATGAATCGAGGAATCTTCGATGGTACTCGTAAAAATGAAAATTCAATTTTGTATGCAGCCCGGAAAAACCAGCATTTTTCATCGAGAGCTTGAAAAAACTTAATGCTAGCTGAGTGCTGGCGAGTGCTAAAGAAAAAATTGAAAATTCTCACTGAGGAGTGGAAAAATTAACAATTGAATTTTCGTGGTCAACTTTATATACAGCCCGGAAAACTCAGCATTTTTCAACAAAATTTCGAAAAAACTTAATGCTGGCCAAGTGCTCGCGAGTGCTGAAGAAAAAATCTGAAAATCCCACTCAGGAGTGGAAAAATTTGCAATTGAATTTTCCGGGCCAACTTGATGCTGCCCGATAAAATCGGAATTTTTCATTGAAATCTTGAAGTAGCTTGATATTAGTGAAGACGTCCTAGAAGCATGGTTGAAAGACATAGAGGAAACGATCAAAGACGGAAAAGCAACAGTGATAGCCGGGGACTTTAACGCTAAGTCAGAACACTGGGGATCAGATCATACCGATTGAAGAGCAGCAAAAATAATGGACTGGGTAGAAAAAGTCGACCTTGTAATACACAACAAAGGCAACGAGCCCACCTTCATCAGAGGAAATCAGAAAACCAGAATCGACATAACCTTATCCGCAGAGGTCCTAGCAAACAAGATTGAAAGATGGAAAGTATGCGATCAAGAATTACTATCAGACCATGCTGCCATAAGATATACCATCAAGATAAAAGGAACGGAAAAGAAAACAGAAAATCAAGGTACATGGAAAATGGACGAAATCATGATGCATGAGCTCAGACGAAGCTTCAAAAACCATCCAAGCCTAGAGGCCAGCGCACCAGAGCTGAACGCAGAAAGTCTCGCAAAACTAATAAGCGAGAAATGTAATGAATTCGCCTCCAGAAATGCCAAAGGATTCATAGAAAAACCAACCCACTGGTGGAATGATGAAATGAGGGAATTATGTAAAATATGCAATGCCGAAAGGAGAATATAAGCAAGACACGGCAACAATGAAAGAGAATATAAATAAGCAAAAAGTTACCTGAGGAACGCTATCGGAAAGAGCAAACAAAAGAAATGGAAAGAGCTAATTGACGACCTGGACAACGACATATGGGGCCAGGGATATAAAATAGTAATCAAGAAAATGAGACTGCAAACAAGAGAAAACCTGGACGAAGAAAATGAAGATAAAATAGTAGACGCACTATTCCCAAACAAAGAACCCACCAATAGAGAGGCCAGAATACAAAACACCGAAGCAGAACTATTCAAAATGGGTGAACTCATAGCAGCCGTCAGAAGAATGAAAACAAAAAAAGCTCCAGGACCAGACGGAATAACCGGAGAATTACTCAAAGCAGTAACAGCTGACCACGAAGAAAAAATACTAGAAATGTACAATGGAGTCTGGAAGAAATCTGAATTTCCCGAGATCTGGAAAGAAGCAGAACTTGTGTTAGTAAGGAAACCAGGGAAAACAGACATGGAACCGGGAAGTTTCAGACCGATCTGCCTGCTGAACGTAGCCGGAAAATTATACGAGCAACTCATCCTGGGTCGGCTCAAAACAGAAATGGACGAAAAGAATGCATTATCCGAAAATCAACACGGGTTCAGAGAAGCTAGGTCTACAATAACAGCCATAGAAGAAGTGATTAATCTTGCAGAATGGGCAAAAAGTGGCACGCCCAATACCCGTCTAATGACCCTTATAACAGCATTCGACATCAAGAATGCCTTCAATTCAGCAGGATGAAAAGAGATATTAGAAGAGCTGAAAAATATGGGAATATCGGAACACATGAGAAACGTAATTAAAGATTACTTCCAGAACAGGACACTGAAGACAGGGCACAAGAAGAAAAAAATAAAATGTGGAGTTCCAAAAGGATCTATCCTAGGCCCAACTCTTTGGAATATCCTTTATAACGGTGTCCTGAAACTCACAGAAGAAGACAGAAGCATAAAAATGATAGCCTATGCAGATGACCTCCTAATGATGGCAACAGGCAGAACAAAAGAGGAAATATGGGAAAAAACAAAAGCCACTGCTGAAAAAATAGCAGAATGGCTGAGAACCAAAGGTCTACAATTAGCACCAAACAAGACAGAGGTGTTAGCGACTATAGAAAGAAAACCACTGAAGGAAAAAAAAGGAAAGAAAGAAGGAGTGGAAATAGAGGTGAAAAAACAGATGAAATACCTGGGAATAATACTGGACAAGGAACTGAGCTTCATGAGACACATCGACTACGCAGTAGAAAGAACAAGGGCAACGATAAACAGCCTAAGGATACTAATGCCTAGAGTAGACGGTCCGACAACCAGGAAAAGAAAAGTACTCACCTCAGCAGCAATGTCGAAATTACTGTATGGCGCAGAGATATGGGCAAAAAGCTTGAAAAAAATTACTACAGCCAGGAAAAAACTTAGGAAAATACAAAGGGAAGTAGAAATAAGCTCGATAAGGGCCTACAAGAATGTATCAGGAATAGCAGCCCTAATCATTGCGGGAATGTTACCAGTCGACCTACTAACAGAAGAAAAAATGAAAATATACCGAAACAGGACTAAGAAGAAAGAAGCAAGAGAAATGACAAGAAGAAAATGGATGGAAGAGGTACAGGCACATAGAGGAGCGGAAAAACTGATAAAAGGCCCCCTAAAATGGATGGATCGTAAACACAGCAGCCTACAATACGAGAAGATAGGTAAGACAAATCACGCCACATGCTGGAAGTGTGATGGGCTGGATAAACCAGATCACATCCTATGGTGCAAGAAATGGGAGGAAACAAGAAAAAAACTAACAGAAGAAACTGAAAACGACCCAAACTTCCGCTATACAAAATATAATATTGTAGAAAAAATTGTAGACAGCGAAGAAAATTGGAATAAGATAACGGACTGGATAATAACCGTTATGAAAAAAATAGCACAAGAAGAAAAAGAAAGAGAAGAAAATGGCAAATATGATTAAAGAAAGGAAAAGAAGAGAAAAAAAAAGAAAAACAAAAAATCTGAAACTACAACCCACAAACAAAGGAAGCTGTATTTCAACCCCTTACTCCTACGTAGAAAACTATATATACTTCCACCTGCTTGCTATTTATAATGAAGGGTCGAAGATAATTACCAGCCCACTTTGAACCGGATGTTTAGTATCCGTTTCTTCTTGAGCCTTCAACCTAGCTTCTCTCAACTACCTGTCGTAGCTCTAGAAATTAAGACTGTTTACTATCCCCTCTCGTCAATTCCTCGATTTTGGTTTTTCTTTTTCTCTCCCACCAGAGCCAGATTCATCCTTTATATACACAATTGTTGAGTTGTCTCTGAACATTTTCTGATTCTCAAAACGAGTCTCTGAGGTTAAACACACTTTGTCCATATCGTGGCCCCGTCGTCGGCACTAAGTTTACCTCCGAGCTAATTCTTGCCTCAAGATTGCGAACAAACAGAGTTGAGTAATAAGATGTGTGGGAACGACGAGGTCAACCACGGTCCTATTGGCCCCCCGAGACTCTAGACTCGGGGTAGACCCAAAGTGCACCATGAACGTCACATGCAAGGGTACCCATGCTGGCACCCCATGCAGAGGCCTAGGGCTCTATTGGAAACCTTGAATCTTCGGATGGGATGACCCGATGAGTACAACTGGCACTCTGCTAACACCGATCCCTCAGAAAACTACTCTCGACCAAACTATAACATTAACATTCCCTTTACCAATTCCCAAAACATCAAGGCTGTGGTCCAAGCAACCTCAAGTTGGGAGGGTGCTGGAGTGTTGCCGGAGACCGAGCCAGTAAGCAAAAGGCTTCGAGTGATGAGAAGTGAGGGAACGGCGTGGTCACCTATGGTCCTATTGGCCCCTCGAGTCTCTAGACTTGGGGTAGACCCAAAGTACACCATGAGCACCATGCAAGGGTACCCATGTTGATACCTCATGCAGGCTGCTAGGGCTCTATTGCAAACCTTGAATCTTTGGATGGGACGACCCAAAGAGTACTATTGGCAGTCCGCTAACACCGGCCTCTCGCAAATCTATTCTCGACTGAGCCAGGGAAATTTCTTCCACCCTACGAAGCTTCTCAGAAGGTGGAACGGAGTCCAAGACCTCCATGAGGATCTACCCAAGTTCTCGAGTTCCGTAACCAGAGAAGGGGAAATACGGAACGTGGAGTCAAATAGCATATAGCCCCTCTTACTACGAAAACTATTCACTATGTTGACCACCATAACTAGTCGACAAGCTCCACGCCCATATCCCAAACACTCCACAGGGCAGTAGCGAGTCTTACCAGCACAGCAGCTGCCGTAGAACTACCGAGGAGATGTAGCCGGCGGCCGATAGAAGTTGCCTGGATGGAATCGGTGTCCTTGGGGTTTTTTTTTAGTTGGTTTGAGTCCAACACTTGCTGGCTACATCAAGAACTGGCCGGTGCCAATAGCAGTTAGGCTAGGGCCGCTAACTCCCTGTCATACGCGAGTGATACTGGATGACTGTGTCAAACGTGGGTGGGTTACCTGCGCCGGGGTGATGTCTTCCTATGATCCATCCGTGATCATAGGGGGGTGTTATGCTGCCGCAGTTTCCCTCCCCCCCTTATGCGGGAGGCTCACGTGTCCACAGTCGTGTGTATATGATGGCGAAATAGTGACCTAATAGCAGCCAGGCTTATCGTAGTCTGACTACTATACAGCTTTTTTCTTTCCTTTCCAGGCCAAAAAAAAAGGGTGATATCAGTCAAGTGATGAAAAAAATTGAAAAAATCTGCCATGGGAACAAAAAAATTAGTGAATTTTGCGCAGCCATTTTGCGGGATAACCTATGACTGCCCTCAAAAAACGTTTTTTTGTCGGAAACTTGTTCGATTCTAGCGAGTACTACTTCGATTCTAGCGAGTAATTACCTGAAAAATTAAAAATTTTCGATAACAGGAAGGGAAATTTTCGGTACAACTCCAAAGCCAGGCTTATCGTAGTCTGACTACTATACAGCTTTTTTCTTTCCTTTCCAGGCCAAAAAAAAAGGGTGATATCAGTCAAGTGATGAAAAAAATTGAAAAAATCTGCCATGGGAACAAAAAAATTAGTGAATTTTGCGCAGCCATTTTGCGGGATAACCTATTACTGCCCTCAAAAAACGTTTTTTTTGTCGAAAACTTGTTCGATTCTAGCGAGTACTATTTCGATTCTAGCGAGTAATTACCTGAAAAATTAAAAATTTTCGATAACAGGAAGGGAAATTTTCGGTACAACTCATAAGTCTCCCGGAAATAAAAGCATTCTGTATTGACGTTCTGAAGAGAAAATGTATCTACATAGTTGCTGTAGCTGTAGGAAAGATAAAAATTTGTCAGGAAAAATTTGAATGAATCCAGTACAGATGAATTCAGAGGAAAAAAAAACTGAAAGGGAATTTTTATATTTCATGTTTGAAAATATCGTCTGAAAAAGTGAGATTGATGAATTTGCAACCCTTGAGAGGGAATATGATGAAACGGACAATGATCTATAGAGTTGTTCTCTTCTATAGATAATTTTTCACGAATTTCTTGAGGCTCCGATGTCATTTTGACAGCATCTGTGCCTTAAGAAACACTTGAACTTAGAGTAAGGCATATTATTCTATCCATGCTATCCACGTGCCTTCTAATCATGTCGTTCGCTCTTATAGGCAAGGGGAAGTTGTGAAAATGTCTGTTTTTTATATTGGTGAAATTGCTTTCTACGCTGGCACTGGAACAAACTGTCCCGCCATTATTCAGGATTGGCGTCATTACTGCTGTCCAAAGCGGCAATAATTTACATAAATTGATTTTGGTTTTATGATTTCAGGTAGGTACTGCATATTATCATGATCCCCATCACTTTCTTCACCAATGGCCATTTTTGCTTTATCTAAAATAGATAAGGACCAAGTTTTGAACTTAGATTCATATTCGTCTGATTCCAGTAATTCCATTATGATTTTAGACTATTTTCAACAAAAAAAGGATATAATACGTATGGAGAAAGCAAAACTATCATGTATTAGATGTTGTAAGAGAATTAGTTTGATTCGAAAGTTGGTATATGAAGAAAAGAAAAATAAATTTCTAATATCAATTCGCTTGCAACTTTCGAATTCCACAATTTATGTATGAGAAAATTGTTTTGAAAACTTGCCAAATCCTGTCTTCATTACCTAAAAAAGATTTCGTTACAATGCAGTCACTAGTTTCGTTTCAGCAGATTTTTTCATGAATAATCTTTTGAACGTCCAACATAAAAAACAGTGAATGTGTATTCAAAACGGGATCAAGATCCCAAGTACAATGATTATAGACTGACATATCGATTTGACAATTAGATAGTATTAAAAAACCTTTCGAATTGTTGACAACAATATTCTTCTACTTATATAGTATTTCACTATTTTCTATTCAATATGTCTCCATATACTAATGTTGAATATGCAGATATTCTTTTCGTGTATGGATACAGCAATGGTAATGCTTCCGAGGCACAGAGAGAATACTCACGTAGATTCCCTAACAGGCGTATTCCTCACGTGGGTGTATTTTCAGCAACCTACCGCAGAAATGCAGAAACAGGTTCTGTGCAAAAAGCTAAAAACGCTGGTGCTCCAGGACATCGAAACTCTGTAGATGAAGCCGTACTACACGCAGTAGAAGATGATCCTACTATAAGTACACGTCAGACTGCCAGTGATCTTGGAATATCTAACAAGAAAGTATTGTCGGTGCTGAAGAAAAACCGTTTGCACCCCTATCATTACACTCCAGTACAAGGATTAGAAGATGGTGACTATGTAAGAAGACTACAATTTTGCAGATTTATCGTAGAAGCTGACCGAGAGTATGCTAGATTTTTATCTAGGATCCTATGGACAGACGAAGCTTGATTTACTAGGGAAGGGGTGGCTAATTTTCACAACCTACATTATTGGTCGAATGTAAATCTGCAATTGAAAAGGGAAACTTCATTCCAGAGGAAATTTAGCGTCAATGTGTGGATTGGAGCAATAGCTAATCGTTTGATAGGTCCTTACTATCTACCTGATAAATTGAACGGAGAAAATTATGAAGAATTTCAGAGAACGAATATGGACAGTTTTATGGACGATGTTCCCTTGATTGACAGACGTGAAATCATTTTTCAATAGGATGGGTGTCCCGCACACTATAGTATAAACGTTCGTACGTTTTTGAACGAATTGTTTCCTAATCGGTGGATAGGTAGGAGAGGACCTATTTCGTGTCCAGCTAGAAGTCCGGATCTGACACCGTTAGATTTTCATGTTTGGGGGAGTTTGAAAGAAATAATTCATGAAAAAGAAGTACATACACGTGCCGAACTTGTAGGGAGAATAAACGAAGCAGCGAGAAGATTGAGACTAAATTTCAGGCGGAAAGTAACAACTAAAGAAATAAGGAAGAGGGCACGTTGTGATGTACCCCGCTAGGGTTGGTTCGGTCAATCGTCATACAGCAGAGGGATGGTAAATTATACACTGGAGTCTCATCGAGGGTATTTATTTCTTAGACACAGATACACAATGAATGAATCATTCAATCAATGAGTTCAGTTCAACTCTCAACTCTCCTTTGTTTTGTTAGGAGGATATTTTATATATTTTAATTGGTTATTGTTATTAAACAACAGCAGGTATTCATAACTATGGGTATAAACAATGTGTATAGGTCTTCATCACGTTTTTAGGATGATGTAAGGTTACTGGAACAGTTGAGACCTTGTTATCTCAAGTATGATAAATATACAGGATGTTCCTATTGATACATACTACACCTTCCCTCTTTGAGAGAAAAAAAAATTTTTTTTTATGAAAGTATGAAAATTTTTTTTTTTTTTTGACTTATCTATAGCTTAATACCTATATTTACATACATATATACATAACTTATCATAACTCATAATCTCAATGGATCTTACATCTACAGTGTTATTTTCTTAATCTAATTATTTACATCAGTCTTTTTGATTTTACCTTTACCAGGTTTTCTCTAGCATCTTTCCACGCCGTTTGTAACCTATATTTTAGTTCAAGAGGATAGTTGTCAAAATTGTATATTGGATCTACTCGGCTTTTTAAATTTTGTGGAAATCTACTAGGTTTTCCAAAAACTAATTCGTAAGGACTATAGCGAGTTGAAGAATTCACGGTATTGTTATATGAAAAACACCAATACGGAACCCAATTACTCCAGTTGTTACTTTCCTTAGCTGTGTGCATACGAAGGAAAGTTCCTAAGTGTTTATGCAATTTTTCAAGCGCACCTAGTGTTTCGTGGTGATAAGCTGTTGAATTGAAACGTTTAATTTTGAGCAAATCACACGATTCACTAAATATTCTTGATAAGAATTCTGTGCCTTGGTCTGTAACAACTTCAGAAGGTATACCATACCTTAAAACAAAGTTTTGAATAAAAGACTTTGAAACTGTTTCCGCTTCTTTGTTTGGAAGTGGGTAACACTCTACGAATTTGGTTAAGTCACATTGAATTGTGAGTATATATTTATTATTTTCAATGTCAGTGGGTAATGGACCTACAAGATCTAGAAAAATTTTCTGAAAAGCAGACGAAGCTGTGGTAGTGATTGTCGAAGGTTCCTTTTTAGGTAAGGAATGTTTATGACGTTGGCACTCATCACACTTCTTTACAAATTTTTCAACATCAGATCTCAATCCATTCCAAAAATACTCTTTTTTGATATTATTGAACATGCGCTCGATACCTGCATGTCCACCGGTTGGAAGCATGTGAAAATCGTTCAGAATTATTTGCCTTAGTTCTCTGTCTTCGATTCGCGTTACATCTCTTATTATATTAATTTTTAAGGATGTTCCTAGAATTTCTTTCTTGTAATTTGTCAACATATTCAAAAATTTTTCGTTACTAGCTAGCTTCATGAGGTACAATTCTGATATATTATTTTCTGCGCATAATTTTTCCAGTTTCCTCAACGATATACCTAAGTCGTACGCTGATCGGATTTCCTGGTTAATGAAAATAATTTGTGAATTCACATTATATATTAAATAATCATTGTATTCCTCTGAATGTTGATTTTTCAAATTACGAAATTCTGTTTCTTGAAGTGGCCTTAACTCAACACTTTTGGTTGGACGTTTTAAAACTTCGACAACAACAGGGTGATCAATCCTTTTGCCATCGGAGGCATTCGTCTCAAGTTGTTTAGAACCTACTTCATTTTTAGTTCGAGATCTCGTAATGACGCTTATGTTTTCAACTATCCCGTTTGTCATTTCTTTGAGTTCTTCTAAATCTATTTTAATACGCGATAAGGCTGCTGTAACGTTTTCTGAACCTTTTACATAATGAACCGTGAAGTCATATTCTTCTAAAATCAAACGTTGTTATTGTTGTTGGCCTGATTGATGAATGTCGACCGCGACCTTGCACTGGGTTCGCTTTTGCTGAATTGAAGTTTCGTTTGTTCGAATCATCACGGCGGTCATAACCTTTCTTCGAATGTTTATAATTGCCTTCACGGTTGAAATTATTTCGATAGGACATGTTCCCATTGACATTGGCTAACACATCTAATGCTTCTGGAGTCATTAGGGTTTTTTTTTCATATCCAATACCAACTCTTCAACTTTCTAATACTATCGCTTCAATCTCAATTTCGCGTTCATAGTTAATTTAATTTTAAGGATATAATTAATTAGAGATTTTTTACCTTGATCATCCTGCATCTCTTTATATAATTCTATGGCATCAATCAATTGCAGAACCGATTCTTCTGCGTTTGTCATAGATGGCAATAAAGAGGATGCTGTCCTTAAATCAAATTTTTCAGCCATTGTTAATTTTTCCAATTGACTTTTATCTTCAATTAATTTAAGTCTTGCTTGAAGCAATATCCTAGATTCTGACAGTGAACTTTCTATGATTGAAGACTACTCAATGTTTCGAGAAAACTTGGTTCCGGCTTGACATTTAGTTTTGTGAATTTATATTCTAACTTATTAATTCTATCGGTCCGTTCCCTACGTTCTCGCGGCTCTTTTTTTATATTATCGAGAAATTTTTGGGACACAGCACTTAGTTCCGCAAATAGTACCTCACTTTCCATGAAAAATCATAATAGGGAAACAAAAAAGAAAATTCTTACGGTCGCACTTAAAACAAATATTGGTGGCTTCTCTTCATCTCCAACTTCACCTTCTTCTTTATGCCTTTTTTCACCTTCCAGTATTCCCAATATCTTGATTGTCCTGATTCCATCTCGTATTGTTGTTGGTGCCAAATTATATACTGATGATGGAAACCATATTTACCTCTAACTGCATTGGACTGGCAGGATCGCCATGTGATGTACCCCGCTAGGGTTGGTTCGGTCAATCGTCATACAGCAGAGGGATGGTAAATTATACACTGGAGTCTCATCGAGGGTATTTATTTCTTAGACACAGATACACAATGAATGAATCATTCAATCAATGAGTTCAGTTCAACTCTCAACTCTCCTTTGTTTTGTTAGGAGGATATTTTATATATTTACATTGGTTGTTGTTATTAAACAACAGCAGGTATTCATAACTATGGGTATAAACAATGTGTATAGGTCTTCATCACGTTTTTAGGATGATGTAAGGTTACTGGAACAGTTGAGACCTTGTTATCTCAAGTATGATAAATATACAGGATGTTCCTATTGATACATACTACAACGTGCTTGTATAAGGAATGGTGGAGGTCATGTCGAACATAAGTTGTGAAAACTTTTTCTGATGAAATTTTGAGATTGATTGCAATAAATAAATATTGAATTCCTTACTTTTATGTCTTTGCTTCTATCCCCTTTCAAATCAGAATATGCTGTAACGAAACTAGTGACTGAATTCTAACGAAAACTTTTTCAGGGAAAAAAGAAGAAATTGGGCAAGTTTTTGAACTAATTTTTCCATGCATAAATTGTGGAATACGAAAGTTGTATCCAAAATGGTATGGGAAATTGACTATTCTTTTCTTCATTTACCAACTTTAAAATCATACTAATTGTTTCTCAACAACTATTTCAGCTCAGTTTTGCTTTTTGAATACATATCATATCCTTCTTTGTTCGAAATAATCAGAAATCATAATCAAACTTGTTCAACGTTGACGAAAAATGAAGTAAGGTGAGAATTTTTTCAAAAAACACAAGAACTCAAATATCTAGGAAACTTTTGATTTTTGGATATCACTATATATGGCTCAAACGACTGCAAATGAGTCATACTATCACGTCCTCCAAGGTTCACGTCGAATTTGAAAACACCCTGTATATATATATATATATATATATATACAGTCGAATTTGGAAACACCCTATATATATATATATATATATATATATATATATACATGGATAAGATTTATTGGACATAACCCTCTGAAACTGAAATGAACCGTAGACAGCTGTTTCGGGCTTTCGGCCCTCATCAGTACGGTGAGAAGTTGGTATTCGAAAACGCATAACGGAGTCAACAACGTTTTCGAATACCAACTTCTCACCGTACTGATGAGGGCCGAAAGCCCGAAACAGCTGTCTACGGTTCATTTCAGTTTCAGAGGGTTATGTCCAATAAATCTTATCCATGTATTTTACCGATCCCTCAATATTCATATATTTCTCATATATATATATATATATATATATATATATATATATATATATATATCTATATATATATATATATATATATATTCTTATGAAAAAGATAATACAATAAATGTTGAAACAAAAAGTTAAGAAAACTATACACAGAGAAAAAGTGTAGTAGAAGATGAGAACAACGAAATTACAGTTCTTGCATATTTTCGTGTGAATCCTCAAAATTCTCTCAAAGATGCCGAGATTGATCTGGGATTATCTCAATCGAGTGTTTGGAGAATTTTAAAAAAACATAAAATGCACCCATATAAATTCAATAGAGTACAGCATTTGAAGGAAACTTATTTCGTCAGGAAAACAGAGTTTGGCGAAGCTATGATGATTCGATTTCAAGAGAATGAAAATTTTTTGGACTGTATAATTTGGACAGATGAATCCAAATTCACAAAGAATGGTTCTTTCAATAGGCATAACAGTCATTATTGGGATGAAGAGAACAACCACCACTTCAGACAATGGAACTTTCAAGAGACCTGGAGTTTCAATGTTTTTTGCGCCATCCAAAAAAAATGCAATTCTCGATGTTCACATTTATGATGGGACTTTTAACTGGTAAGATAGAACACTACACATGTTTGCATTATTTAAAGAATGTCCTCCCTTAGGAGATAGATATTCTGACATATTGACTCAAATAATTGAGCCGCTAGTACAGAACCATAATGACTTATGGTATCAACAAGATGGCGCGCCTCCACACAATTCACTCAATGTGTCAAATATCCTCTACAGGCTATTTGAAGATCGATGGTTGGCGAACAATGGTCCACATCTTTGGCCACCACGTTCTGACGATTTAACTCCTTTAGACTATTATGTTTGGGGTAGGATACAAAATATTGTCTACTCAACTCCCCTGACTGATAAAGAGGACTGCATAGAACGAGTCAGAAATGCGTTCAGGTTTGTTTAGATTTTTAGATTCATAGTTTTGAAACTCAATTTGGTTTTTAAACACTTTTGCAGATCTCTTCCTCCCGATGAAATAAGAAGAGCAATGCACGAAGCATTCCTGGGACGTATAAATAAATGTCTAGAAATTAACGGTCAAAACTTTGAGCATCTTCTCTAGTTATAACTGCGAGAGTTTGCCATGGTTCTCCTAATAGTAACTTGACGTCGGTTTCAAGAAGGGGTGAAAAATCTACAGCATGGTTCAAATAACAGTTCCTGAAAATTTCATCTTTTTGGCGTGAAGGGAAAAGAAATAGCTGAAAATTCAAGACGAAAAACAGTTTTTTGTGAATAACTCAGAAAATATCCATTTGAGAGCAAAAGTGTGATGCACTCACATTATTTTTCAACGTAGATTCAATATCTGCCATAAAAAAATGGGGTTCTAATTTGAAAAAATTGATTTTTCACGATTTTGTCATCCCTAACTTTGAAAGCGATTTTTTCACCCCCTGTATCATGAATCGCGATTTCGATTTTTAAAGTGGATACATCAATCTTACATCTTGAAAAATCCCAAAAATGAAAATTTTCCATCCAAAAACCTCGAAGTTATTCTTGCTTCAGCGGAGCTCTATTTTCGATTTTTTTTTCGAATTTTCCCGCTCAGAGAGAATTTTCCAACCAAAACTGAAAAATGTTACATCAAAATAACTTGAAATTTTCTAAGGAATCTATTTCTGCAATAAAAAAATGGTGTTCTAATTTGAAAAACGGAAGTTGACGTCATTTCCGGAAAAACCGGAGGTGCTCATGCCTTGAAAATATTTTAGATTTCATCAGCATCGTGAAATACTTATAAGTGCTGAATTTCATGAAAATGCGATCAGTAGTTTCCCGTATAAATATGGGTAAGGTTCCTCGTGAAAGACCCTGTATAAAATTCATAACAAAAATACAGGTCACAAACATAACAACTTTTCTCAACAAATGTTCAACAAAATAAATAAATACTTAAAACATCTATTCTATATTACAACAACAGAGGAAATTTCGAGAATACGGATGGCGAATATTTGGACGGTGCACTATCCACAAAGCAGAGACATTTTAATAAAAACAAAAAAAAGGTTTCATTATCAAAACGGATAATGATAAATCTGAAATAATCGAAACGCTGAATTTATTAAAAAATCAAGACAAAATAGCAACCTTTGAAGAAAGCAAGGAATCTATCAAACCACCTTCGACCAAAAACAACATACACTTTTACTCAGTTGTAATCGGTCAAGTAGATCAAGATATAACTGATGAAAAATTAGTATTGAACTGAAAAATAAACAAATAGAACACCGATTCTGCAAAAGAATCACTTCCAGAGCTACAGGAAAACCAACCTAATAAGAATAATAACAGCTTGCGTTACAACATTCGAATATTTACTACGAGAAGGCTTCTTCTACAGATGCAGGCATTATCTTGTTTACTCTAGTTTACCTCCACAACCTTCACCTGTTCCTTGCGCAAAATATTCCCTTTTTACGCATATAACAGAAAATTGCAATACACCTCTACAATGCGATAAATGCAAGGGCAATCACAGAACGAATAACTGCACATCTTCGCTTCCACCAATATGTAAAGCATGCGGTTCCCAAGAACATGAAGCTTGGTCAATGAAATGTCATAAAAGACCAATTGAACCTATATCAGGGATACCAAATGTGAGAATAAAATCCAACAATAAAAGATCCTCAGAATTGAACAAACGTATCACAAATAAGAGTAGCATTCACACCCCATATACTAAACATGACTTCATTATAGACGCATATATAAATAAATTGAACAATCCGAAAAATACAAATAGACAAAAGCTCATAATGAAACTCAAAAAAAGATTCATAGAGAGTCGAAATATTAATACAACCGCAATATTCTTAGGAAATAACGTTTATATTCTGATGTTCGATCTTCAAAAAGACAATCCCAATTCACCAACTGGACCAAAGAAGGGCACACAAATCCATCACAATGTATAGTACAATCAAGCTTTTATACAGTAAAAAATGACATCTGATCAACCACTATATAGGAAACAATGATATAAAATGCACACTATTTGTCGAAACTAAAGCCAAACCACATCAGTCACTAAAATACAGAGATTGGACAATACTCAAAAAATATGGAAACATTTTGAACAGAAATGTAAGAGGCGGTAGTTTAATACAAGCAAGCAAAGAAATCAAATTAGGTAAAGCAAATCATCCATTCATAAACAACGCGGCAAATGGCACTTTACACTGTACTATAGTACAGTAGTACACTGTACTATAGCTTTCTTTGATGACAAATTACACATATTTTTATCATATATACACCCACATTCAATTATCGAGGAAAACATTTTCATCAAGGCGGTGCAATACAACTATGTAATTATAATAGGAGACTTCAACATCTATACAAACAAAAAGAAGAAACAACTACAACAATTTTTAGCAAACAGTTCCTTCACTCTGGACTCTACCCACCTTCCTAATGAACAATAATCCTGACTGAACACCGGACATCATTTTATGAACAGAGAACATAAAGAACCATTTAAGTGCCTCTGTTATCCCTGATTTGACATCAGATCACCTAGCAATTGAATTGATCTTAGACTGCATAACACAAGTAAAAAAGGGGCCGTAACTATTGGCAGGAAATAAAAAAATTGTCAAGGTATAAACCATCAAGAAAAATAAAAAACATAAATCTGAACAATAAAAACTTTTATGATGAAACAGAAATAGCGGAAGCCTTCAAACAACATTTTGAACAACATTACAAGTAAAACCAGAACAATAATTTCGACCCTCTATTCAAAAATAGAATTGACAGAGAGATCGATAAAAATGCTGAAAAATCTAAAACAATTTGATTTACCTGAAATAACAGAAGAAGAATACAGGGTGTACCAAGTTCGACGGCCTATTAGGAGTTTCTGGAGTTCTGGACCTATTTGAAATCTGAAAATTGGGATTATATTATTGTTTGACATTATGTACCGATCTATAATATTCTTGGAGCGACCACTTTCAGTTATACAGGGAGTGAAAAAAAATTTTCAAAAATTTTCAAAAATTTTTTTTTCACTGCCATTTCCGCATATCAGTTTGGATTTAAAAGGAAAAACTCGACAATCCACCCCCTCGTAGTTATAACGTCAAATGTTCAAAATAGCATGAAGAAAGGGTATAGTTCTGCGGCAAATTTAATGGACATCACGAAGTGTTTGGCAAAATGGGGTACTATACAAAATGAGTGAATTTAAAGTTCCTGATTATTTACTGAAAATAGTGAAAAAGTTCATGAAGGGTAGAAATATTCAAATAAAAATCAATAATTTTCCATCGGACATGTTCACTACAGAACTGGGTCTCCCTCAGGGTTCACCCCTATCACCTATATTATGTATATGATATCTTTAGCTATGATATGTACAACTATGATCTCACCGACAAAAAGCTTATAAATCCACAACGATATATTCTACAATTTTGTGATGATACCGCCTTGATTACACACAACAAAACATTGAAACATGCAATGGAAAATCTCACAAAACTAACGGAAAAAATCATTGAATGGATAAAGAAATGGCGAATCGTACTCAACCCAACTGTTGTGTCCGATGTAATCAACGGACTTTGAAAACAGAAAGCAAAAAGTAACACTTCCTTTGAACTACTTTATTGTAGAACCAAAATGAAATTTTCTTCAATGTTTACCATTTTCCGGTACAATACTCGAATGAATTAATTTATAATGCATCGGCTATCGGCTTGCGCCGGATTCTTATCCCTTCTACACGCTGCGCACTTAGGTGCGTATAGAAATATTCTTATAATATTAAGGTAAATATAACAATTTCCTCTCTCTCTAAGTGTACAAAGGTTCCATACCTAACCTGGATGGTGGTTTTCGAATGCGTGTGGACCTTCTGAGGGTACAAGGATCATCTGGGGCAGGCAACTGTTTTGGTACTTCTGTTTGAGGAGCTTTAGTTTCCGAGTTAGTAATATTCAAAGTCTGTTTAGACTCTTTATTCTCCTCAGTATTTTCCCTACTTGAATTTTCTAAATTTATCTCTGAATTTCGAGCTGATTCCGTTGAAATCAAAACAGGATCCAGAGTAGTGTTGGATGGTGTATGGCTAATCATTAATGGCGTACCCTGACCTATCGAACGTATCTGGTCAACATGCCGTTTCCAAATTCGTGAATTATCTAGTCGAACTAGATAAATTAAATTTCCTAGCACTCTTTGAATGATACCGAACTTCCATTTATTGGAGTGCAAATATTCTCTAGTCATAACTCTCTCTCTCTCCTTGAATTTTCTCTGATCACCAATGTCCGTGCTAATTGATTTTGAAATATTTCCCGGTGGTAATAATAAATCCAGTTTGGATCTTATATTTCTACCGAACATTAGGTTGGAAGGACTAACGCCAGTTACAGAATGACGTATTTTTCTGTAATTTATTAGAAAATTTGATAAGTTTTTCTCAACGTCATTTTCAGTGTGTCCTAATGTTTTTATCACATTTTCAAAAGACTGAACATATGTTTCTGCAAGTCCATTGGTTGCAGGATGATATGGTGGCGATAATTTATGGAAAATGTTGTTTTCCTTCAAGAAGTTTTTGAATTGAAAAGACGTAAATGTGGTTGCATTATCACTCACTATGACCGATGGTAAACCAAAAGTACTGAAAATTTTTCTCAGTAACTGGATTAAAGTCTGTACTGTCATTTTTTGACTAGGTGTATTTCCGGCCAGCGACTATACGCATCCACCAGAATAAATAAAGAGTGGTTCATGAACGGTCCAGCGAAATCGATATGAACTCTTTCGAAAACGGATTTAGCCTGTTTCCAGGGGTGAAATGGATATTTGGGAGGGTTATTTTTAAACTTTTCACATTCTGAACAATTTTTCACCTTTGTAACGTTCCAATTTATCGCCTTAAATCTGGTGAGTTTCCGAATCGAGAACCGGACACGAAAGTGGTACGCGACCGCAGTCCAGTCGAGTACGCGCCACCTCAGACGCAAGCCCTGTTATTCCGGAGTGCTGTCGTTACATCGGAAAAGGCAATAATTTATTCTCTTGTTCTGTTTTGAAATAGTTAGCTCAGGCAATTACTAAAAATGGTGAATACAAAGTTGATCAGACGACCGTATATCTGTTTTTATTAACGATTCATGTGTTTCATATAATAATAATAATAATAATAGGGTTCTTTATTGTCATGTTTCCACTACAACAATAACAAATTGAAAATAAAACAATTCAAATGCTTCAATAACAATATAGAACAAAGAAAAAAGAAATCATTGAAGGCTATGCCTTGTACATGATGGGGTGAGAGACGCTTGGGTTCCGCCATTTTGAGGATCGTACGACTTTCCATCTGATTTCTTCAACTATCTGAGGAATCAACCTTCCTTCAAGATTATTTTACCTATGTTATAGTTAAATAACTGAATTTAAACATTTCACGGTTCGGTGACTCTCTGATTTTCGATTTCTCGATTTATCTATGCCAGTGTTTCAGTGAACACGTAGACATTTTTTCCTTATCTGAATTATCTTTATGTAGACTAAGATTATCAGAGATCTCGGGGAATTGTGATGGTTTGACGATGCAAAGAACTAATATAAACGTCTTTTGATAGCCCTTCCTGGAGGGAGCTGAATCTCCAGCATCTTTTCTGGAGGGAGCTGAATCTCTAGAATCTTTTCTTTGGAGGGAGCTGAATCTTTAGCATCTTTTTGTGGAGGGAGCTGAGTCTCCGTATCTTGTGAAGAGAGCTAGGTCTCCGGTATCTTTGAAGAGAGCTAAGTCTTCGACACCTCTTCGGAGGGATCTAGACATCTGAAGCCTCTTTGGAAAGACCAAAGTCTTCAGATCCTACAATACCTGCACCCTGGAGAAAGTTGAAACCTCGACGCTTCTGTTTGAAAAAATACAACCTTCGCCCCTTGCTACAACGTCTTCCAGGAGATCCAGGAGTTCGAACGTTGGAGAAATTCGAGAGATAGTCACTTCCCTTATCCAGCACCGTTATAGACAGATAAGTTAGCAAACAACGAAAACGCTTGTGAATTGTATTTTTAACGAAATGTTCATTATTGTACATATTCTTGTCCTCGTATAAAATTGTTTTAATCTGTCTTATTAGACATTGTAAATAGCTATTGTCATCAGAGAGGAATAAATCTCGACTGTTCAAGTTTTGATTATCATTAGCCTGAGTAGAAGCATATTATCTCCTTTTACCTCATACAAATGTAAGGTGGTCTCATGCTCGTGAGAGATCAAAAAAGATTCCAGCGACCAACTGGCCCGCATCTAACCTATCGTAAACGTATTCTACAAAAGAACATGCTGCTGTCTCCGTTCAATGGCCCGCTCTAAAGCCATGTTGACATTTTTTCAAGATTTTAAACCTAGCCAAATAATCAGTAATCCGCTCGAGAACAATTTTTTCAATAACCTTAGATAACACACTTAAGACGGATATGGGACGATAATTAGCTATGTCGTTTATGTTTTTTTTTTCTGAATACTGGAATGACCATAGATTCTTTAAGAATAGTCGGAAATGTACCACATGACACCGATAGGTTAATGAGTTCAGCGAAATGATGTGCAATGTATTCAGCTGATATTTTCAAAATTTTGGAAGAAATGTAATCTGTGCCTGTGCTCTTTTTGTTCTTCATATTACTAATGACATTATTGACCTCAGTTTCAGACACTGGATAAAAAAAGAAAGTATGACATAATAACGAAACGGTTGTACACGACTTTGAAATATCATTTCCATAACAACGCTCAAGTTCTGGGAAGCAATAGTTGAAAAGTGCTTTGCAAACATTGTTGCAACCTCGTGTGGGTCAGAGCATAAGGTACCCCCCATATTCAAGGCAATATTATGTCAACTATGAGACTGCTTACCAGTTTCAATCTTAACTATATTCTAAATAGTGTTATTTTTATTTTGTGATGTTGCTAGAAGACCCTCATGATACTTAAGCTTGCTTTGTCTCAGCATAACCTTATAATCTCTCTTAGCAGTTTTGTTTAAATTGAGTGATTCCTAAGTCTTTAAGTTAGCATGGAGCCAATAGAGGTCTTTCAGATGCGCACTAGCTGTTCTGATCTCCGAGGTAACCCAACCGATGCAAATATTATTTGCAAAGTTAATACGTTTCAGAGGAAAACTTTCATTTATTGAGGATTTAAGAATATCCACAAATTTCTCAAAACTAGTATCTACATCTGAATCATCACAAATATTATTAAATCTAGTGCTTGAAAGGGCTAAAGTATAATCATCAAGAGTAGAAGCTGATACACACCTGACATATTTTGTTTCAGGTTTTTCCCTATTAAGATTTTCTATTAGATTGGAAAATGTATATTCTAAAAAGAGAGCCTTATGATCACTGAGATAAGGTTCAGTAGTGTAGGATTTGCAACTGCTCAAATCCATATCTGTCAATATGTAATCTACCTTAGTGCTAGATGTATAGCCACACACATTCGTGAATACTCTAGTAGGATCTAAACAAGTAATTTTCAAATCGTAACAATGAAATAGATCTAACAGTAACTTTTTATTGGTACTGTCACCTTTCAGAAAGTCAACGTTAAGGTCACCACACACAAACAAGAACAGTAATGTAGAATATAGGAAATTTTTCCCAAAAAATACTCAAAATCACTTACGGGTGGTCTATAAACACTAATGATACCCAAACGAAGATCCGAAATGAGTACTTCAACACCACATACTTCACATTCCATCTGGTCTGAGAACTGGGAGATTTTCAGAGGCTTCATCAGGAGGTTTGACCTTAAGTAAATCATGGTACCACCGTGCTTCCTAGTTGTGCGACAAAAAAAGTCCGCCAGTATGTAGCCGGGTAGAGACATCAAGGCAATATTTTCAGCGCTGCACCAATGTTCAGCAATGCTTTTATATCAGGATTTTCCTCAAGCACAAACACGGCTAGATTATTTAGTTTGTTTGAAAGGCATTGTATATTGAGTTGAACGATTTTCAATTTAATTGATGGTTCGGTGGTATTTTTCAGTTCGTTGAATCTTGCCTTATCATCGCTTTCCCTGAGTTCAGTTTTTTCCTTTCCCTGCTCCTCACCAGATGATATAAAAAATTGCTCACACAAGCACCTTCGGGCCACAAGTCAGGACGTTTGATTTCATCAATTATGGTCGCTGGGACGGTAACGACGTAGGATTTATAAAGTTCAGGGTATTTTGAATATCCCAATTTGATATCAAAGTTAGTGAAGCCATTTTCTTTCAAGTGTAAACTGACTGAATCGAGCGAACTTGCTGCATCTATTCTGCTTACATATAGAATAGAATAGAATAGTTTATTCGTCCTGAAAGACATTTAACAATGTATAGGACATGTCATTGATAACTAAGCTGAAGAATATCATTTAGATATTCTTCTACACTATAATAACATTTTTCTAATAATATAGTTTTCACAGATTTACGAAATTTTAAGATGTTCAAAGGTTTCAAGTTATTTGGCAATTTATTGTACAATTTAATACATTGATACAAGGGTGACTTCTCAAATTTGCTTGTGTTATGGTTAGGAACCGATAAGATATGCTGGTTTCTTGTACCATAAGTATGAAAGCCGGACAAGTTGGCAAACTTCTGTTCATTTTCTTTGGCATAGAGAAGAATTTTATAAATATAAATGGAAGTGTCAATATTTCATGCTTTATGAACACTGGTTTACAGGACGATCTGTTATTTATTGCACATATCATTCTCAAAATACGTTTTTGTGCCACAAATATTCTTTTCAACTCACTAGAAGCACCCCAGATCTCAATATTGTAAGTTAGATGACTATAAACCATACTGCAGTAGACTGATATTAAAGCACTGAGTGGAAGCGAACTCCTAAGTCTACTGATAGCATAGTAAAAAGCAGAGATTTTTTTACTAAGATATACGATGTGGTCAGTCCATCGCAATCTACTGTCAACCACTAGACCCAAGAATTTAGCTGAGTCCGTAGAGACAAGAACGTCCAAACCACAACTAAGAGTTAGAGGAGGGCTTTGCCTCAATTCAAATTTAATGAATTCTGTTTTTTCAACGTTTAAAATGAGTCTGTTAGTGTGACACCAAGTTTTGAATTGTTCTACAAGAATTTCACAGAGACTAACAAGCTCGCCCACACTCTTTGCTTTTACAAGAAATGATGTGTCGTCGACAAATATAATAATTTTTCCTGCTGCAATATAATAAGGTAGATCATTTATGAACAAAATAAAAATTAAAGGTCGCAGGACTGAACCTTGAGGAACTCCAAGTTCCTGTTCAAATTGAGAAGAGTGAGCACAGTGAACTTTAACAGATATTTTCCGACTCGAAATATAGCTAACCATCCACCTCAAAAATATACCCCGGAAACCCAGATTATAGAGTTTACTCTCAATGAAACTTGGGGAAATAGTGTCAAAGGCTCGCGATAAATCGAAGAATATGCCAGCAACAACATATTCCTCGTCCAGTGAGGTATAAACAGACTGAATAAAATCTATGGTTGCCGTTTTGGTTGAACGTCCACGTCTGAAACCATGTTGACTTTCGCAAATTAAATTGAACTGGTCTAGAAAATCAATCATTCTATCAAGTACTATCCTTTCAACAACTTTAGAAAAAACATTTAAAATTGAAATTGGGCGGTAGTTAGAGATTTCCTCAATTTCGTTCTTTTTATGAATGGGTATAACCTCAGCAAGTTTGAGTGCATCTGGAAAAACCCCTAAAGATATTGATTCATTAACAAGATGCGCAAGGTGTTCAGCTATATATTCAGATATGAATTTAAAAACCCTAACGGGAACATATTGGAACCCAGAACTGTTCTTGTTCTTCAATTTATTGAATGAGTATAGTATTTCATTTCGGTCCACAGGATGAAAATAAAAACTACTGTGGTGAATAGGAGAAGTTGTGCAAGAATTGCTCAATGAGTTAAAGTATCTTCGTTCAAGTTGCATCCCAGCCACATTTGAGAAGAAATACCTGAAAGCATCTGCCACCATTAATGGATCAGAGCACAGTGTGCCGTTAACGGAAAGAACCAATTTGCCAGAGTTTCTGTTTTTTCTACCAGTTTCCTGGTTCACAATGTTCCACACAGCTCTGTTCTTATTGTTGGAACTCATAATAATATTCTCATGATAACGCAATTTATGATCTCTCACGAAATTGTTGTAATTTGATTTGGCATTTTTATAAAGTAACGATGTTTCAGCAGTTTTCAAGTTCGCTTGGAGCCAATATAAGTTTTTCAATTCATTACTTGCAGTTCTTATCATCGGTGATATCCAGCTTTTTGATCGGATATTAGTTGTTGTCTTATGAACTGTTAAGGGGCAGCAAAAATCAATACAATCCGAGATTATATTCATGAAATTTTGGAAAAGTGTATTTATATCAGAGGTCTGATAAATTCCATCAAAAGAGGTTTCGACAATCTTTTCGGTTAATTTGAGAAGATTTTCATTCGAAATATTTCTATATTTTATAATCTTAGGTATATTATTGTCCAACTTGTCAATATCGTTCGTGAAGTAATCTAACAGAAAGGCACTATGGTCTCCAAAAGGAGGTGGGAATACTTCAGTCCGACATTTGGTCAGATCTACAGTTGTGACAATATAGTCAACTTTAGTACAGGATGTATGACCTACCATGTTCGTAAAAATGCGAGTTGGAGAGAGTGAAGTGGTCTTCAAAAGAAAACAATTGAATAGATCATCAAGCAAAAGTTTCTGTCTAGAATTAACCTGTAAATAGTCGACATTGAGGTCACCGCATAGGAAAATAGCTTCTTGTCGCCTGGAACAACGCTGAATAATAGATGACAACTTTGCCAGGAATTGGTCGAGTTCACTTGAAGGTGATCTATACACACTTAATACACAAATACTCTTTCGCTCAGTGGTTAGTTTCACTGCACAGCACTCACACACTAGTTCCTCTGACATATTGGACACTTTCAAATCCTTTGCATCAATGCCATTCTTAGAAAATATTGCCGTACCTCCGTGCTCCCGTGTTGGACGACAGAAACTTGTGACTCGTTGATAGCCAGGAAATTGCACAATCTTAATAGAATCTTCGTTGCACCAATGTTCCACAATGCAAACAATATCTGGACTTTTTTCTACCAACAGTATCAAAATTCTATCAATCTTATTCATAATTGACTGGACATTCAGATGAAGTATTCTCAATCTTAGAACACTCTCATCTAAGAGCTCAGATCTTTTGCTCTGCGGTGGTAAAAATTATGAACACAAGATCTATTGGGCCAGTGTTCTTGTACCTTCACTTTGTCGATTTCAGCCATAGGAATGAGAACTTTAAATGATGATGCTATTTTAGCAACTCCCTTGAGGTTAGAAGTTGTATTCTTGCCCAATATTTCAGGTTTACGTCTTTTCCTTCTAGTTACCATTTTGAAGTCATCATTAGTATTTATGTTCATTTTTGGTTTCTTATGACTCTTGTTATTTTCATTCGTTACCTTGATTCCAGATCTAATAGATACATTTTCAGTATTGTTTACATTTACAGAATCATCGAATCATGATCTTCTAGGATCATTTGTTACGGACGCCGCAGTGGAAGCGGATATCTCTTTCGCAGGGCGTGACGTTACCGCAGCGCGATAATCAACGTTGGATGTTCGTTGTTGTGTTATTAAATCGTTGTTTTGAATCTTTTTTTGTTTCTCCTCTCTTCTTGGAGTGAAATTCTTAAATTTACCTGAACTTAACTTGAAAACTTCATCTTTCAGCAATTTTACTTCAGTTTTCAAATTGTTGATTTCGGAAATGTTTGATTTCGGTTTTTATCAATTGTCCAACGTTTTCCATAATGAGTTGTGATAATACACAATTAATCTCACTGTTATTGAATATTTCATTCAAAAGTGATTTAAGTTCTGCAGTACTACGGGTTTCAGAACCCAACATGAGAGATATTAATAAAATCCGGATTAATAGCACTAATTATAATTCTTTTAATAATTCTCCGCACAGTACCGCACCATATGACGATCATACTCGGAATTTTGATAGAGTTAATCCATATATATGATAAACCTATGTTGTGAATGTGATAAAAATGTTGAAGTTAACATAGTAGGCTTTGATTTCAGACGTGGAGGGATAGTCCGATCTGCGCAAGCGTAAAACGAGTTCAGCCGAATGCCCGTCAACGACAAAATATAATTTTCAGCGGCCATCTTGACCGTTCAAATTCTGCGCATGCGCAGAACGGCTTATCCCTCCGCGTCATTCTCGCTTCAATTTTCAGTGCGTTTACCACTGACATTCACAATATAGGTCTATTATATATATATATATGAGTTAATCGTCAACATAACCCACACGTCCTCCGCGCCACTATTAAACTCGATGAGATGTTTCACATTCACGCTATTACGTACCGCCACAAAAACAGCCCCGCCGTCCCTCTTTCTCGAGATGGTCGAACCGCGATCTCTTCGAAAAACAGTGTACATATTCAAATCCAATAACTCAGAATCAAGAATGTCATCTCTCAACCAGGATTCAGTTATACAAATCAAGTCGTGAGTGGACGACCTAGAATTCAAACTAAAAGTAGGCAACTTTGTCCTCAAACCACGCACATTCTGATATAAGACGTGTAATGACATCACAACCAAATCGCAAAAGGACTGTTATGTATGAACAGTTTAAGGTAATCTTTTCAAGTCCAACTCGGTTTTAACTTGTATGATCCCCGAAGCATCCGACTTTCTCATGAGGACATTCCCATTTCGAGTTCACACCAACTTGTATCCCTTATCCCTGGCCAAATTTCTAGCTGCTTTGAACAATATTTTATTAGTAGTCGTGAGATGCTCATTTATGTAAAATCTATCTGAAATCCCTTTTATTTTGAATCCTACTTCATTTCCGAGAATAGTTCGCTTTGCTTTTACGGACGATATAAACTCGCCCCTTTTTATTTTGGAGATGAATTTCACGACAATATTTTTCGGCTTGTTTTCAAGTTTCATAGGAACCCTGGTGACAGAATTCAGTGAAGAAAGACCAATCTCACATCCAACGAAGTTCCCGATTTTTTTCCACAATCTCGATCAAATTTTCATTCCTTGCCTCCGGGACATCCGTTATCTCTACGTTATTCAGCATTTTGTTCAATATTATTCAAACATACCTGCGTTGCAGTGAGGTCACTCTTGAGGTTTTGATTTTCAATTTCTAAATTTTTAATTATCTTTACCATTTCGTCCAACCTACTTAGCTTTCCCTCAAAATCAGAAATCTTCGCAGAACAGAAATCCACCGAAGCACGCAGCTCTCCAACCTCCCTCCTTGCAGCGAAAACCTCCTGTCTGACAGCTCAGCAGCCGTCATTGACATCACTATCATTACCAGCGTCATCCCATGCGCGATTGATGGAAAACCAGACCGGATCATCGGATCCTCAGCAGGCCCCCGACAACTCGAACACATCCAACTTCCCCCAATCATTGTTGACAGCAGTTGCATTTGACTCTTTCTCACCTCCGAACATCTGCCGTTGGCATGATAAGATCTTCTACATTTAGCCCTAGTACACATTAGCCCGGTCGTCCACTGCTAGCGTATTCAGGCGGCAACGCACTCACGCGAAACAAGCGTTCGTAGCTGCTACAACACAGGCGGCAATGGGCTGCAGGGTTCGTCCACTGGCAGCGGCGACGGTTGCGGCTTCTTGCGTTCCATTCAGTGATATAACCAACAAAGACCATAGTTTGTCTTCGAAAATGACATCGTTCGTATTCTTTTAGCATTGAGTGAAATATGCTTTGAATCCGGAGGACTTGTACATTCTAGAGTCAAATTATTTAGACGACGGAAACACAGAGGTCCTGCCGTTATTGGATGCACCCAATTTTCAGAACCAAAAATCCTTGAGAGAATTCAAACATCTCCAAAATCAATAATTGGAAAAATATCCTGAGCGATTTTTCAATTCCTATGGGAAGAAGCAAAGAATATTTCTGAATGTATTTGAAAAACGATAAAACTTCATTGGGGCAACACTTCGAACTCTCAAGCTTTGTAACGTTTCGGAGTTTATATCAGACTCCCTTTTCAGACAATTTCTCAACATGAGCTTTACGTCATATTGAGAATTACTGATTTCCCAATTGACATTCACCAATCCATGATGATCATAGATTAATATTAATAACTATGATGGTGAAATTGCTACTTCATTTCAAAATTCCCTGAAATCAGTTCCATTTTCAACAAATCATTCCAAATACGATCCACACCCACCGAACAATTTAAGAGATTATCATTCTTTTATAACTGTCAGGTTCCATCATTAGATTTTTCGTGTTATTCCAATCCATCATGTGATCGCCTATTGGAAGTCACATGATCGCGATCTACCAATATCTCTACATTTTATGTTATTCTAATTTTCTTATTTCGAAAGGTGTTGATGTTTCTCGTGTAGGTATAGGTTTTTCCATAAATACAAGGAATATTGTAAATACAATTTCTGATTTGAAGATTTAGTTTTTGTAAGTTTAGATCTTAAATCATTTCGTGTTTTGAAAACGGTTCTCATATTGAATTTAGAACCAATTCTTTGAATTTTTCCTGAAAGTCCATGAACATGAAAAATCAAATTAAATGACATTGTTTATTCTTGACGGTTTCTTGTTGGTCCCTGTTTATCATTATACTCTCTAAATTTGAAATAATTTTTCAAATGAAATTCGTTGGATATTTATTATCCTCAAGAATGAAATTAATTTAATTATTTCTTATTCCATTTGTAGATGAAATTAAATGAGCCCCACCGTTAAGTGTTTTTATAATACCACTCATTTGACTGATTTGAATATATATTTAGATATCGATTGTTGTGTGACTTTTTTCTGAAACCACTTGATTCTTCTTTGCCATGTTGTCAAATCACGAAAACATCATCGGTATAACGTCATCAAGTCTTTAGGCATTGCACCACAGACTTTTCATCACACAAAATTTGACATCAAGATTTCCTTGAATTTCATTCATATGTGAGGCAAGTGTGTTCAGAAAAATAAACATACCAATCGATATCAAATGAGTGTTAAAACAGCTTTTATGAAAACACTTTATGATTGGGATCATTTAATTCATCTGCACTGAGAGAAGTATTCACTTGATATTATCGATCATGCGTTAAAGTCAATAAATCATTTATTGGCCAAATGGACAAATAAATATTTCATTCATGGAAATAAAGAATTTATTCAAGTTTTCGCAAATCACCTTCACTCAATATTATATCACATTTATTTATGAATAATAGCATTCAATAATACCGAATAAAGACGCATTACACTGAAATAAATATATTTAGTAATAATTAACAAACTGCATGAATTATGAATGAATGTTAACGTCTGATAGCAAAATTAAAAATTAACGGCTTTGCAGACGGAATTGAATTCTGGAATAATGACCAGTCCGTGTAGGATTCCCAGCAAACACGTTACATCGCCTGACACTTTTGTGGAGTTACATTTTCAACATGAAATAAAATCTCCATTGTGATGTCGCATATGCGTTCAAAACCTAGTAATTTTGTGATATCGCTTTGTTAACGAAATGTGGAAGAAAAATTCCCGACATTTTGACGATATCTCAAATGCGATTCCCATGCGATGCAAATATTCGTTCGTATTGTGACTCGTAGCCAAAGAGTGTTGGGTTACTCAGTGTTGCTATCTCAGGGGAAGCAAAAAATGCTAGTTTTGCGTTTAGAAAATGCCAAAAATATGCTTTTTCATTTAGGAAAGTGCCGAAAAAATGCTGGTTCTGAAACATAAATTTTCTTCGACTCAACTTTTGAATGTGAATGAATATTGGGGTTCTTAGTTATAAGATTTCAAAATATTCCTAGGTCCTGGGTTGAATTTTTATTTTTTATTGTAGGAACTATTTTTCTCAAACTTGAATGAATTGAAATACCTATGGTTGTTGTGGTATAGATTTTAATAAAATATGTTATATCTTAATATTCCCAAATGGATATGCACATTACTGGAAACTTCTGAATACGGAAGAACTGTTCGTTTTAATTCTAACTTGAATTTGAATCTCGGTGATTTAAGCTTTGATACTTCATAAAAACCAATATTTTTTTATATTCTTCACTTCATGGTTTCTCAGCTCCCAAAAAATATACGATAAAAAAGTTACGATGGTTTTCCCAAAGTATTTGAAATTTGGATCTCGAAGACCAAGGGTGCTTGAACATATTATGATACACGTAGGTGGGACATTGGATTTGAAAATATGTCGAATATTAGCGACTCCTCACGTTAATTCAGAGATAGGAATTCCCAAGAAAAAGAGCCAGATATCGGTTGTTGCAAGCTCATAAAAATTTATTGAAGAGGGTAACAGTGAAATAAGTACCAAAATCAGTCGGTTCTTGTGCATCTGTTGATTTCGAAATATTAGAAAATGTCCGTCAATAATTTTTTTCTCTTTTCCCTTTGGAAGATATGCTCCATAATATGCTATATGCTTAACGCCAAAAATATATGCTATACATGAATCAAATATTCCAAATTTAGCATTGAAAATGCTGAATTTGCACCCGAGTAAGGAATTCTTCGATCTTTCACTGTAGAGAAACTACCGCATCTGGGTTTTATTGCCCCTAATTACATTAGGCCGGGATATTTTTCTCTCGAGATAAGAACCCGGTTTGGACCAAGGAATTCGCACTGGTAAGACGAAAGGGGGGTGATTTTACGTCTGACAGATTCAACTTATAACCATTTTTAGACTTGAATTTTTTCTTTTGGATCCATTCCATCATTTTGTGACTAGTGCTCGATTCGAGAAGTTCTCTGTTCGTTCGATCCGATATTCAAATTTTTCGGTTTTCCGCAATTTGAGTGCATTAATTGGTAAGTAAATTCTTTTAGTCATTGTTGTAAACTAAATATTTTGATATTTCATTCTACATATAATTATCGTATAATGAAGTTTTTATATGTGTGTTGGTGCAGAACTTTTTGATTTAGAACAAAAATTTTTCTTCTGAGAATTGTCTTGATTTTTGCCGTTAAATTTATTTCATTTGGTTCTGAAGATATTTAAAATTGTGTTTCAGTTAACTTGTCTGAAATAGTGCTGTACATGTACATTGTATCCCAAATTGCTCGATTTTGGCTCTTTGTGGTACTTCTGGACTTACAGGTCAAAATGATGAAAGGAGACCGGGGTTCGATTTTTGTGAAAACCATCACTAGAAACCATTTCACGATATCTTTATTTTACATAATTTCGATTTATTATCGATTTCAATCATCTGGAATTCCAATTAATGAGAAGTGATTCAACATTGGAGAATAGAAGTAAGAAATTCAATGCGAAATTCACAAAAACACAATCGAAGCATTCGAATGAGAATAAATTTTGGTTTTTGAGAAAGTTAGTATACTTGAAAGAAACTAGTCCTTTGAATTCTCCAATGGTCTAATTTTTCTGAATATTATGTGATATCGGTATAGATTTCTTAGTAATTCATATTTTTTTTATATCACCATAATTGGAAAGCCTAGATTTGAACTAATCATTATATTTTTAGTTAAACTGCACATGAAATAACCGCCAAGGCTCCTAAGGAGCTCGCTGGGTTCATCAACACCATTGATGGCCTCCTTGGGATTTAAATGAACGAGTTGGGTAAAGAACAAAAGATCCTTGCGGTCATGATAATAATAATAATAATAGTTGAACTGCTTTGAAATCTGATCTTATTTGGATTTTTTATGTCTTATAATTTCTAAAACTAATGTTTACTTCATCCAAATTCAACATTTTTCAGTACAAAACTTATGAGGCCGTTGGGGCAGCAAAAATTTCGTGGCGAGATGCCTCAAAAAGACTTTCACCGACGAAACTGCCGAACTTTGTTCATGGACGGGCCAGAGGTCAAATTATAAAATTTCTGAAAGTCTCGATATGAAGATTTTATTCAGTGAGTATTTGATTTGAGTTTTTTTTTATTGATTTGAGGTGTAGCCGCGATACTGTAAAACACAACCTTTGCAGTTATTCAAATAATTCTTGTAAATTTGTTGTCCAGAAATTTTTCAATGACTTACGGCGGGTTTCACAAAGCTTTAATTATACCATTCAACAACCTTTCGTAAATTCGAACCAATCGAATCACTCGTTTCGAAGTTTTATCGAGTCGCGGTGGCTCCAATTAATTCAACGCTACAATCGAAGTTTTGTGAAACGGACCCTAAGACACCTACACGAATAAAAGTTGAAAACGTTGGCAATTATATTTTTATCTTCTCATCAATTAAATTATGTTGAACCAATAAATTGAATAGTTGAACGAAATTGTTCAAATTACTCAAGTTATAAATTATTGTTCCTTGATCACTTATCAATTGGAAAAATAAGAGTACAATACTTATATAATCTGATATAATTTCTCGAATACTTTAATTTGCTATTAAAAAAAAAGTTTTTCTTCAACTTATACTTTCGTTCTTTTCAGATGTGGTGAGGAAGAATACAGGAATTTCGGGAAAAGACTTCGAAATATATGTAAAGGATTGGCTGCGCATGCCAGGCAAAGAAAAGAAAGACAGATGAAGAAACTTACTACATAATATATATTCAAACCTATTTTGCATCTTTTCTGCTTACTTTTTTCCATTTTTTGTTTTTTATTTGATTCTATCTTAATGTTATTGATCATTATAGTTTTTTAGTCGAATAGATTTTTTCATTATCCTCATGCGGTAAATGATTTAATCTAAAATATATGTATATTTATTATTGGTAAATTTGCTCTTTGCCAGTCAAAAAAATAATGTAATTGGAAGCAAATCTTCTTATTGGACGAAATGAATATTGGAATTGAAAATTTCGAATAATATCACATATATAAAAAAATATAATCCGAATTGAATAACAATTTTTCATCTGCATTAAAAATGGTTTAATATTTATCACAAAAAACCTCTCATTTGTCAACGCAATGAGTATAACAAAATATGTCTCAAATGCGATAAGAAATGGCTTCCTATTTGAAGATATCTTTTAGTATCACATCAAAATTCCTATGCGACGTCGAAAAGAAATAAAAAAAGTGGTCTCAAAATTAACTCACATGAGCGTCTCAAATGTGACAAGAAATGGAGTATCATTTGTGACCAGTTTTGCGATCGCATATTCAACTACTCATTGTTCCGAAATGCGCACTTGATGTGGAGGACATTTGGATGCATATGCGAGCGCGTGGAGAGGTAAACAGTACATCGCATAAGAGTTACATTTGCATCGCCGTGTTTGCTGGGTTTGAACCTGCGACCCTCGAAATACTAGTCCAATGCGCTAACCAACTGTGCTATGGGGAAGGTTGAAGGTTCCATCTGATCTTCGGTTGGCGACTCTCCCAGAAGTCGATGTTAGTTTGTTAGTTTTAATTCTTCATGAACTATGACGCTCGTGAAGAATTCTTTGGGGAGTTAGGGTTGGAAGGAGAACTCATTCGCTTTCGGTGGTCATCGATGATTCGATTTTTACCTTTCATCCGATTGCGTCATTCGCGATTTATCGGCAGGAGTCGGGTAGTTGAATCTACCGACCACCGAACAATGTTAACTAGCCAAGATGACTGAAACATGTCAAATGCGGTTTGTTCATTGTTAATAAATCCTTTATTTTGAGTAAACATATCGTGGAGTGGTGGAAGTTTAGAATCATTTAGTAATAGAAACCAAACGTTCGTTTATCACCAAATGAACATATGTTTTCAATTAATATATCTTATATTTGAAGAGAACTGCAGTTTAAATGAAATACATCATACCCAAATATATTAAATATTAACAAATACCGTGTAAATAAATATTTCGTTATATGTGAATGAATTCTTTCAGAGGCAAGATCTGTTAGTTAATAAATAAATTAAAGATTAATAAGTGGATTTGTTTGTTAATGAATAATCTCGAAATAAATACTTTATTGATAAAAACAAATTTATTTCTCTCAGTGTGCAACTGAAAAAAGAAGAAATGAAATTAATTTCATTAAAGATAGTTTTGAGGAGGATCCATGTCCAACGAATTCCATACGAATTTCTCTACGCGGAAAGGATTTTACTTCGTAAATAGAGCCAGCGCTTCTAGCGTTCGAGCGTACACGCGCTACAGATCCCATTTCAGGCGGATCAAGCGGCGAAGCTCGTTGCCGCTCGTGTACGCCCGCTCGAAGTCGCCTGTACTGGACGCAGCTGCATTGGAATACATTGCTTGAGATCTGTAGCAACTTGCCGCTCGTATACGCTCGTTTCGCGAGAGCCATAAAACGCTCGAAAACGCTTGCAGTGGACGACCGGGCTTAGGCGTTTGGCGTTGCGTTTAACGCGCGTTGGCAGCGTACACACTGCAGCGTTAGTTCAGCGTTATATTATATTAATTAGGGCGGGCATACCGTACCAGTTCAGTAAATAAAATGAATTCTGAAGTGATTGGTTGTGTGTGGTTTCTCTACGGTCGATATGAAAGGCGATGCCAAAGAATAAATTTGGGTTCACCCAATATCACGCGATAGACTAACGCATGGAATGTTTCAAACACTGTATCCCAAATTACGGCAAAATTGATCGAAGTTTTTCAATTATGTCACAATGTCTGTCACATCATTTGATGACCCAGTCAATAGAAAATCAACCACCTTCAGAAGACAATATCTCCAGAAAAAAAAAAAACTTGTCACTTTGAAGTTCGTACTTTTGAATAAAAAAATAAGGAACATTTTTTCCAACAGATCTGAGCTTCCTGATTGCTGGCTTCGTGATGATTCCCACCTTGTCTGCAGTGGCGTTCGAGCTCTAGTCCACTGCTGAGAAGTCTGTGTTGATGCTAATATCAACATAGTTATACGCTCCTAAATTTATTGAGGAATATGGAAATGGATAGATGCTTGATGTGTTGTTTTCAATTAAGAAATTTGTGCCCTGCAATTCACTTTTCTTTGAAAGGTTTCGGTTTTGAGGTACTTTTTTCATTTCACTGTATAGGGTGAACAAAATTGTTGAACTAGAATTTTATAACCGAAAGAAAATGAGAAAATTGAATGAAACTTTACGGTCGTCTACTCCAGAGAAACTGATAAAGCCTTCAACTGCATTCCTCTATCTTCTTTTGTTTTCGAGTTGTGAATTAAAATTAAAATTTGGGAGATTTCAATTTCGGTCTTCCGTTTCTGATTGTGCTGAGATGTTGAATGAAAACATTATACAGACAATTTTTTCATAGCAATCCAGTAGTATATGTGTTTTCCCAAAAGGAAAAGAATACAACTTCATAATATAGCATGAATAAGCAAGGAAGCCTATTGGAAAAAATATAGTACGCTACTGGATTGCTTTAAAAAACATGAGCAAAGTTGACATCGCGTAAAATTCAATCTTGGACTGAAACTCGAAAACAAGAGAAGATGAAAAGAAATGCAGTTAATGACATTATCAGTTCCCCTTAATATTTATTTAATATGGAACTTTTCCATGAATATTGAAAATTTCGACTATCTCTTCCCAATTCCTTTTTTTTTACTATTTTATTTTCATATTTCGGACTCGTCATGTCCCACGAAGCTGGTCTTTTTTGAATCTCATCAATAAATAAGTCAGTATCGAAATGTTTGATTTCCATTATCAAATTAGATACAATCGTCATGAAAACGCACGTTGAAGTGTGTACGCCTGCATAAGAACACATGTAACTCGAAACGCTGACCTGACGCATATTCAACGCGCGCTTCAAAAATATCTTGAAACGCACGTTTTCCGAGCGTTGGATAAAAACATTTGTTTTGCATCTGTACGGGTACATAAGAGTACCTGTTTTTCGAAACGCGCGATAGCAAGAAGCGTGTTTCGAAACACCTAATGAGTACCCGGTGGAATATCCTCAAACGCACGTTTTACGAGCGTTGGATCAAAAGCGCGCGTTTGCATGTGTACGAATGTGTACATTGGAGCACTTGTATTTTGAAACGCGCGTTTGGATAACGCGCGTTTCCTAACGCTTAATGTGTACATGGTCTTACTGCATTCCACTGATGGCGATTTCTTGTTTATAGAACTTGTACAAACCACGCAAGTTGTCATCTTCAAACTCAGTGCCAATTGAAACCAATTTTACAGTTTGATCTTGGCAATGTATGAATTGATCACACAAACTATGAAGAGCGACGAAATACGTGCGACCTTCCCAGCATCTCAACATCAAGACAACAGTTTTAAAAGTAGTGCTGTAATGAACTCTGAACTCATTATAGCATCGTTCTCAGTTATATTTTTAGTTTTATGTTTGTCAGTATTGACCTCTGATACTTTCAATTTTCAAATCAAATCAATTAAAATTCCGTAATCTGTCAAATTCCTTAAGTCATACCAACTGTCAAGATACAATACAAAAGTCACTAATCTGAACTTCGAAAGTATTTCGAAAAATTTGAGTGGAATAGAGAAAATATCTCTACACTCTAATACTGACATGTATGTCAACAAATACACTACAATTATTCGGAGATTTGTTTCATAATTCAAATGTGAATTTTCTGATGAAGTTACATGAAAGATGTAGGCGAAGAAATTATTTCAAATTCTCTAGATAATTTCAACTTGTTAAAATCTTTCGCTTTTTTCGTTACCATTTATATTCTAGTGCACAATCCAATAAATCCTGTAAATCTCGTAATAATGGAATTTTATAACAATCGTAAAGCGAACGCGTCCCCTTAGGAAGTCCGCTCTCTAGAGCATATGTTCGTGATTCAATTTTCGGGATTTCTCTTTTATACGTGTATTGAAAGGTGAAACTCGTATCATTTGATGAAATATTTATTGCATTTCTGAGTATGAGAAAGAGGGAGTGACCACATTGTCCGAGTTGTTGCTAACTTGTTATGGGCTTATGGGCATAGGTATCGTCGAAGAATTTTCAAACAAGATTTAGTGAAAGTAATCTAGTAATCTCTATCATGCTGCTCTATAGTGAGTGTACCTATCCAGACAAAAATAGAAAACAAAAAAAATTTCCACTACTTATCTTAAAGTGGTCTTTAACTGATAGATCATATCAAGTTGGAAATTAATTAAAAAACAGTGATTCACATTATCATGATACTCCGGTTGAGACAGAATCATAATATAAAAACATAAGCGATTGATATCCATTTTCGATATAATTACATAGTATCTACTTTCAAGGGACCGTAGACATCACTTTCCCAGAAAACTGCATTTTTCACCGCTACACAGGTATTTTTCGAGTGAAGACCTCATTACTGCTCCATTGAGGACGATTTGTCGTTACTATAGGTGTTACTACCTACACTTTAAATTCAAGATCGTACACGGTAGTATTAATTGTCCTTGATTTTTTTATTGCTCAGTTAGGATACCAGAAGTATTCTCTGATTAAAATATCAAAGACAGCAGAAAAATAAGCAAATCGATTTAAAAGGAAAACCGCAATTAACTACAAATTGAAAAATTTGTTTTTTTTTTCAAACTTCACGAAGGTGTTCGTGAAGATGTTCATGGCACTATTGAAGTCCGAAGTTTTGAATGTTAGCTGAAAGCGATGTATTGGAGGGTGCTGTCCTATTTTTGATCTGCATATGTGGCCACCATTAGTCAATCCTCAGTTGAGCGTTTGTTTCGTAAGATCTTGAAATCGTCCGCGAATAGAAGAAACATGGTGGTAATAACTCTCATTGCGTGTTCCGATTTGTGAGCAAGAGAGAACTGAGAACTGTCACACTCACTTTAATTTTACCTCAAAAAACGTAGCAAATTATCTTATAAGGATTTGTAACCATATAATAGCAATATGAATTGTCAAGGAGCGTCTTTAATATTTTATGTGCATACATTTCCCACTAGATTCACTACGGGCATTGCTCCGTCATCAAATACATATTCACGTCGTAATAACCCGGTATTGATAGAACTTCGTAGACTGCTTGAGATAGCTTCTGTACTATCATTTAATAATCCTGAATATACGGAATATTATAAAAAAATTAAAATAAAATACGATTTATGTCTCGAAGAAGCTAGACGAGATTATTATCAAGAAAAATATAATAAGTCAGACAATAAATCAAAAGTAGTCTAGTCATTAATTAATGAAAAAATTGGGAAGCAATCGAAAGGAACAAGCGTGGGTATGAAAGGTTCTCCTCAGTCGGTTGTAGAGGATTTCAACATTCATTTTAGAGGCTCACAATCGACTGACGCTGCTTTATCGCCTTCAGAGTTGGGTAACATTACTCGAAATAAAAATTCATTTTTCATGTTCGATGTAACTGAGCGAGAAATATTGCAAGTTGTTAAAAAATTATCAAATAAAAAAAGTTGTGGCCCAGACGGTATTCCAATGAATATAATAGAAGAGTCTATACATATTATTGCAAAACCACTTAATTTTATCATCACTAATAGTCTCAATCATGGAATATTTCTCAGTGATGACTGCCTCAATAAGGCCAGTATATAAAAAAATGATCCATCCCAGATGAAAAATTATAGACCTATAAGTTTATTGAGTAATTTCGGCAAGATTTTTGAAAAAATTACTATATGCAATCGACTAACGAGTTTTTTCAATAAATTCGGTGTCCTTAGCGATCAACAATATGGCTTTGTGAAGGGAAGAAGCACAGAGATGGCGCTGTATAGGTTGACTGAGATGATTGCTGAGGGTCTCGAGGAGGATGAATTACTTTTAGGAGGATTCTTCCTCGATTTCTCTAAGGCGTTCGACTCGGTCAGCCATGACTTGCTGTTTCGGAAGCTAGACGCATATGGTGTGAGGGACATGCAATTAGACTGGGTAAAAAGTTACATGAAGAATCGTACTCAGTATATATCGTTGTCAATTGATGGTAGAGAATATATGTCTACCTAGTCGAGAATTTTTGAGGGCGTTCATCAGGGGAGTCACCTCGGACACTTGCTGTTTTTACTTGATGTAAATGACTTGCCAGATATTTTGCCAAATTGCAAGGAATTCTTTGTGAATTACGCGGATGATTCGAATTTCTCATTCGTGCCGGAAATCAGAGAGGTATTCAAGATATTCTTGATGCTATAGTGCCAGCGATTAATCATTGGTGTCTGAGCCATAACTTGTCGTTGAACGCAGAGAAGACCGAGTTCTTACACTTCACTCATAAGTTGCGGAATGCAGACTTGGGTCAGATATATTTCAGTGGTAAAGAAATTTGTTTGAAAGATTCCACCAAATTTCTCGGTGTAATTTTATATCAACACCTTGATTGGGCTGAGCATGTTGAAAAACTGTGCAAGAGACTGAATACAGTTATCTATACTGTCAGAGTTCTGAAATCCGAGTTCAACATCGAGTATCTAAAGATAGTATATTTTTCGAACTTTCAGTCGATAATGACATATGGAATACTCATTTGGGGCAATAGTCAACAGGCGATTTCGGTTTTCAAGCTTCAGAAACTTGCCATCAGGTGTATTTATAACCTGAAATTCCGTGAAAGCTGTCACTCTTCCATCAATGTATATTTACAAATGCCTAAAATTCGTATTCAAACATCCTGAGTATTTTTCGAAATTCAAGAAAACTGGATCTTACTGTACGAGGCATGATTTTTTCATCTTTCCAAAACACCATCAATGCCGTCAAAAATGCGACGGATAGATGATTTTAAATCTTTCCGAGAAGAGATCCACTGATCCACAAACTTCTGCTACATAGGGAGCCTTAATTTATTAATGAGTTCATTTTGTTTGGTGATCAAACTTGTTAATTTCATAGTTTTTATTGACGTTTCTCAATTTCAAGGTTTGTTGTAAATGTTAATTTTTGTTGAATAAAGGTTAATATTATTATTATTTTTATTATTATTATATCTTTGCTGTCAACAGTTGCAACGATACTGGAGAGGATAATCAGCGAACAACTTCTTGAGTTCACTCTCTCCAATGGTTTGATACCTGACGGGCAGCATAGTTTTGTTCCTGGACGCTCCACAACAACAAATCTCCTTTCATGCATATCCGACTGGACTTGAGCGTTAGACACCGGTCAGCCAACAGACGTCATTTACCCCGATTTCTCTAAGGCTTTCGACAGGGTCCCGCACAACCGCTTACAAATGAAGTTGGAGCACATTGGGGTGCGAGGAAGGTTTCTCGATTGGATAAGAGCTTTCCTGTCTGGCCGCTCGTACCGAGTGCGCGTTGTCGATGTCTTCTCTTCGTCCGCTTGGCATGCAATATCTGGCGTCCCTCCGTTCTAGGGCCTCTACGCTTTCTTCTCTACACCTCTGACCCTCTGCCTCTACTAAAGTTCACACTGTCACAGTTTGCCGACGACATCAAACTCTACAACAACGATATAGTTAATCATGCTGATCTTCAGATAGATTTGAACATCTTGAACGAATGGTGTGAGGAATGGTTGCTTCCTCTCAATAGTAAGTGCTTCGTTCTTCACATAGGTAAAAACAATCCTCGACTTGGTTACACCATAGGTGGTGTGTAGTAACTTGGGTCATTGGTAAGGGTTCCCAATCAGAATACCTTCCTCTTAACTATTTATTAGTCTACATCTACTAACTACTCACTATGTCAATTCACAATAGAGTACTTTGTACTTCTGTATCTGTGTCACCTGCTACGATATATTTATGAACATTGGGAAAGGTGCTGCATCCGCAATATTAGTAATCGTCTATTTTATATTTCAACATTAGATGCACTACACCTTCCCCGGAATTTCAAGAAGAATTTTCATTACTTGGAAATGAAAATTTTATCAATGCCAATTCCTATAACTAATTAACCTTATTACAATAGAATAATGAACCCACTTTGCTTACTCTTCATAGTACTAACCTAGCTTAACTATACATCAAACATTTGACTTGTAATGATATCGGATATCCGATCTCACATTCAGGTTTTATTTCTTAATTGTTACTTGTCCTTGACCTCGCGCACAAAAGGTTTAGTTCGATTCTTATGAACCACGCACTCTTTGCCGTTTTTGCTGATTCGAACGTTCGGAGAATCATCTTTTATTACACTGAAAGGACCTTCGTAAACACTTTGCAGTTTATTTCCACTTTCACTTTTCAACAAAATTAAATCGTCTTTTTCGTATGTTATCGGATTGATCTGTCTATCGTATATCACTTTTCTTTTGAATTTTTCGGATTCTAAATTTTGCCTTGCATCCTGTTGTGCTTTTTGCAATCTGAATTTGAGTTCTAGAGGATACGAATCCGCGTTATATAATGGTTCGACAGTGTCGCTATTCACTAGATTATTAGGCAAATTACACTTTTTTCCGAATACCAGTTCATAAGGTGAGTATCGTGTGCTACAATGATACGATGTATTATACATGAAACAAAAATATGGGATCCATCAAGACCACGAAGAGCCATAGTTTCTCATTTGTATTCTTAAAAAAGAGTTTAATGTTTTATGTGAATTTTCTAAAGATCCAATGCTTTGATGATGGTATGCAGTTGCTTTTATATGAGATATTCTTAAAAAATTACAAATCTCTGCCATTGTATTGGATATGAATTCTGTTCCTTGATCAGTAGCAATCTCTGAGGGAACACCGTATCTTAAGATGAACCTATCTACGAAAGCTCTTGCTACTGTTACTATATCTTTTGATTTTAAAGGATATGCTTCGACAAATTTCGTTAGATCGCATTGTAAAGTTAGAACATAAATAAAACCATTGTCATCTTTTTCTAAAGGGCCGACAATGTCTAAGTAAACTTTTTCGAAGGCTGAATGAGCAGTTGGTGTTATTACCATTGGTTCCTTTATGGGTTTACTAAACTTGTGTTTTTGACAATTCGCACATTTTTTCACATAAGAGGCACAATCATTCGATAATCCAGGCCAATAATAATATCTTCGTATATTATTGATCATTTTGCGGACTCCCGAATGTCCTGCTGTCGGTAAAATATGAAAGTCGTTAAGTATAAGTTTCTTCGTATCAGGATTGAAAATTCTTTTCACACCTGTAATTATGCAAATTCGTGGACCGGTCCATTTTATCTTAGCAATTGTCTTCATAAAATACTCCACTATAAATGCATTATATTCATTTTTCGCTATGATTAACTCGTTTATATTCATTCTTCTACATAATTCTTCCAAATCTCTCAATAATTCGTCTCGCGAGATTATCGATGGAGTATCTGGGTGGATATAAACTAACTTCCTATTTGGTTCATAACATACACATCTTGTTTCCGACAATATGTTCTCCGTATTTCCAAAACTACTTAGATCATCGTTTCTTTTGAGAACGATTAATTCGTTACCGTCATTGGGTTTTTTCAAAATTTCAACGACATTTGGTTGATCAGACCGATTATTCGTTGAAGTTTTTTCTAAATTAGGAAGGTTTCTTGATGCTTCAGCCTGGGCCCTGGTTAAAACAGCAAGTACGTTCCGATTCATTTCATTTAATTCCGTTGAAGTTATTCGAGACAACGCGTCTGCTGGTCCGTTCATTGAACCTTTAACATATTCAATATGATATTGATATTCTTGTAGACACAAACGAAATTTTGTAAGACGACTAGAAGGATCTGAATGGTTAAAAAGATAAACGAGAGGCCTATGATCAGTACGAATTTTAAAATGTCTACCAAATAAATAAGGACGAAAATATTTTACTGCCCATACTACTGCCGCTAATTCTTTTTCTATAGTAGAGTAGTTGGTTTCGGATTTATTGAAGGGTCGACTGGCAAATGCCACTGGCTTATTATTTTTGTTAGAGAGGACTGCACCAGCGCATGTTCCACTTGCATCAGTTTGCAAAATAAATTCGTTGTCATCTGAGAAATCGGGGTAATCCAGCACTGGCGCCGTAGAAAGAGCGATTTTCAATTTTTCGAAAGCACTTTGACATTCTTCTGACCAATGAAATTCAGAATATTTTCTGCATAACTTATTCAGAGGATTAGCTATTTCTGCAAAATTTCTAATGAATTTTCTGTAATAATTAGCAAAGGCAATGAATCTTTTGACTTCGTCAGTGTTTTTTAGGACTGGGTATAACTTAAGAACTTTGGTTTTATCAGGATCGGGTGATAGACCTTCAGAAGATATAATATGACCTAAATATAAAATTTGTTTTTTGAGGAATTCGCATTTAGAAGGGTTTAATTTCAGATTAACCTCTCTGAGTCTGGAAAACACTTTCAGCAAGTTCTGATTATGCTGTTCTAAATTTCTACCAAAAACAATCAAGTCGTCGAGATAACAAAAACATTTTTCGTAATTTAATCCTGTCATTGCAATTGAAATTAGCCGTGAAAACGCACTGCAGGATATTTTCAATCCCATAGGTAGTCTTTTCATTTGATACTGATTTTTATGAGTAGAGAATGCTGTGTACGGTCTGCTGTCAGCTGCTAGCTCTACCTGGTAATAACCTTGACTTAAGTCTAAGTGAGAAAAGTATACAGCTCCGGTAAGCGAATCGAAAACGTCTACTATGTTAGGAAGGGGGAATTTGTCGTCTTGAATTTTTTCGTTTAATGATCTGAAGTCGATTACAAGCCTCCATTTCTTATTGCCATTTTTATCAGCTTTCTTTAGGACTAATAAAATTGGAGAGGACCATTCACTCTGGGCCTCCTCTATAACATCATTTTTTATCATATCTTCAATTTGCTTATCTACCTCCTGTTTTTGCGAATGAGGAATACGGTACGGTTTTCTATATACTGGTGCTTCATTCGGTTTCAAGGTGATAGTTTGTTTGAAAACTGTAGTTGTGGTTAATTTATCGTTTGGAAGATGGAAAATATCACTGAATTTAGCACATAGCTCTTCGATAGACAATTGTTCTTCCTTATTCAAACCGTTCAGGTTTATCAATGAAAATAATTCTTTGACTCTAGTTGGTGAAATTTCAGTAATTTTGCTAAATGAACATATTTGATATTTGTCGAGATTATGAATTTCTGGTACACAATTCTTGAGAGTTACTTCGGTGTCTCTTGTATTAAGGATTTTGACAGGTATGATATTACCCAACTAGCAAAATAGACCCCTAAAAGAACGAAATTGTTTTATAATTATCCTATAGCGCCACTGGAAAGAATAAAATTATTTTTTAATGCATCTGAATGCGACAATTTTATCATAAAACAGAGAGGTTTCTATAATGCTGTTTTATAGACGTTCTTACAACTCATATAATACGACAAAGAAATAGCGTACGCATACAAATTTTATAATAGTCGCATAACGAACTATAAGATTCCTATGATATAATTTTAAAACAGTGTTATACACATTATAATGCGGTTGCTTAGCTATTGTATTACTTTTAATAGCGACGTTAAAAGTTGGTTGTAAAGGGAGCTGTATAAAAAGTTGTATTAGAGTTTCTTAAGAAAACTAATAAAATTGTTGCTTTACGCTGAAGTAAAATATTACACAATAAATATAAAAGTATTTTATAATCATTTTATAACTTCAACAGTATTCTCTCTTATGAAGAGCTTATAGAATAAATTCATCTCAAGTTCTGCGTTATAAAATCTATTCATATCATCGATCTCTAATAATAATTATTATTCTCCGGACATATAAACATAACCCAATAGTACCTGATAGAAAAATTACCCGGGCTTCCCAGCAGGTTTCGTTTACAAAATGAATTCGGTAATATCTGACTGGAAAAAAGCAAAGCAAAGTGGTCACTTCAAAAGATCAGTTAAACAAAGGTACAATAGAATACTTTCTCAGAATTGCAGTTCGCGTGATCAACCTCTAGTTGAAGTGGCAAATAACGAAGAGGCTAATCTAGAGGATACACCAATTTTAGCTTCAGGCAGGAGAGTTAATACTGAAGAACAATATGAAGGAAATAAAGACCAACATGACATGACAAATAAAAGAGTCGAAATCAATAGTTCTCATGAAGTAACCGCTGACACCGAGGACGAAAATTTGATTCATTCTCTATCTGAAATCGAAAAGAAGATTATAATAAAGGAACTACTTGAGATATGGGAATATCTTTCAACATAAATAATTCTGCATTGAAGGAGCTTTTCGTTATATGGAACCTGGCTAATCTCCTCCCTAAGATCCAAGGACATTCCTGAAGAACTACTATCTTGAACATCTTTAACCCTCAACTGGCGTTGTCAATTTTGTGACGTTATTGGTGGGGTGGGGTCTGATTGACCCCAATGTTCAACGGGTTGTTTCGGGGAGGATATTCAAGCTATATTTGAATATTTTCTTTTATTCGGTAGTGGTTGACTATGATCTTCAAATTATATATGCTTATCTTCATAATTTTGATTTCAATATCGAAAAAAACCAGGTAATAAATTTCTAATGAGATAGTCCGGACTTTTGTTAACCGAAATGAAAATTGGTTAAATAAGTAATAAAAAAAAAGAAAAATGCATTTATTTGAGGTTTTTATGGTTTATTCGAATATCAAATCAAAGAATGTAAACAAAAAATTAAAAAAAATGAGATATTTTCCATGAAACTGCAAGCACCGAAATTTGGGATTTCAAATGAAATTCTGGCAGACGTATGACCTACAGTCACCAAACATTGGTAGAGTACATCTGCTGCATAACATTTTCTTCTTCTCATCATACTTCCTATCACAAATTCCACATCTCTTTCGTTTCTCGTTCTGAATATTCACATTTTCGATCTCTTCTATTGGTAAAGGTTTATGAAGTTATATTCCAATAGATAGGCGAATCTCTCTATTCAATCAGGAATTGTAGTCTCATATTGAGATAAGGCTCCTGCAAGTTGTCTTGCCTATGTTTTGCAAAAATCTTTCTGTTTTTCAAAATTATTATTACTGTAACGCACAGTTCCAGAAGTACTCGCCATCACGAAAATAAAACACTAATACTGTTGTGGTGCCACACAGACCCCAACACAACTTTAACACTCGATATCTCGATCAAAAAATAATTCAGGACGAGCCTGCATTTATCGAGTGCTCATGGATAACCTAACTTGAAGCTAGATGGCGCGGCAAAGTATAAACTCTGAAAATGCATAATTTAGAGAGGATTATAAGGTGTTGGGGGTCTTGTAGACCCCACAACGGCAGTTGAGGGTTAAAGAATATGAGTACCGGTAAAAACGAATCTAATAATTTGAGGTTAGCTCAAGCTTGGGAAGAATCTGTATAGGTATACTGAAGTTATTCCAAACACAATACAACCAAAGAATCCTTTACTGTCGTACCGCACGTATGTTAAGCGATACTTCTGTTCTATTATGTAGTTTGCTATACGATAAGCCGGAAAGCTCAAGTCCAGTGTTGCTAGCTTGGGCAATTAGTAGTTATACCAACGTACATTAAATTAGTTGCAATGAATAGGAAGACCATTTAATTTATTATGACATCTATCTTGTAGATCCTTATGTTCTGCGCGTACAATGTATGTTTTGCAATTTAATATTGAAAAGTCATCTGTTCGAAACACAATATTGCGATAGATCCCTTTTATTTTCACTGAGTAAACAGCTTTTATTGAATATTAACTGATAATTATTGCGAATATTTTTGTATAGCCTACACTTTATACAAAACAGTGACGTGTATTTTTTGCAGACACTCTGACCACTCACTATATGAATACACACTTTTTGTATGAGTATTTTCCTTTTTTTTTCTGTAAAAAACAAAATGCTATTGGAAATTTTTCATTAAATCTGGCAACATTCGAAATTGGTCAAGAATCAAACTTCACCATGACTCCCAAGACTGTCAAAAACAACTTTATGGCGCTGCATCAAACAACATTATAAAACTTTAATATCGTATACAGCTCAGAAGAAAACAGAATCATTGTATAAGGCGTCTTATTTGTATTCTACCCTATACGCCATATTTATTAAACGTTTGGCTATTCAGAAACCGCCGCCATTGTGAAAAAATTATATGCAAACGTAAGAAAGTGAAATAAAAATGGAATTTTCAAAGAAATATGAAGATTTTTTTCTGCTTTCACAACTGCCACAATGCAAATTTCGTTTTAAGTTGAAAATTCAACAAATGAAACAAAATTTTATATTTCTCATTTTTCATAATACCTATTAAATGTATGCTAAACGGAGGCGCTTTAATTTTTCATCAAAAAAGTATATATATATTGTCAGAAAAGTTAGCTCGGCAAATACATTCCGTCCAGTAGCGATATATTAGGTCTTTAATATCTGCAATATGATGAAATAATAATCACCCACCGCCATAATGCCTGATGTTGGATCTTAAACCTACACAAAACGCAAACGTTTATATAGATATACCTTATGAAATATTCTTGTGACAATTCTATTCCGAATTTCAACAGTAGAAAACAAAATTATCGTATTAACGATTCTGTCTGCATTATAAAATACTTATAAGATATTATAAATGGATTGTATAACTAATCCCGAAGACATACTTATAGGACAGTTATATAATCATCATATTGATGATCCTATAACGATTGCGTAGTTTACTACAGGATGTCCCAAAAGAACGGAACTGTTGTGTAAACGTGGGCCCTTTTTGGTTGTAAAGACATTGTATAAGGGTTTATAGCCACATTATAAGATTTTCACGTTTCTATAAGATATGCTGTATAGCAGTCCTTACAGCCTTTATAAAATTAGTTTTGCTAGTTGGGTATGCTTTGGTTTCACCACGGTTCCTGCTAGGAAAACGCCTTCACATATTTCCTGAGGAATTACAACACATTCTTTTTCTGTATTTATTGATAAGTACTCAATGATTTCGCATCTAGATGGAATTGTCAACACCGAATTATTTTTAGAGTTTAGAGAAACCTCCACCATCTTATGGCGATTATTTAGAATTAACGTGTTCTCTTCAAAATTTATTATACCTTTATATTTTTGCAAAAAATTTTGACCTATAATACCATTGTAATTACAAGGGATATCTCGAAATACATAAAATAATTGTTCGAAAGTAACACCGTTGGTATGCAATTCTAATGAGATATTCCCGATAGCTGTTATATTTCCACAAATACCGTTCACGGTAAGATTATCTTTGCGTATCAAGGATTTGTCTCTAATAGAATCCAATTTGATTGCACAGAGTGAAGCTCCGCTGTCTATTAAAAATTTAAATTTTTCTGATTCCACTGAAAACTCTACATTATTCAAACCCAAACAAGCGAATATAGAATCAGTTATCGGAGTCAAGAAAAAACTTCAGATTGTTTGAATTTTTCTGTGCGATCTCGTTATCTTTGCCATTCAAATAAAAGACTCTGTTTTCTTGTGAATGATGACTCGATTGTCTCCCTCGAGTATTGAATGTTCTCTGTGTTTGACCACGAGAGCGTCCTGCAAAATTTCGAGTACTATCATTCGATGGCGCATGACCGACAAATTTATCTGGTTTATGATTGTTGTTATATCTCAAATTATTACCACAAAATCTAGGTGATGGGCCTCTGGATCTGCCACTGCCTCTATATTGCCATTTTCTACCTCTCTGTACTTGAAAATGATTTATCGATTGAATATTTTCCGATGTAGAAGCAGAAGCTTCGTCTAGTGCAGCACGGATGGCATCTTTAAGAGACGAAAAATCTCGTGCTGAAATAATTGTACTTAATCGTCTATTATTCAATCCGTCCGCAAATTGCTTTATAGCATTCCGCTCATTAATAGGTTTCAAAACCGAATATGCATTGTCATCACCTTTGGCCTGTGAAATTGTCAAATCAACAAAAAGTTCTTCTAGAGATTTACCGAAGGATTCAATCGACCTATTTCCTTGACGTGAATTTATTAATTTAGTTTGGAGAGTAGTATCCGATTTAATCGTGAGGAGATGTTTTTTCATATCATCCACTAACGAAGATGTTGAAGCATATTCCTTATTTAAACGAAGTTTAGCACTTGGAGATAATCTAGTTTTCAATACAAATTTTATAAGATGCTGCTTTTGATCTGTTTTAAGCATTGAATCATAGAATTCCGTAGCATCTATCAATTGTTTAGTCGTATCTTCGCTATCATTGAGCATAGGTAGCAAAGATGAAGCAGTTTTCAAATCGAAAGACTCCATTTCTATCAAACTTGGGCTCTCCTTGATCTGTACATTTAATATTGAACTATATGTATCCCGTATTTCGGAGGAAAATTGCTGAATTGCGCTCAATATATCGGTAGGAATGTCTGCAAAATGTTTCTGAATTTCCTTAAAATCATCCTCAAATTGTTCAAGATAATTTTGGCTTCTTTAATTTTAATATCGAGAATCTTCTTTTTTCGCCTTTCAGGGCCAATTTTCCTCAGATATACTTTTATAGATTTCAGGGATTCCAAAATTTCATTCAAATTATTAACTGCCTTACATCTAGTTAAAAAAAATTAGGGTAAAACTATTATTCCCGAAAACAAAAGATTCAATTAAAGTCATTAGTATCGTTTTGTAGTCTGCTTACCACTACACTACACTTGGGCGCTGCTGATTTGGGCCAACATCCGGCTTCTCGTCACCTCTCTCCTAATTTTCCTTTTCAATCTCTTTCTGCACATGCTGAAAATGTCTCTTTCCCGCCTTGATTGGCTTGGCCCCATTTTCATTTTTCTTCCCATTCACACTCACACCAATTGTTCGAAAATTTCCCAGGTTTCGCCATCAGGATCGCCATGTAGTAACTTGGGTCATTGGTAAGGGTTCCCAATCAGAATACCTTCCTCTTAACTATTTATTAGTCTACATCTACTAACTACTCACTATGTCAATTCACAATAGAGTACTTTGTACTTCTGTATCTGTGTCACCTGTTACGATATATTTATGAACATTGGGAAAGGTGCTGCATCCGCAATATTAGTAATCGTCTATTTTATATTTCAACATTAGATGCACTACAGGTGAATACTTGACTCCTGTATCCCAGATTGAAGACCTTGGCGTTGTCCTTTCGGAGGATCTTAGTTGGTTAGCACACATAGGACGCATCTCAGCCAAAGCAAAACAACTAACCTAAATGTTCAGTAAATCCTTCAGAAGCTGTGACGATCGAACATTCGCAATTATTTACAAAACATACATTCGACCAACGCTGAAGTATGCTGGTCCAGTTTGGTGGTGTTCCACAAGGGCTGCCAGCGAATTCTTCTGCCTCGAAATATGCATCGCGATATTATCGCCTGCTTGTTTCAAGTAAACAACTGGAAAATTATGTGTTTAATGCTAGCTGAATATTCTTGATGTCTAGAAGCGTTTGACATTTTTGAAAGTTAATCCCACGTTGACCCTTAAAAAGAAAAGTACACTACTAACGGCTCGATTTGCAATTTGCATTTTATTTCAATTCAGTGTCTTTTCCGAAGTACTATGATCAACGAACAACAAATTCAGTGCTTATATGAAAAATATTCAATGATGATGAGTCATCGTGCTTCAACAGATTTGCCCACAGTTTCTGTCATAAATAAATGAATCATTGAACCAATGATGTATATTTTTTTGATGAAATACAGGGTGTTTCCTAAACATGCGGCAAAAATTCAGGGAGCTGTTACTTGGACTATTCTAAGAATATTTTGTCCTTTGATGTTTTTGGAAAAACCTCTTTGTTTCGAAGATACAGGGCGAACAACATTTTTCATATTTTTAAAATTGATAATAGTATAAATAAAAATGCGTACCGCACTGTGTTTACTAAGTAGGTACAATTTATTTTTAAATGTGTTTGACAACTATAAAAAACGGCCAGTTTTTTGACTTAAAATTGATAAGTTCAGATGGTAAAGGAATACAGATTAAACACGGTTTTCATTTGAATTCGTTTTGTGATGTATTAGCAATTAACATTTTATCTTTCACTATTATGAATCGCTATACAAATGCCGAGATGACTGACATGCATTTCATTTATGGACTTGCTGATGGAAATTCATTAAAAGCTAGGAGGTTGTACATTGAACGATTTCCTGGGCGTAATATTCCTGACAAAAAATTGTTTCAAAATATTCATCAACGTCTGCATGAAACAGGCACATTGAAACAAATTGGGGGACCAGGAAAGCCAAACACAGTAAGAACGGTGGAACTGGAAGAGAATGTGCTGGACATGATCGAAGAAGACCCTAGAACTTCTACTCGAAAAATTGCCAATACTTTGAATGTGAGTAATAAGACTGTTTGGAAAATTCTTAAAGACAATTTGTTATATCCATACCATATGCAACGCGTTCAGGCACTTATTCCTATTGATTTTCCCCCACGTATTGCATTTTGTCAATGGCTTTTAACCACATTAGTTCAAATTCCTCAATTACTGACGCTGATTCTTTTTACCGATGAAACGAATTTCTCAAGATATGCAATAAGAAATTTTCATAACAACCATGTATGGGCCGACGAGAATCCACATGAGATAATTGAAGATCGTTTTCAACACCTGTTCTCATTGAATGTTTGGGTTGGTATTGTGGGTGACTGGCTAATAGGGCCGATATTTTTACCAGAAAGACTTACCGGGAACGTGTATCGCAACTTTTTAGAACAAACGTTACCTCTGTTTTTGGAGAATGTACCATTGGCAATAAGACATGCAATGTGGTTTATGCACGATGGTGCACCAGCGCATTTTAGTTTGGTTGCTCGTGAGTTTTTAACATTAACATACGGAGATCGCTGGATTGGAAGAGGTGGACCTCATTTATGGCCTGCTCGTTCCCCGGACTTAAACCCCTTAGATTATTTCCTATGGGGCCATCTAAAATCATTAGTTTATACCACTCCAGTAGAAAATGTGGAAGACTTGCGAAATCGGATCATTGCTGGGTGTAACTTAATAAGAAATGATCCTGGTGTTTTTGAAAGGGTTCGGCAGTCAATGAGGAGAAGATTGGATGCTTGTATGCTGGCTGGAGGTGGTCATTTTCAACAGTTTTTGTAGGTTAAGTTAAATTTTCATGTAATTTTTCATAATAAAATGTTATTATCTAAAATTTTGTTTGCCCTGTATCTTCGAAACAAAGAGGTTTTTCAAAAATCATCAAAGGACAAAATATTCTTAGAATAGTCCAAGGAACAGCCCCCTGAATTTTTGCCGCATGTTAAGGAAACACCCTGTATATTTCCCTCGAAGTGAGCGAAGACGCCGAATAAGCGATTCAACTTCATCTCGAAACCACCTAGCGGCAAAAGTTTCAAACACTCGCTTAATGTCGCTTTGTTTGAGATTTTACTGATTTCATAGTGATTGTTCATTAATTTACATTTTCTACAGTTGTTGGTGAGAGTTGAAAACTTCAAAGCTCATTTTCTGCTTCTCGTTGATTTATTTGTGTTTGAAAATGAATGATATAAGAAACAATATGCCGAAAATCGTAGTTTATTGTTGTATTTAGGGATGTAAACGTCATGCTAACAAGGACCATGTTAGATGGTGAAAAGAAATGCATTTTCTACTGAAAAACTTCCTAAGGGATCTCATAAAACCACTACCATACAGAAAAGACCGACTATAATTAAATATGAACCAAGCCAATTGTAATTTTTTTTTTGCATTATGTTCTTTTCAATTAAAAGTTATTCATTTTCTGCTGAAAACCAATTATGGATCAATAGGAGATCCAAAAACTGACAAAGAACTCCCTACACAGGTTAAGAACGGAAATATTCTCATGATAATAAGTTTGAAGATGTTGCAGTCAAAGTTGATATGTGACAATATGTGTCAATATAATAACTGACAAAAACTTAAACAGCATAACAGGATTGAATTCTTTTGATATGCTAGACACAAGAAGGAAATTCTGCGTAAGTGAATATGTCAAAAAATTTTTCATATGATAGGTTTTGAAAGTACTGTCCAGATATATGTTCATAAATTATTCTTTATAGTGTCCACATTATATATGCCGAGTGAGCCGCCCAAGGTGTGTACCGAGCTTTCTGGGTTACTAGTGCATTCAAAAATAAGTAAAGTTTGATGAATAAACTCATGGACTAAAAGATGAAGAGACATATCCTTCCAAATTTGATGAAATTAAAAAATTCTCCACATAAATTCTGAACGGTGAATGCCACCAGATTATAATTTCGTGTATGAATGTTCCTGAATATTTTTTTTATTATTTATTATTTTTGACTCACCTTGTATACAAATGTCTTCTATTTTAAAAAAAAAATTGTATGTATAATAGGTAAGTCAGGAATAAAAACCTGGATGGTTGTAATTGTTTTACATGTGTTTTTTCATTGGCTATTGTTCGATTATGGGAAAAAATTTATTGCTCATTTGATTCGAAAATTTTTTTCATCTTCCTCTTCATGTTCACAATGTTTTATTAGTATCTTCAGTTACTTGACGAAAGTTTTAATGAAATTTGATACAAAATGATATAAAATCCCAATCAGATTTTCATATTTTGAATTATGACCATATATATATGGCAAAGTGTCACTTCGGGGACATTTTGTTTCTCTAAGTATAACTTCGGGGACAAAATGGAACATCGGGGACTGTCCTCAAAGTGCAACTATATGTCTAAGTATCAGATTGGGGACATTTGCATTTCGGGGACAGTAAAGCTACTTTCAGGGACAGTTAACGTACTTTCGGGGACAGTGAAAAGAAGTTCGGGGACATGAAAAAAAATTGGGGACAGTATACAGGGTGTACCAAGTTCGATGGCATATTAGGCGTTTCTGGCGAACTGGACCTATTTGAAATCTGAAAATTGGGATTATATTATTGTATGACATGATCTACCGATCTAATATATTTTTGGAGCCTGACCATTTTCAGTTATACAGGGAGTGAAAATAAAATTTCCAAAAATTTTTTTTGTTTTTTTTTTATTTTCGAATTTTATAGAGTATGCAATTCTGAATACATTCGTACTCAAATCGTTGCATTCGTCGAGATAAGTGTATTCGGTATTATTTTTGTTATTCCTAACCTAGATATCGTGAGCACAAACTGTTTTCACGTTTCTGAAGGCGAAGAATGTGGAAATATTGTACATTTTCAGAATTTTGAAAAACTCGTCACAGGGTTCAAAAATTGGGATCAAGATTGACCCATAACTTTCGTTTTTCAAATTAGAACCCCATTTTTTTATGATTGCGTTGGATTGTGCGAAGAGAATGATGATAATGTTGCAACATGTTAATGCTCCTAAAATTAATAATTCTTGAGTTATTCAAGATTTCCTGATTTCATGTCGTACGCACCGTCAAATTCATAGAATCTGTTTCATATCAACAATGACCTCAATAACTCACTAGTGACTTCCTCTTTACTGAATTCATTTATCGTTGTTGATCTAAAACAGATTTCATGAATAGAAACAGAAAATCCTGGATAACTCAAGAATTAGTGATTTTAGGAGCATCAACATTTTAGAACATTATCATCATTTTTCTTCGCAGCATAGAACGCAATCATAAAAAAATAGGGTCTTAATTTGAAAAACGAAAGTTATGAGCCAATTTTGACCTCAATTTTTTAACCAACATTTGGAACACGGGCTATTCAAAATTCTGACATTGTACAATATTTCCACAGTCTTCGCCTTCAAAAATGTGAAAACAGTTTGTGCTTACGATATCTAGGTTAGGAATAACAAACATAATACCGAATACACTTATCCCCCTTTTTTCTTCAGTTTGTTCTCGATATTTTGACGAATGCAACGATTTGAGTACGAATGTATTCAGAATTGCATACTCTATCAAATTCGAAAACAAAAAAACAGAAAAAAAAAATTTTTTAAATTTTTTGTTCACTCCCTGTATAACTGAAAGTGGTCGGGCTCCAAGAAGCGGTAGATAATGTCAAACAATAATATAATCCCAATTTTCAGATTTCAAATAGGTCCAGTTCTCCAGAAACGATTAATAGGCCGTCGAACTTGGTACACCCTGCATACATTGTGACACAGACTCATGGTACACCTCCATTTTCTCCTTTGTTTCTGTAGTTATATTTTTGAAATTTGGAACATTGAATAAACTCACTATAGGGCACTTTTTGAAATATTCAGAAGAAAAATCCATTTTCTGGTTTTTCCGGAAATTACATCAACTTTCGATTTTCAAAATGGACATCCGGTATATTATTACATTTTTGAAATCTCCATAATTTTCTCAATCTAATGATACTTCATAATTGATATTTGATTCGTCAGAACGCTCATTTTATTTTTCGATCTAGAGAGCCATGAACTCCAAAAAATCAAAATAATGCTACACTATAGTAATTTCGATTTAAAAAGTATCGTGGTTCGAAATACGTGCCAAAAAAGTAAACCAAAACCTTTTTTCACTCGAAACACCGTTTTGCCAAATGGTAGCATAATGGTACTCTGACGTCATTCGAAAATACCATCGGTGGGGTATTCATCCATATCAACTATTTTTCTGTATAACCAATACGAACACGATAATGGAGTTCAGACATGTTTAAGTATCTTCTCGGTTCAATCCAAAGTTGATGTCATTTCCGGAAAAACCGGTAATTGGATTTTTTTCTAAATATGTCAAAAAGTGCCCTATAGTTAGTATATCAATGTTCCAAATTTCAGAAATGTAGCTACAGAAATAAGGGAGAAAATGGGGGTGTACCATGAGTCTGTGTCACCCTGTATAGAGCCAGTTCTCAAGTTCGAATGAATCAATTCTATTTAATTTAATATATTCATTGAGATAGTTACTTTGAATGAATAAATTCATTATCACGATATGGAAAAGTTTGAGGCTGTGCAAGTTGATATAATGAATATGTGATATTGTTCATGAAATGCGTTTGTTATGAGGTACACCAATTAATTAAAGATGATCGATGAAAGTCTTCACATAATTTGAATTCTCATCCTGGAGAAAAATGAACACAGAACACGGTATCAATTGAACAAACTAAAATGATCTGTTTCAGACACCCTGTATGAAATTTCGTGCTCCAATGATAAACTCAGAAAAAATAGAATCAGGAACTTCATATTTAAACAGATATGGTCTTTGTATTTCATTCTCAACAAGACTGCATTCTTCCGTTAAGCCACTTAACATCTGCTAGGCACAAATGGTTAAGCTGGTTATCACTACCTTCTCCGGTCATTAGATGCCGATTGGCCCTGGGTTTTAACTAGAAATAATTTCGACTTATACAAATTTTGTGTTCTCATCTTGTAGAAATTTTGGATACTTTCATATGGGATCCAAAGATTGAATGAATTTATATTTTTCTATTGATCATGATGACTTGAATACTCAAATTCATAAAAAACGAATGATTCCTAAACAAAATGTTTTAATAACTAAATACGGTCTACATGCTCCATGTTGTATTGGTATACCTGTCAAACAAAATTCATTTAAAATTAGTTTGTTTGTGAATCTGTGAATTTTGAAATCTTCATAGATGTTATAGATCAAACCGGGTTTATCAAGCGATGATTTTGAATTGAAGAAAAGTGAAAGTACGGGAGAAGTACTTTTCATTTGAAATTGGCCGTGCAGTGAATTCAGAACCAGATTGATGCGTTGGTAACTGAAATCTTGAATAATTTTTGCTACGAATAATTGCATATAGAATAGAGACTCTAGCATTTCACAATGTATGCCAGATTTTTACTAAACCTTCAGGTAAAAATACTTTTATTTCATAGAATGAATAAGCTGTTTCGGCAATGTGGTTTTATTTTATTTTGTTTTTAGAGCAGGTTTACGTCATGTAACATGTCATTTCAATAATTTCTTCTGAATACAGATAATCAAATTATTGAATATAATTCAACGAATTATATTTCTAATATGAATATAACGTACCTACTAAGCCTAATTTATAGCTAGTGAGGAATATTCTAATCAAAAGTAATCATTCAAATAATCAGTGATTCATCTCTATACAACGCATTATCAGTACACAGTAACCTAATTGCACACAACCGGAGCAATAAAAATATTGAAATTAAGTAATGATTAAATGTATAACATAACCATTATGAAAATTGCATTAATATGCTCTCGATATTTTCTACATCAATCATCAATCATGATGATTTAATGAATTATTTCAATTATAATACTTTACATTCTTGCAAATAATCTATATTGGGAATTATATTCGGAAGACCTTCAGCAGAATGTTGTGCAGAAACTCTAATCGACAAAACCCTCGCTTGAAGACAAGGAAAAAATTCATTCTAAACTGAAAGTTCAATAATGTAGGAATTAATTTCTCCGAAATATTTTTTCTACACCACGACTCGAACCACTTTCACTTCATCATCAACAATGCAAGATATTTTTCTATTCATTAGAAAGAACTAGGAACGTGTTCAGTAGAATACCCGGGATCAGGTAAAGTTTGACAATAATTACTTGCTCCGTTACTTTCGAATCGAATATCATCGTAACACCTTCGGTAAAACCATAAGGTCTCTTATCGCGTCTCCGGTCATCCAAACGTGATGGAACAATTATTGAAATATTTTATTGGAAGTTTGTACATATTTCTGACAGTTTTGTAAGGGGTGTTCGTTTGGGACAGATCTCCTTGAATAGTCCAATAAACGAAGGTCTGGAATCACTTTTTTTCCGGAAAGAGCTACATTTTTGATATGATGATTGTCAGTAGAGTACTCATAGTCAAAAATGCAGCTTCCTAAATTTTCAGGAACCTTGGAGAATTCGTGAAAATGTCGGAAAATTCACGTTTTCTCGAAATCCAGAAGATTTCTCATTCTTTTTGGTTCTTACACATTCAGAGGTCATATTCCCATTTTTCGAATAAATTCAAAATTTTTCTTGTTATTGAATTAAAAAATTAATTCGACTAATTGGTTTCTGAAACCTATCTTTTTAGTATGACTTTTGTAAGTATAAATTTGGATACCAATTAACTATCCAATGATTTTATCCAATACATAATACTTCAGTACCGGATACTGAAATGTATTCATGTTGCACAACACTACCCCGAACTGCTACGAGCTGTTAGAACTGGGAACTGGGACTTCACGCCTTCAATCAAACTGACCATAAGTGGCTCCTCTTTCACTCGGTAAATCCCAGAAAGAGTCATATATGATGGATTTTGCAGAGAAATTTTCTATACAAACATTATAAGAAACCACTGTTTTCAATAGAAAACAATGTTACCGGGTAATCAGATGTTACAATTTTTTCATCGACATATTTGGAATTTTGGAAAATAAAGGAAATGAAAGAAAATTCGTTGATGGCACACCCTCAAGAATTTTTCAGAAATATGATGCAGAATGCACAATACTCTATTTTTTTTAATATAATTTTTTCTTGTTAAGAAAAAAGTGAAAAGTGAGTCCAAGTCATAGTACAAGATGGAATTTTTTTCGAATTTTACCCAGGTTAACACTCTAATAAAAAAAATATGAATTTTTGAGAAATTAAAAAAAAATGTTCTGCTCTAAACTGACCTTTTCGGACTTTAAATAGTTCTGTATTCAAGCGACGACATGCGATAGTATAGGCAGTAACAAAAATGAATCGATTTCGCATCAATGCCTAATGCAAATGGATATAAATATTTCAACGGATTGAGAAAAAATGTCGCCTGATGATTTTGATGTGGAAATATCGTTAAATTTGTAGTTTTTCAATTGGAGGAGTTCAATCCCCTCCTAAATTTACCGAAAAGGTCGTTATTTCTCTAGCACCAAATTAAGATTATCATGCTACATTACTACAGAAAATAATAAAAAATGTGTTTTGCATTGTGATATGTATATACCTTATCATGTTCATCGACAGCATTTTTATTTTTAGTTTGGGTCCTATCCTTCATTTGATTCGAATACACATAATGCAGCATGATAAGAACGATGTGAAAGTGGGATAATTTCGATATGCATTTTCGGCAATAATCTCACTTTATTTCTGTGCATTGATTTTGTAAATTCCTAAATGACTCATTTTGATAACAGGGAATCGTTCAAATGTAAAATCGTCAACATGGAGGCAATATCCAAAAATATTGTAGGAATTTAGGAATTTTAAAATACCTAGAAACATGAATAAAAGTAACAAAATTTGTTTTTGAAATAATTTTATATTTGAAAAGAACTCATTTCTCGAATTGACTAGAGCAGAAACGGTATATTCATATGCATCAATGCTTTCTAGAATCATTTCAGGTTGAACATATAATTCTGCGGCTGATCGTATAATGGGGAGTTATTGTTTACCAAAGTACTACTTTGGGGACAGTATAAACCGGTATAAACGTATTTATATAAGATACAAAAGTGTAACTTTGAGGACAGTATATAGCTTTATACAATTCATATACTGCTTTAAACTATGCATATAAGTATCACATTGAGGACAGTATAAGTATATCGTATATACAATATATGTCCCTGAAGTGATACTTTGACGAACATATATATTATATATATATATATATATATATATATATTCTTATGAAAAAGAGAGCTAAAATAATACAATAAATGTTGAAACAAAAAGTACCTAAGCTGAGGTAAAAAAAGAACGGGGTATCATAACATTCTTCATACGATACTATCATCACTTGTATCATACGATATTATACCATAACATTCCATAATGACACTAAGCAATTCACGGGATCCAAGCCATTATGTATGATTGCTTCTCCTATAATGTTAAGTTAATGAAAACTATTTTCATAATTTATTTTTACCCATCTTCTAAGACACTCCTTCAATTTGGAACGGCTTCCAAATATGTGAATTATTCACTTAAGGTAAGGAATACTCTATTTTCATATGAATCCATCATTCGAATTAAAAAAAGTAGGAAAGTAATTAGTTTAATGATATTAATAAAAGAAAAGGACATTAACGGATTGTTTCAGCAAACTCAATGTTTACAGAGGGCGCAATTACTGTTGAATCGCCTATACTGAATGAATCAATCAAACATACCTATTATTGTTTGCGAATTTCAATTCAAAACCCTAAATAATTTTCGTCCCCGCCGATAACCCAAACCAAAAATTGTTGAAAGAAGCTCAACGTGAATTACGTCGAAATGCTGTTAAACATTTGACAGCCTTCAAAATAGCCATATATTTGTGTATTTTATTTTAAATGACTACACTGTTTCCGCGACAATGCTGTAACTAGTAATTCTGTAAGAGGGAGTTTTCGGGAGAGCCAATAGATCACGACGAGACTCAGGTGGGCAATTTCGGTAAATTTACATAATAACGGAAGGCGGATGTAGCAGCCGGCATCCTGTTCCCTAATTACAATTACCATTAGCAATTAAAAGAACAAGTTGTTATTAGTACATTAATTTATACTGATTGCCGGATTATTGAATCTCTTCGAACTTATCGAAGTGAATTATAAGTTTGATTGAGAAGTTGGAGATCGTTTTTCGTTTTTTTTCTTTCCGTTACCTGGAATTTCATGAGTATGAAATCTCTTCAATGAAAATCAAGTAGGTAGTTCTAATATTGACATGGAATATTTTCTGAAAGCTGCCTGACTACCGCTATGTTAGTATATTCAAGAGTGTTAGTTGCTCAAAAATTTTTTTTTCGCGAGTCATCCTTGATTTTCAAGACATCCGAATTAATTGAATCTGGCTAAGATTGAGGTTTGTTGTCGGTGAAGGGATTGTCATGTGCCATAGTTTTCGCCAGATGATGGCGCGAGCTTACAAGATCACAGAAAACGAAGAAATAGATAAGAAAATTCTTCTCCTGGTCATAGTTTGATTTAAATTCAGTTAAATGAGAAGTATTCTCCATAAGATATACGAAGAATGCCTGTTAACAAGATTGATAATATGAGTTTAGTGTGTATCCCAAAGGCAAACTAGGCGCACATGCATAGTGACTCGAATGCCAGAATTACGCCTAAGATAAAGAAGTTAAGAAAGCTGAAATATCTAGGGCATGGTATGAGGGAAATGCAACGAAATAGGTGTGATCATGTGACAACTATTGTCATATTTTCTCAATTAGTATATAAGCTGTACTCTGGACAATGATACTCTATTCTGAACGGTGAGATTTTATTTCATTCTTATGACAATTACTATTATACAATAAATACATATAAAATTGAGTGGCCAAGTTAAGATTAACATGAAACAATAATTAGGAATTTCGTGAAAATATTAATCACACGTAATCTTCACTTCTGTACGAAACATATTTTTCCAATTTCACGTCAGAATTTATCCAATGACAGGATCAGTATACAGCCTTTGATCTCCAAGTTCGATTCGATCGTATAATAGATGTCGAAATCAGATCCTCAACTCTGAAGATGATTCTATTTCTTCAAAATGAGGATGATTGCAGAAGAAAATAAATGTCAACTCAATAAGTGCGAAAAGTAGGAGGTTATTCAACGAATCGTAATTATGTTAAAATAATAAAAAAAAAATACTGATTTAGCGTTTCCTCTTGAAAGAGCTAGTTAGGTCTGTCTTTCTTAATAAGAAGATGTTGCGTGAAATATTTGGCAGAACAAATATATCGGGTATTGGAGTATTAGGATTGTCAACCTATAAACGCCCTAGTTTTTGCTGGAATTGTGGTATCTCGTTCTTTTTCTGATGACCTGGAGTGATGCCTTAAATCGGAACAAATTTGGCGAATCTTGATGAGTGACAATTTCACTTCACAAGGGGAAATTTTTGTTTCTAGTTTATGCACTAAAACAAACTTAATCATACGTTGTCTTTAAAACAGCTATTAGGCTTAGTTCAGATTTTCGCGCGATTCCCAAACGCGCGATTAGAGATACTGAGTAGTGACATAAAAATGTTTAAATGGTTGCGCGTCATCGAGCGTATTGGCGATCACGCGCGATCGACTTTGCTCTGTCGACAGTATCTTGTTTCGGGCGACGTCGCCAGACGTCGCGCGTATTGAAGTACAACTGTCAGGAATAGACGTGTTCAGATGATTGGCGTGATTAGACGTACAAAGCTGATATATTGACAGAGATTTCAATTACTTTTTCTGTGCTCGGAATCAAAAGAGAAGCTCAAGCAGGCAAAGCAAGATTACGAGTCTAAACTGCTGAATACTCAAAATTTCAGAAAGAAATTTTCCAAGTATGTGCGCAGCACTCTCAATACTAAAGTTTTCATCCCCATAATAATAATGATAATAATAATGCTTTATTTTCCTTTCTGACAAATTAACATTTGTATAGGAATAGTCAAACGAACAGAAAAAAAAAAGAAAAAAGAGTTATAGAATTAAATGTCCTCAAAGAATGTGCCTACAGAATATAAACACTTTTCCACTAATATTTTCTTCAGTTTACATTTGAATTCTCTTAAACTACGTGATTCGATGATATCAGGCGAATTACATCCTAGCTCATATTTTTTGAAAGGAACATACAGATTATTTTGCTGACGTGTATTTACAACATGTTTGACCTTTACGAAACTAAAACTATCCCTATTAGTAAAAACATAAACACATATTTCAAAAATAAGTAGGCTGGGAAGAGTCAGTATTCCAAACTTTCTAAAAAGACCCCTACAAGAATGAGTACTAGAGACACGGGCCATACATCTAATCAGTCTCTTCTTCACAGAAAAACCTTATTAGCAAGGAATGACCGACCCCAGAAAACGACGCCATGCCTCAATCGCGACTTGGCATGAGCACAATAAAGTGACACTAGTTGTTTTTCGTCTAAAACAGTACGATATATATATATATAATATATATATATATATATATATTATATATATACAGGGTGTTTCCTTAACATGCGGCAAAAATTCAGGGGGCTGTTCCATGGACTATTCTAAGAATATTTTGTCCTTTGATGATTTTTGAAAAACCTCTTTGTTTCGAAGATACAGGGCAAACAAAATTTTAGATAATAACATTTTATTATGAAAAATTACATGAAAATTTAACTTAACCTACAAAAACTGTTGAAAATGACCACCTCCAGCCAGCATACAAGCATCCAATCTTCTCCTCATTGACTGCCGAACCCTTTCAAACACCAGGATCATTTCTTATTAAGTTACACCCAGCAATGATCCGATTTCGCAAGTCTTCCACATTTTCTACTGAGTGTTATAAACTAATGATTTTAGATGGCCCCATAGGAAATAATCTAAGGGGTTAAAGTCCGGGGAACGAGCAGGCCATAAATGAGGTCCACCTCTTCCAATCCAGCGATCTCCGTATGTTAATGTTAAAAACTCACGAGCAACCAAACTAAAATGCGCTGGTGCACCATCGTGCATAAACCACATTGCATGTCTTATTGCCAATGGTACATTCTCCAAAAACAGAGGTAACGTTTGTTCTAAAAAGTTGCGATACACGTTCCCGGTAAGTCTTTCTGGTAAAAATATCGCCCTATTAGCCAGTCACCCACAATACCAACCCAAACATTCAATGAGAACAGGTGTTGAAAACGATCTTCAATTATCTCATGTGGATTCTCGTCGGCCCATACATGGTTGTTATGAAAATTTCTTATTGCATATCTTGAGAAATTCGTTTCATCGGTAAAAAGAATCAGCGTCAGTAATTGAGAAATTTGAACTAATGTGGTTAAAAGCCATTGACAAAAGCAATACGTGGGGGAAAATCAATAGGAATAAGTGCCTGAACGCGTTGCATATGGTATGGATATAACAAATTGTCTTTAAGAATTTTCCAAACAGTCTTATTACTCACATTCAAAGTATTGGCAATTTTTCGAGTAGAAGTTCTAGGGTCTTCTTCGATCATGTCCAGCACATTCTCTTCCAGTTCCACCGTTCTTACTGTGTTTGGCTTTCCTGGTCCCCCAATTTGTTTCAATGTGCCTGTTTCATGCAGACGTTGATGAATATTTTTGAAACAATTTTCTGTCAGGAATATTACGCCCAGGAAATCGTTCAATGTACAACCTCCTAGCTTTTAATGAATTTCCATCAGCAAGTCCATAAATGAAATGCATGTCAGTCATCTCGGCATTTGTATAGCGATTCATAATAGTGAAAGATAAAATGTTAATTGCTAATAATCACAAAACGAATTCAAATGAAAACCGTGTTTAATCTGTATTCCTTTACCATCTGAACTTATCAATTTTAAGTCAAAAAACTGGCCGTTTTTATAGTTGTCAAACACATTTAAAAATAAATTGTACCTACTAAGTAAACACAGTGCGTACGCATTTTTATTTATACTATTATCAATTTTAAAAATATGAAAAATGTTGTTCGCCCTGTATCTTCGAAACAAAGAGGTTTTTCCAAAAACATCAAAGGACAAAATATTCTTAGAATAGTCCAAGTAACAGCTCCCTGAATTTTTGCCGCATGT